>JASAOG010000038.1:1015833-1729166 GCA_030265305.1 Biomphalaria pfeifferi
ATCTTGTTTATTCATCACTAAAGTTTAAAACTAAACTTTCGTTGCATTAGTTAACAAATAATATTACAGACGTAATGAAAAAGAGCTACGCCTAGGGTCTGAACATCTAGGATCTGATCATCTAGGGTCTGAACATCTAGGGTCTGAACATCTAGGGTTTGAACATCTTGGGTCTGAACATCTAGGGTCTGAACATCTTGGGTCTGAACATCTAAGGTCTGAACATCTAGGGTCTGAACATCTAGGGTCTAAACATCTAGGGTCTGAACATCTAGGGTCTGAACATCTTGGGTCTGAACATCTAGGGTCTGAACATCTTGGGTCTGAACATCTAGGGTCTAAACATCTAGGGTCTGAACATCTAGGGTCTGAACACCTAGGGTCTGAATATCTTCGGTCTGATAATCTTGGGTCTGAACATTTAGGGTCTGAACATCTTGGGTCTGAACATCTAGGGTCTGAACATCTAAGCAAGACCTTTTGGTCTTTATTATATCGTCTGAAGAACAGTCTAGTTTTAGTTTGAAAAAGGAGTTACTCACCGTCCATGGTACTGGAAATAAAAAAAAATAAATTAGTAGTACAAGACGCTTAGAGTTATTAGCTTATTAATAGAAACAAAATGAGACATGAAATATTTGTTCAAAAATAAAAGTTGAAGACATAATAACGACGATGAACATGTATATAAATGAGATTGTATTAAAAAAGTATTATTGCGAATAAATATATCATTGAGACTACAAATAAAAAAAAATATCATGCCATATCTAACATATCTCATTGCACATGCAATGCCACACATTTGAAAACAAACATTTAAAAAAAATCTTTCTAGAAACAATATTGAACCTTTACTTACACGCAGTAAGCCCTGTCATGCGTGAGATCACATGGGCATTGATTCAGCTTCTCAAAAATTTCACAAACTGTGGCATCAACAGAAACTGCGAACATAAAATTAAAATATGCAAAAAATATATTTCGATTAAACATAGCCATATCTTAGATTAATCATGTGATTATTTTGCAACATGAAGTTGTTGTTAGTTTTAGATTAAAGATTTAAACAAGGAAGAGACATACGCTAATTAAATCATCTACAGATCATTTTCTAAGCTTGTGCTGGGAACAAGGAATGCTCCCCCAGGAGTTGAAAGACTCCAACATAGTTACAATTTATAAAAATAAAGGCGACCGCTATGATTGTAACAATTACAGAAATATCCCACTGCTTAGCCTAGTCAGAAAGGCTTTTGCTAGAGTATTACTAAAGCGATTACAGATCCTGGCAGATCGTGTTTATCCAGAGTCGCAGTGTGGATTTAGGGCAGGTAGATCTACAACAGATATGATTTTCTCTCTGCTCAGCTACAGGAGAAGAGCAGAGAACAAAAGCAGCCCCTCTTCATAGCATTTATTGACCAAGGCCTTTGACCTTGTTAGCAGAAGCGGTCTGTTTACTGTACTAGAGAGAATCGGCTGCCCAAATAAGTTAAGAAAACTAGTGTCAGCTTTTCACGAAAATTTGCAGGGCACTGTTCAGTTTGTAAGTTCTTCCTCCAGGCCATTCTCCATTAAGAACGGTGTAAAACAAGGATGTGTACTGGCCCCTACACTATTTGGCATCTTCTCAGTCGTACTAACCAGTGCTTTTAAATCCCTGGAAGACGGAACATATATCCATAGCAGATCCGATGGAAGGCTCTTTAACCTGGCACGTCTTAAAGCCAAAACGAAAAGGCGTCGTATCTTCATAAGGGAGCTGCTGTTTGCCGATGACGCGGCACTCGTATCTCACTCACAAGGAGGTCTACATAAGCTAGTGAACGCCTAAGCAGCTGCTTGTCAAGAGTTTAGCCTTACTATAAGTCTCTCCAAGACCGAAATCCTGGCACAAGACGTCGCAGAAATACCTATAATACAAATTGGGAACCACACCCTTTCAGTGATGCAGGAATTTACCTACTTGGGTTCAACAATTGTAGTGACCTAGACTTAGACATCGAGCTGACAAAAAGGATAGGAAAAGCTACCACAGCATTAGCAAAACTCTCCAAGCGCGTCTGGGAAAATGGTAATTGACCACAGCGACCAAATTTCTAGTCTACAACGCCTGTGTTGTGAGCACTTTCCTTTATGGCAGTGAAAGCTGGTCAACATACATGTACCAAGAGCACAGATTGAATAGTTTCCACTGGCGCTGTCTGAGACGCATAATGTTCATCTCTTGGAGGGACCATGTCTCCAATCAGAAAGTTTTGAGATTGGTCAATATGAACAGCATGTATGCTCTCCTGACACAAAGAAGATTACGCTGGCTTGGACATGTCACCCGCATGCCAGATGGTAGAATCCCGAAAGATATCTTATATGCTGAGCTTGTGGAAGGAGTCAGACCCAAGGGCCGCCCAAGAATAACATATAGAGATGTCTGCAAGCGAGACATGAGAGCCACAGGCATCAGTGAAAGTATGTGGGAAAACATAGCCAAAGACCGGAGTGCATGGAGACAGACTGTGCGTGCTGGTACAACCCTTGCTGAGAACAAAAGAATTGAAGCGGCCTTAATCAAGAGGGAAAAAAATAAAGCTGCCCTGTCCGCTAGCCCTAAATCAGAGGTATACACATGTACGAATTGTGGCAAAGTCTGCCGCTCTAGAATTGGCTTGATTAGCCACACCAGATTCTGCCCGTCTCAAGATTAAGCCAAAACCAGTGACTCAATTCGGCGCATCCATTGCCTTTCGAGACAAAAGGAGCCATATATATTAGGTCATTTTCTAAGAAATTAAAAGTAGGATATAATTCCAGATAAGTCTTTTCATCAGAAGTAGCACAGAAACCCAGGGCCGGTCTTAACAATTGCAAGTCCTTATCGAAATTGATTGCGCGGGGCCCAGTCAGGGTAAGGATAAAAAGTGAAAATAAATGCTTCTTTGCATTTTATTCTTTCTTTACTAAATAAAATATCAAAATCAAATTAACTTAACGAGCCTTGCGTGTAGCGAAGTCATACAGTATATCATCAAAATTCGTTTTTTTAACATAGATCACGCTTAATAGCAAGAATTGTTAAATTGTTAAATCTATCTTTGCGAATTGTTGACCTCAAGAAGTAATTCTTAATTGTTTTTCAAAGATACGGGCGTTGTTAAAAATAGCAAACAAGTTTGGAATAGTAGTGTATCTTTCATTACTTGACAGATAAGTTAAAATGACATTTTTGTCTATTTTATAAGTTTTTATAAAATTTTAATAATATTGTGAGATTTCCAGGACTTTCACGTATATTTTGCTTTTTCAGAAGATTTCTTAATTCTCCTGGAAAATCAGGAGACTGCGGGAACTTTGTTATAAGTTATAATGTTTTAATTTAATAATTTATCCCTAGAATCAGTTCGAAGGGGGCCCACTGTGGCCGCATAGTTTGCAGTGGCTTAAGGCCGGCCCTGCAGAAACCTTATTTCCAGATACCCTCTTGCCCAAAATCTCCCTCAAAAAGATTTGACCAGAGCGCACTGAGCAAGGTTTAGTATTTAAAAAAAAAACACGCTATATAAAGCATTGCTACAAAATGTAGTTCCAAAGCTTTATAAAACAGACGAGAATAGACAAAGATCTTTGACTAAACTTCAGACTACATCATAAGACAAACACGTGTGTACTTACACTCTTTTCCTTCAATAGTCATTGAGGTCAGGTTGACTTTAGTATCGTCTATTTTAAAGTCTGTGTGGTTTGATAAATATTTCAAGGCAGCAACTATTGCATTCACATACTCACTAGTATTTCTGTTGTCTATCTTTATAGTATAGTTGACTACAATACTCCCTGAGCTGAAGGTACGTAGAAAACAAAAGGCATGTATTGTTGAACAAATAGTAATGTCTTATCTTACAACGACAAGTATATTAATGCTTTTAAAACATAGCGCAGTGTCTCAGAACGAAATTAAAGTACAATAATTCTTTCAGGGTGTGTTCACCTTACAGATGTGTATCATTATGTACCTAAATAAATTGTGAGCTTATGTAACCAAACTAGCTGTGTGATCTAAAGTACCCAATGTAGCTATGTAAGCTCATCCAAAAAATTTATCTAAGCTTAGGTACCTAATAGAGCTGTGTAAAGTGTGATGGATGCCTGTCTCTCTTGTAGTTAATTGTTAATGCCTGTCAAATTATGACAGATTACTCTTCAAATGTATGAGTTTCTTGTTCGGGTGTATTCCAGTGCAATTAACACACAAGCAAACAAGTACCACCGGTTTTTATCAGTTATAAAACGAGTCTAAACTCCGTTGAACTGTTTAACAAATTTGTAATCCATGAAAGGCCACAGTCTATGTCTCTGTCGATAAAAAAACGTCCTAACCCTGTAAAATCCTATCGCCAACTGATTTTCTGTCCCTGAAAAGCCTCCATCCCAACAAAGTCAAAGCGTCGCTAATCCCGTTCAATATACGTCTACTATGGTGCGTCTCTAGCTAACTAAAGTACAAACTAAGTGTCAAACACAAGTCAACTAGCTAATAAAGCTGTGTGTTAAAACATGCACCAAATAAATCTGATAAAATGTATGTACCTAATAGAGCGGGTTGAGTTCGGGTGCCCAATAAAGATATTTGAACATAGATACTAAATACAGTGGGACATCGATTTCTGTTCTGAATCATTCATTAAAATAACAAACAAACTGAAAAAGATACGCTATTCCAATTTTGTACACACACACACACACACAAAACAGAAACACAGAAACGGCAATGAACTAAGCAAGTAGAGTAGGGAGATTAAAAAATGCGAATTCGGTGTCAGTGGTGTATTGACTTTTGTATAAAAGTATTTAGAATAGTGGTTAATAGTTTTTATTTTGTTCTTGGCTTTTAACATTCAGAATTGCGAATTCAAACCCTATGCTACCTCTGCAGCTACACCCAATTATGGAAAAGGCTTATGGAGTTAACACTGGGGTAGAGCCAGCGACCCCGCTCACCCAAACTGTATCGACACTTGCTTTTACTATTGGACACATTAGCTGTGTGGAGAAAGGGAAACTGAAGTGTGGGCGACAGCGTTCCGTCCAAAGCTGATTCCCAGGCCTTCATCTCATTTCCATGACCCATGATCGCTTTGCAACTGAGGGAGGTCATATACTTTTAACATTGCTAGTGACATTTTTGAAACTAGACTTTTTCTAAACTGTTTACCAAACACGAATCTGTTAGCTGGTCCAATATGTGTGTAAATATATACTATTTTAAAATTCACGTTTATTATTATTTAGTAACTAATTTATTGGTTTGATACATTAATAATTATGATGTGAAGATTGCTTCAATTAAATTGAGGTAATTTCTTATGAACAGCATGGCACACAAATATGTAAATATCAAATAATATAGTGGGAAGGCGTGGTCGAGAACTTAAAGGCAGCACGAGAAACCTCCCAGATACCGCTTCCCCCCAACTGGTCTACAAATAATTGTGGGACATAGCGCTCTGAGCATGCTATAAGCTTGAATGTAGCGCTATGTAAAAGCTATATATACATATACATATGAACACAGACACATAATTAATCTTTTTTACACAAATTATCCTTCATTCTTTCTGAAGACGTTTATTGTATCCTACAATAGGTTCTTAATGGAGTAAGTGGAAAAATTGTAGACTGCCCGCTCTTGTCAGCAAAGGGGTCTGGGGGGAGCTCAAAGCGGTCCCCCTGCGCGGGGCGAAGCCCAGCCGCCAAGCATTATTCCGGTATTGAAAGTCAACAAAATGCATATTCTAAGGTATCTACATGTATTATCATGTTATTAAAAAGTTTTATTTCAAAATCTAATGTGCTATTCTTACTAACTTAGATCCTCCCGCACCGTTCGGCTCATTAGACGGAAAGCTGTTTCCATAAAAATCTATCACTGGCAATGTCTGAAGCCTTTTCCCACCTGCTCTGAGGACCTCCATAAAAGTGTGACGTGAAGTTGTACAAGGATGTCCCTGTTTGCACTCTCCTCGAATTGGCCTCCATGTCATCGCAACTCTTTTTGTGTGTAATTCACTTTGTTGGAAAACATGTCCCGCAAACATCATTTCTACTCTCTGTCCCATCCTTACTAAGGGGTCGCTTTCAGTGTGGCATAGGATTTCCTTGATTGAGACCCGATCTCTAGAACTAACTGACTCCTACCTATCTTTGTTGAGCCACATTTAGTCTTTTACTGTACTTTAATAGTGGAGTCCAACCAGTGGTAGAAATTTGTAATCTCTCTTGGCTAAGCTCTTTGTATCAGATGACTCTAGTTTGCTTTACATTTTAGACCGTAAAGGAAGGTTTTATTGTCAAAATCTCTGTTGAGGGGTTTGAAACTAACAAAACTCTGGAGTATTTTTTTAACAAATTCAAAGCCCCATTTATCTACGCTCCTAGAATTTGGTAAAAGTAGTTTGCTTTAGAATAACATTAAAAAGGGGGTTTCAACCTCAAAATCCTCCTTAGCTATGGTCTTAGAATTTGGGGATTGTAGTTTGCATTTTTTTTATTTATAGAAGGGGGGGGGTTATCCTTGGATGTACTGAGGCAAAATGGTTTAGTATTAAAATCTCACCTAAAATAAACAAAATTTAAGCAAAGAATAAGTCACAATCCGACTCCACCTTCCCCGCCAAGGGAGGATTTTATTTCGGGGGAGGGGGGGTTGAAGCCCAACCCCCCCTGGCTACCTCCAAACTATATAAATAAATATATATATATATATATTTATATATATATATGTATATATATATTTATTTAAATAAATCAAAACTGTAATATTTTACATCTACTTACTTCATATAAAATATTTCAACAGAATAGAGATCTTTTATTTTTTCCCTCATGATTCTTTTGATCTAAAAGTAAACAGATTCACTATGTTGTTGGTTATTTCAACTAATCATTCATCTATTTGTGTCTTTATTTAAATCATTATTCTTATGGTACATCTGTAAAATTTTATAAACACTTAAAAATACTATTTATTTCAGTAAATTAAACATAAAAAAAAGTACTTCACTTACTGTAGCTTCTAGTTGACTTTTCAGTTTCATATAACTTTCAGAACTTTGATCAGACAAATTTACATTTTTGGCGGTGTAATTAATTCTGATGGAGACATTCTTGAGCATGATGGCTGAACAAAGAAAAGTATATTATTTACAGCCAGTATACATTGGTCAGACGTACTGTGGTAGACTATTTCTTTGTAGTGGTTTGTTATGGCGTTAACTGTTGTAGGTTTGCAATGTCGGGCATGAATGCCATGTTGCAAGTTAACAAGTACTGTGAAAGACATGGTGCAAGTTAACAAGTACTGTGAAAGACATGGTGCAAGCTAACAAGTACTGTAAAAGACATGGTGCAAAGCAACCCATACAGTGGACAGCATAGTGCACAGCAAAAGGTATAGTGAGTGCATGGTGCGCCGCAAACCATAGTCAAAGCTTAGCGCACTGATGCATATACTGACGACATGGTGTGCTACAGCGCGTATAGACCTACAGCACAGTCACTTCTACAAGGCAAAACTGCATATGATAAGGTAGCAAACTCCACGAGCGTAGCCATGGAGGTTTTGAGTTTAAAACCCCTTCAGATTTTTTAGAAGTTAACCCCCTTACCACTTCAATATAAAATTACAGCAAACTACAATCAATAATTTCTATAAGCTTTGCCTTCCAGGGGGTTTTTTAGTTTAAAATTCCCATACAGAGAGTTTTGAGATTTTAAAAAACAAACAATTCTTCAATATTAAAATAAAGCGAAATAAAGTCACCAAATTCTACGAGCGTAGCTAAAGGGGGTGAGTTCTAGATTGACCCCCTTCCCTCTTCTAATACAAGAAAAAAGCCACAATTTCTAAATTCCATGAGAATAGCCAAATAAGATTTCGTGGTTAACCTCTCTCTCCTCCAAATATAAACTAAAGCATAAATATAGTTACCAAGTTCTACATTAATTAAGGTAGCAGTGGGTTCGAGATTTACCCCCCCCCCCCCTCTTCTAATAAAAGAAAAAAGCTACAAAGCCGTTTTTGAGATTTTTGTCCAGTTTCCACCTAACACCCTCCTCACTCTCACCTGCGCAACCTTCATGAAGTTCAACTTGAATAGAGTTAATGTAAAAACCCTAATTAAAATCATTGAAAACAATTACACAATCTAACAAATAAAATCTTTTGTTCCGTAAAGCTGACGACATGAAATCAGCTTCTGTCTGGTACACCAGTCTGGAAATGTTGGACTGTATTTGATGTCATAATTATTTATGTTTTTTTTTCAAATTTTTAAAAATATTATTAACTGGAGCAGAACCGACATTTTCCTAAAAGAATCGTCCTAAGTCTATCCACAGACAGTTTGGTTAGGATCACTTTAAGATATTTTAATTATTCTTTAAATAGTAAGGTACAATGTAAGAGATCTGACTACCTTGACACGAGTGTCCGTCACTTTGAAATATATAACCATTTTGACATTGACATTTGAAGTGTCCAATTGTGTTGATGCAAATGTCAGCACAATTATGAAGTTTCAGTTCACACTCGTCGATGTCTGAGTTTAAACAACGAAAGGAATGAAAATGTTGATTGTATGTTCATTAAACATATTCTATTACGGCAAACAAAATCTCGTTACATACAAAAAAAGGATGTCACACCTTGATAACGCCTAGATATTTATATGCCTTCACTTGTTCTATAGATACAGTGTTTATTTGCCGTTCACGTATAGTTTCTTTTTTTTCTGAAATCTAAGTTCTTTAATTTGTGTGACATTCAGTTCTAGAAAGTTTTAAGTGCATCAGTTGGTAAACTCTTCTGAAATAAGACCGAGTATGGCAGTATCATCAGCGAATTAATGAGTTTAACTGAGTCATAGATGCTTTTGATGTCATTAGTGTAAGAGTGTACAGTACAGGAGAAAGTACACAACCTTGTGGAGAGTACGTACTCGATTTTACGATTTGGTATTGTTGACTTGAACATACAGAAGACGTTGGGTTAACAGTCTAGAGATGAATGTTGAAATGATGCGTATCAGCACGTTGTATATATTGTTTTCTTCATCGCTGATGGTCTTGTTTTATTGCATTGAATTTAAAAGTGTTTAATTAAAAAACAATCTACTCTGCACTGTGTTTTTCAGTGAGTTTAAACATAGGCATAGTGGCACCTGCGTAATTAAAATTGTGACTAGGAATATTATTTTAAACGATTTTATTTAATCTGACATCTTACCTAAGCATTCTCTATTAGAATCTCCTGGCCTAAATCCTGCATAGCATGTGCATGTGTAGTTTCCCTTGCTATTAGTACAGTTTTGTGGGCATACGCGACTGGAGCATTCATCAATATCTTAGAAAACAAAATTATTGAACAATATTTTTTGGCATACACATTTTCTGTTCAATGTAGCAAAAAAAAAATGTGTTTTTTTTAGTTGATAGACAAGATACCTGTGAGAAGTACTACTAAAAGAGAATCCAGACTAGACAAATACTTATATAATAGCGTCTTTTCCCCTTTCGGCGGCCGCTAAAAATCATATAATTTTGTTACTCAAGATTTCTATATATGAAAAAATGTAACAAATTAGATTTATTTTTTTTTTAGTGTAAATAACGAAGTCGTCGTCTTCTTTTTTTTGTTGAAGTCACGTGACGTCTGTATCCTATAACATAAGATATATATTAATAAAGAAATTATATATATATTTCAAGAGTTTTATATATTTCTAATAACTATTAATTGATTGCGTTTTTATATTGCGTTGGTATAAAGAATAAAGGAAATGCAGCTCTGTTTTTCAAAACTAGTAAAATTCTTTTTTATTTGCACTGTGGATTTTAATTTAATTATGTTTCAAATGCAAACACACGTTTTTTTAATGATATGTAAAATAGTGAAAAGTGATTTAATGTTTATCAGGACCATCAAAAAGTAAAAAATAAACTTATGTCACCTTCACATTTTCCGCTAGTAATGTTGTATCCAGGTTTGCATTCACAGACGTCTGGACCTGATCTGTTGACACACATCTGGCCCTCTTGTTGTTCACATTGAAGTATTGTACACTGGTCAATGTCCACTTCACAACGTAATCCTGGAAGAACGAGATCAAATAATTGAATGTGTACGATACTGTACGCAAGAACTCGTGAACCTCGCACTCAAAGAAAGAGAAAAAAAAAACTTATTTCATTTGCGATGTCTTTGTAGGATCTTGAAAATCACATGGAAAGAATGTGCAATGCTGATATCCTTGCGCGAACAGGTATTCCCAGCATCTTTACAGCCCTCAGACATCGCCGTTTGCGCTGGCTTTGACCTGTTTGCCAGATGGAGGACAATCGCATCCCGAACTCATTCTCTATGGGTAAAACACGTCTGACTCAAGAAAAACAAGTCGCCCCACCTCCATTACATGGATGTAATAAAACGGGACCTCTATACAATAAACACTGATACTGACCATTGAGAAGACATATCCCAAAACCGCACTAGATGGAGAGAGACAGTGACCTAGAAAGCTATGGACAGCGAAAAAACATGGGCCTCTGCTCTGGAAGAAAAGTGTGCCATGCAAAAAATGGCCAGCTCCTCTACCACCAAAGCGAAAGCCACCTTAACCTGGGATATTTGTGGACGGGAGTGTCTTTCCAAACTAAGGCTTCACAGTCACATGAAAAAGTGTTCGAGATGAGCCATAGTCGCTCTACGACTGGAGGAGGCCAACATATGTTTAAAATGTGCCCCAGTACTTTACACTCTTAAGTTTCATAAGTTATATTCTGAATATCGATGTAAATGTGGCTGTACTTTTCTAACAAATTATAATGTACACCTACCGTTATATCCAGGTTTACATTTGCAACCATCTATTGGATCGCAATGAGCAGCTCCAGTAGAACAAGCACAGATATTGTCACAGTTAACACTCAAGAACCAGACGAGCAATCTGAAACAGCAAGTCACAGAATCAAATATCATATAGTCTCAATCATCATACTACAGGTCACTTTACAAAGCGATTTATACAAGAAAAAACTTTCATTCTATTGTCATGCTTCTGTAAAACAAAAACAATAACTGCAATTTTAACCCTCTTTGATACACAATACTACAAGTAGTAATTACATTGTAAATAAAATAACACATTCATTTTTAGTAAAATTTGTTTAAGATGATTCTTCTTAGTGTGGAACTGTCGCAATGACATTTCTGGTTTTGAATCCGATAGAATAACTATAAGAGAGTTAAAATAGTTAGAAGTAAAGACACGGAACTGTTGCAGACGAAGATGAAAAGTCATGACTCAAATGCTATTATTGTGTACATACAAATTCTAATTATCTTTGTGTACAAATAAAATGAGACGGTTCACATATCATTGAACAGATTAAACAAAAATGTGTCGATCCTCAATCACAAGGCTCTTTATTCCTACAGTTAGTATTACTTATCAGTAAACACAAACATAGGACAGAGTTCAATATTTTGTATTCTGTAGTACAACGAAATTATTATAGAATAGTTAAGGAAAAGAAAGGCTCAAGGAGCAGCAGTAGGATGAATCATGATTAAGGAGCTCATCCAAGCCTAGAATAAAATGTTTTATTGTACGTATAACTTCGCATGACATTTGTTGTAGCAAGATCATATTAACTATATAAGTAATAAATATATATAAATAAAATTGACCCCACCCTCTAGCAAAAAATAGATAGTCATTCATACGTATACGAACATGCAATATTGCAATACTCACTGATACACGATCGTCCGTCATTGTCTAGCCGTGAGCCCACAGGACATTTGCATTGATAGCCAGGTGTTTTATTTTCACAATAATCTTTACTGATACACTCATTTCTTTCACACTCATCAATATCTGACAAAACAAAGTACATCAAACACATTTACAATGTATTATTTAAATTACTATTCACTTATGTAGGATATACAGTGTGTTTCTGAAACGTGTGATCAGTGACGTCACATTGACCTAACATACATTTTGGGTTTCGCCGTTTGTTACGACGTCTTAGCTTGTTCCCTCAAGTTCAGAAATACTTCAATGTACTATTTTTTCTAGCAAAAAGAGCGAGGTTCAAATTAAATTAATTTAAAAGGGAGGGCTGGGCAGGAACTGGCTGTACTAAAGGATGAAAGACATTTGAGGCTGCAGAGTCTATAGATAGACATACATTTGTAATGGCTTTCATTTAAATAAAAAAAACAGCTTTTTCTGGAAAACGTTAAGAGAACGTCAAGAGAACGTTAAGAGAACGTCAAGAGAACGTTAAGAGAACGTTAAGAGAACGTTAAGAGAACGTCAAGAGAACGTTAAGAGAACGTTAAGAGAACGTCAGGAGAACGATGGTAAAATATTTTTACTTGTATGATGTAAGAAAGACCCAAGAATCGAGTTGACAAAGATGCAAGGAAATGTCTTCTTTGATAGACGTTTGAAATTGATCTTTTTTCAGATAAAACAAATTAGGTTTTTAGTGGGTGCTTTAAACCCTTAGAATGACGCTAACAACAAATTAAAAATGCTGTAAAATTGCGGTAGGCAAGAAGCGAGGGAAAACACTAATAGACAAGCTTTAGTCATTGCAAATAAATGTATACAACTTTTCAATAAATTGATTCAGAAATTTTATTGAATTTCTATATAAAAAATAAGCTAACTATTAAAGTTCAAACCTTGACAAGATCTATTGTCATTTTGTAACTCAAACCCTGCTCTACAAAGACAAATAGGTTTATTTGTAATATCATCCAATGTGCATACATGACTACAGTTGAATGGATTGGAGTCGACGCACAGTTGTTTCTCTAGAAGTAATACATAGAAATATATGTAATATATATATATATATATATATATATATATATATATATATATGAGATATGATGTTAGATCATGGAACTATTCTAGAGGAACAGTAACTTCAAGTGAGATCTTTGAGCAACCTGTTTGCATACCCTGCACTGTATTAAAAAAATATCGATACAAAGAAGGCTAATACGCGCGATGTACCCGTGTTGTTCAGAAAAAAAATGTTTGGCTGTATTCAAACAGATTTTTAAAAACTTTATCCATTTTCAGACAAGCTGTCAGGTAGGTATAATAATTTAGAGTAGCAAATATTTTACTTTTGATCAACCTACTCAAAATATGTTTTCAGTGATTCCAGTGTTAGGTATTTTTAACTAGATCTGGTGAAATTGTATGTGGTACTTTCAAACATGTCATGCAAAAAACTTCAAAAAAATAATAATACTAAAGCTCACATTTTCCGCTGTTCTACATTGGCTCTTTTTTGTTTCGCAAAGTCCGAAATCCGACAAAAAAAAAAGAATCGCGCTAATTTCTTTTTCTTTAATGCGAAATGTTAATATTGAATTTATTGTTAATATATATTTCCCCCAGTGTTGCCTAGAATTGGTTTAGCTTCTGGCTAATTCTACATTTATTAAATGTCAATGGTCATTGATAATCCCCGACATTGTCTGCTTGACCGCTGGGGCACCATACAAGATGTATCAACCTTCTTTCTCCATTGTTCTCTGTCATTTGACTTTGATAGAATATAATTCTGATGTTATTTCTGAAAATATGACGTGATAAACAGTATATGGCTGTGTATTAAAAAACAATAACCATATATACACATGAAAAATATAAAAAGTTTCGATCCACAACTAAGAACCGGGTACTCAAACATTAAATATATTTACGTCATTGATTCATTCATCATCATTGGCCTCCTTCTGTCGTAGAACGACTATAGTTTATCTCGCACACTTCCTCTTGTGGCTGTGGAGCCCTATTTTGGAGAGACACTCCCGTCCACAAATATCGCAGGTTAATGTGACGCAGTCCACTGGCGATCCCGGCCTCCTCGTTGCGGACTGTGGTGACGCTGCGAACGCCTCTAGCAGCGGCGAACTGGGATCCCCTCCGGTTTTTAAGGCCAAGTGAAAGGAGTTAAACCCAGGGGGTTCAACCAAATGTGTTGGTGCCTGGTTATAAGTTGGATTGGGGTGCGCCGGCATGCGAGGCGCGCCCCATAAACGCCGAAAACTCTAGAAGGTACGTTTCCGGATGCACGACATTGCATCAAGTCGCCTCACTGACGGCGGACTTTCTGGCGGTGTGAAAAACGAGTCTCGACAATCTCTCATTATACCACTAGGTATACGCGGCAGCGTGACGAAGGAAGCTGGCCCAGCGAACATGCATTCCTGGGTAGGTAACATTGGTCTCATCTGTGGAGATCTTTCCGAAGTCTAACATGCACCCAGTTTCGCTTGAACTCGGGTATCTCACTCAACATGGCTTCACAAAATTGATCTTATATTCCGAGTATGGGCATTACTCAATGGATAGGACCCGTCCGACCGATCCTGGCAACGGGTCGGTGTTCGGAAAACCAGTAACCGTCGTCAATCTCCAAGATGGCCACCCACTAAGCTTACCGGAACTGACAACTAGCAACATTTGAAAAGACCTTCTAAATCGGACGAGTGATAGTTGTTTGAGAGGCAGGACCAGGTGACATTTTCTAGGTACAGGACGCTCGGCGTTCCAGTACCACCTCATCGTGGTCGTCGGGTGAACACTCCGCTCTTTTGGAGTGGCCAAGAGTACTGGTTGCTTGCTGCTGATGAATGAGTAGCCGGCAAGTGTAAAAGGAAATCAAAGGGGTTATGTCCAGCCCCCCCCCCCCCGTGGGGCCCCGGGTCAACGGTTAGTAAGAGACTCACGGGTTCTCCGAAAAGGGGATAGCGCTGGACACCAACTCGAGGGTTGGTCGGGTTCTCCTGGGACTCGGCTGATTCGCGGGTCTCTCTTTGGGCAAAGACTGGACTGACTGGCGCATTCGTTCTTCCCTCGGTAGAACCGTAGCCAAGGTGTGGCTAGCCAACCACACCAACCTGGTGATCATGTCCCGCACCAGGCCAAACCAACTATTAAAACCCAAAAGGCCCAACCGACTATGACCAATGAAGCGAGGATCATCGGTCTTCCAAAACACCAACCATTACAACGGTTTGTCGCTTCCAGTCCTAAACCCTTAGGGAGCGATAAACTTAGCCAGATAAAAGTACTTCAGCTCAATATCTGTGGATTAATACCCAAGATATTAGAGCTTACAAAAATCCTCCACGAGAGGGCAATAGACATCGCTCTCTTGCAGGAGACTTTGGTAGGCAATGTAAATGCGATGAGTGCCGTGGAATTATCACATATGTAAGAAACGGCATGACAGTTTTACAAAACCCTGCCCCTCAAAGCGGGCGTACCGACGCCATCTCGCTTGATATATTTAAAGCTGGTAGAAAACTTACGGTCTTTAACTGCTATAACCCGCCAAAACACGAACTTGCCTTTAACCTCGGCAATAAGAACATCCTGACTAAAACTCTATTAGCTGGAGACCTAAATGCCAAGTCTCCTGCATGGGGCTATGACACAACCGACTCCTCGGGCCAAAAAGTCCAAGAAATTCTCAACACTACGAACTCATTTTGCCTGCAAAATAAACAAAGCCCGCCAACCCTCCTACACACTGGCAACGGGTCTCTGTCGAGACCTGATCTAACTCTAATCTCTGCAGATCTAGAGGGGAAAACCACAATTAATGTGCTTGAGGATGTTGGAAGTGATCATAGGCCCATTGAAATCACTATTGCTCTCTCCGAGGCCAGGGGTGTAGCCACTAAACGGCCCAAAAATGGAGCTACACTAAGGCTGACTGGCCAGCGTACGGGCGGCTGTCGACTCCGCCCTGTCGAGTATCGCAGTGGAGGAAGGGACAGTCGACACCAAATACGGCAAAATCACTGCATCGATTTTGGGTGCGGCTAGGGAAGCATATCCCGCGGACTTATCCCGGCATACGGCATAGATCCGCCTGGTCCCGAGAATTAGACCGAATAGTCGGGGCCAGGTAACGGGCAAGGCGCAGAGCATAAAGAAAAGGGACCCCCGAATGCCGCAGGGAGTTCAATGCATTATGCCGGAAGGCAGGCGAGGTGGCCCAACGTGTACCGGCGGACCACTGGAGGGATGCCTGTGCCGGGCTGGATCTTCGGGATACTTCCAAAGCCTGGCGTCTTCTTCGCAATCTTGAGGCCAAAGATTCGGCGCGTACAGCTTCCCCATTATTGTCACCCAGTGGGGATCAAGTGGAAAAAGTTTAAAAAATGGCCGACTTGCTTAACAAATATCTCGCTTCGATAAGCAAGTCCGAAAAGAAGACAGCCACGTCTATAGCCCTCAACAAGGAGCGTAAAAGACTCGAGAGGGAGCCAGATGGGTAGGAAGACCTGGACACGTGTAATGCGCCCTTCTGCCGTGCTGAGCTGGACAGAGCGATAGCTAAGTGCAAAAACAGAAAGGCTCCGGGGCCAGACAAGGTTACTCCTGAGATGGTAAAACACCTCGGGGGTATTGCAAAAGACAAGCTCCATGAGTTTTCGAATCGGACCTGGGTAGAGTCCAGACTACCCAGGGCCTGGCGCTGTGCTACCATTGTTCCAATACTAAAAAATGGCAAAGACGCGACTAACGTTGAGTCAAACAGACCCATATCCCTGACCTCCACTATCGGCAAGATAGTAGAACGGATGGTCAGCGAGCGACTCGTGTGGAGCTTTGAGAGTGCCGGTATCCTAGCGCCAGAGCAGGATGGCTTTAGGGCAGGCTTGAGCCCGATCGACCAGGTCACAGTTTTCATGCAGGAGGTGACCGATGGGTTCCAGAGGTCCGAGAGCACATATGCAGTCTTTATAGACCTAAAACAGGCTTATGACCGGGTGTGGAAGCAAGGCCTCTATCTTAAGCTTAGAGCCATGGGCGTACACGGGCGGACCTACAACTGGATAAAACAGCTCCTAACTGAGAGGAAAACACAAACACAGTTCCAGTACTCTCTAAGTGGGGAAAACACCCCAATCAGAGGGTTACCCCAGGGATCCACCCTCTCATGTATCCTTTTCATGGCCTATCTTAAAGATTTGCCCAGTTCACTCCGATGTCGCAAACTACTATATGCTGATGATATTGTCCTCTGGTCAACCGGGAAGAAAGCTTACCAACTACAGGCAGCATTACAAGCCGATCTCCATACCATCTCCTCGTATTGTTCAAAATGACAGATACGAATCAACGTTGCCAAAACGACCTGGTGCCTGTTCAGCCAGGGAATCGACATTCTTGGGGCCCCATTCGAGCTCCAACTCGGTGGGCTGCGACTCCGACGTGAAAACACGCTAAAATATCTAGGAGTCACCCTAGATAGAAAGCTCTCAATGCACTTGCACATCCAGGATGTTGAACGAAAGGCCTCGGAGAAGTTAGGGTTACTCAGAAAGCTAGCCAGTACCAAGTGGAGCGCTCTAGCTGACACGCACACTGTACACAGGGGGTGTCAGATCCCAAATCGAGTACAGCCTGCCCGTGCAGGTGTACGCAAGCAAGACGGCCCTCGAATCACTCGATCGTGTACAGGCCCAGGCTCTCAGATTCATTTGCGGCACCTATAGAACGAGCCCAACTTCCGCTGCAGAAATCATGTCCAACGTGGCTCCTCTCAGCCTTAGGAGAGAGCGCGCCGTGCTAACGGCCCTGGAACGCTACAAATGGGGCGAACCAGGGCTACCGACCCATACATTAGTCACTCAGTGGAAAGTAAAAAACAGGATAAAACGGACATCATTTATGCACTGCGCAACAAATTTGAGTGCTCAAGCTGGCCTCTCCACTGACCGGGTCCCAATCCGACGGATAAGCAAGTGCCCGCCCTGGAGGAGACAGCCCATCCCTCCCATAAATCTAACTATACACGGGTTGGAGGGGGCCACAAAACAACACACACACCCTGATTTACTAAGAAAAATGGCAATGGACACATTAAAGACTTACCCGGCCAACGCCATTTACTGTTATACATACGGGTCGGTCATGAAGGACCCCGTAAGAGCTGGGTATGGGGCCTATATCTGTTACTTAGACCACGAACCACACAAGCTGTCAGGCACATGCGGCCTCGCTGCATGCAGCTTTGATGCAGAATTAACGGCGATAACCAACACACTCAATTACCTGCTCCCAAAATTGCGTGAAAAGATAACCGTTGCGACTACTGTTGTAATGGTAACCGATTCCCAATCCTGCCTCCAAGCCATGGCTGGCTTAGGGGGAAGTCCAAATTGGTGGAAGAGGCATTAGGCGCCGCAAATAACATCCGCCTATTTATTGGAGCTGTCATCTTTATGCAGTGGGTGCACTCGCACTGCGGCGTGAGGGGCAATGCCGTGGCTGACGCTCTAGCTCGAGAAGGAGCGCAGGCCGTGCCCACTTTTGACTCACCAAGTACGTTTTAACAGGCTACCACAGTTATACGAGAGTGGGTACATGAAAAGTTGTTAAAATCCTGGGATGACTCCAACACTGCCAGGGGAGTCTGGCAGCACATGCGTCGCCCAAATCGAGAGGACCCGTGGTGGAGGCTAAAAAGGTCGGAACAAACAACAATAGCGCAGTGGCGCACGGGACACTGCCCCATAGGGGCGTACTTCGCCCGGTTCCGACCAAATTTTGATGCCCGTTGTCGACACTGCGGGGAATCAGAAGAGACGGTGGCGTACGTCTTGCAAGAGTGTCCGCAGCTCTGCCAGCTGCGGAAAGACGTATCCAGTGGTTCACTATGTTTGTATGGAAGCTATGAGGCACTACGCCAAACAGAAGAGTTCCTTAGGGGGGCACTACGCGAGTCCTAGGTCTCCCTGCCTTGTCACCAATTGGAGTTCATCTCAGGTACAGGACGGGACACTGTCCAATCGGAGCCTATTTTGCTAAATTTAAACCGAACTTTTGATTCACGCTGTCGACACTGCCAGGAAGAAGTAGAAACGGTTAACCACATCCTTTACGAGTGCGCGATACTACACCCTAATATGACCATTTGAGTGAGAGAGAAACTGGTTTGCATGGTGAGTTGGTTTTGTACTGAGACAGAAGAACTCAGCAAAGAATTGCTGCTTTCCTTGTCCGTGTTTTATCAGAGAATAGTGTTCTCAACACGGTGGCCCAGTGCAGTGAGACTTACACGGTTAAGGTGGCTTTTGCTTCGGTGGTAGAGGAGCTGGCTATTTTTAGCATTGTCCGTTTTTCTTCCAGGGCTGAGGCCCAATATTCTGTCGCTATCCATAGCTTTCTTGGTCAGTGTCTCTCTCCATCTGGTGTGGTCTAGAGCTATGTCTTACCAATTGTCAGTATTGATGTTAACTGATTTGAGGTCCCGTTTTATTACATCTATGTAACGGAGGTGGGGGCGACCAGTTTTTCTTGAGCCAGTCGCGAGTTGTCCATAGAGGAAAGTCATATATTTACGTAACGCTAAGTATATTCTAACTTTAAAAAAAGTATTTCAAACGTATTACAATCACAATAAAAATCATTAAAAAGACATAATGCATTTACTTAGTGTACAGCTCGATCTGTTCGGTTGCAGTTCGTATCCACGAAAACATTGACAAAAATAAGATCGTATTGTATTGACACAGACGTGCTCACACTTGTGTTGTCCAGTACATTCATTGAAGTCTGAAATGTAAGGGAAATAGCTTTTAAGAAAAGGTCTACGTCAAAATTCTTGAAAGAAAAGGCTTACTTTAAAAAGTCTTTAAAGAAAAGGCCCACGTCAAAAATTCTTCAAAGAAAAGGCCTAAGTCAAAAATTCTTTAAAGAAAAGGCCTACGTCAAAAATTCTTTGAAGAAAAGGCCTAAATAAAAAATTCTCTACTATTCGGAGTGCACATCAAAGAAACAGAGATGGAAGAAGTGGATTGGGATTCTTTTTAAATGGCCGATATAGACTGCGGTTCTTAATTTGCGTATAGTATACTGATAAAGTCACTACTATAGTATATTAGAAACAATTAAACATAACAATTATATCATAAGTAAAGCGGATGCGTAAATGTACAAATAGTAAGAGTGGAGTTACATCCAACTAAATGCGACATACTTCTAAGGATATGTATCATAGAGATTTAGACCTAGATTAAAATTAGATTCATTTGTTTAAATTAGGTAAATATTCTTAATATATCAATTTAAAAGTAAATACAATGGCTCCATTAGATTAGGCCTATTAATTATTTTATTTTAGTATATAAAATATCCCCCATAGAAAACATCATGTTCCCTGTCAATCATGATGTGTTTACACTGCATATGTAAGGAGTGCGCAAAAGATAAATGGAGCTATTAAAATGTATGTCAAGACGGCTAAATTCACATTTTGCAGCTACAGCAAACGAATTTATGGAAAATTGTTTTTGAAACCCTATTTTTGTAGGTTAATTTTATTAAAAATAACGAGATGAATAGATTATATATTACGTGTTCGTATGTAAAAGTAAAATAAAATATTTAAGTACAAAATGAGTTTGGGTTATCACAGAAACTCAGAGGTGGCACCGTCGGATCCCTGTCGGAACCACCAATTCGCAAGGAATATTCAAGACGTGATTTTGTTTTGATTGTCAAAACTAATAATGTTTCAAAGATTCCTTTGCAATTGTAAAAATGTTTTTATTTCTGTAAAATGTTTTACATGTTTCGGATGTTCCTTCAAAGTTAAAGATAATTTACTTCCTTGTCCCATCCGCCCGCTATGATAATCAGTCCATCACCAAACCGCACGACCAGGCATTGCTGTTAACATATTAACAAAGTAATAGCCTATTATTGATAAAGAGATATATTACACATTACGGCATGATATCTACAGGATATGTACAATATGTCAGACGAGTGATCCATTGAAAAAAAGTTTCCTTGCTGTAGATATTAAGGTTTGCAAGGGCTGTCCTGAGTTACTTTGTATAGGAATACCAAGTTTTTTAGGCTTTGAAGGGCATTTTTGGCATTGGTCAGTAAGACGATTCGTCTGTTTGGTGTACAAGGGTAGTTTATTTGTGTGGTAGCTGCTATTTCCAGTGCTTGCCTTTCTGCTCTATGTCTGTCTGAGAGATTGCAAGTTGCAATTGACTTTTCCAGTCTTTCTCCATTGGACCATTTAATTAGTATACCAATTCTTCCGTTTGTATTGTATTTTTGAGAGGATCCATCTGTGTAGACTCTGACCCATTGGTTGTTGGGGTAATGGGTTTTTAGGAAAGAGTCACTAATTCCTTGAGCTCTGTTGCGTTGTGATTGGAAATTTTGGTTATACATGACGAGGTTTAATAAACATTAATGCACAAAGTTTTTTTATGCATTTCATTTAAAGAATTTATTCCATATGACGTCATATGAAAAAAAAATTCACTACGTCACACGCCTAGTTAGACTAAAAATGTCTTTGCCATACGTGCAAGTAGTCGAGGGTTCATAGACATTGTTGCATCGAGTTTTTTTTAGCATTACATAAAAAGATTTCATTCCATTTGACGTCAAAGGAAAAAAAATCAATTACGTCACAATGGGCTAATTAGACTAAAACTGTCTTTATTAACACGAGAGAGTTATGGAGGGTTCATGGACTTTCATGTACCGAGTTCTAATAGCATTTCATTTTAAGATTTATATATATACTAGTCGACAGCCGCTATTTTGCATGGCCGGTCTTAGGCCACTCCAATCTATGCGACCGCATGGGGCCCCACTTTCAAAGGATCCGCACTTTCATAGGACCCGTGCTAATTCAAGGTGTATAAATTATTAAATTAAACCATTTTATAACTTAAAACAGATTTCACGCGCCCTCCTATCGATTTACAAGGAGCTCCTGGAAATCTCCCGAAATTGCAAAATAAAAGAAAAAGTCCATAAAATAGTTGGAAATATATAGACAAAAGTTGTCGTTTTGGGGTGTCACTCAATATAGAAAACACCAATCTAACGCGCGATAAATAAAAACGGCATTTTGCATCAGCCGTAAGTAATTGTGTAATCTGGTGATGAAAGCTTCTCGCTCCTCAAACTAATGAAGAATTACTTGAGGTCAACCATTCTCAAAGATAGATTGAAACAGTTGTAATTTTTGCTATTGAGCGTGATCTATGTAGGAAACAGAATTATTATAATATACTGTATGACTTTGCTACACGCAAGGCTCGTAAAGTATTTATGTATTTTTCCTCGTCTCACTAGACTGAGTCCACCACCTTGGCGGCTTTTCATTTATCTCCCCTTGGTCGGGGAAAGATAAACATACAGTCTTTTTGGTCTTACCCGCCGGATGTCTGACGGTCGCGGTTAACATCACCTTGGGTGGAATGCAAGTCACTCTTTCTCCCCCCTCTCCCACGTCTCTCTTTGATCAAAGAAACTAGTCGGGTTCACATCCAGCTTTACATTCGCTTTCACCTATCCTTTGGTCTGCTGGACCGTCGAGGTATCATACAAGTTCTAGATCTGTCAACCTTGTTTTCTGTATTCTTCTATGTCATTTGCCCTTAATAAAATTTCTTCTAATATTCTTTCTCAAATATTAAAACCTGAATTTTTACCTGCCTGGGTGGTCCACTTCGGGGGCCTATTTTGAGTTTGTGCTTCACACAAACTGTCTATGTTACCTTGTTTGTTTGTTTTTTTAAAATTGATGCATGTGTTGTCAGGTGAAAGAAATAATTGTGCAAAATTTCAGCTTAATCAAAAATTCGTTGTTGGTGAAATAACGCGTACAAACATTTTACTGGACAAAAAATAGACAGACACAATGCATTGATATAAGCTTTGTAAAAAGTTAAGTTCCCTTATATACCTTGCGATCTATGAAGCAGAAGATGTCATTTGTTTCTTTGGCCAACGGTTAACGAACAAGGTGCCATGTAGCTAGCACAACGTCCAACGCTTTTACTTTCCCCAACTAAAGTCATTTTAATTTGATTTGATTTGGGTTGAGTCTGAAAATCTAGAAATAGCAAAATCCCAGTCTTCACCGAGATTCAAACCCAGGATCCCAGGTTCGGAACTCAAGCGCTTTAACTACTCAGCCACCGCATCCCTAGAAAAAATAATTAATTAAACCATTCGTTCCGAGACAGGACGATAAACCGCCGCACCTCTTTGATTAGCACTTTTCGAGCTTAAAAGTGTCCTATTTCTTTTCTATCGTTGTGTCTGCCTCCACTTTTTCTCAGTCTGCCTTCTTTACTCATAACTGTTTCCTTATCTTTAAAATCTCCCTACTTCTTAGACCATTCCTTTTAGTGTAAACTGCGAGAGTTAAGAGGGGATGATAATAATAATATTAATAATAATAATATTAATCTTTATTGTCCGTATGAAAATTTGTCTTACAATTTGTGCATTACACCAAACAAAAAACATTATAACTATAAGAAACCAAAGTGTACATTCACACCACTCACTCATAAGAGAGAGATTCTGGTAATTGATTAGGTGTCTATCTGAGGATAAACCACCACAAATTCCTCTACACCCTAGGCCAAGATGGCCCGCTTTGGGTCATCCGGCTGGTCACGCTGAGCTACAAGCATAGGTCATCGGCGTATGCTGGAAGGCAGTGGCTAATGGGGCTATCAGTTAGCTACTGTATCGGACACATGTCTGATGCAGCAGCTGACTGAGTTTAGCACCTGTGTAGCGCTGGTGGGCTCATTCTGGACATCCAAATGGCTTGTCCCCTTGTTGGACTCGATGGTGGGTGGGGAGCACAGGTGCCGAACTACTACAAATATCAATGGACAACAACCCCCCCCCCCCCAAACAAAAAAAACTACTTGCCCCAGATTTATGTCTGTGCAAGAAACGTGGAATGAAAGAAAGAAAGGAGGAGGACACAAGAAACTCTATCTGGCTTTCATTTCTGGTGGTCAGGTGCACAGAGGATGGGAAAGAAGAGCCCTTTTCTCAACTACAAGGGACTTAAGTCAGTAGTAGGAAAGCCCAAGAGTGTATCCAAGCAGCACAAAACATCAAAACTACTCCTATAAGATACACTTTGATGGGCTTCATCTGAAAGTCATGTCACACATGAGTCTAAACACAAGCAGAGGTGTAATCAGCTCTTATAACCTGCTGGAATGTTCCGAGAAGAAAAAAATTGAAGGAGTCACCCATGCCCTGCGCATTAATAAACGCAGGGATTGTATGGAGGTCAGAAACGCCACTATTATCCTCAAATTTGGAACTATGATACCGGCAGAGTATGTGAAGGCAAGTTCCAGTGAGGCCTACATACCTAAACCCATGAGGTACTTCATGTGCAAAGGTTATGGACACGGCGTGGCAGTCTGCAAGAGGAACAATGTGTGTGCAAGATGTGCTGGAGATGGTCATGAGACAATGGCTGCACAGCCCAGTTCGAATGCCCAAATTTTCACGCTGGCCACTGAGCCTACCCCAAGGACTGCCGTGTGTGGAAACAGGAGGATGCCGTGCAAGAAAAGGATGTACATTCAGTCATGCAAAATCGGCTGTATATGCTCTACCCAAGGGCTAATTCGGCTTGACAAAGACCTATGCCCAAGCTGTGGTTAAGATAGAAAAATCCATAGCCACACAGACGAACACATTGACCCCGCCATCCCCTCCTTTTTCTCCCGCTCAGAAGAAAAGACCCGCCAAAAGAATTCACTTCCAAAGAGACAAGAAAGCCCTTTTGTCATGCTAACGAACAGGTTCTCTGTGATGGCTCATGAGAGCATAGAGACTGAGCAGCATGTCAAAACCAACCCTCCCTTAGAAACCGGAGACATGATGTCTGACACAGGTTCTCTCTAGAGAACCCAACCAGACACCCCCAACCTATACTGAGTTAGAGGTTGACCAACTCACTTGTCACAGGTCAAAAGCTTGTTGACAGTGTCGCTCAAATTTAACACATAATTAATTATTATTTATTTATTTTATCTCAATTATTTCTTCTTTGTAGGCCAAATTTCACCACCAAATCCCCACCTTTTCCTCTTCTCGATAGACTGAATTCATCACTTTGGCGACAACAAGGCCACGACATTTCACTTATCTTCCTTTGACCGGGGAAAAGATAAACAGTCTCTTACATTGGCCATAGCGCCGGGTGTCCGACGTTCACGGTCGACACCACCTGGGCTTGAATATACTAGATCTTTCTACCAACCTACACACGTCTTTTTTTTTTATCAAGGAGATAATCTGTGTCAACACGCCTCTAAAATTTCTAGGTGCGACACGATTCTCCAGACAGATTTACCCACATGGAACATTATCTTTAGTCTATCGCCTTTCTGTTTCCACCATTTTCTTCCGGACCTTTATAAGCTGAACTAAATCTGGATAGACACACTTCGTCATTTCTTCATCTCGCTGACAGTCGAGTCCGAACTATAACATTCTTTCTTACTTCTAGAGAAATACCTGGAAGTAAGCCTAACTTAGTTTGTGTATATTTCTCGATTGATAATTTTATGTGGATTTTACTTATTTTATATATGTTTAATGTGTGCATTGTGTATTTCTCAATGTCTTAATTAAGAAACATAGCCATTGCATATGTACATATTTATATATTGCATTAAACTATGTCCAAAATATTATTGCCACGTTTCTCAATTGATCATGACGCACCGGGTATATATATTTTCTACTTTTTATGTTATTTTCTTTATCTTGGCTGACGCCTTGATAATCTTGCTAACTCATTAACACTGCGCTTAGTAAAGAGTTATATAAATTATCTCCCTCTGTATCCATTTTACCTAGATGAGTGTTTCACTTCATTGTTCATGGCCTACGGCAGTTTGTAAACAATGGCGGCACGGCCACTGATTACACAAGGCAACAAAAATTTTTTTTTTCTTGTTCCCTACAAGAAATTGTTTTTTTCTTGTTTCTTAGGTCCAGAACATCTATTATAATTCATTTATTCAGGCAAAACTTTGGTTTTGTCACTGCTGTCTAACATTTTCTGTTTTGCAGTGTATATGCATTTACATGTATGAATTGATTTTGTACCTTTAAATATATGTCTGAATTTTTTTAGATTTTTCAGATAAAATCATTGTGAATATTGATTGTTGATTGAAATCAGTGACTTCATTGACTTTATGTAAAATATAGCATCTAGAGGTTGCACCTATCCAGCAGATGCCTTCTGTTATGTTTGCGGCGAATTCATAAAGAAACGTGCGAAGAAACATTCTTTGACAAAATCAGCAACAATGAAAGAAGCATATAAATCCTACTTTGGCATGCCAGTTGGAGATCTAGATAAATCTTGGGCTCCACATGTGAGTTGTGACTGCTGCAAGAAGACTTTAGAAGGTTGGTTCAGGGGGGAGAAGAGAAGCATGAAGTTTGCGATACCAAGAATTTTGGCGAGAGCCTACAGATCATCTGAACAACTTCTATTTTTGCATGGTAGATCCATCAAAGCGTCGATCTGGCAAAAAATGCAGCTGCTGTGCTCTATCCTGATATCCCTTCTTCGATCGCCCCAGTTCCACATTCCCCTGATCTTCCCATTCCCAAACCACCTCAGAATACACTGCCCTCGGAAGACAGCAGTATCGCTAGTGATGCTGAGGATGTTGATGTTTTTCAAGCGGATGATGAAGGAATACCTCACTTTCCTAACCAAGATGACCTCAATGATTTAGTGAGAGATCTTGGTCTCACCAAAGCTAAAGCTGAGCTTCTGACATCCCGACTGAAACAGTGGAACCTGTTAGATGAGAGTGTTCAAGTTACATGTCAGAGAAAACGTCATCAAAGATTTTCAGTCTTTTTCACCCTTCATGATAACCTTTGCTACTGCCATGATGTGAAAGGTCTGTTCGATGCAATAGGGATACCCTGCAACCCACAGGATTGGCGTCTCTTCATCGATAGTTCTTCCCGCAGCCTGAAAGCTGTTCTTCTCCACAATGGCAATCAGCTACCTTCTATCCCAGTGGCTCACTCAGCACAACTTAAGGAGGAGTACAATAGCGTCAGACAGCTTCTGCAGGCTCTAAACTATGAACAGTATGGTTGGGAGGTAATTGGTGATTTTAAGATGGTGGCATTCTTAATGGGTCTTCAGGGTGGTTTTCACCAAGTTTCCATGCTATCTTTGTCATTAGGATAGCAGAGACACCAAGCAACACTACCATCGTCGGGATTGGCCAGAACGGACCAACTTTACCATTGGGAGTAGCAATGTCAAGTGGGAGCCTCTAGTGGATCCTAAGAAAGTTCTAATGCCTCCTTTGCACATCAAGCTGGGGCTCATGAAGCAGTTTGTTACAGCTCTGGGTAAAGAGTCGGCAGCTGTGAAATACCTAGAAGAATTCTTCCCCAAGTTATCAGAGGCCAAAGTGAAAGCTGGGATCTTTGTGGGACCAAAAATAAAGAAAATAATGGAGTCTCAGCAATTTCTTAACAGTCTCACAGACATCCAGAAGGCAGCTTGGGGCAGCTTCATCGCAGTTGTTCAGGGATTCCTTGGAAATCATAAGGCCGAGAATTATGTGGAGCTGGTGGAGACACTTGTGAGAAACTATCATTCTATGGGATGCAGAATGTCGCTTAAGGTTCACATCCTAGATGCTCATCTGCGTAATTTCAAGGAGAATATGGGAGCATACTCAGAGGAACAAGGAGAAAGGTTCCATCAAGACCTGAAAGAATTTGAACGTCGATACCAAGGACAGTATACCGAGAATATGATGGGGGACTATATCTGGGGACTAGTCCGTGATAGTGATTTAGTCTATAATCGTCAGTCTAAAAGAACATGCAATTTTTGACTTTTATTCATCTGTATGGACTTTGTGAAGACTTTGTCAAACAACATAAGTGTATTATAAGTCTTACATGTATTTTAAACGGTGTATAATGCTATCCAATACGTGATCTGAACTATCAATGTCCTGACCACAAACCCAAACTTTTGGAAAAACAAATACTATTTTGATCATTTGGATGTATAAGCTAACAGGAAATCATAGTTATTTCAGAGACACAAAAATTGTGTTGCCTTGTGTTATTTTCTCCCCTCGCCCGCTCCACTTATGTTGACTTGAGTGTTTTATCTCCCATACTTTGTACATTTTAAATAGCTACTATCAGCCATCTTTTTTTTCAATTTTATTTTTCATCATCTCCCCATTGTACTATAAAGCAATTGTATCAATCTGAATAATGCTCATCATTCGAGGGCATCAATAAAATGCATGAGAGACAAGTCCTAACTTGTCTTTGTTTATCCGCAGCTATCCTCAGGTGTTTGCCTATTTGATTCGCCTATTAATTTTCTATTTAGTATCACTTGCCTACTTGGTATCATTCAACTGCCTATTTGGCACTACCAGCGTGCCTATTTGACAGTCCACTTGTCAACCAATTAGGCACTGCGTTCCCTAAGACCAAGTGTCTATGCGAGACGTCATATCTGCGCCTACTCGCCGCAACTCACTGGACCTACCCTGCTAACGACGTTGCCCACGGCAGATCAGCTCTGCCGCAGCTCACTTGTGCCCACAACTTATATCAGAACTTTGAATTGAGACTCCACAATAACTAAATCACCGCGAATCTCTACCCGTTAGAACGCCATCTCCAGCTGCAAGATCTCCACCTCGAAGCACAGCCAGCTACTTCACCGATAGGACAACCAGATAATTTCGGGGGAAAAAAGTGACATATGCTCTCATAAAGTGCAAGAAAGATGAATAAATATATTATTGCAAAATGATAAATGCAACCACACCCTTTGTTATTATTCTATGTGTAATTGTGTAAATAAATGTTTATTAATTATTTAAAATTTTGTATCTTTCTCAATCGATATATCACTAATGGCCCAGTGTGTGGCAAACTAAAAATAATCATCCCCTAGACACAAAACAAGCCACTCAGGCACGTTATACGCGAGGACCATCACATCACTGAGTTGAGAAATAAAATTAATGAAGAAACTCGAAGTAAGGAAGGAGAAAATAACCTCCATCTAACCGGAGAGATCCCCCCTCTCAAGAGAGAAAAGTTTCCCCCAAAAGGGTATGTATGTGTCCTATTCACCTTCTAAACCCAAGTCCAAAAATACAAAGGTGACGAAAATAGACGGCAATCCCTCCAAAGGCTTTCCAAGGCCTAATAGCTCCAAGTAGATAATTTAGAATACGCCATGGATTCCAGGATTGTACAGTGAAACTGTAGAGGCCTTAATGCCAATTATGAGATGAAGCTACTGATAGACTTGGAGATTCCTGTAGCTGTCTGCGTACATAAAACATTTCTGAAAGATAATATCAGTTTTCAAAGCTACGGCACTTACAGCAGGACTGTTGAGGATGGGGGAGAGCATCAGGTGGAGTCTATATCTTTGTGAAGGACAGCAACCACTGTAAGAGTGTAGAGCTACAGACCACACTACAGGCCTTAGCAGTTAGGATAACCCAACACAAGGTTATCACTTGCTGCAGTCTGTATCTACCTCCAGGTGCTCCGTTGAACCCAACAGACATGGAGAACCTCATAAAACTACTCCCTTGGCCTACATAATCCTAGGGGATTTAAATGCCCATAACACTAAAGGGGATCCAACAATACTGACAAAATTTATTTTGCTGGAGGATATCTTCCTCCAACATGATTTACGCATACTTAATGATGCATTTCCGACCTACTTGCACCCAGAAACTAGATTTTTTAAATGCATTGACCTCACGGTATGTGTCCTCGGACTTCTGTACGATTTTAATGGTCAGTAAGCAATGATCTCCGGGAAAGTGATTACTCCCAAACGTCATTGCTAACAATCTCCTATCATTGGGACGACCTTAGAGATGGAAGCTGAATAAAGCCGATCGGGAACAATTCCAAAAAAAAAGATTCTCAGATAATATCTCAGAAAATATCCTTAATGAACAGATTTTGACTTATACACTTGCTAGCAATCTACTTGATATTGCCCGGATAGTTGTCAACCTAACATCCGCAAATCCAAAACGGCCTAGAAAACTATCACACCTAGTGAATTAGTTGTATAATTAAAATATTCTCTATTTAATAGCACCGATTTTGTCTATTTTGATGACGTCATTTTCACGGATTTTGTTTGTGTACAGTAAGGGATTTCCCCTTGTCGCTTCGTCATAATTTTTTATGACGTATATTGTCTTAGCCTGTCTGGTGCATTTCACGCCATGTTTCTAGACTGAAGCAAGCTTTATTTTGGTCAGCTCTTGAATTTCTCCTTGGAACTGATATTGGATAGCCTTATCGTTGTCTTTGGTAGATATTCTTAACGGATTATCTTGACCCCTGTTTAGTGTTAGTTTTATTTGATATTGTATTGTAATTTTATTTGGATTCGATTGTATTCGTATTTGTAATTAGATTAGAGGATTAGAAGAATCTGTTATTATCTTTCTATAGGGTATCAGTTTTAGGCTACAGGACTGAGATTTGCATCTCTTGTTTTTGTCTGATGATTGATTTACGAGACTAAGGTTCCGGATTCCAGTGTCCAGACCTGGTGATACAGTTTGAAGTTATAAGCTTTGGTGTTACTTTGAACTTTCATATTAGGTTTCAGTGAGCAGCATCTTGACTATAAGATAATTTGGAATTGTACTGATATTTGAACATACAGTTTAACGAGCTGTTTCATGGAGTTGTCTTGAAAGATTGTGTGGTCAATATTATTGAACATTAAATGTTAAGTGATTATATTGTTTGTATTATAAATGCTATTAAGTATTTAAACTGAAATATATTATACTAAAACATATTATATATCTACTGGTATTCATATCATAATTCATAAATAGGTTCATTGTATCAATATCATTAAATTAAATTCATTATTTTATTTAAATCATCATACACATCGTTTATTACTTTATATGAAAAGAACGGCTGGCTGCAGTTATAAAAATTTTTTCCCAGAAAATCCTAAAGGTATTTTAAGATAGCTAGAGCGAAGGCTAGACAAACCATACGGTCAACCAAAAGGAATTCCTAGAGAAATTTTGTCGGAAGTCTGGATGCCAAAAGGTCTGCTAGAGCGGTTTGGAAGGCAGTAAAGCAGATCAAAGGGAAATAATCAAATGCAATAGGCATTTGAAAAACCAAGGACGATCTGTCACGTCCCCCAGAGATATAGCTGACTGCCTTGCATCCTCAATAGCAGTTAAATCACACATTGCACACTACACGCCAGAATTCAAAAAAGTCAAAATAAGGGAGGAAATACACCCCTTTGATCAGAGTGCAATAAAGATTATAACAAATCGTTCTCGCTTGAAGAAGATCCCAGTAAGACCGATACCTAAACCGGAAAGAGATGGGTCTGACCCAGCTAACTATTGCCCAATAGCACTGACAAGAAGCTGCATCTGTAAAACCATGGAAAGGATGACAATAATAGGTTGGTCTGGTCTTGAGATCTCTAGCTACCAGTGCAGATTCCGGCAGGGGCGGACAACAACTGACTACCTGGTAAGGCTGGAATCTTTCATCAGAAATGCATTTCTTAGACAAAAATATCTAGTAGCTGTATTCTTCGATATAGAAAAAGGCTTATTATACAAGATTGAAAAATGGGATTCTACGTGACCTGGGATTTATGGGACACCTTCCCTGCTTTGTAAGGGAGTTCCTAAATGACAGGAAATTTCTCTCAGTAACCCTGTTTAATATTAAAATTAACATCATTATAAAGGCTCTATCCCCTTGCACTCTGTATGTTGATGATTTTGTCATTTTTAGACTTGGTAAAATGTAAATACTTTAGAAAGAAAACTAAAATTATGTTTAAATAAAATTCAAAATTGGGCAAACAAAAATGGTTTTTAATTTTCTGACTACAAAACAATTAACATGCTTTTTTTTATTTCAGGGGAATCTACCCAGACCCGAATTATTTTTACACAAAAAAGATCTCTGTTGTAAAATTTTTAGGCATCACCCTACATGGCAAATTTAATTTTCTCCCCCACATTAAGAAACTTAAGAAGAAATGCTAAAAGTCATTACACATATTAAATGTACTCAGCAATACAGACAGGGGATCTGAAAGTGATATCTTGATGCTGCTATATCGGAGTCTTATCCGATCCAAGATAGACTATAAATCTATTGTAACCTCTAAGGTAGGCACTCAATGAAAAGCAGGAGGTAACAATAAACTATGTATTTATTTACAGTACAAATAGGCATGGACTTCAGCCATCAAGTCCCAGAATGTCCTATCTCAAGTGACACCAGTCCTTTCCTACCTAAATACCAATAGACACACTTCCCAGTGCCGCCCCAGGTCCTCAACACAGTTCATAGATAGGTCAAAAGGCGTTCTTTAGAGTCAAGACAGCTTAGACATATAACTTGAGCCGGATCCACAACAGTCCTTCTTCAATCTTCTGATTAGCAGTAGAGAATGTTCGTTTTGAAATCTAAGTTTGTAGCAGTTATTGTAGGATTATCTCTCAGCTTTAGTCTCTAGCTTGTAGATGGACGAGCTAACTCGCACCAGTTTATTTTTTGTAACAAAGGTTGCTTTAAGCAGACTGCAGTAGCAGTAACTATTGGGCAGTGTACAGCTTGGGCCAGATACTGGGCAGATATTACTGGGCTATGGGTACTGTAGACACTGGGCAATATTCTATGGGCACTGGAAAGTAGGTAATGCCTTTTCGATGACAGGTGTGTAATGGTGGATACCTTGTGTGGTTGGCTTTCGTCACACTGTTACTTGGTTTTCTGGCAGAAGTAGGCAACAGTTGATAAAGCGTTACCAGCAACCAGTTACAGCAACTAGGCTGGGGATATAAAAAAACGATTAGGAAACTTCTAAAAGAAAAGCGCACAAGAGCACGGATACTCAAATGTCTTGCAATCATTCAGATGCAGGCATTGGTATCAATCTTAATAATAAATTTAAAATGATAAGGCATGAAATCTTAAAGCACACATAACTTAATGATAAACAAATGCAAGGGATTTAACCACAATAAATGTGTTATCATTGTCGCAGTCTCGGTTAACATTCCCTGTTATATGTTCACCTCGTGTTACGAGGGTGGACTGACACGCGAAACTTCTGATATAGAAACAGAAAGTAAGGATGACTAAATTGACTTTTAATTCAGTTGGGCAGTATTTTTTGGGAAGTCGAGGCCAGTAGTCACTTGAAGTCTTTTGAGACAGTACACGTATTTCTAATATTATTGTGATCTTGTTGGATACGTATTATTAACGTTTATTGTTACCCGCTGTGATGCGGACGTGATATAATAAGTCAAGTTATATATATATATATATATATATATATATATATATATATATATATATATATATATATATATATATATATATATATATATATATATTTCTGAGGCTTTAGTTTATTGGATATGTTTGATACCGCTGTTATGCGGATGTAGCTATTTGCAACTGGATATTTTTGTGTAACGACTAGAAGCGCAGTGCATTATTATTAATGAATAGACTCTAGATTTGTCTGCTGTAGATCGACTTTGTTTACTGTTTGTTACGTGCTAAATGGACTATCAAACCTCACATTCTACAGCATTACTCATTCAGCATGTTATAATCAGACAATATAAGATGATGCTAGTCTAAATTTATCCATGGAATGTGATTACGTAGATAAGTAAACAGTTATAGTAAAATGGGGAATAAGTATAGCACACTAAAGTATAGGATTAGACGAAAATAAAATCATATGGATTGAGTTACAATGATAGAGGGTTGATATCATTAATCAAAATACTATTAATTCAATGAACCATAAGTTCACAAGGGTGTGAGAAATAGTATTAATTGCTATGAATACATTGGGCATGTGAAATTCTTAATTTCACAAGCGCTCTTTGAGGTTAGTGCACGGTGAACTAAATTCTTACATAGCAATTAGGTTCATGAAATTTTATGGTTTACATTAACCACTAAGATTCAGGAATGAGTAAAATATAACAAATCCAATATAATAACTATGGTTTCAAATGTAGACAACCATATTTAGCATATCATAAACAAACCAATATACTGTCAAGATTCTACAACACCTTTACCGTCAATCTAGTTGCTGCTTTAGAACAGAGAAAAGAACAACCGAGTTCTTAAGCATGAAATCAGGTGTGAGACATGAGTGCATCTGCTATCCCTTCCTCCTACTCCTAGCCATCAACTACAGAATGAGGAGAGTAATGAACCAGACTGATTTGGGTATTCCATGACGTGAACAAAATCCAAAGACAGACTTGCACTTCGCAAATGATTTGCTTTATCTGGTCTACAAAAAAAATGTATGGAAGAAAAGATAGTCAAAACAGAAACCGCATAAACTTGGATATGACAAAAATTGTTAGAGTCGGATATAAGGCAAAGGGAAGAGTGCCCCTTTCAGACTTGGTAAGTCAGTGCTTAAAGAGTTGGACAATTTCACATACCTTAGCAAACAGGGACGTCTTCGTATCACAAATTGACTAATCTGTCAAATCGACAAGACATTGTGACCTGGATGGATGAATTTGTGTGGCTTGGATATGGATAGATGGACTTAATCAAATTTGATTGAAATTACTATTACTCCTCACACTACAGATGTCAGATGTCCCCATCAAAAAAAAACCTACAATTCGTGATATTACTCCTCTGGTGTTTTTAAAATGTGCTACGCCTCTGGTGACTAGATCCTCCAGTCAGCTTAAAATAATGAACCTAAACGCCCAGTCATCCAGTATTAAATCTCTTGAGCTTGCCAAAACCATCACCATCACGACATCGCTTTCCTTAGTGAGACATGGTTTAAAGAAGCTAGTAATGAGTCAAAAACCATTAAGCTAACGCCACCAGGCTTTATGTTCAAGAGTCTACCTCGAAAAACAGGCAGAAGAGAGGGTTAGCAATACTGTACAAAGATAATCTAGCCAAGTATGTAACAAATAAGACCTGACAGTTCAACAAACACAACCTTCGAGATGTGATAGTTTTGCCCCTCCCACCACAGTAGAACACTTTCTTGTACCGCCTACCTCCAGCAAGAGAAAAAAAATAGACAAAAAAAAAGTTTTCATCGAAGAATTTCAAGACCATCTTGACAGTCACATAGCAACAAAAGATCCATTTTTATTATTAAATTATTAAATGTGATCGATCTACCTTTTTTTTTACTTGTAGTATAACTGAAGTCATATGACGGCCCTTCTTTTTTTTTTCACCTGGTCGATCAATAATTATCAGCCTATCTCGCCCGCCTGCTTGCTCGGTGAGCCTGTGTCAGACGTCATCAATAAAAACAACCCTAAGCCGTTTGTAGCTTGCCGAGCGGAGCTAAGGGCCATGAGTATAGCACATCGTCAATAATAGGAGAATATAAATTGTGACAATACATTGTAACCTGGATGGATGGATACGGGTATGTGCTTGATAGGTGGATATGCGAGGGCTTGGAGGATCGATATGTGTGGCTTTGGGTTGGATTGATTGATTTCATGTACGGTAACGGAATATGACTGGAATGGATCTGATCAGCATTTTTTGTTTTGAAATGCAACTCCACACGCTCAGCGCGCCTGTAACTAACGTCACACACTGGCCTATTATTTTATCAATAAATAATTGATAGTAGTCTATTGTATGCACATTATTTTTCACCTGATTGATTAATAATTATGATCCTTCTCCTCTCTTGTCCGCCGGCACGCTCAGTGAGCCAGCAACTAACGTTTTCGATCATAAATCGCTAGCCGTTTAGTGTAGCATGCTCAGTAGAATCAATGGGGGGGGGGGGATTCCTATGAATATTTCTTTTACTTTTTTAAACCTAGATTATTACCAGACAGCTAAATTAGTAGATCTGAATATATATCAGGGGCGTAGCTATGGATTAGGGGCCCGGAGAGGATTGACCTCTTTCGGGGCCTCTTTCATTTTGACATTCGACATCATGACATGAGATAGTGTACTAAATAAATACATAAGCCCACATTCAAATTGGTTCTGTATATCAGTAAAAGTAACTAGAAATAACCATTAAAAATATTTTAATAAATGATACCGTTGTGTATTGGCGAAATAATGCACAAGTGACAAATCTCCTTTCTGTGCAGCAAAGGCATCAATAGCATCATCTACATCAATACAGTCTAGTATTTGTGACTCCACTGACATTAAAGCCATGTTAAGCCTTTATTGCGTCATTGTGATCCTGAGTGTTTTGATAAACTTGAGCTTTGAGAAAATTCTCTCACATGACACAATTGAAGTGACCTGAGTTAGCAGCACTCAAATGGAGGTTGCAAGGTTTGAGCAAACATCATTACCATATTAAGCCAGCTTCCTTAATGTGTCAATTGGTAATTGTAGTACTGTTTTTTTTAATGAAAAGTGCTTGTCTCGTGCATCAATGACATCATTGAACAAGCGATTTGCCTGTATTTCATCAAACAGGAAAAAGTAACACAGTTTTTCATCAGCGTGTCATCCATAGAATCCAAGACGTGTCTTGGTTCAAGAAGAAGCCTCAAGATGTCCACATGGTGTTCCAACCTTTAGGATACGGGATACCTGTTCTTGATGAGAAACATCTGGGGTGAAATCAAGCATAAGAGAAAAGTAACAAACTTGCTTGAATTTTCCAACAATTGATTCCCTAATCTTATTGAACCATGACACAGAGTCTTCAGACTGATGAAATGTCTTTTGGAGCATTCAAACTCAAAATCGCAGATACTTTGTTCCGGTCTGGTTTTATTCCTGCTTCTGTAATAATATGACCCAAAAAATTAATTTCATCTGTTCTAAAAACAGACTTTTCGTGGTTCAGTTTAATCTTCTTTTCTTGACATCTCTTCATCAGCTCTCTTAGGTTAATATCATGATTTCTGAGTGCCTCTTCTTTCGTTCTTCTTCTTCCTACCACTATAATATCATCAACGTAATTGAAACAGCCTTTCAGTCGTTCTAGTGCTAGATTTAATCTTCTCTGAAAAATTTCTGAACTCACTTTCAGACCGAATGGTAATCGTTTCCATTTGTATCTACCAAAAGGGGTTATCATTGCTGTCAAATGAGATGACGCTGTGTCTAGTCTGACGTGCCAGAAAGCTTCTTGCACATCCAATTTGCTGAATATTTTGGCATCGTTCAAATCTGCCATATGTCATCTAAAGTAGCAAGATTATAGAATTCCCTTAGTAAAACTTTATTCAGGGCTTGTGGATCTATTCAGATCCTAATTTTTCCATTAGCTTTTTCCACCATTGCCATCTGACTCACCCACTCTGTAGGCTCTATCACTGGTTCTATGATTCCTCTCTGCACTAGGGTCTTTAACTCCTCCTTAACTCTTTCTTGTAAAGCAATAGGGATCTTTCTACACGGCAGAACCTTGGGCTTAATGCTGCTATCAATCTTTAAAGACACTTCTCCTAAGTCACCCACATCACCAGTAAACTTTGGTATAGTTTTCTTCTTGGTTATTGAAGATAACTGTCATAACTGCTGTCATCCTTTTCATTTTGTGGTTCTCCAAAGACATCACCCATTCATTTTTTACCATCATGACATCATCCCTTGTGTCCGACTGCAGTTGTCTTTCATCGTTAGACATATCATCTGACACCTGCTGAATTTTCTTTATGCACATCACAGCAAAATGATGTCTCCTATTGCACGCTAGGCACATTTTACCCCGTGCAGGGCACTTTTCTTTAATGTATTCGTGAATCCTTCCACAATACCTGCATTTACATTTCTGAATGTTTGTTCTTGAGGGTGTTGATACTTTCTCAATGATTGGAGGGTCGGCTTGTATTTGTCTAAACTGTTTGTTAGCGGTCTCGTATGCTCTGCAAATATCTCTGCACCTTTCCAATGTGAGACTTCTATCAATTCTATTCTTCTAACAATTTCATTTTGAGGCATTCATGTCTAACACCAAGAACTAATCTGTCTCTACTCAAGCTATCTTCCAGGCGTTCAAAACTACACGTTTTTTGCTAGTGTTCTCAGATTTGTTATGTACTTTTTCAATGTCCTCGCCTTCTTGCTGTTCACGAGTATTGAAAACATATCGCTCATAAGTTTCATTCGTTTTTCCAGTGCAGAAACTTTCAAAATTGTTCACTATTTCTTCCATCTTTCTTTCTTTTCCCTTCTCAATTTCAAGACCTTCATATATGTCCATCGCTTTTGTTCCTAGAATTGTTAGAAAGGTGGCCACTCTGACCTCCTCTGATTTTTCGCCAATTTAGTGGCTAACTCATAGTTTCGCCAGCTCCGGTGAAACTTTTGCCAATTAGCGGCCATGTTTCCTTCTACTTCGAGCGGCTCGGGTACAGGAAGGAAATTTTTAGCTGCCATTGCACAGCGTAGCCCTGTAATTGTTGCCTCTTTATTATTGCAAACAATAAACCTTTATATGATGATTAATGATTACCTCTGATCATTAATACACCGCTGCCACAATGTTAATTTAGATCTAGGTTCACAGTCAGCAATAAACAAACAACAACCATTAGTGTCATGGCGGAGAATGATGCTTTATTATATTAAACGCGTGCACCTTTGCGCACCATATCACAAATAATGTGTCTAACCATATTCAAATCTTTGTAAGTGATGTTCCGTTACTTTATCAAATTCTGCAAGAAATTTCAAAATGCTAGGAAGCTCCCATGATTGGGTGAATTCAGTTTTTCGTTGTGACCACGTGGGCTTGAGTTTGTTTTTGCTAAGTACTAAATAGCTGCTTTACACGTTTCAGAATATGTCTCAAATACTGTTGATTTTTCAAAATTTGCACATGAAACATATATGACAGTTTATCTGGTTCTGCCCTAAGCTTTTCTTCTTCTAACTACCTCTTTAAAAGAGCTCGTCTGTAGTTGACTATTTCTTTAAGTTCTTTCAGTCTCTCAGGTTTCTTCCATTTGGTGAAACCAAATCCAGGATTGCTAAGTGCACTAGATGTCTTTTCTGATGCCTCAGAAAACAGTACACATGGAAAAGAAAATAGACATTCAAAGTATGGAGAGAAGAAGCGCCAAGATCGTTAGCAATTTTTTCCTGATGGAAGAATTCTATTCAACCATGATGCCAATTTTTTTTAAATTTCTTTTTGGTAAACCCTACTGAAAACAAATATCGTTCATCTTTGTTAGGAAAAATAAGCTACCCTTTAACACAATCTTTGCTCGCAGTTCCAGATAAAATTCCAAGATGGATATATTTTAAGTCTCTGTATTTAATTAAAGCTTCTTCCACTTCTAGAAGAAGTGATTTTGGAAGTCCATCAAGACTTATCATCCCTTATTTCATATGTTTTCTCTGACTCTAATAAAAGTTATTATATTTGAGTTTCTTATGCACTACTTCCCTCATCAAGAAACATTTTCACTTCTTCGATTGCTGTATCTTTGTATGAATCATCTGACTAATGATACTTTTCTTTGACACATTCATGGTCTCCTTTGTTTTCAATGCTCATATAAGGTTTCTTCTTAAATGATAAAGATGATGAAATAAACTACCCTATTATCACGATCATTGATGATTTTTCATGGTGCCATGTGTTAGGGTCTAAAAGCTCTTGAAAGAGTAAGGATCTTTGAATAATCTTTTGTCTCTTAGATGAAGATCATGTAACTGTGATGCCCAGGATTCAGAAGATGTCAGCTGATAAGATTGATTGATATTAGCACGCTGTTTATCTATTTCGATTGTGCCTCGGCCCTTGTTGTAGTTGAAGGTGCTAGGTAGTGCTAATCCATCTATGGCGCTGAGAAGTGCTAATAGTAGACCTCACTTGACGTTATCAGCTGTCCAGAAGAATTATTGTGAGTAATTAATGTTTATGTTATATCTAGATCTAAATGTAGTCTAGTAAATGAAAAATCAAAAATCCTTCTCATTGGGGTATGTTGGACTAGTCCGTTCCGTTTTCTTTGATTAAAAAGTTAAATCACAAGTTGCTTTTTTCATTGTAATGTCCTACCCTAGACCCACAGCAAGAGAGAAAGAGAGAGAGAGAGATCAAAAAGGTGATATGTTTAAAAAAAAAAGAAACTCTATTGTTTAATTCATTTTTAACTTATTTTTCGAAAATGAGGTGCATTGAGTACTTGAAACATGGACATTGTTACAGCTGTGTATTTTTTAAAGCAGATATATTTCCCAAATGAAGAAAGTAAAGTATCAAGTTGATTTAAAAATGGACACAAATGGCATAATTGTTGAAGCACAATGTTAGTGTCCAGTCGGAATGGGTCCAAGTGCACACTGCAAACATATACAAGCGATACTACATGGACTAAGTAGAATGAAAAAGGATAAAGAATTGAAAATTCAACTTACATGTACAGAAAAATTACAACTATTCCATGTAGTAAAAAACCATACAGGTTCACCTGTAAAAGCAGATTCTTTGAAACTTTTGGTTCCAGACAATATAATATATGATCTCCACACATACAAAATGCCTAGAGAAAATTACAATTCCTTTTTTAGAAACATTTAGATGTCTGCTAAAGATGTCCCACAAAGACCTATTTTCCAACTATATGAACCTGCCAACATTTGTGCTTATGTCAATGACCATGAGTACACTAAAGTTCCTTTAGTAGATATTTATTTAAAAAGTATAGGACTAAAAGATGTTACAAATGAGAATATTATTAAAATAGAAGAAAAAATTAGAGGACAGTCATTGAACAAATCATGGATTAAAGAAAGACTAAAAAGGGTTCAATCATCTAATTTTGGTAGTATTTGTAAGGCAGGAGATATAACTGTATTGGATAACTTAGCATTAAAATGTATGAAAAATGTTAACTTAAAAACAAGTGCAACTAAACATGGACATAAACACGAAACCATTGCTATCAAAAAGTATAAATTATATAGTGGCCATGAAGTACAAAGATGTGGAATTTTCATTTGTTATGAATTTCCATTTTTGGGATCCTCTCCTGATGGGATAGTTAAATTGCCAGATGGCACTATAGAAGTAATTGAAGTTAAATGTCCTTACGTGGCAAGGGAAAAATGTATTGATTTCAATACTGTGCTATACCTATGTGTCACAGATGTGGGAATTTCTCTAAAAAAAACTCATAATTATTATTACCAGGTTCAAGGTCAAATGCTATGCACAAAAGCTAAGATTGTCAAATTTATTATCTTTACCTTAAAAGACTTTAAAGTCATTAACATACATAGAGATGATGAGTTCATCAAAATAATGGTAGACAAAGTAGTTTTATTTTATAAAAATTATTTTAAAAATGTTTTGCTACAGTCCCATTTCTTCAAATCAAGTTATGATTGATTTTATTAATATTGTATATTTGCATAAACTTCAAACTGTCATCATGCTTGTACCAAGTTTTGACCCTTCTGGTGTTTGGAAGGAACATCCAAACATAGAAAATATTTGTTGTTTTTTTCTAACAGAGCAAAATCAATGTATTTTGAATGTATCTGTATATTGAAAAGTATGTAGTTCAATACTATTTGGATAAACATTATTTGTAATTTTTTTTGTTTGTAATAGCAACTTTTAATTGGATCTATTCCTAATTGAAATTACTGATTAATATATAATTGCTTTTTTTTTTCTATTTTACCTAATCATTTTGCCTGTTTTCAATTATTATTTAATATATTATTAATGTAAATACTTGGACATTTAATTTGAATTTGATTATTGATAAGTTTTGTTTGTTGTAAAATGTTTTACATTGTTTCGGATGTTCCTTCAGAGTTGAAGATAGTTTACTTCCTAGTCCAAACCTACCGCAGGACGACGGGGGATGGGAGCGGGCAGGGTTTGAACCCTCGACCGTCGATAAATCCAAATGACAGTTCAGCACGCAAACCGCACGACCAGGCAGCCATCCATAAGTTATGGAACAGTTAATTGAATTTATCACAAATATTATATGCAAATGTCAATGCATTGTTTTTGGCATAACTTATAAATATGTAAGAAGTTCATAAAAAAAATTCTTGAAAAAAATAAACATTGAAATGATTGATTTATTGGCCACCAACACCATGATACAAGCAACACCATTATACAAGTTTGACATGTATTTGATTATACTTGAGAACAGTTGAATTTAGCATGTTAAAAGTAAAAATAACAATCATTTTCTAATAGCATTATATTATTACTCTATTGTATTATTGTAGTATAATAATTATAATAATCAATAAAAGACTTTTACCACTTTATCACAGTCAAAAACCCACAATATCAATTACGATTTCCAATGAAAAAAAAAAGAAAATTCCATTGTGTATTAGCATAACATAAATATGAGTTGGTTTGGGTAAAAAAATTTTTCAAACATGTAACAAAAAAAAATTAATTAAAAACTAATATTAGATTAACAAATAAGATTTAAATTTCACAGAAATAAAATGTATACATAAGTATATGCAACATAATTTTTATTTATGTGAAACAAAAATGTAATAAGATTTTTTGTTGGAACTACAGATTAATGAAATGCAAAATGCCTAACAATATATAAAAGTTTTGAAAAAAAACAGAGATTATCACAAATGCTCACTATCACAGTTCGGCTAACATTGTTTTTGATATAATCATAGTTATACTCATGGGATAAATATTCACAGAAAGTACTTATTTGCTGGTAATATTCACATTAGATACTGAGTACATCAAATGATTAAATGATGAATTGACATATTGTGTAATACAAAATAAAGTACAATAATTATAATGCTTCATGTAACAAAAATATTATTAACCATTTATTCAAATTGTCTAACATTTCAGTATATTAATCCCTGAAAAAAAGTAAAATAAAAAACGTGCTGTGTAAAAATGTTTACAAAAATCAATCAAGCATGAGATGGTACAATATTCTTTCTAAAATTACAAAGATAAAAACACACCTTTAATATCTTACTAACTAATTTAGTTTCTGTTGCATTGAGAGGTTGTTTACAAATTTTATATACTTTAGCCATTCCAATTATACGTTCAATATGAACCCTTCTGATAGATATCAGACGATCTTTTATTACAGATTGTGGGTGAAGTCTGTTTTTTTTTCTAAAAATAGTTGGCATGCTTAAAGTAATATTTTTGTTTAAAAAAATATCTTGTACATTGAATCCCTTGTCAAATTATACAACATGCTCCGTTTTACTGATTGCCTATCAGAAGCTGAACCACCAAAGGCGTCAGAAATATAGGAAACAAGTCCTACCTGTGTACAGCCTACCAAAACTTTCATGGTGTTTCTATGTTTCTAGTTAGAAAATGTTACTCTCTGTGAAAGTGGGTTAGAAGGAATAAATATTGGCACTTCAATACTGTCAAGAATAACCCTTGTTGTTAAAAAATGTATTTTTAAAATCAGAAGGGAAATAATGTCTAACCAAATTCTTACTAGGCCATAATTTATTTCCCCCCACTGAACAGCACAAAAATTAACCCAAGTAATAAAAACTTTCTGAACTGTAAAACTAGAAACATTAAACGTTCTTGCTACTTCAACTATGGGAAAATATTGTCTTAGCCTAACAAGCATTAATAAAAATTGGTCCACACTACTCAAACAATCACAAGATTGTGAATAAATGTATTTTAAATTATATACACTTGGACAAAGAGAATGAAATCCTGTTAAAATATTTGATGCAGTCTCCAACCCAGTGAAATGATAAATACTAGAAACTTGATTTTTAATTTTTTCAAAAGATAAATAAGCTTTAATATTTACATGTTCTTCAATATTTTTCACCAAGTGGATAACTATCTTTAGGAGATGCACTAAAAATAATATCAATATTATCACATGTAGAATAAAAAAAATGTTCTGATGCGATGACTTGCTCATCCATTACCACATTATTTGAATCAATAATTTCTTCTGATCCAATGACTAGTTCCTCGTCCATTAGCGCATCTGTATCTGATTTAATGAAGACTGCATCATTCATTAGTATAGGATTTACTTGATCACACAACATACTTTTTCTGTTCTTCTTTTTGTCCACATTCCATTGAAATACAGAGGGAACAGCTGTCTTTTTCAATTTACTATACTTTCTACTTAATCCTGAAAATTAGTACATAAATTAGATAGATATGTATTTTTAATAGAAATGAAGTGCAAATGATTAATTTTATATGTACAGATTATTCTGTCAATGTCAAAAAATGTTTTCGTAGATTTAAATTATCTTTCCGTACCTCACTGACAAAAATGACGAGTGAAAATAAATTGATTATAAACTTCAAATATTGTTTTCCTTAATTAATTTTTTATTTAATTCAAATTTAATATATGGGATTTTGAAAAATTTGCAACAATTTCAAAATCCCCATCTTGTATATTATGTTATTTGACATAATGTTTCGAAATAGTACTTTGTATTAACCACCCAACACTGATTGTTGATATTCAGAGAATCAGTTGAAGTGCGTAAGAAGCTATGTTAGACAAATACAAAAGTTCAACCAGTAAACTGATATAATGGTAATAAAAAAATATGCTTTTGTATAGAAGCAATTCTTACTAAATTTAATTTTCATGTAAATATAATAATTTCTGCATTAACTATACTTTGTCATATTTTTAAATTTTATAACCTTTATGATGGGCATGTTAATTTACAAATAAATGTATATATAGCAAATTTAAGACAAAGATAAACTTTAAAAAAAATTATAATTAGATTGTTCGTAATGAAATACACAATACTTACATTAATACATTTTTTACCATGTTTCCATTTCTACAGCAATATGAACAATTTTTTAAAGAAGTAGCTATAAAACATAAAAAATGTAGACAAAAATGCAAATTTAACATGAAAAAAAATTCTTTCATAAACATATTTTAAATTTGATAAAAAAAATTTAACAAACTGAAATTTTTAAATTCAAATGCATCAAGTGATAATTATTTTTTAAATTGAAAATGACAAATTAAATTAACTAACAATAGATGTTGATATTATGACATTTTCTAGTTACATTTAAATATTTGAAGAATTTAAGTGTTAAAATTTTTTTCTAAATAAATAAATAATAATAATATATATATGTTTAAATGCAAGTAGTGAATGTAATGAGTATGTGAGAATTTTATTAATCAATTATAAAATTCTGTACACAATAATTACATCCTTAATCTAAAATTTATATTTATAATGTAATATTTGAAACATAAAGAATAAAAATATGTTTTACATGATCATTATAAAGGCATGTTCTAACATTTTGTTTAGAAGAATTATAAAAAAAATAAGTATAAAAACAAAACAAGTAATTTAATAATGTGCAGTTATTAATTCAAAATTAAAATACCTTTTTTTAAAAAATATAAAACATAATATAAATAATACATTATAATAAATAATTTATGCACCTACCAGCGCAGTAGTCTTCTATGACAAAGTGTTTCTTGCAAATCTTTGTATTTGTTTTTGGGAACCAATTGCTATGATTAGGACCTTCTCTTTTAATTGCTGCAATCCATTTTTGTTTTATTTCTTTATTTTTTGGGAACACATGTCCACCACCACCATCACAGAAAGGCACACAGCAATGTGTTGGCATTACAAACTGTACTTTAAATAAAAAAGAAATAAATGATATGACTGATCTGTTTCAAGTAGTTGTGTATAATTTATAACCATTTTTGCTTTCTATACATCATTCTCTTTATATTTAGATTCTATAGGTAGTTGAATAGATTTCCCCACTATAAGCATGATGTAAATGTAGGAATGAACTTGAATTTGTTTTTTTTTATGAACTCTATTAATTAAATAGTTGCTTAGAAAAATTGATTTCACACATGTTGCCATGGGCATTGACATAATAGTCATGGATCTAGAATCTAGTTAGAATCCTTAATCTATATAATCATATCTAGCTGTATATAATATATTCAATTCCAATTTGAATCGAATACTAATAGTAAAAGTTACTATTGAATAGCATTTATACTACTAATACTATTATAGAATCTGTTTATAGCTATCAAGATTTGGCACTAGACCTATAATTATAATATAGATCTGTAATCTGTATTTCTATATTAGAAACTAGACAGATATTACCCGCTGCCCGCGGATCATAAATTGCATATTGCTGAAGTAGTCACTGATATAGTGTAATAAAAACAATTAAAGAAAATAAAAAGGTTATTATAAGTAAAGCGAATGCATGAATAAAAAAATATTATGAATGGAGCTATAAATAGCTCATTGACCTTATTTCACACGATATAAAGAATAGAGTTGCACTCAGATAAAAATGCTTTAGAAAAACAAATTTCAATGTGAGTTTGATTAAAATATGAAATGAATGGACTATAATTAGTTCATGTGTTAAAGTATAAAACTATCTTTGCGGTTTTGATTTTTATTCGTAACATACATACATACGCCTCACATTCTACTTTATAAAGTAGATAGTCTAGTAGAAATATAATCTAAGACTTTAAATCTAAGATAATTAGAATTTAATTTAGACTGTAACTCTAGGCAGTCTACAATCTAGAGAGTTATAGTCATTATTTTATTTAGACTAGATTTAAGTATAGTGTTACTTATTACTATAAGTATAATCAGTGATTAGACATCTTTAGTATTATATTTAATTAATATTATTAATTTCATTATTACTAGTAATTAGGTCTTGGCATTGAAAAGCAAATCTAATCAGATATAATATATAATATCTATCTAAGAGTATCTATTTAATAAACTATAATAAATAATTATAAGTACTAACCTGTTATTAGTATTTAAAATACATAGAAGTAGATCTATTACTATCTTATCTTCTTATATAATACAGACGTTACTTCAAAAAAGAAGATGATTACGTCCTACGCGTAATGCATTTAGTCATGCATATTAACCAATGACTTAAATTCTGCCAAGTCACTGGTTTTCCTGGCTAGCTCAGGCAACACATTCCATGCTCTAATAGCACTAGGGAAGAAGGAGTATTTGTACAAATTTGTCCTAGCATATGGGACGAGGAATATGCCTTTATCTTAGTGTCTTTCTGAGTATTTTATTAAATTTTGTTTTTGTATTTGAAGATTATGGTTCAGTGTTTATGTATAATTGCTACTTTACTTTTGAGTCTTCTGTCCTGAAGGCTTTCTAATTTTAGTGATTTTACTAATGGTGTTACTCTAGTCAAATGTGAATATTCATTTGTTATGAATCTCACTGCTCTATTTTGTGTCTGTTCCAGTTTCTTAATGTTTTCTTGAGTTGAGGTTGTCCCAAACGGAGGATGCATATTCTATTATTGGCCTAACCAAGGTTAAATAACATTTTAGTTTTATGTTCTTATTTGATTTATAGAAATTTCTTTTCATTACTATTATTTTAATTACTTTATTACTATTAATGATTAATATTGTATCAAATTATAGATCTAGATTAATCTAGATTATAGATAGATCTATATATTACATAGATTATAAATAGTTATTTTAAGATATAATTACATTAGATAGATCTAGATCTTGTAGAGGAAGTAGATAAACTGAGACGTCTACAAGTCTGATCTAGACTAGTGGCTATAAACAGTATAGTCAATATCATTCATATATATCTAGACGGCTAGGCCTGCTAATACCATATGATGATATACTCAATTATAGTTAATTATACTGTCTATACATACTAAATCTACAATTTATAGCCTATTAGATGGCCTATATGGGGGATGGCTACAGGTTCTAGAGTAGTTTATGCTTTTCGGGCACATATAGATTCTAGGCCCAAATTTGAAAGTTTGACTTTTGACAGCGCATTATTTTACAATGGTTCGACATAGAAAAGAAAATGACATCAAAATCTTCTTTAGTTATAGGAAAATAAGGATGACTACGTATTTTTGTACCCCTAACCTATATTTGTTATTATATTTAGGTCAAAGAGGCCGCGTGATTTCATTTAATTCGGACAAATTTGACCCACATTATTTGATTCCGGACACCATAATTTATTTCGGACAGTCTCTATATTTAGGCATTAATAAACTCAGATTTTCATGCCATACTAACATTAACTAAATTTTAAGATCCCCACTATATCCCCTCACATGAAATCATTAAGATGTTATCAAATTATGCATAAATACGAACACAAAAAATAAAAATATGAACACACTTATTCTACCACAATTAGGTCACTGGGATAGTAACTTCTACACAGACTTTTAGACTTATTTTATGTTTGCATGATTAGATGTGTGTTGAATGTTTGGGGTTTGCATATTATAAGATGTGTGTTGAATGTTTGGGGTTTGCATATTAAGATGTGTGTTGAATGTTTGTGGAGTTTTTTTGTTTATTAATTTAATAAATTTCTATAACAGATGATCTTTTGTAGTATAGTACAGGTTAGGATAGCCATTCTTGCCTAACTGAATCCTCTATATTCTCTCTATATAAATCTAGATCTATCTAGTAGGTCTAGATCTAAGCATAAAACTTCATTCAATGTACCAAGCTTACTCCAAACATTTGCCCATTTATTCTCTGTTTAAAAAAACAAAACAACAAACGAACAAATATAATATAAGATGATTTTTATTGATCTCCAAAACTGGCTGTCCGAAAAAAAAATTTGGTAAGAAAATCGTAATTTAATTTGGACACCCTATTAATGTTTTTTTTTTTATTCAATTAGACATCTTGGCTTATAAATCAAATAAATCAGCTTCAAAAACAGAATAAACATTGCCGGGCTCATTAGTATACACTTAGCCAATCAAAAAATATGGTCTTAACCCTAGGACAAGTCATCCGGGTAACATAGGAAAAAACAACAACCTGACTAACAAATTTGAAATTTGTTTTTCTTACATAAAAAGATAGCTAAATGGAAGGGAATTGGGTCAGAATCATTGGAAAATGGACAAGCACATTATACAGCGCGCTAGTTTTATAATAAATATTAAAATAATTATTTAATGACCACAAAAACAGCGAATGTCCGAATTCATGTAATGTCCGAAATAAATAAACTACTATATCTTATACTAATAAGATATCAATTTATATATAATAGAATTAGTAAGATCTAGATAGATCTATCATTAAAAGTATCATGATCTAGTATTCTAGTAATAATAAGTGTAACTGTAATACAACTTCATAGTAAATAAGTAAATGTATAAGCCTACTTTATTCTACTAAAAACTGACTTTTGTCATTATACTGGCTATAGCCACTAGATATATAATCTAGACTAGAATTAGATCAATAGATCTATTTATACTAATGTAGAGAATAAAGTTAGATTCAAGCGGCGTTAGCTATTAGCGTTGCACAAGAAACGAACCTGGGTTTCTCTAAACTATGATACTTGGTGTGTACCAGTAAAAAAGCACCTACCTAAATAAATCGTAACAAGAAATAAAAAAACTATATTTATTGTAGTATATATATATATATAGGTCTGTGGTTGAATATTATATAGCCTTCATAACTTCTTCTATAGAGAAATGACTTTTGTAATTTCTTTTACAAAAAAATTGGGCTATTCGCGTCTGACATATATATAATTTTTATGTTCAGCAACAAAGCCCAAATACAGATAACTTTAATTAATAACCTGGAATCACTATATGTTAAGCATATACAAAACTATATTTAAAATAAAACATGTAAGACTATCTAACTGGATTCTAAACTATCTACACTGTATGAGAATCGGCTCGAGACATGCCAATTATTTCCAAAATCCTTTGTTCAGCTCCCAGCGTCACCGCTTGACTGAGCTGACCTCAAAATTAACATAAATAGACTAACCAATCAAGTTATTTAAATGAACAATCAGATAATTCTCTTTCAAACATTACATGCATGATCACTACGTCACTGGACTTTCCAGACTCGATCTAAAACAATGAATCAATAAAAATTAATTTAAATAATATTTAAATAAAATAATGTTTGACAATTGATACGTGACACCTATATACCAAGTTACTTCCTGAGAGTAACACAGCACTAGTCAGCGCTATTGAAGTTACAATTTGAAATTAAGAGTAACCCCGCACGAAAAGAGTTAATACTCTGTGGGAATACATACAACAGGGTCACTAACTTATATAACAACGTGAAAAGCAAGATTGCATGTGTTAGACACTTAGTTAGTACTTTAAGTTTATTAAAGACGCACCATTATTGACAGACTTTGAACTCGACTAGTGACGTTATGATTTATTTGGGTTAGAGGCTACCTAGAGACATAATGTAGTTGGTTATATAATTTCAACTGAGTGTGGCCTTTTGTTTGATTAAATCTTCATCTGAAAATTCTACGTTTTTTTAAACTTCGTTTCTATATATCGTGTGCGTTATCTGTCCTGTTGATTAGTCGCATTGAAATACACCCACACAAGAAACCCAGACATCTCCAGAGTAATTCTGTCGAAGTCAGACAGGCATCAAATAACTACAAGACAGATAGGCGACATCACACATGACAGTGACGTAATATTTAATTAATTAAAAAAAATTCGCACACTCATTTCGAAGCCAACCTCAAGTGGGGGCACGAGGGATCTTCAAATTCTCCCCCCCCTCCTGCCTCAACCCTTGCTACGCCACTGATATACATAGAGCTATTGAGAATGGAGCCAGGTATAATACAGATGATCATCAACAAAGGATCTGAAGGAGATATCATTAATGGAGCATAGAAATAGTGGTAACATTTCAATGGCCTTTATCTTAAAAGCTCGGGAAGTAGTCCGCCATATCCTAATACCAATTAGAGTTAAATCAAAATTTTACAGAATATGAAATAATTTATTCAATTTAAAAGTAATAACACTGTTAAATTATGATTTTTGCTTGAAATTGCCCTCTATGACATTTTGAGAATTAATATTTGTACTGTCAAATTCTAGGCAGATCTCATGCTTGGGAGGGTTGTACAGGTTAGTTGTACAGGTTAGTTATCGAAAGTTTTCGCCCTTGTTTATGGATCTCGTACGCCCGTACGCTCGTGGACCGTAGAGTTGTTTAGTAACCAAGTTTTTGCGTACATAGGTTATCAGTCCCCGGCAGTCTGCGCACTTGTACTTCAATGCTGTATAACTGGTTATGCTGGCATTTCGCTTGCCAGTGAGTGTCTCTTGTAGCAATACTACATCAATTGCTCTCTCGTGGAGGAATTTTGAGAGCTTTCACATCTTGGGTATGACCCCAAAGATGTTTAGTTGTACAATCAGCAGGGACCTAGTGTTATAGGGCTTAGTTCCTGAGGTTGGTTAATTCCAATTATTGTCTAGTAGGTTTATTTGAGAGCCGGGGGCTCTCGTCTCTATTTCGCTTCCAGTCATTTGTGTCTGTCGTTTACCATTGTCGACAGAAGGCTGTGGTTGACATCCATCAACCTTATTCGAATCGGACCTCCGAAAGAAGTACGAATGCAGTGTTCGTTGAGTAGAAGACTTTAATGGAGGAATTTTAGCCCATTTGTCACCTGAGAAATTCACCCTCATCGAGGTCGCGGGGCGACCAGTAGTGGACTTTTCGTGCCCAGGCCTGTCGCCCACTTCCCGGTCGCGGAGCCTGTTCGGGTCTGCTCGTGCCCGCTTTAATTCATGTCTGTATCTGTCATGGATGTATGGTTAAGACCGTTGGCGGCCTTATTTACTGTCCTAATGCAACAGCGTGCATGGCCTATACTCATGTCGCCATAGAGGGCAAGGAAGAAACTGCCTCAGCAATCACCACCATAGCTCGACAAAGAATGTTTCCTGCAGGGCTGGGGTGGGGTGGTAAATTTTTTTTGATATTCCAAATATTGGAATTACCATTTGTCCACTTCCTCCACTAGCGCACCAGGGAACGGGCTAGTTAGAGCCTAGCTCGTGGGCACCAACCAGTCTGCCCGACACAGCCCGCGCCAGTCAGTCCAGTCTTTGCCCAAGGAGAGACCCGCGAATCAGCCGAGTCTCAGGAGAACCCAACCAACCCTCGAGTTGATGTCCAGCGCTATCCGCTTTTCGGAGATTCCGTTAGGTGTCTTACTCACCGTTGCCCCTGGGCCCCACGGGGGGGGGGGGGGGCTGGACATAACCCCTTTGTTTGTACTTTGACACTTGCCGGCTGCTCACTCATCAGCGGCAAGCACCAGTACCCTTGGCCACCCCTCTGTAGAGCGGGGTGTTCTATCGGCGACCACGATGAGGTGGTACTGGAAAGCCGAGCATCTGACCACCATAAATGATGGCCAGGTAGTACAGCTTTTTGTGGCCTCCTCCTTTTTTGCCTCTATTTTTCGCCTCTTGCCTAGACAGAAATCTGGGGCAAGTAATTTTGATGGTGTTTTTTTTTGTCCATTGACATTTGTAGTAATTCGGCACCTGTGCTCCCTACCCGACATCAAGTCCAACAAGGGGACAGGCCATTCGAAAGTCCAGAATGAGCCTGCTAGGGCTACACTGGTTCTATATTCTGTCAGCTGCTGCATCGAACATGTGTCCGGTACAGTTGCTACCTGATTAACCCTCCAGCCAGGATGTCTTTAACCCCCCTTACCCGTCGCAATCTGCGGCAAACGGACTGGTCTAAGACGTAGGGAGATTTTAAACATAAGGAAAATAAGTGCTGGGTAATGAAGGCAGACTAAGAAAGACACAATGACAAAAAAAGAAATGGTGCACTTTTAAGTTCCAAAAGTGTTAAGGAAATAGGAGCGCAGTTTAACGTAATGTCTCGGGACAGGAGAAGAAGTGTGTTAGTTGTCAGACAGGAGAGAGAGACCAGCGTGTTAAAAGTGCCTTAAAGTTTATTAAAGTCTCTGTGTTGTTATCGAGTTATTATTTGTATTATTCGTAATCAGCTTAACCCATGGAAACCTAGACAGAGAAACTAAGGTAGTTTCTAGTGAGCTGTAATTATAGATAATAGTAGTGCTTTTTTCATTAACCATCCCAAACATACCCTTTACAGTTGGCGATCTCCTTAATAGACACATACACACTCATGTTACAGTTTTTGATGGTCCTATTTGTTTATATATACTGTTAAGATTCAATTCATTAATCAGTAACAAAGTTTAAAACGATAAGGGAAATATAAGGGAAAAAAAATTATACGAATATAGTTATATCATTTAAAAGTTTTGCAAATGTTCAGCAACAAAAGCTATTTAACAAGACATCCATCCCCTGCTCCAGTCGATTATCATATTTTACTATCCTGTCACATCAGGTTCCGACCGAATATCAAAAAGTACTATACGGTGCTTAGTAAAGAAAACACGGGAGGCTTTTTAGTAAAGGAGATGACAATCTAGCATAATTTTTGAACATTTATGTGAAACGTTTTTAGATTTTTGAAAAAATTTTTTTATTAATATTTAGTTAACTACTGTCATACTATTTACGTATATTTACGAAGAAGCGTTACTTTGTTTTTAGAGGAAAAATCTATTCAGTGTGCATATTGGTTGAATATAATTTATAACACCAGTTAATAAGTAGTGTTTCATATACACGTGAACTACAACATGGCACAGATATCCCGTACATGCAAAAAAAGGTAAATGTTTTATCTTTAAATAAAAAACTTTATTTGTTAAGGCTCTAAACGAGAGATCTGCTCTTTACAAAACAATTAGAGCAATTAGATTAATCATTCAGTAACATCAGCTTGGCAAGGTTCAAATTTAACTTCACTTTCCCCTCTTATTTTGTTCAAACGTTGGGGCACCACACAAGATCTGTGAACCGTCTTTCTCCATTCCTCTCTGTTCTTTGCCGTTGATAGAATTTCTTTCACTGATAGGCCTGTCCATACTTTGCCGTTGATAGAATTTCATTCACTGATAGGCCTGTCCATACTTTGCCGTTGATAGAATTCCATTCGCTGATAGGCCTGTCCATACTTTGCCGTTAATAGTGTCACGTATTACAAATTGAATTCTACTTTTAAATGGCTTGCCTAGGGGAACGTGACAATAGAAAAAGGTAGTTGTGTCACTTATCTTAAGTCTGAATTTAATCAGAGACTTACAATGAATAACAAAAAAAAAATGACACAAGAAATCGGAAGGTAAAATATCAACTTAATGTTTAATCATAATATAACTCAATACAAAATGGAAGGGTTGACCAAAACCCTTTTACAAAAATGGCATGTAAAAATATTACAATACAAGAGTTTGAAAAATATAATTACACATACAAGCAAGGCCTTGAAAAAAAGAAAAATCTTAACTTACACGATCAAGTGGTATACCACGCACGGGTCACGCAATGTCTCCGCTATTCTGTCTCACGGCTGTCTCCGTATGTCTGTCTGTCAACGTTACGCGGGCGGTCTTTATATAATCTACCGCGCGTCGATATCTGGTAATTTCTAGAACAGAAAGTCATCAACTTCCCAGATCTAGAACGCTCTTCAAAGAGACAGAAGAAAAGAAAAAAAAAACCACCCTCCTTTCAACCAGAGGTACACACATAGGTCAAGGACCGGTCACTGTCTGTGTGGCTTGACTCACCGTGAAAAATAAAATAAAAAAAAAACTTATTACACAAAGGGCAGACAACCTACAGGTCAAGAGAAAAAAAATAGTATCTAGGTAACAATGCCTAGATGCGTAACAATAGAATTTCATTCACTGATAGGACTGTCAATACTTTGCCGTTGATAGAATTTCATTCGCTGATAGGCCTTTCCATACTTTGATGTTGATAGAATTTCATTCGCTGATAGGCCTATCCATACTTTGCCGTTGATAGAATTTCATTCGGTGATAGGCCTGTCCATACTTTGCCGTTGATAGAATTCCATTCGCTGATAGGCCTGTCCATACTTGCCGTTGATAGAATTTCATTCACTGACAGGCCTTTCCATATTTTGATGTTGATAGAATTTCATTCGCTGATAGGCCTGTCCATACTTTGCCGTTGATAAAATTTCATTCGCTGATAGGCCTATCCATACTTTGCCGTTGATAGAATTTCATTCGCTGATAGGCCTGTCCATACTTTGCCGTTGATAGAATTTCATTCGCTGATAGGCCTGTCCATACTTTGCCGTTGATAGAATTCCATTCGCTGATAGGCCTGTCCATACTTTGCCGTTAATAGAATTTCATTCACTGATAGGACTGTCAATGCTTTGCCGTTAATAGAATTTCATTCACTGATAGGCCTGTCCATACTTTGCCGTTAATAGAATTTCATTCACTGATAGGACTGTCAATACTTTGCCGTTGATAGAATTTCATTTGCTGATAGGCCTGTCCATACTTTGCCGTTGATAGAATTTCATTCGATGATAGGCCTATCCATACTTTGCCGTTGATAGAATTTCATTAGCTGATAGGCCTGTCCATACTTTGCCGTTGATAGAATTTCATTCGCTGATAGGCCTATCCATACTTGCCGTTGATAGAATTTCATTCGCTGATAGGCCTGTCCATACTTTGCCGTTGATAGAATTTCATTCGCTGATAGGCCTATCCATACTTGCCGTTGATAGAATTTCATTCGCTGATAAGCCTATCCATACTTGCCGTAGATAGAATTTCATTCGCTGATAGGCCTGTCCATACTTTGCCGTTGATAGAATTTCATTCGCTGATAGGCCTGTCCATACTTTGCCGTTAATAGAATTTCATTCGCTGATAGGCCTGTCCATACTTTGCCGTTGATAGAATTTCATTCGCTGATAGGCCTGTCCATACTTTGCCGTTAATAGAATTTCATTCGCCGATAGGCCTGTCCATACTTTGCCGTTGATAGAATTTCATTCACTGATAGGCCTGTCCATACTTTGCGGTTTATAGAATTTCATTCGCTGATAGGCCTGTCCATACTTTGATGTTGATAGAATTTCATTCACTGATAGGCCTGTCCATACTTTGCCGTTGATAGAATTTCATTCACTGATAGGCCTGTCCATACTTTGCCGTTAATAGAATTTCATTCGCTGATAGGCCTGTCCATATTTTGATGTTGTCTTTGCATCGCTTTCTTTGTCTTCCTCTACGTCCTCTTCCTAGCACTGTTTCCTGAAAGAACTTCTTTGCGAACACTGAGGACCATGTGATGTGACCAAAAAGTTTACTTTTCTTTTGACAACTGTTAGCAGGTTAAGGTTGGGTCCAAAAGCTGAATTATTCCTTGTTCTAATGTCTTCATTCTTGATGCGGTCTTTGTAAGTGACACCTAGGATTTAACTATATCTTTTTTTAGGCGCTTCCGCGGTGTCTAATTTAAATAAACCATATGGAGGTAACACTTAACAAAATACGTAATCCAATAACACTGGCAAAAGGCCGAACAAACAATACAATTTAGTCGACGCTTATACTGAATGTCTAACAAGTTTAATCGCAATGAAGAAAACCGTCAAATGCTTTGATAAAATACAGCTAAATTCTACGTAATCCTAGAAATAGTCTGTTTAACTCGACTTATATTTCGTTCTATATCTAAACCCTATCCTTGTTTTTAGTAGTCACGTCATTGTCACCAAGTCAAAACTTCCCTTAATTCCGAAACAAAAAATTAATTCCTTATCGTGCCATAACACTTCATAACTATCATTTTTGAATAAATAAAAATATTAACAATGTCATAATAATAATATTAATACATATCCGTATCCTGGGCTTAATAGAACTAACAATATAACAGCATTTGCAACACTTTTGACACGAGCACGTTTTGTATCGAAGGAGATAAGGTTTTAGTGTTCCATTGTTTGTAGTTCATGGTTTCTAACAAAAATTTTTCTGAAAAGATTAAACCTTCAATTTTACTGCCTTAGGGGACCACTTCGGGGTTCGCTCTTGAGATTGTGTTTTCAAACAAAATGGTTTTGAAAACTTATTTTTTATTTAATTATTTTTAAATGTTATAACAGTGAATACTAATTATTTTGAAAAAGAAAAACTCAACAACGTCATTTCGGTGTTTTATTACGTTTTTTTTCATTGGGTAACGTAAGGTCCTCTTGCACTGGACATCATATATCTTACCTGATCCGATGTATTACAGCATACAGACATAATAAGCTATTAAAAAAATTAAATTATATGTGTAACAGATGGTTCTTTATAACAGCGCTTATTATTGAATTCCTCGTTACGTTTTTGACAAAAGCCATATGTAAAAATGATGCATTTCAAACTATAATAGGTGCATCGACAATTTACAACCTACTTATCATGTAATTAAAAAAAATGTAATATCTTTATGTCTAGGTCAATGGCTCTCATACTTCTAATGGTGTTGCCTGCCCTGTTAATTAAATAGAAACCTAGTGGGGTTCGTTAAATGTTTTTTTTAAATGATAGGGAAAAAATAGGCACATACATTTTACCTTTTTTATTTTTCATTAATTACTTTTTCACAGGAGCTGTGTGCAAGTACGCGCTCCTACGAGGGCGGGTCAAAACAAGCGCTACAAAGTCACCCTTAAGAACTCTTTCAACGAGTTTGATATTGACATTCACGCTTAAGAGCACTAACTTTTGAACGCTCTCATGGAGTGCATCTGTGAGTGTCGGAGTTATGAGATACGAAGCAAGTAGAGTGATCAGCATACAAAAAGGAGAGCAAACAAAAAAGTTTAGAGAAGAAGCAGGCATATTGGCAATTGACCCAACTTAGCCATGCCACGTATGCGGTCGGCTTTTTAAAGCCAGGATTGGGCTTTTCAGTAATGTTGGAATTAGTAGACAATGAGAAATGTACTCACGTTCGACTACTTCATTTCTAGGTATCTACATAGTTGCATTAACGATCAATTGAGCAACGTGGCATTAATAGAATAATGCAATACATAAATATTGTTACGTATCTAGGTAACAATGCCTAGATACTATTGTTTTTTTTTCTTGACCTGTAGGTTGTCTGCCCCTTTGTGTAATAAGTTTTTTTTTATTTTATTCTTCAAGAGTCAAGCCACACAGACAGTGACCGGTCCTTGACCTATGTGTGTACCTCTGGTTGAAAGGAGGGTGGTTTTTTTTTTTCTTGCTTCTGTCTCTTTGAAGAGCGTTCTAGATCTGGGTGTTGATGACTTTCTGTTCTAGAAATTACCAGATATCGACGCGCGGTAGATTATATAAAGACCGCTCGCGTAACGTTGACGGACAGACATACGGAGACAGCCGTGAGACAGAATAGCGGAGACATTGCGTGACCCGTGCGTGGTATACCACTTGATCGTGTAAGTTAAGATTTTTTCTTTTTTTTTTCCAAGGCCTTGCTTGCTTGTATTTGTAATTATATTTTCAAACTCTTGTATTGTAATATTTTTACATGCCATTTTTGTAAAAGGGTTTTGGTCAACCCTTCCATTTTGTATTGAGTTATATTATGATTAAACATTAAGTTGATATTTTACCTTCCGATTTCTTGTGTCATTTTTTTTTTGTTATTCATTGTAAGTCTCTGATTAAATTCAGACTTAAGATAAGTGACACAACTACCTTTTTCTATTGTCACGTTCCCCTAGGCAAGCCATTTAAAAGTAGAATTCAATTCGTAATACGTGACAAAAGAAGTTTGAGGGCTTTCGTCCCGGATATTTTTCTGAACCTATTTTCGTCTTACTTGAGTAATTTTGTAAAGGCGAAGTTGACTTTAACAAAATTTTTTTTTGTGTCAAAGAGTCGGAAGTAAAGTATCAATAGTATTGACCAAACTCTCTTAAGGTTTTTTTGTTGTACTGATTTTGTACTGTATATTTACATTGTATACATTTTTTTGCTTGTAATAGTTGTTAGTTAGCCATGGATATTCAGGTTTTTCTTGCAAATCCCTCTGTGGAAGAGCTTGATGCTTTTACTAGGAAGGAACTGGTCCTTATTTCTAAACATTTAGGGTTAAAAATAAAATCAAATGCCCTTAAACAAGAAATCAGAGATAACATTGTAATCCATTATGTAGACGAGGAAGTGTTTTCTGAAGACCTTTTAGAAACCCTTAGACCCGATGAGGGTAAATCAGATTTAGAACTTCAGATAAAATTAAAACAGATGGAAATAGAAGCCCAGTTAGCTTTAAGAGAGCAAGAAATTAAACAAAAAGAATTAGAGCTTGCAGCGGCTAGAGAGCAAGAAATTAAACAAAAAGAATTAGAGCTTGCAGCGGCTAGAGAGCAGAAAGAAATGGAAATGAAATTACAAATAGAGTTAAAGAAATTAGAGTTAGCTGCTAATGTAAGACCAGATTCTTCCCCTGCCAGTCATACTGCTGAAGCAACAAAATTTTTGAAAATAATTCCACGCTTTAATGAAGCCACAATTGACAATTATTTTCCACAATTTGAACTTGCTGTGAAAAATTTTAATGTACATGAAACTTTGTGGCCCACTTTGCTGCAAACGGTTTTGACTGGTAGAGCTGCAGAGGTATTTTGTTCTTTGACCATTGAACAACAAAATGATTATAATGTTGTTAAGGCCTTAATTCTTAAGGCATATGAACTTGTTCCGGAAGCTTACCGAAAGCAGTTCAGGGATTGTCGCAAATCGGATGGCCAAACCCATGTAGAATTCCTGCGGGAAAAGGAGCGACGCTTTGAGAAATGGCTCACTTCCAGGGAAATCGGCACCGACTTTGCAAAATTCAAGAACCTAATGCTGATGGAAGAGTTCAAGAGTTGTGTGCGGCTGGACGTCCGTACGCATATAGCTGATCGTGGCAAGGAAGATGTGCACAAGGCTGCAGTGTTGGCAGACGATTATATAATATCACATCAATTTGCCAAGTATACGACGGATGTGAAGCCAAAACAAGTCAAACAGCCTGAGTCCATTGCTAGCAACTCCATCAAGAACAGCAGTACAAATGACAGAAAACCTACTACAAGTAAAGCTACTTGTTCCTACTGCAAACGAGAAGGCCATAAAATTGACGATTGCTGGAAATTGAGGAAGAGAAACGAAAAAGCTCCTTCAAAAGTCAGCGCTTGCACAGTACAGTGGTCGTCGAGGTTTACTCCCTCATCATCAAGTCATATCAAGAATACCTCGACACCACCTGTTTCAAATGTATTGACTGTACAAGACTCTCCGAAAATGTCTCCACGATGTTCAAATGACTCAACAGTGAGTTCTTCAAATACATCAAGCCGATGTTCCAATGACTCAAACAAGAGTTTTTCAAATACATCAAGCCGATGTTCCAATGACTCTATCCAGAGTTCCCATAATACATCACCCCGATGTTCCAATGACTCTATCCAGAGTTCCCATAATACATCACCCCGATGTTCCCATGACTCTATCAAGAGTTCCCATAAGACATCACCCCGATGTTCTAATGACTCCATCAAGAGTTCTCCAAATACATCCAAAAGATGTTCTACTGACTCAAGAAAGAGTTTCTCCACTGCGTCTCCTAGAGATGTCAATGACTCCAGCGAGAGTTCGACCCAAGTCCAGTCTGCATCAACCAAAATTGATGTTTTATTAGAGGATTTTAAGCCTTTCATTTCGGAAGGATTCGTATCACTACCCGGTGATTCTACAAGTCTACGACCTATCACCATTTTGAGAGACACAGGTGCCTCACAATCGCTACTTTTAGAGGGTATCTTGCCCTTGTCAAAATCATCATCGACTGGGAAGAGCATCCTGTTACGAGGCGTAGAGCTTGGATGTATAGATGTGCCTCTACATCTAATCGACATAAAGTCAAATCTCATTACTGGACCGGTTGTTGTAGGTGTCCGACCAACATTACCATTGGAAGGCATCTCGTTGCTGTTAGGCAATGACTTAGCAGGTGGAAAGGTGATAGCCGAACCCATCGTCACTCAAACACCCGACTTATCTGCTACACCCGAGGAAGACCTAGAGTTATATCCAGCGTGTGCAGTAACAAGGGCAATGAGGTTGAAAGCATATCAAGAAGAGAACGTCATCAAGGCCAACAGTAACCACGATGATGTGGACTTGAGCACCACATTCTTTGCTTCTCTTGAAGAAGAACCAACGCCAAATTCTGAAAAGCCGGCATCAACTCGAAAACAGTTGATTGAGGACCAAAAGAAGGATCCAGAGCTCGCCAAACTCCGAGAAACCGCAATGACATCACAAGAGGCAGAGCTAGCATCAACGTGCTACTACATCCAAGATGATATGCTCTTCAGGAAATGGAAACCTCCAGACGCATCCAACGAAGAAGAATGGAGAATATGCCATCAAATCGTGTTACCAGAAAGATACCGAGCGTACATCATGAATCTGGCTCATGACACACCAATGTCAGGTCATCTCGGCATCCACAAGACATACCACAAGATTATGTCACACTTCTTCTGGCCACGTTTGAAGAAAGATGTCATCCAGTACTGCCGATCATGTCATGCCTGTCAGATGGTTGGCAAGCCAAATCAAAAGATCCCTGTTGCTCCTCTGAAGCCGATTCCAGCCTTTGAAGAACCTTTCAGCAGAGTACTTATTGACTGTGTTGGTCCTCTCCCAAGGACAAAAGCTGGGAACCAATACCTGTTGACCATTATGTGTGCTTCAACTCGTTTTCCTGAGGCTATTCCTCTAAGGAACATAAAAGCATCGAACATTGTAAAGGCCTTAATCAAGTTCTTTACTCTATTTGGTCTACCAAAGTCCATCCAATCGGACCAAGGAACGAATTTCACGGCCAATCTTTTCAAGCAAGTCATGACTCAGTTGGGCATCAAACACTGCATGTCGAGTGCGTATCATGCCGAGTCGCAAGGCGCTCTTAAGCGATTCCATCAGACTCTCAAGAACATGATCCGAACCTATTGCTTTGAGCACGAAAAAGACTGGGACGAAGGAGTCCACATGCTGCTGTTTGCAACCCGTGAATCCGTCCAGGAATCGTTGGGATTCAGCCCTTTTGACTTAGTCTTTGGCCATTCGGTGCGCGGTCCCTTGAAATGTATAAAAGAGACTTTGTTGTCACCAACAGCCACTGAAGGACTTTTAGACTATGTAAGTAAGTTTAAAACTAGACTTTATGATGCTTGTGTTCTGGCAAAAAAATAACTTACAAAACACCCAATCCAGCATGAAACGCTGGTATGATAGAAAGGCCCGTGTTAGAGAATTTTCTCCCGGGGATAAGGTGCTTGTATTTTTGCCCATACCGGGTCAACCCTTGCAAGCCAGATATTTTGGTCCCTATGAAATTGAGACCAAAATTAGTGACCTCAATTACACAATCAAAACCCCTGACCGTAGGAAAAAGACTCAGCTATGTCACATAAACATGCTGAAGCCTTATGTATCTCGGCCAGATCACTCAAAGAAGAGTAATTGTGTTTTAAATACAGTCAGAAGTTGTTCAAATAGCCATGTTTCTCCTATTGATGATGATATTGTAAAGGAGAAATTTGGACAATATAAAATACCTAATTCTTTTGTATTACAGAATTTGGATGTAAAACTGTCTCATCTGTCTTCGACAGAAAGGCCAGTTATCATGAAACTCATTAATGAATTTAATGACATTTTTTCTGATGTACCAAAACAGACTAATGTTATAATGCATGATGTAGATGTTGGCGAGGCTACTCCAGTCAAGCAGCATCCTTACAGGGTCAACCCTGAAAAACTTGCCATACTTAGGTCAGAAATCAAGTATATGCTTGAAAATGACCTCATTGAACCAAGTTCCAGTAGCTGGAGCTCCCCATGTGTCTTGATACCTAAACAGGACAAGACTTATCGTTTTTGTACAGACTACCGTAAGGTAAATGCTGTCACAAAGACCGATTCGTTTCCTATCCCTAGGATAGACGATCTCATAGATCGTATTGGTGAAGCTAAGTACATCACCAAAATAGACCTACTTTCAGGTTATTGGCAGGTTCCCCTGACTGATAGGGCAAAGGAAATCTCCGCCTTTGTCACCCCTGATGGTCTGTACCAATACAAAGTGATGCCATTTGGCATGAAGAATGCTCCTGCCACTTTCCAGAGAATGATAAATGCCCTGCTTGCTGACATGGAGAATTGCCACGCATACATAGACGATGTAGTAATTTTTAGCCAAGATTTTTCTAGCCATTGTAAACAACTGCATTGTCTTTTTACTAAACTTTTACATGCAAAAATTACTGTAAACCTGAGTAAGAGTGATTTTTGCCAGGCTTCCATCCAATACTTAGGCCATATTGTAGGACAAGGCCAGGTGAAACCTGTAATGGCCAAAGTAGAAGCTATCCAAGCTTTCCCTATTCCTGCTGATCGGAAACAACTCCGAAGATTTTTGGGAATGTCTGGATATTATAGAAAGTTTTGCGAAAATTTTTCTGTCATTGCCAGTCCTTTAACAAACCTCCTGAGAAAGAACGTCCGATTTACTTGGACGGATGAATGTCAGAAAGCCTTTAACCAAATTAAGCAGATATTATCTAGCTCCCCCATTTTGATGGCTCCTGATTTCGGAAAACCTTTTAGGTTAGCTATTGACGCCAGTGACACAGGTGTTGGGTCAGTCCTTTACCAAGAAGATAATTTCCAAGTAGAGCATCCTATTTGTTTCTTTTCCAAGAAATTTAATAGACATCAAAGAAATTATTCTACTGTGGAAAAAGAATGTCTTGGGTTGATTCTTTCTATACAACACGTTGATTTTTATATCAGTGGGTCCAGATGGCCACTGGTTGTATTTACTGACCACAATCCGTACATTTATCCACAAAATGTCTGGCAAGAATCAACGACTTCTCAGGTGGAGTTTATTTTTACAAGAGTACAACCTAGATCTGAAACACATAAAAGGCAGCGAAAATGTTATCGCCGATGCCTTATCTAGATTGTAAAAAGTATTTTGATGTATATTTTTTTTTATATATCATGATAAATACATTCTGTAATGTAAATATCATTTTTGTAATTATTCTAAAAAGATTTCCATTTCGTGGAAATGTAAACTTTTTATTTTTAGGAGGGAGGTGTTACGTATCTAGGTAACAATGCCTAGATACTATTGTTTTTTTTTCTTGACCTGTAGGTTGTCTGCCCCTTTGTGTAATAAGTTTTTTTTTATTTTATTCTTCAAGAGTCAAGCCACACAGACAGTGACCAGTCCTTGACCTATGTGTGTACCTCTGGTTGAAAGGAGGGTGGTTTTTTTTTTTCTTGCTTCTGTCTCTTTGAAGAGCGTTCTAGATCTGGGTGTTGATGACTTTCTGTTCTAGAAATTACCAGATATCGACGCGCGGTAGATTATATAAAGACCGCTCGCGTAACGTTGACGGACAGACATACGGAGACAGCCGTGAGACAGAATAGCGGAGACATTGCGTGACCCGTGCGTGGTATACCACTTGATCGTGTAAGTTAAGATTTTTTCTTTTTTTTTTCCAAGGCCTTGCTTGCTTGTATTTGTAATTATATTTTCAAACTCTTGTATTGTAATATTTTTACATGCCATTTTTGTAAAAGGGTTTTGGTCAACCCTTCCATTTTGTATTGAGTTATATTATGATTAAACATTAAGTTGATATTTTACCTTCCGATTTCTTGTGTCATTTTTTTTTTGTTATTCATTGTAAGTCTCTGATTAAATTCAGACTTAAGATAAGTGACACAACTACCTTTTTCTATTGTCACGTTCCCCTAGGCAAGCCATTTAAAAGTAGAATTCAATTCGTAATACGTGACAATATATACATATGCAATGTTCATGTTTTCTACTTACGACAGTGAGAAATACACAATGCACTAATTAAATATAAATGAAATAATAAAATCCGCATGATAATATTCAGAAATATACACAAATTAATTAAGATTGAACTGTGATTAAGCTCGGCTTACCACCAGGTATTCCACTAAGTGCAAAACAAAATTATTAGTCCAGACTCGATGTCGGCAAGAATGAGAAGGGAGAGAGTGTAATTGTCCCGCCTTTTTCTACCTTATAGAGATCCGGAGGAAATGGGCGGAAACAGGAAATGCGATAGGCTTAAGATTTTCTCTTAGCTTTGATTTTAAAAGGTGCTTTTTAGAGACAGCGTATTTCAATGAACATATTTCATTGTTTCATTCTTTAGTAATCACGTCATTTACTTGATGACTAAATAAACATAAATGTCAAATTTATTTTTGACATTGTTCGTCCTGAAACAAATAATTAAACTGGCTTGTCTCTCCCCTATTTTTATTTTAACCTAAATAGGGCATCTTTCCACTTCCCCATTTGTGCTCACGTACAACAATTTTTGAAACACTGATCTAGGTGTAATTTCTATATTAAAAAATAAAGCATATGACAATCACTTAGAAAAGATGATAAATGATGAGCTGATTTCGGAAAATAGTAATCTTGGTCTGCTCTTTGTATGAATCCATCTTTAATTGTACCGACTTTAAACTGTAAATAGGTAAGTGAACTTTTTCAAATTTAGTCTAAACAATGCTAAAGATATGGTAAATTGCAAAAGCCTGGGACAAAAAAAAACGACTATATTTGTACTTAATACATACATGTTACCATACATGTCAAGAACTTGTAGTATTCCAGGACTCTCAAGACGTTGAAGTTGAAAAAATATGAAGCGAGATTTTCTTATAGAACCAAAGCAATAGAAGTCAAAGTTTGGTCTGAACTTAGTCAATGGGAAAGAAACCCGTCATGCACACTGTCATAATATGTTTCTGAAGCCCTGGAAGCTTTCATTAAGCGGCGGAGATGTTAGTTGGCTTTAAGTGCTTTCAGACTATTTTTTTTAATTTCTATAGCTTAGACTGTTACCAGATGATTATAGCTCATAATGCCTTTCATTGGTTGTCTTCAGGATAAATGTAAGAATACCTTTATACCATCATAATAAATAACCATTGTAAACTAAAAACTAGCTTTCAATTTAGCCTAAAGCATTGTAAACTTTAAACTAGATATAGACTAGACATTTAAAAACTAAAATCAAACAACAGCCATCATGAAATTGCTCTGGCTATTTATTCTGATAATTACTAAATACACACTAATTGGACACAGATCAAGATCAGTCAACACTAAACTTAAAAAGGAAACAGTCATTACCAATCATCACATAATAGATCAATGCAACTTCAAAAATAATCTAATATAGACATCCATAACATTAAAGAAGATTACTCTACACAAATGGAAGTTCTCAATTAGACACAGCCGAAATAAATACCGATCACTATTAATAATTATAGCAGGAGATGTAGAATCAAATCCAGGGCCTAGATCTAAAAACAGATGCAACATCTGCAAAAAAGTATACACCATGAAACAGAAAGCCATTCAATGGGACACCTGTAATGAATGGTACCACGCATCATGTCTCCATATGAATACAAATACGCATCAAGGCCTTGTGTACTGTGTGGGTTACCTCAGTTTACACCAGGACTGTTTGATTTCTTTGATGCAGACACTTCTAACCCAAACAACATCCTAAACATCATCCCAAACCAAACTCACCAACCACTAGCCAGATCCACTCAAGTTAAATCTGCTAAAACTAATACAACACCTTCATTAAACAAACCTTCTAAAGAAGTAATACCAAAATACTTTAATACCGTAGTAATAAATTTTCAAAGAATTAGGAACAAAATAACAGACTTAGAAATTTTATTAGAATGTGAGAAGCCAGACATAATTGCAGGAACAGAAACTTGGCTACATCCTTAAATTTATAATGCAGACATATTCAATAGTATTTTTGAAATTTTTAGAAAAGATAGGGCTGATAATCAAGGAGGAGTTCTTTTAGCAATAATAAAAACACTCTTATAAGAGAAGAAATTACCTTACCTAACTCAAAAAATATAGAATCAACATTTTGTATGTATCAACATGCTGGGTCAAATTAGGCAGCGATTGCACGAAGGGATCGACATTAGGTTTAGTTCGGACGGCAATGTGTTTAATCTTCGAAGTCTACTATCCCATACAAAAACGAAAGAAACGGTCATAACAGAGTTTCTTTATGCCGATGATTGCGCTCTTTTAGCCAAAAATGAACATGATCTCCAGATCGCGGTCAACAAGTTGGCATACCCTGCCGCCTCTTTGTGTTTATCTAAAAACCATGGGAAAATAGAAGTCATGTTCCAATAAAACCTACTCAGTCCCAAAGATCACAGTAAATAAACGTCCCCATAACGTAGTAGACCACTATCTAAGAAGCATACTATCGAATAACAGACACTTCACCTTCAAGGAAGTTGATAGCCGTCATGCCATGGCAAGTAGTGCTTTTGGACGCCTCCAGGAGTGAATTGGCGAAATAGATCGCTCCGCCTGCCAAGAAAAAAAAATTGCTACCAAACAATCATTCTCTCAACCCTTCTATATGGATCTAAGACATTCTGAAACATGGGTATTATACAGAAAAAAACTAAGACTACTTGAACGCTTTCACCAAAGATGCTTGAGCTCCATCATGGACAGCTCTACAAACAGTGATGTCCTTGTGAACGCCGGTTTGGACAGTATAGACTAGTATAGAGGGAGTTCTTATAGTCTGACAATTACGCTGGACATGGAACGTAACCCGTATTGAGGAAACTAAAAAGCAGTCTTTTTGGTGAGCTTAAAGGTGGTCCACGTAACAGAGGTGCCCCACAGAAACGCTTTAAAGACCAGCTTAGGCGTTTACTTGCCAAAGCAGACATACAAGAGAGCAACTATTTGCATGCGGTCTTAGAACAAGACAGACAACTGGAGGTCACTCACAAAGGCCACAAGAAACAAATTTGTAACCAAAAGGAAATTCGTAGACAGACGCAGACGGCGAAAAAAAAATCTTAATCGACCATAGGCGGATAATGGTTATGCTTGCCATGGTTGTGGGAAAATATGTAGGTCGTGATGGGGGCTGCGAATCCACGGGAAATATTGCATTCCTAAATTACCTTCGAACTCAATAAGAATCCTTATTATTATATTTGTATATTAGGTCTTGGCATTTAAAAGAAGCGATTACTGCTCAAACTTTCAAGCCGAAATTGAGGCAATTACCATAGCACTACATGTTAAGCTAGAAAACGCTACACTTAATAACCATAAACAACGCCAACACTATAACACTAGATTCATAAGTTTATTTTTTTAGACACCCTCATAGTACGAGGTTACACACAACACTGTGATATGAACTTTCTTACCAAGGGGAATAACTCTACATATTGATAACAAACACATACACATAAAACACAATGCCAACATTAATTAAATTTTTTTTTCATTTTTCTTTCATTCCTTTTTATCATTCATTCAAATCTTCCTCTCTTTTATTGTAATTTGAAGGCTAAGTAAAACTGAGTATAAAGGCTACATAGGAAAAATAGAATAGATGATAGTACCTCTGACTACCTCGAAATATAATTAAAAAAAAAATAGATATACAAAATTTTGCATGTGTTCTTGTCTACAATATACAATTTAATCTTCTCAAACATCAAGGAGAATGTGTAGAGTGAGAATAAAGAAAAAAAAACGAAACAATAAAATGTCAACTTTAAAAATAAAATGTAGCACTGTCTTGTAGCATTACATTCAATAAAACTTGCACAGCAAAATTTTATGTCTGCATAATGTAATAGTGTGGGCTACGAATATCAATGACATACAATAAAATGACATGAAATGAAACCTGCACATGTAAATGGATAGATTTGAGTAGTATATGTCATATGATAAGAGGAGTATTCTGGAGAGAAATAACTTAATTGTAGTACGTCTTCAACAGTGTGTGTTCATTAAATAAATATATCAACATTTGAACACAATGAAAACAAAAGAAACAAGGTATCAGAGTTACGTAAGAGAAGTGTACTGGTGTGAAGTGAAACTCAAGAACAAGTTCCATCATAACAATGAGAGCAAAATAATACGGTGCATCATGTTGTACAATATAGAAATAATTGTTAATAAGAAACAGCCAGATTTCAGCCAGTCTTCTTTATGTGCCCGTCTCAACTGATCAGCGTTCATATTTGGTGTTTAGTAATGTAGGGCCTTGTTCACTCATCACGGCGATTCGTGTACCTTCGTATCTGGTCAAACATTGGCTGTAAGTTGAAAACAACTGTCAAACTATGCACGTAGAATGGAGTCAAAATGGGCTGTCAACATTTGGTTGATAATATTAGGAATAGAATAAAATGTCCTGAGGATTGGGGGGGGGTAAACACTAGGTATGGAGCCATACATCCAAGAATGTAGGGCCTAAAAGACGCTATGAATAGAGTCAATTGTTCTGAGGATGTTATGATGGAAAGCTGCCCCACCAAAAGACTTGTACTGTCAGACGTCACCTTGTTTCTTCACTAGTTCTGTATTCTCTGATGGCAAACGTATATGTGCCAAGTGTAGATAGCCTCTTTCTGTTGGTGGTGTAGGCATTCACCAGAAATACACAGTCTCATACACCCAGGTCTCAAAACACGTTCTTCCCACACAAAGAAGATCAAATGTAGTGGGGTAAAGAAATGTTGACAATGCTCTGCAGTCTGATCAAATTTAGTGGGGTAACAAGACTGGGGAAGACTGTTAACAATCTGCTCTGTTGCAGTGCTGTTTTCAAACTTGATTTACATCGTATGAATCAAGAGTGACTCAAAGGTGATACAGGAAAGTAATGCCAGTTGTCAAGGAACAATGTCTCTATACACAGCAAACTCGTGGCTAGAGCAGATAGATTCACATTGTCTCAGACTAACACACAGTTGTTTCCTTCTGGTCGCTAAGATCAAAAGTCACTAAGTAAAAATATTCTGCCTAATATTGTGACACAGGTGTGTTCACTTTTTTCAGTCACAGGAACTGAAAGTAGTCTCCACACACACACACAGTCAGCTACAGTATGATTATGACTTGTTGAGCGTGACCTTGGAGTATTGTCCAAACTATACTAGCAACTCTACTACACATGTGTAGCTTCAAAATTCGTGTACATTCTAGAAGCAGGTCAGCCTTGAATTTCTCCGCCACTGTCAATCATAAAAAAAAAATTCATCGCTATACTGGAGCGTGCACTGCCCTCATAACCTCGTTGTGAAATTTTTCTCTCTGTGGTCTCCAGTAAACGGACAAGTTCCCTTTTCGTCCTCTACAACTTTGAGAGTTTCTGTCAGATTCTCACAGCTGTCTGGACATTTAGACAAAAGATGTCTAAATGACCCACAACATATGCATCTCAAAACATTTCCATCACGACCTAATGGGTTTAAACCTTTCTTTCTTGATTGAGAGAACTGATCTCGAGCAATGTGTCTAACTTGACCTTCACTTCTAAAGTGACTTCCACCTTTATTTAGTCTACTTCAATGATGTTCCACTTTCGGCTTGCTGGTGTATTTCAACTGCTCTTTATCTCGTCTTTCAAAGCTCTTGAAGTCTTTACGTCTGCTGTGATTCAACTGTTGTTCACCTCGTCTTCCTAAACTGCTCAACGGTTCATGTTTCTTGAAGTTTTCACGTCTGTTGTGGTTCAACTGTTGTTCTACTCGTCTTCCTAAACTGCTCAACGGTTCATGTTTCTTGAAGTTTTCACGCCTGTTGTAATTTAACAGTTGTTCACCTCGTCTTCCCAAACTGCTCAACAGTTCATGTTTCTTGAAGTTTTAACGTCTGTTGTGGTTCAACTGTTGTTCACCTTGTCTTCCTAAACTGCTCAACGGTTTATGTTTCTTAAAGTTTTCACGTCTGTTGTGGTTCAACTGTTGTTCACCTCGTCTTCCTAAACTGCTCAATGGTTCATGTTTCTTTAAGTTTTCACGGCTGCTGTGGTTCAACTGTTGTTCACCTCGTCTTCCCAAACTGCTAAACGGTTTATGTTTCTTGAAGTTTTCACGTCTGCTGTTTTTCAACTGTTGTTCACTTAAACTTTCTCAACTGCGAGACGGTTCATGATTCTTGAAGTTTTCACGTCTGCTGTTGTTTAACTGTTGTTCACCTCGTCTTCCTAAACTGCTCAACGGTTCATGTTTCTTGAAGTTTTCACGTCTGCTATTGCTCAACTGTTGTTCACCTCGTCTTCCTAAACTGCTTAACGGTTCATGTTTCTTGAAGTTTTCACGTCTGTTGTGGTTCAACTGTTGTTCACCTCGTCTTCCGAAACTGCTCAACGGTTCATGTTTCGTATAGTTTTAACGTCTGTTGTGGTTCAACTGTTGTTCACCTTGTCTTCCTAAACTGCTCAACGGTTTATGTTTCTTAAAGTTTTCACGTCTGTTGTGGTTCAACTGTTGTTCACCTCGTCTTCCTAAACTGCTCAATGGTTCATGTTTCTTGAAGTTTTCACGGCTGCTGTGGTTCAACTGTTGTTCACCTCGTCTTCCTAAACTGCTTAATGGTTCATGTTTCTTGAAGTTTTCACGTCTTTTGTTGTTCAACTGTTGTTCACCTCGTCTTCCCAAACTGCTAAACGGTTTATGTTTCTTGAAGTTTTCACGTCTGCTGTTTTTCAACTGTTGTTCACCTAAACTTTCTCAACTGCTAGACGGTTCATGATTCTTGAAGTTTTCACGTCTGCTGTTGTTTAACTGTTGTTCACCTCGTCTTCCTAAACTGCTCAACGGTTCATGTTTCTTGAAGTTTTCACGTCTGTTGTAATGCAGCTGTTTTTCACCTCGTCTTCCCAAACTGCTCAACAGTTCATGTTTCTTGAAGTTTTCACATCTGTTGTGGTTCAACTGTTGTTCACCTCGTCTTCCCAAACTGCTCAACGGTTTATGTTTCTTGAAGTTTTAACGTCTGCTGTTTTTCAACTGTTGTTCACCTCGTCTTCCCAAACTGATCAACGGTTCATGTTTCGTATAGTTTTAACGTCTGTTGTGGTTCAACTGTTGTTAACCTTGTCTTCCTAAACAGCTCAACGGTTTATGTTTCTTAAAGTTTTCACGTCTGTTGTGGTTCAACTGTTGTTCACCTCGTCTTCCTAAACTGCTCAATGGTTCATGTTTCTTGAAGTTTTCACGGCTGCTGTGGTTCAACTGTTGTTCACCTTGTCTTCCTAAACTGCTAGACGGTTCATGATTCTTGAAGTTTTCACGTCTGCTGTTGTTTAACTGTTGTTCACCTCGTCTTCCTAAACTGCTCAACGGTTCATGTTTCTTGAAGTTTTCACGTCTGTTGTAATGCAGCTGTTTTTCACCTCGTCTTCCCAAACTGCTCAACAGTTCATGTTTCTTGAAGTTTTCACATCTGTTGTGGTTCAACTGTTGTTCACCTTGTCTTCACAAACTGCTCAACAGTTCATGCTTCTTGAAGTTTTCACGTCTGTTGTAATTTAACTGTTATTCACCTCGTCTTCCCAAACTGCTTAACGGTTCATGTTTCTTGAAGTTTTCACGTCTGCAGTTGCTCAACTGTTGTTCACCTCGTCTTCCTAAACTGCTTAACGGTTCATGTTTCTTGAAGTTTTCACGTCTGTTGTGGTTCAACTGTTGTTCACCTCGTCTTCCCAAACTGCTCAACGGTTTATGTTTCTTGAAGTTTTCACGTCTGCTGTTTTTCAACTGTTGTTAACCTAAACTTCATAAACTGCTAGACGGTTCATGTTTCTTAAAGTTTTAACGTCTGTTGAGGTTCAACTGTTGTTCACCTTGTCTTCCTAAACTGCTTAACGGTTCATGTTTCTTGAAGTTTTCACGCCTGTTGTAATTTAACAGTTGTTCACCTCGTCTTCCCAAACTGCTCAACAGTTCATGTTTCTTGAAGTTTTAACGTCTGTTGTGGTTCAACTGTTGTTCACCTTGTCTTCCTAAACTGCTCAACGGTTTATGTTTCTTAAAGTTTTCACGTCTGTTGTGGTTCAACTGTTGTTCACCTCGTCTTCCTAAACTGCTCAATGGTTCATTTTTTTTCTTGAAGTTTTCACGGCTGCTGTGGTTCAACTGTTGTTCACCTCGTCTTCCTAAACTGCTTAACGGTTCATGTTTCTTGAAGTTTTCACGTCTTTTGTTGTTCAACTGTTGTTCACCTCGTCTTCCCAAACTGCTAAACGGTTTATGTTTCTTGAAGTTTTCACGTCTGCTGTTTTTCAACTGTTGTTCACTTAAACTTTCTCAACTGCTAGACGGTTCATGATTCTTAAAGTTTTCATGTCTGCTGTTGTTTAACTGTTTTTCACCTCGTCTTCCTAAACTGCTCAACGGTTCATGTTTCTTGAAGTTTTCACGTCTGCTGTTGCTCAACTGTTGTTAACCTCGTCTTCCTAAACTGCTCAACAGTTCATGTTTCTTGAAGTTTTCACATCTGTTGTGGTTCAACTGTTGTTCACCTCGTCTTCCCAAACTGCTCAACAGTTCATGCTTCTTGAAGTTTTCACGTCTGCTGTTGCTCAACTGTTGTTCCCCTCGTCTTCCTAAACTGCTTAACGGTTTATGTTTCTTGAAGTTTTCACGTCTGCTGTTGCTCAACTGTTGTTCACCTCGTCTTCCTAAACTGCTTAACGGTTCATGTTTCTTGAAGTTTTCACGTCTGTTGTGGTTCAACTGTTGTTCACCTCGTCTTCCCAAACTGCTCAACGGTTCATGTTTCTTGAAGTTTTCACGTCTGCTGTTGCTCAACTGTTGTTCACCTTGTCTTCCAAAACTGCTTAACGGTTCATGTTTCTTAAAGTTTTCACGCCTGTTGTAATTTAACAGTTGTTCACCTCGTCTTCCCAAACTGCTCAACAGTTCATGTTTCTTGAAGTTTTAACGTCTGTTGTGGTTCAACTGTTGTTCTTCTTGTCTTCCTAAACTCCTCAACGATTTATGTTTCTTAAAGTTTTCACGTCTGTTGTGGTTCAACTGTTGTTCACCTCGTCTTCCTAAACTGCTCAATGGTTCATGTTTCTTGAAGTTTTCACGTCTTTTGTTGTTCAACTGTTGTTCACCTCGTCTTCCCAAACTGCTAAACGGTTTATGTTTCTTGAAGTTTTCACGTCTGCTGTTTTTCAACTGTTGTTCACTTAAACTTTCTCAACTGCTAGACGGTTCATGATTCTTAAAGTTTTCATGTCTGCTGTTGTTTAACTGTTGTTCACCTCGTCTTCCTAAACTGCTCAACGGTTCATGTTTCTTGAAGTTTTCACGTCTGCTGTTGCTCAACTGTTGTTCACCTCGTCTTCCTAAACTGCTTAACGGTTCATGTTTCTTGAAGTTTTCACATCTGTTGTGGTTCAACTGTTGTTCACCTCGTCTTCCCAAACTGCTCAACAGTTCATGCTTCTTGAAGTTTTCACGTCTGCTGTTGCTCAACTGTTGTTCCCCTCGTCTTCCTAAACTGCTTAACGGTTCATGTTTCTTGAAGTTTTCACGTCTGCTGTTGCTCAACTGTTGTTCACCTCGTCTTCCTAAACTGCTTAACGGTTCATGTTTCTTGAAGTTTTCACGTCTGTTGTGGTTCAACTTTTGTTCACCTCGTCTTCCCAAACTGCTCAACGGTTTATGTTTCTTAAAGTTTTTATGTCTGTTGTGGTTCAACTGTTGTTCACCTCGTCTTCCCAAACTGCTCAACGGTTCATGTTTCTTGAAGTTTTCACGTCTGCTGTTTTTCAACTGTTGTTCAACTTAACTTCCTAAACTGCTAGACGGTTCATGTTTCTTAAAGTTTTCACGTCTGTTGTGGTTCAACTGTTGTTCACCTCGTCTTCCCAAACTGCTCAACGGTTTATGTTTCTTGAAGTTTTCACGTCTGCTGTTGCTCAACTGTTGTTCACCTCGTCTTTCTAAACTGCTTAACGGTTCATGTTTCTTGAAGTTTTCACATCTGTTGTGGTTCAACTGTTGTTCACCTTGTCTTCCCAAACTGCTCAACAGTTCATGCTTTTTGAAGTTTTCACGTCTGCTGTTGCTCAACTGTTGTTCCCCTCGTCTTCCTTAACTGCTTAACGGTTCATGTTTCTTGAAGTTTTCACGTCTGCTGTTGCTCAACTGTTGTTCACCTCGTCTTCCTAAACTGCTTAACGGTTCATGTTTCTTGAAGTTTTCACGTCTGTTGTGGTTCAACTGTTGTTCACCTCGTCTTCCCAAACTGCTTAACGGTTCATGTTTCTTGAAGTTTTCACGTCTGTTGTAATGCAGCTGTTTTTCACCTCGTCTTCCCAAACTGCTCAACAGTTCATGCTTCTTGAATTTTTTACGTCTGTTGTAATTTAACAGTTATTCACCTCGTCTTCCCAAACTGCTCAACGGTTCATGTTTCTTGAAGTTTTCACGTCTGCTGTTGCTCAACTGTTGTTCACCTCGTCTTCCTAAACTGCTTAACGGTTCATGTTTCTTGAAGTTTTCACGTCTGTTGTGGTTCAACTGTTGTTCACCTCGTCTTCCCAAACTGCTCAATGGTTCATGTTTCTTGAAGTTTTCATGTCTGTTGTGGTTCAACTGTTGTTCACCTCGTCTTCCCAATCTGCTCAACGGTTCATGTTTCGTATAGTTTTAACGTCTGTTGTGGTTAAACTGTTGTTCACCTTGTCTTCCTAAACTGCTCAACGGTTTATGTTTCTTAAAGTTTTTACATCTGTTGTGGTTCAACTGTTGTTCACCTCGTCTTTCCAAACTGCTCAACAGTTCATGCTTCTTGAAGTTTTCACGTCTGCTGTTGCTCAACTGTTGTTCACCTCGTCTTCCTAAACTGCTTAACGGTTCATGTTTCTTGAAGTTTTCACGTCTGTTGTGGTTCAACTGTTGTTCACCTCGTCTTCCCAAACTGCTCAACGGTTTATGTTTCTAGAAGTTTTCACGTCTGCTTTTTTTCAACTGTTGTTCACCTAAACTTCCTAAACTGCTAAACGGTTCATGTTTCTTAAAGTTTTCACGTCTGTTGTGGTTCAACTGTTGTTCACCTCGTCTTCCTAAACTGCTCAATGGTTCATGTTTCTTGAAGTTTTCACGGCTGCTGTGGTTCAACTGTTGTTCACCTCGTCTTCCTAAACTGCTTAACGGTTCATGTTTCTTGAAGTTTACACGTCTTTTGTTGTTCAACTGTTGTTCACCTCGTCTTCCCAAACTGCTAAACGGTTTTTTTTCTTGAAGTTTTCACGTCTGCTGTTTTTCAACTGTTGTTCACCTTAACTTTCTCAACTGCTAGACGGTTCATGATTCTTGAAGTTTTCACGTCTGCTGTTGTTTAACTGTTGTTCACCTCGTCTTCCTAAACTGCTTAACGGTTCATGTTTCTTGAAGTTTTCACGTCTTTTGTTGTTCAACTGTTGTTCACCTCGTCTTCCCAAACTCCTAAACGGTTTATGTTTCTTGAAGTTTTCACGTCTGCTGTTTTTCAACTGTTGTTCACCTAAACTTTCTCAACTGCTAGACGGTTCATGATTCTTGAAGTTTTCACGTCTGCTGTTGTTTAACTGTTGTTCACCTCGTCTTCCCAAACTGCTCAACGGTTTATGTTTCTAGAAGTTTTCACGTCTGCTGTTTTTCAACTGTTGTTCACCTAAACTTCCTAAACTGCTAGACGGTTCATGTTTCATGAAGTTTTCATGTCTGTTGTGGTTCAACTGTTATTCACCTCGTCTTCCCAATCTGCTCAACGGTTCATGTTTCGTATAGTTTTAACGTCTGTTGTGGTTCAACTGTTGTTCACTTAAACTTTCTCAACTGCTAGACGGTTCATGCTTCTTGAAATTTTCACGTCTGTTGTAATTTAACTGTTATTCACCTCTCTTCCCAAACTGCTCAACGATTCATGTTTCTTGAAGTTTTCACGTCTGCTGTTGCTCAACTGTTGTTCACCTCGTCTTCCTAAACTGCTTAACGGTTCATGTTTCTTGAAGTTTTCACGTCTGTTGTGGTTCAACTGTTGTTCACCTCGACTTCCCAAACTGCTCAACGGTTTATGTTTCTTGAAGTTTTCACGTCTGCTGTTTTTCAACTGTTGTTCACCTAAACTTCCTAAACTGCTAGACGGTTCATGTTTCTTGAAGTTTTCATGTCTGTTGTGGTTCAACTGTTGTTCACCTCGTCTTCCCAAACTGCTCAACGGTTCATGTTTCTTGAAGTTTTTACGTCTGCTGTTTTTCAACTGTTGTTCACCTAAACTTCCTAAACTGCTAGACGGTTCATGTTTCTTGAAGTTTTCACGTCTTTTGTGGTTCAACTGTTGTTCACCTCGTCTTCCCAAACTGCTCAACGGTTTATGTTTCTTGAAGTTTTCACGTCTGCTGTTGCTCAACTGTTGTTCACCTCGTCTTCCTAAACTGCTTAACGGTTCATGTTTCTTGAAGTTTTCACGTCTGTTTTGGTTCAACTGTTGTTTACCTCGTCTTCCGAAACTGCTCAACGGTTTATGTTTCTTGAAGTTTTCACGTCTGCTGTTTTTCAACTGTTGTTCACCTAAACTTCCTAAACTGCTAGACGGTTCATGTTTCTTGAAGTTTTCATGTCTGTTGTGGTTCAACTGTTGTTCACCTCGTCTTCCCAAACTGCTCAACGGTTCATGTTTCTTAAAGTTTTAACGTCTGTTGTGGTTCAACTGTTGTTCACCTTGTCTTCCTAAACTGCTCAACGGTTTATGTTTCTTAAAGTTTTCACGTCTGTTGTGGTTCAACTGTTGTTCACCTCGTCTTCCTAAACTGCTCAATGGTTCATGTTTCTTGAAGTTTTCACGGCTGCTGTGGTTCAACTGTTGTTCACCTCGTCTTCCTAAACTGCTTAACGGTTCATGTTTCTTGAAGTTTTTACGTCTGCTGTTGCTCAACTGTTGTTCACCTCGTCTTCCCAAACTGCTAAACGGTTTATGTTTCTTGAAGCTTTCACGTCTGCTGTTTTTCAACTGTTGTTCACCTAAACTTTCTCAACTGCTAGACGGATCATGATTCTTGAAGTTTTCATGTCTGCTGTTGTTTAACTGTTGTTCACCTCGTCTTCCTTAACTGCTCAACGGTTCATGTTTCTTGAAGTTTTCACGTCTGTTGTAATGCAGCGGTTTTTCACCTCGTCTTCCCAAACTGCTCAACAGTTCATGTTTCTTGAAGTTTTCACCTCTGTTGTGGTTCAACTGTTGTTCACCTCGTCTTCACAAACTGCTCAACAGTTCATGCTTCTTGAAGTTTTCACGTCTGTTGTAATTTAACTGTTATTCACCTCGTCTTCCCAAACTGCTCAACGGTTTATGTTTCTTGAAGTTTTCACGTCTGCTGTTGCTCAACTGTTGTTCACCTCGTCTTCCCAAACTGCTCAACGGTTCATGTTTCTTGAAGTTTTCACGTCTGCTGTTTTTCAACTGTTGTTCACCTAAACTTCCTAAACTGCTAGACGGTTCATGTTTTTTAAAGTTTTCACGTCTGTTGTGGTTCAACTTTTGTTCACCTCGTCTTTCCAAACTGCTCAACGGTTCATGTTTCTTGAAGTTTTCACATCTGCTGTTGGTCAACTGTTGTTCACCTCGTCTTCCTTAACTGCTTAACGGTTCATGTTTCTTGAAGTTTTCACGTCTGTTGTGGTTCAACTGTTTTTCACCTCGTCTTCCCAAACTGCTTAACGGTTCATGTTTCTTGAAGTTTTCACGTCTGCTGTTTTTCAACTGTTGTTCACCTAAACTTCCTAAACTGCTAGACGGTTCATGTTTCTTGAAGTTTTCATGTCTGTTGTGGTTCAACTTTTGTTCACCTCGTCTTCCCAAACTGCTCAACGGTTCATGTTTCTTGAAGTTTTCACGTCTGTTGTGGTTTAACTATTGTTCACCTCGTCTTCCCAATTTGCTCAACGGTTCATGTTTCTTGTAGCCATCCGCCCATAAAGCCTCCTCATTCTCAGACAAACACCTTGGCTCAATTTTGATACAGGCATGTAACTTTTTTCCCTTTACTAACTTCTCCTTTGAACTTTCTAAGAGATGCCTTCGCTTCTTCATGCAGCGTCTCCCGATGAGCAAAGTTTATACCTGTCAGAACTAGCATCTTATCATTTTGTGTTGTTCTTGCCTTTCTGAGCAGCTTGAAGGCCAGAATCTCAGGTAACATCTTCCTGCGTTTCTGTTCAAATCTCCTATACTTTGTATCAAACTCTGAGATAAAATCATGTATGGATTGATTTTTCCTTTGCCTGAAGTTTTCAAAAACATCAAATTTATCAAGACAGTCTGCCAGGTCGTCTTTAGCCAAGTTCTTGTCAAGAAACTTTAACAGATTCTCTAAACCTTCCTGACACTTGAGCTCTGACAGCTCTAATTGCTCAAATACCTTCTCTCTCATCTTTGACTGACTGCCTTGTGGTAATGATAGATCAAAATTTTCTGAATAAGGTATCGTCACAAAAAATATTTTTTTAAGGCCACTTCGTAAAAAAAGATGTTTCCAGTTCTTCGTCATTTGGGTAATTTACACAAAATCTGAAACCTTTTTTATGTACATTTCATCATTATCATCTGTCGCGCGTAACAAAATCCACCATTTTTCCAGGTTAGCAGTTTTTCTTAACAAGATATCAAGAGAGAGGCCGGTCTATTCTTTTGCGTTGCCCAGCCAGTTTTAATTGGACAACCTTTTTTTTTCGTGCTTCCTCAATAGATCTGAGTTTATATTTTAAACGATGTTTTCTTACAGCTAGTGTTACAAAATACAATAATGACCGATCCGACTTAGTTTTCGTCTTTTTACAGTATTAAGGAGTTCCTTCTTTTTACCAGCCATAATGTTGAGTTGCAAAAGTAATAACTCGTTCGTCTGATTTTGCTTCTAGTAGTCATATTGATATATTCATAACTATATCTTTTATATAATAACAATATACATAAATATTTCTAGACATGTTTATAGATCCAATGAATAATTAACGAAGAATTACCAACTGGGTATATTAATACTAAAATCTGCGCATTTTTAGAAAACCTATTGAGATCTAGAATGTAGAAAATCTATATCTAGACTTATGTCTATTTCAACTTAAAATAAATTGCCTCATCAGAGACAGATCAGATGTGGTCTAACTTGATCTAAATGATATAAATTATGTAGATCAAAATTTAAATAGCACGTTTGTTGTAATATAGATCTAATCCTCTATGTCTAAACTCTATAATTGATACTAACTTAAAGAGTCTAGTGACAGTCTAGTCTATGCATCGTTTATTAAAGACACATGACGTGACATGAGTAAAAAAATTAGAATATATCAATATATTTTTATAGTGTAGAACAAAAATCTAGCTGGACTCTATAGTCACTAATCTAGATATTATTAGCTATAGGCTAATTTAGCTTTTTCTAGATCTAGTCTATATATAGATTATATATTTCTAGATCCATCTAGGCCTAATACTAGAAATGATATATCTAGATCTATTTTTTATCTAGTACTACTAGAGAGGTCTAGTAGCTAGTAATAGTAGTAGTACTAATAGTAGTCACCTTAGTTTAGTAGTGCTAGTAGGATCTACTTTATTTTTAGATCCATGAAACTGACACTAACAGTAACAGACACTAAGAGTGTTAGTGATATATCTCTTCTAGATCTAGTCGAAAACACATGCAATGTAAAAAATGAATTCAGATTTGTTACTGTTTAGTCGATCTATTTACATATGTGAATGGATAATGATACTTTAGAATAGACTTGTTGAACTAAAGCCAGACGGTTTCTTTGGTATTTTTTTTTTGCAACTTCTTGTGTGACTATAGACGAAAAGGTCAATAATTAATACACAGCTGCGATCGCAGGGTGGGCATATGTCAGAAGGTTACACCTATACTTAAGGCTTTTGTTTTACTGCAATCTAGATCTAGACATTCTATAAGTTTTAAGCCTATATCTCACTGTGTAAGTGTTAAACATTGATAATTTTTGTTTGCAAGACACATAAAACGCGTACTGAAGTGATATAGTCAGACTAGTAGAGACTAGATGTGATCAAACAATCTAGATCTATAAATTGCTCAGAAGAGAAGGCGGCTGTAGACCTTTAGATCTAGACCATGACAGGACCCATGCTAGATTTACTGGTCTAGAGATATAGATCTTGTTGATTATCATGAACGAATAATAACAAGACTCTGGATATAACTTATAAGACATGAAAAAGCTATTTAATCTAACGCAATTTTGGTTGACAACAACTGTTACAAGGGATGTTACTACCAAACACCGAGTGGTGCAAACTAAATAAAACACACATCAACATCCTTCCCTTTCTATAGCTTACAAAACACATATCAGAAATATTTGCAATTAAAAATAACAAACATTAATAACTCATCTTATTTTATAAATATTGTAACAACTAAAAATAAAAATAAATTTCATATAGAATAAATATTACAACATGCATATTAATATTGTCATAAAACTTCTTAGTACATATCATAATCCCTATGCCACAAAGGTTTATTTGTTTCTCGAGTGCTAGTTCTTGCTGGCTTATTACTATCACAATTATTGTCTGGTACATGAGAAACTACTCCAGACTGTGCTGCATGTTGAGAACAGTTATCAGAAAAATCTGGCCATTCATTATCATCATCATCATCATCTAAGACATTCCCATCATATACATCAGTGTCTTTCAAAATAGTTTTCCTTGGCCTAATATGAAAACTGTTGCGTATGTAGAATCCTCCATAATCTCCCTTGATCTTATAAGATCTTGGAGATAGTTGTTCCATGATTACTCCAGGATACCCGGGTACGCTGTTCTGCCTCATCGTGGCACCTGGGTGGAAACGGCTACTTGAGGGGTACCTAGGCTAAATGAATGGCGAAACATAACTCCCGTGGGGATGCCCACGGGTAGACGAGAGTCAACCTCTTGCACGGGCGGGGTTGTAAAAAAGTCCCCACAAACATGTCCCACATCCATGTATATCGACAAAATCTTTCTAGCCCAAAAACTACGGCAAGTAGTTCCTTTTCAATCTGAGCCCACCGTTTTTCAGTTGGTGTCAATGTTCTAGAGGCAAATACTATTGGTTGTCCTTCTTCTTCCTAGTTCTCTTAATGGTTGAGACACTTCGGCTAGATTTTTCAAAAATGTTGACAAATACTGCACCATTCCACATAATTGTCTTGCTTCCTGGCTATTTTCTGGTTTCTTCATTTCTAGAATAGCTTTGATCTTCTTTATGCCAGGCTTTATGCCTTGCGCACTAATGAAGTCTGCGGTGAAACTTATCTGGTCTTGTTTTTCTACTGTTTTTGTTTTATTTAATTTAATGCATTTCTCTTTGCATCTCTCTCTTAATCTCTTCAGTTTGTCAGAGTGATCTTTTTCTGCTTTTTCTTTGGACTGATTACACCCCACAGTCACGATATCATTAGCCCCATTAATGCATCCTTCTAATCCCAACTTTTCTGGAATATTTCTCCACTTACACTTAGTCCAAAAGGAAGTCTTGACCATCTTTAGCGCCCATATGGTGTGATCATTGCTGTTAGGAGACTAGACTTTTCATCTAGACGTACATGCCAGTAAGCCTCAATTACGTCTAATTTAGAAAATATTTTAGCATTTAGGAACTGTGGCATTACAGCTTCCAAAGTTGGTAATTTAAAATGTTCTCTTTTTAAAGCAGTGTTTAGATGTCTTGGCTCTATGTAGATCCTTAAATCCCCATTTGGCTTTTGAACCACAGCCATCTGGCTGACCCAATCTGTTGGTTCATTTACAGGAATTAATATTTTTTCTTTTTACTAATGTCTCTATTTCTGCTTCCACTTTCTTTTGAAATGCAAATGGTATATTACGACAAGGTGATACCACTATGTTCTCATTGACAGTTAATGATGTTTCACCTAAATCTTCTAGATAACAATCCATTGTGTTTACTTGTGATATGAATCTATCTTCATTCAATGTGATTAGACTTAAACTTTGGCATGTTTTACGGCCTAATAAACATTGATAATGGTTATCTACAACTGTGAATGTTACCAAATAGTTCTTTTTGTTTTTAGGATTCGATATTATTAAGTTAGCAGTGACCTCTGTTTTTAATTTGGAAATATTCCACATTGTTAATTTGTGAACAGTCTTCTTAATTTGTGTCTTTTTAACATATTTCTTACATATAATGTTAATATCAGCTCCTGTGTCCAGTTGAAATCTTATTTGTTGACTGTTTATCATGAATAGTGCTGTCATTCTGTCCCTATTTATGTTTAACACATTTATTGAGTTTAATTGTTCCTCTTGGTCAAATTCATCCATAGCATTATGCATATGTGTTTTATTCTTAGTTTTATACTTAACTGCAAAATGATTTTTACCTTTGCATTTATTTCAAATTTTGCCCCAAGCCGGACATGATGTTTTGTTCACTTCATGTCGGCCTCCACAAAACCAGCAATCCATTAGGTTGTTTCTGTTGTCATTTTCTTTTGTTCTATCTTATCTATCTTCACAACAGTTTCTTTATTTATCTCTGCCAATCCTTTTGCAGTTTGCTCATATGTTTGACACATATCTAAACACTTCTTCAATGTAAGATCATCGTGATTCAATAATCTCTCCTGCAGTCTTTTCTCCACGGAGAATCCGATTTTGTCTCTAATCATTCTATCCTTTTCCTTGAAGTAACATTTTCATTTTTTGCCTGATCTCTAAGCTGCGTAATGAACACATCACATGATGACACCTTTTCTATATTCCAAAATCTAAAAGTGTGCAGAACTTCATTTTTTCTGTGGTTGCAATAGTGGAGTAATTTCTTTAGTAATATTTGCAGGTCATTTACGTCTTCATTCTCATCATACTGCAGCTGCTCACAAATCTATTGGGCCTGAGGTCCCGCTCAATGTAGTATTATTGCTTTGTCTGATTTTAGGTTTTTCTTCAGCTCCTATTGCTTACAGAAACAGTTCCACTTGTCTTCTCTATTGACGAAATATTTCACTGACATTACCTTCAATCACATTTAACTCTGTTGGTGGTTTAAGTTGACCTTCTGCCATCGTCAATGAAAACTTTACTACAGTATATCTACTATCTAGACTAGACTTAACTAGATCTAAAATACCGTAACTCGGCGTAACTGAATAACCCCTAGCCTCTCTACTCTAGACTGAGACTCTGGAATCTACTAGATCTACACTTTAGATTTATTTTTTTAAACTAAATTTAACTACATTTTTATTTCTGATATAAACCTAATTATGATTCTTGTTACCGCTGCCACCATGTTGATAATCATGAACGAATAACAAGACTCTGGATATAACTTATAAGACATGAAATCAACTGTTTAATCTAACGCCATCTTGGTTGATAACAACTGTTACAATGGATGTTTCTCCCAAACACCGATCGGGGCCACCTATATAAAACTCACATCAACAGATCTAAACATAATAAAACTAGAGATCTACATAAGAGTTTTGATAAATAGGTTTACGGTCATGATGGATCTAGAAATTAGATAGAATAGTTGAGGCAAACACTTAATTTTTGGTTGTGGTTTTTAATAAATTGGTTTAAAATACGATGTATTTTGGCACTAAAAAATACCCAGATTGTAGTAACTCTAGCATTCTATTTAAGAATGACTCTTAGTAGTAGTATTTATTGATTAACATGCATGAATAGATTGACAGATGAAATGCGTTATACATTATTATTTTTTTGTTTGAAGTTACGTCTGTAATATATAAGATAAAATAGATATATCTTGTCACAGTCTGGTCAGTCGGCCTTTAGATTGACAAGATGTAAATAGAAGTTTTCTTGTAGTAAAGCGACTAGGCCTAATATAAAGGATATAATGACTAGACTAGAGTGTAGATCTAACTGACCCAAGCATGAAACCTTGCCTCATATTTGCGCCCGGGTGGAAACGATCGTAGGTGGAAACGATCAGGCTAAAGGGTAGCAAAACAAGACTCTCGTGGGTGTGCCTAAGGGGATGCAAGAGCATCCTCATTGCACTATGCGGAGTTGTAAAAAAGCTCCCACAATCTTGTCACAATCCAGGCGCCGTTCCTCAAGGGAGCCGTTACATAAATGTCGTATCCTGCAAAGTTAGCCTGGTATATAAAAGGAAAATGGCAGGGTCTCAGTGCACGCCGTCTCTGGCCTCGAATCTGACATCCCGCCAGGCAGAAGTGTACACTGTTCTCATTCAGGCGGTAAAAGGGAGCTCTTGTTCACTTTAGCTGCCATAGAGTTCCGAAAACTGAAGGCTCAACTCTACCTGGCTGTTTCAAGAAGATCTAACAGAATCTAACTCTACCGAGTAGGCTTATACTAGCTGATTCGTAGTTGTTGACTGCATGGTACCAACGTGTCACTCAAGGCAGTTTTGTTTTCTTTTCCTCCTCGACTTTTTTTTTTCATTTTATGAGACGTGTAGCCTAGAATAATAAAGAGTAAAAATGCGTACCTTGGAGTGACAAAACCGCATGTAGGCCTACTACTTTCTTTTATTTTTTGTGATTTAGCATATCGTTACAAATACGCATTTAGCGGAACGTTATATATGTCTGCATCCAGATTTAGTGTAAATAACCCAAATGCATTAGCACCAAAAAATATATTTTTAGAAAAAAAAAACTTTTGTGACGATCTCTTATTCAGAAAAAAATTAACTATCTTATCAGATAGTTAGAAAATGGATAACGTTTTTACAGATCCAATAAAATATAGTGTAAGAAAGTTTTACATTCAATACAGGTCAATCCAAGTGGCTCGCCGAGTAAATTTCTTCTTAGGCATCATCATTGATTTCTCAAAAAGGTAAGAATGCGCGAAAAAAGATGCGCGATGGCACTTCAACTCTATTTGGCTTTGCAAACAACTCAAAGATGGTGTTCCATTAGTAAAGTTCCATGATTATACTAATAAGGAGATGTAATTTAGATCTATAGGGTGTTAACGAATAGCGTTACACAAAAAGAACAAACTAGCCTGAGTTTTTCTAACATCTGATACTTGGTCTTTTTTTACTAAAACAGCACCTACCTAAATAAATCTTATATAGATAGTAAATACCCACAGTTATTTAGTATATATAAGTCTGTGGTTTAATATTATATAACTTTCGTAACTTCTCCTATAGAGAAATGACTTGTAATTTCTTTTACTGAAAATTTGGGATATTCGTGTCTGAAACATATATGATTTTTATGCGCAGCAACAAAGCCCACTAAAAATAGAATATAAAAAGTTCCATTAAAATGTCCTAAATTTCATAAATATATATATATAAAGAGAGACTAAATTAAGATTAAGAAATTGTAATTCTAGATCTTAATCTAGTCTAAAAAATTCTAAATTAGACTTCGAAATTCGAGATCTAGAATTTACAATGACATTAAATATTAAGAAAGCAAAAATAAAATAAAAAAAAACATAATATTCTTCTGCAATAGTTAAAGATGTTGAATTTTTCGTGCTGTTGCAATACATGGCGAAAGCGATTATTAAAAAAATCTAGAAAAAAGGAGAGAGAAATAAATTGATCATGGAATAGTATTTGATTGGAACTTAGTTAATGGTTCTAACAGAAAGTTAACATCATTATGTTTATAAACAAACCTCGGACCAGAATGTATTAAATGGCCATAAATATTGATTAGATTATAGAGAAGGGCAAAGTAGTACTAGCAAAAATGCATGTATTGTGCAATAATCTGACTTTTGTTCCTGAACTAATGCAATTTGGTAAAATTCTTTTATGTAAATTAAAAATAGTAGAGGACCTAAGACTGTTCCTTGAGGTAAGCCAGAGTTTACTGTTATTTGTGTTGTTTTAGAGCCATTTATTATTACAGTTTGTTCTCTCCGTATCAGAAAATCTTTAATCTACAGTTGCAATGGACCATCAATGTCAAAATATTTTAACTTTTTAAGCAAACTATGGTGGTGAACTTTGTCAAAGCTTTGGAAAAATCTAGTAAGATAGCATCTTTTTGTTCACTGTTATCTAAACAGTTTGAAAAATCATCCATTAGTCCTATTAGTAGTGTTTCACATGATCTATATTTCCTAATGCCATGATGGTATGGAGTAAGGACATTATGTTTGTCTCAGTGGCTTATGATGTTGCTACATATGTGTTCTAGAATTTGACATGGGATGCTGGTAATTGATACTATTCTGTAGTTACCTGGATCAGTTCCTTGGAACTCTGCCAGGTTACGAGATACCTGTAAAAGTATTTTGAACACTGGTGCTAGCTCATTGCTTAGATCCAGGCCTGGCTAACCATTAGGCAAACAAGGCACGTGCCTAGGGCACCAAGCGCTTTGGGGGCACCACAAGTCCTCGAAAAAAATCGGTCGATTAAGTTACGAAGGAAACTAATTTTCTAAAAAGAAATATAGAATGTCTTCCATTTGCTTAATGGAAGGCTTACTCCCTGCTCGTTAGTGGCCGCGAAGTGGCGCCACACTAAATTGGTGTTACATAGGCTACAATGAGACACTTCCTTCTTGCCTCTGCGCGGCTATTTACGTTCATTGCTTCCGTTTTAGTCTGCTATACTAGTGAAAACTATTGTTAGTAGTGCTAATTTGTCGAAAATAAATTAGATTAGAATTTATATTTTGATATATTCTTAATTTAATTAAACTCAAGATGAAATGTGTTCAGTTAAGTGGTGCACAAAAGGGAAAACTAGCTAAACAAAAAGAACATACTGTTACTGTTGTGAAAGCTAAGAGCCAAAAAATAACGGATTATTTAGTTTCAGTTCAGCAACAGGTTAAGAAAACCAGTCACAGAAGGGGGACACTAGAAGAGCAGCAGAAAACTTTGCAAAGAAGATGCAAGAATTAGAATTTGGTTTCATGCTTGTCTTTTTGGAAGAAGTTTTACAACATTTTCACAGGGTTAGTCAAGCTCTACAAAATGAGCACGTGAACCTGAAAACATGTGCTGATTTGTTTTCTTCACTAGCAGATCACTTGCATGAATCTAGGAATGAATTTGAAAGATTTGAAGAGGCTGCAAAAGAAATAACACCAGGTGTGGAATATAAGTCAACTTTGACCCGTAATCGTAAACGAAAGACAGTGGTCAATGATGGTGATGCCCCTGAGGTATCTCTGAATGCCAGAGACAAATTTCGTATATCTGCTTTCTACGCCATTGTTGACAAACTTGAGACAGAGATGAGTAGACGAGGACAGGTATATAATGATCTAGCAGTTCGATTTTCTTGTTTGGTCGATGTATCACAAACACAAACATCTCAGTGTTGTGAAGGACTAATAAATGCTTATCCTAAAGATCTGAACAATAACTTATATACTGAACTACAACAGTTCCGCTCATATATTCGCCACAAGTTTCGTGCATCAAAATCTGAAAACAACACGTTCAGTCATGCAGAATTATACAAACTAATAGTTACAGATAACATCGAGTGTGCCTTTCCAAATGTAGAAATCGCCTTGCGCATATTTTTAACATTAATGGTAAGAACTGTTCAACTGAGCGTTCTTTTTCTCAGTTGAAACGTATAAAAAATCCAAATAGATCGACAATGAAACAAGAAAGGCTTGATTCCTTATCTCTGCTGATGATTGAGGCAGACTTGTTGCGCAAAATTAACTTTGATGATGTACTAAAAAACTTTGCCAGACGTAAATCTAGAAAAAAGAACTTCAAAATGTAAATGTGTCCTTTCTTCGACTTTCTTATGATCTTAATCATCTTCTTATCTATTAAAAAAGTTTCAGTATTTTTGTCTATTATTATTACAAAATTAATTAACTAATAACTTTAATACTGAAATACCTAATTGTGGTTTAATATGAGTGATAGTAATGTAATACAAATTATATAATTAATTATTACACAAACATTTGTATTAACAACTGTTTTTCTTTGTTAGTATTTTGCATAATAATGATAATATTGAACATAGGCCTACCAGCGGTCAGTGGAGGAGGAGGATCGGGCCGGGCTCGGGCAGAGGGGGCACCCGTGTGGGTTTGTTGAACTTTGTGCCTAGGGCACCAAGAGTTCTTAATCCGGCCCTGCTTAGTTCTTTGAGTAATCTAGCTGGAATACCATCAGGTCCAGAAGCTTTATTTGGTTTGATGTTGGCTAATAGTTTTGGATTCCCTTTTCTTGTACTTCTATACCTCCTATGTTGTCTACTTGGTTCACATTCAGTCCTATGTCTTTGTCTCCTGGGGCTGAGAATGTTGATGCAAAGTATTTATTTAGGATGTTTGCTTTAGTTTTATTATCATTATGTGTTAAGTCGTCTTCTGCTTTTAATAGTACTATGCCTGTTATTTCCATTTTTTTGACTAAATTTATGACCATATGTTTTTCTTGTTATCTTTAAATATTACATTTTTTATGTATTCACTCTGCAGCCGTTTACTAACTTTTTTGGGTTAGGTGTTTACTTTTGATATACTTTTTTATAAACTCTTTCTGACATAGTTTTTTTTTAATTTTCTATTTAGGTTTTTCTTCTGTTTACAAAGCTCTTTAATGTATTATTAAGCCAGCGTTTATTTATTTTGTCTGATGTATATTGGTATATAAATTACTATAATGCTTTTAAGATAGTTTTTTATAAAATTTCAGAGGTCACCGAGTGGTTGGTTAACGTCTTTTTCTGATAAGAATTTTTGTTGAAAGTTTAATGCAGCTTGGTGTAGTTGTGTAAGGTGACATTTATTCTAGAGTAAGACTTTTCTTTTGGGTTTTGTATTGGCTACTGCTTTTATCTGACTGTGTATTTTTATGATCTCATGTTTTGATAGACCAGGGATAATATCATAATCTACTACTAATTCTGGTCTGTTTATTAAGAGTGATCTAATGTGTTGTTTAATCTAGCTGGTTTTTTAATTATTTGATCTAATCTTATGTTAGGTAATGTTTCTATGATAAGTTCATTTATGTTTTGGTGTTTATCTATGGTTAGTGTTTTCCAATTTATATAAGGTAGGTTGAAATCACCCATAATTAAAAAAAAAAAACTTACATTTTTTCTTTAAGTGTAGTAAACATAGTTCTTTCATGTAGAATTTGGTAGTCTGTAAATACTGACTATTATTCGTGATGTTGAAGTGTAGAAAGGGGTTAGGATCTGGGGCGGCACTGAGAAGTGTTTCGGTTGTCAGTATTGATAGTTAGGTAGAAAAAAACTGGTGTCACTTGGAATAGGACTTTCTGGGACTTGATGGCTGAAGTCCATGCCTGTTAGTGTTGTAGTGCACAACGACCAACCGCCTTTTTTCCGCAACTAACATCAAGTACCATTAGAGCTGGTTAGACCCAGAGGCGCCTAAAGATCCCGAAGTTAAAACCCCCAGTCTTCACCAAGATCCAAACCTGGGACCTCCGGTTCAGAAGCCAAGCGCTTTACCGCTCAGCCACCGCGCCTCATTATTGAAAATAAAAATTTTATAAACTAAGGAGTTACATAAAGCCAATCATCATTTTTAACTGCCATGTTTTAAAGATGTTTTCTGCAAGTCAATGTCCAGAATATTTAAAACATCTTAAGCATTCATAAAATTATTAAAATTAAAAAATAATATTGTAACTAAAAAAAAATTATAAAATTATTTTCAATATTTTCTAGCAAAACTTCAATGATAAATTAGAAAGCCAAAATGAAATCAAACAGACTGCCGCTAACGATTTTTCTTCTTGCAGTTGTTCGTAAGTAATAAGATAGCATAGTACTGAATGAGTCTGATTGATTCTCAAAATATCAATAATTAAGTAGAAAATTGGAGATATAGGCCCACTTTAGTCTCGAACTCTCCGCAATGGCTTAGTGAACCTCCACCGACAGCTTATTGAAGCACGTCTGTTCTCAAAGTTTGTCGGATTAGGCGTGCCCAAGAAGGAGACCAAAAGGGCTAAAACTTTGACTTTCACAGCCAGAAGTCTGTATACATTATAGTAATTAAACTATGAAAATAAGTAAACATAATTAAATAGAATAAACACAAAATATAGTTCCTATTGATGAGATTTTCGACTAAAGTAACAGTGAAGACAGAGTATTACAAAATTTGATACAAGACGATACTAAAAAATGCTTTAATAGATGATAAACATTTACATACGCGATGACATAAAAGCTACACGTATATATATATATTGTTAAAACCCTACACTGCTCACCGCCATCCAAGCTAGTGCAGAAACAAGACTTCAAAGGATGCCGAGATGAGAAAAAGATTATAAGTTTTGCCTAAGTTTAGAGCCGATATAAAGAGTCTATGCTAAATGCAGATGTTGGTTGTCCCGTGAATAAACATCATGGCCTTGTTTAGTTTCCTCCCTTAAGTTATTACAACATATATATATATATATATATATTGTTACGACTTTGGAGTAGACTAAAGAAAGATAATTCCCCGATTTTCAGGTTGCCGTTATCCTTCTGATTGCAGACGCACAATCCACTAAAACAGTCAATACTCCAAGTAATAGAAATAATCTCACAGTTCTCATAAAATGTACAGATCCCTTTTCACAATTCAAGGAAAAACAACCCTTCGTCGAAAAAAATCAGCGATCATAACTACACACAACACTCTCGCGAAGGTCAGCTTCGCCTCCAAGCATAAGTAAAACTCAAAAAGTTCTTCGTGGAAAATATGTTCAGTTGGGGGGGGGGGGACTAGTTTACAACAATATATTGTTACGTATTTCAGAATCTTCTGGCTAAATGTATTATTAAGCACACAAATAAAAACACTGCAAAGAACTTGACGACTCAACTTTCAGTTTCATAAAATTTTAATGACTATTAACAATTCGTCACTGTTACATGTAGCGTAGAAAACTGTACAATATCTGTCCGTTTACAGTTAGCCATACTTCGTTGTAATTCATCTCTTTACTTCGTTGCAATTCATCTCTTGTCAACATGCATCGAGCCGTATTCCACAGAACAGACCAACGACACACTTCCCATTGTACTTCCAGGTCTCCCAAAGCTGAACCAACCCGTACTCAAGTCTGCCGAATCAGAGCCGCACACGTCTCATATCGACTGTATCGACTGTAACGGCTCAAGTTTAACTGTAGTTCGCTGTATAGACTTTAACGACAGTAGTCCACTCCAGTTAACTCTACCCTAGTTAACTTGCATCGAGTCGTACACATTTCTCTTCCACTAGGGCCGCACACGTCTTACATAGTCTGTATCGACTGTAACGGCTCACTCACGACTGACTTTCACATTAACTCTCTGGCTTATATAATCGCTCTTTCAAAGTTGCACAAATACTGCTAGTATCTGGAACAACACGGGAGAAAGCATCACATCCTGTCGTTGTTTATACATGTCGACTCCAGAGAACACCTGCTGCAGTGTCATCTCGTCATCAACACGTAGTGACCTCTAACTGTCACTATTCATTTGTAACACTGCCCCCTTCGTAAATCTTTTTGTTCTTGTGACAAGTCAAAAGGTTGCCGTCAGAGTCACTCAAATTTATCACAGCATTAAGCATTATTTACTATTACTTATTTATTTTATTTTAGTTAGTTCCCCGTCCTATCCCCAATTTCTCCACCCACTCTACCTTTGCCTCTTCAGGCTAGACTTGGTCCACCACCTTGGCGTCCTTTCACTTATCTCCCTTGACAGGGGTAAAGATAAACACACGGTCTCTTTGATGTCTGACGGTCGCAGTTGACACCACCTTGGGTGGAATGCAAGTCAATCTTTCTTCCCCCCCCCTCCCAAATCTCTCTTTGATCAAAGAGATTGCTCGAGTCAACACGCCTCTCGACGCTCCAAGGTGCGACTCCCATCTCAAGTCTAATTCACCCAGGTGTAAGATAAATCTTAAGCCTAGGACATTTCCTGTTTCCGCCCACATTTTCCAGGCCTATGTATAAGGTAAATTAAATCAAGCCAGACCCTCTCATTTCTCTATCGCTGTCAATCGAGTCTAGACTGCTTCATTTATTCTTACTCCTAGAGGAATACCTGGTGGTAAGCCGAACTTAATCAAAAGTTCTATCTTAATTACTTTGTGTGCATATTTCTCACTGGATATTATCATGTGTGTTTAAATATTTCACGTATGTTTAATTAGTGCATTGTGTATTTCTCACTGTCGTAAGAAGAAAACATAAACATGTCCTATGTATTTATGTATTGCATTAATCTATTAATGCTACGTTGCTCAATTGATCGTTGATGCAACCATGTGTATATTTGTACATCTTATTTTATTTCATCTATCTCGGCTGACCGCCTTGATAATTTTACTAGCGCACTGATACTGTGCTTAGAGAAGATATATGAATTAAAAAAGAGAAGATATATGAATTATCTCCCCGTTACTTATTTTATTCTAACGAGAGTTGCGCCCCTTGAACGGACACCCTCTCCATTGTTCTTGGCTGACGGTCGTATGTAAGCAAACCGTCATGGTCGCTGACCATCGCCCATTTCCCCCCCCCCCCCCACTTTATTTTTCTCTTCCAACTTGTGTTGTTTATTTGAGATTATTATTTCCCCTTTTATGTAAATTTTTATATTGCAAACTATCTGCCATCTATTTTCCAAATCCCATTTGTCATCATCTCCCCATTGTACTCAAAAGCAATTTTACCAAACTGACGAATGCACCTCAGTCGAGGGCATCGATAAGATGCACGAGAGACATGTCCTAGCTTGTCTTTATTTATCCGCAGCCTCCCTCAGGTGTCTGCCTATTTGCTATTTATCGGATCACTCACCTGCCTATTTATTTGGCATTGTCAGCCTATTTACCTGCCTATTTGCTGTTCAGTGTCTACTCAATACTACTCAACTATTTACCTGCCTATTCATTTGGCATTATCTGCCTATTTATCGGATCACTTTCCCACTTGATATTGAATATCATCTCCTACCACGTGGATCTACTCAACTCTACTACTTGGCGCTATCGGATCTACTTGCCCGCCTATTCGACAGCCCACCTGTCAACTTATTAGGTGCGACGTCCATATAGACCCAGATCTGTGCAAGACGTCATAGCTACGCCAAACCCTCTGCAACTCACTGGACATATCCTGCTCACTACGCCAGCTACCCGCCCTACTGTGCCCACTACAGATATCAGAACTTTGGATTGAGACTCCACAAGAACTATATCACCGGCTTCCCTCTACCCGCTAGAGTGCCACCTCGAGCTGCAGGACCTCAAGCCAGGATCACAGCCAGCTGCGACATCAACCGGACAACCAGCTAAGTTCAGAAGACAAAGTGACATACTCTATTATTAAGTGCAAGGGTGATGATTAAACATAGTATTCACTAGGGATAGATGCAAACCCTCCCCCTTTTTATTCTTATATGTAAATATTTATGTAAATAAATTCATTTTTAACTTTGTATCCATCTTTCATTGCTTGTCTCGTTGCGTGCCTGCTCCCGATTTATATGCTGACGGGTTGGTGTGATAGTTTAAAAAATAATCATCCCCTAGACATTAAACACGTCAAACACACATCACATTCCCCAACCTGTCACAGTCCTTTGGAACAACACGTGAGGGCACGTCACATCCTGTCTTTGCTTATATGCGTAGATTCCAGAGAACACTCGGTGCTGTGTCATCTCGCTGGGGTCACACGTTGACCTCTACTTGTCACTGTTCATTTGTAACAATATTTATATGGACCTCTTTTGAGTCTCTTAAGTTATTACATATATATATATATATTAAGGCTTGTCTTCCAGTCTGAAGATTAGTAAGGGATGCAGTTTTTTCCCTGGCTGCGCAGCCCCTGCTATGACCTACGTATTTTGCCATACCCATGGCAAGCACAACCATTGTCCACAGGTGGTCGATTTAGATTTTCTTTTAGCCGTCTGCGTTTGTCCTCGCAGCGGATTATCATTTGCTTAAAATGTGTATCCTGTGGCCTTCGTAAGTTACCTCCAGCTGTCTAGTTCTAAGCCCGCATGCATCAATGTGCTTTTTCCCATTTCAGCTAAGGGAAGTTACCGCCTAAGCTGCTAAGCTGGTCTTTGAAGCATTTTCGTGGGACGTTTCAGTCGACCTTCTTTCAGCTCACCAAAAAGACTGCCTTTGGCATACGTTCGCCTCACATACGCCTTACGTTTTCTGCCCAGCGTAACTTTCGGACCACAAGAAGTCCCTTTATACTGTCATAACCGGCGTTAGCAAGAACATTGCTGTTTGTAGTGCGGTCTTTCCCCCGTATGTCCATGATAGAGCGCAAGCATCTTTGGTGAAAGAAGTTTTAGTTGTTTTTTATATAGTATCCATGTCTCAGAGCCATATAGAAGCAATGAGAGTACCGACGTCAGGTAGATATTGATTTTTGTAGGCATTGGAGCGATTTGTTCCTCAAAACTCTCGCATGAAGGCGTCCAAAAGTGCTACTGGCACTTGCCAGATAGTTAACAACTTTCCTTGATAGTGAGGCGTCATTTGACACTATACTCTCTATATATATGAAGTGGTCTACCACGTTAAGGGGCTGTCTTTACGGTGATCTTTGGGGTTGTGTATGTTTTTGGGTGACTTCTGGAACATTACTTTTGTTCACCCGAGATTTATAGTAGGGGTGCACAATATAGTCGCTCCGGCTTCACAAATTAGGTCAGATCCGACCATATTTAACAACGGAGTCAACAAACTGTGGCATTCATACTCTCCCGCCTTGTCTACTGCAACGCCATGCTAGCAGTTATACCTGATGACAAAATAGCCAAGCTGCAACGTATACAGAACAACGCCGCTCGAATAGTCCTTAAAAAAACTAGACAAGATTCTGCTACTACGTTCTTGCGCACGCTCCTTTGGCTTCCCGTGAAAGCGAGACTCGATTACAAGGTCGCCACACTTTGTCATCAGTGTATATATAACAACGAGATGCCCGTGTACCTTAGCGAACTGATTACTCCATATGTCCCCCAGAGAGCCCTGCGCTCAATGGACTCAACGCTTTTAGAAGTGCCACGTTTCACCCTCAAAAGCTACGGTCTGCGGGCTTTTTCAGTTCACGGACCAAAAGCTTGGAACTCACTCCCCATTGATCTCAGAAAGACAACATGCTACACCACTTTTAAGAAGAACATTAAGACCTATCTGTTTAAAACTTTTTAGATTAACTGTCATTTTAGCTGTCGTGTCTGTGTTTGTAATGTTATTACAGCGCATTGAGCCAACATTTTGTTTGTTAACAGCTATTTATAAAAAAAATTATTATTATTATTATTATCATTCGGCATTTTTTCACTATTCAGCGATATTCGGCAACGGTCAAAAATCACTTCAAGATAGTTGGCCGAATGGTAAAAAGTAAACATATTTAATTTATATAAAGGCATTAATGGTCCACTGCATCAGTGGATTAAATATTTTCTGATAGGGAGAGAACAAACTGTAATAATAAATGGCTCTAAATCAACTCCAATAACAATAAACACAGGTGTACCTCAAGGAACAGTCTTGGGTCCACTACTATTTTTAATTTACATAAATGATTTACCAAATTGCATTAGTTTAGGAACAAAAGTCAGATTATTTGCAGACGATTGCATAATTTATAGAATAATAAAAACAACACAAGACACAGATATTTTACAAAGAGAATTAGATAAATTACAGAAATGGGAATCAATTGGAGAATGTCTTTCCACACAGAAAAATATCAGTTGTTAAGAGTAACAAAAAAACTAAAACAAATTAATTCCACTTATCTTATTCATGGCAAACCAGTAACACAGACTAAAAAACGCAAAATACCTAGGTGTTATAATAAATGAAAAACTGACATGGAATCCACATATTGATGAAACTATAAAAAAAAATCCAACAAAGCATTAGGGTTTATTAAAAGAAAATTTCTATAAATCAAATAAGAAAATAAAACTAAAATGTTATTTAACCTTGGTTATGCCAATAATAGAATATGCATCCTCCATTTGGGACCCCTCAACTCAAGAAAACATTAAGAAACTGGAACAACCACAAAATAGAGCAGTGAGATTCATAACAAACGAATATTCACATTTGACTAGAGTAACACCATTAGTAAAATCACTAAATTTAGAAAGCCTTCAGGACAGAAGACTCAAAAGTAAAGTAGCAATTATACATAAAACACTGAACCATAATCTTCAAATACAAAAACAAAATTTAATAAAATACTCTGAAAGACACAAAAATAAAGGCACATTCCTCGTCCCTCGTCTGGGCTAGCAAGGAAAACCAGTGACTTGGCAGAATTTAAGTCATTGTTTAATATGCATGACTAAATGCATGAAGCGTAGGACGTAATCATCTTCTTTTTTGAAGTAACGTCTGTATTATATAAGAAGATAAAGTGGACCTCGATCCATAAATATATGTTGTTGAATGTATTAATGTTTGGGTTACGTATTTCTGATCTTCTGGCTAAATGTACTAGTAGGCACACAAATAAAAACACTGCAAAGAACTGGACGACTCAACTTTCAGCTTTATATAACTTTATTGAATATTAACCCTACCAATTCGTCACTGTAACATGTATCGTATACGTCTTACATAGACTGTTTTGACTGTAACGGCTTAAGTCCACTCTCTTCGACTCTCTCGCACAGTAGGCAACAGTAACGACGACTGCACTGATTCTTTTCACATTATCTCTATGGTTTATATAGAGTCACTAATTGCTTGTCCAATATTGCAAAAACACTGCAAGTATTACCTGGAACAACACGGGAGAAACGTCACATCCTGTCGTTGTTTTTACATGTCGATTCCAGAGAACACCCGCTGCAGGGTGATCTCGCCATGGTCACACGTAGTGACCTCTACCTGTCACTGTTTTTTCGTAACACTGCCCCCTTTCTTAGATCTGTTCGTCCTCTGGAACAACACATGAGGGCACGTCACATCCTGTCTTTGTTTACACGCATAGATTCCAGAGAACACTCGGTGCTGTGTCATCTCGCCGGGGTCACACATAGTGATCTCTTCACTGTTCATTCGTAACAATATTAAAAAAAAATAATGTGCTTAAAATTAGAGCCTTTATGAATATGCACCAAAGATCGTTTATTATAAAGACAAGGCGTGTTAATATAAATTGAAATGAAGCTTCACATCATATATGTGCTTTACTTACATAGCAGTAATAGATGACACATTTTTCATTCGTCTTGACCTATGAGTAGGTTAGTTAACATGTTAAAATGTTATATTGTAATCACTTCATTTTTCTAAGTAACGTCTGTATCTGATAAGACTATATTCCTAGACTACGTCATGCTGACCAGACGTCTGTCCTATCTGTGCGTGTATATCTCCATAAGTATAGTTGCATAACTCCCACCCACTTTTTATTTGTTTCGTCCATCACATTGAGTTTATTGATTTCATAGCCCATTAAGCTAGTAACTAATTATTTTGTTGAAAAAATCTCTATTAGCTTAAAAGACACGACCTGGTTTAGCTTTAAATTGAGAGCTTAACTACTCTTTATTTTATTTATTTGGTCCTCTACACCATATTTATTGGTAGGCATTGTCTATTTTAAAGTCAAAATGAAAAAAAAAACAAGGTTACAAAAGACAGTTTGTGTGGAAACACAAACTCAAAATCGGCCCCCGAGGTGGTCAACCCAGGCAGGCTCAATATTTTCAGAAAGAACATCCGAATGAAATTATATCAAAGACAAATGAGAGATAAGAATGGAGAAAGAAGGTTAACAGATCTTGTGTAGTGTCCCAAAGGTCCCGCAGATCAAAAGATAGGTGAAAGTGAATGTAAAGTTAGATGTGAACCTGGCCTAACTAGTTCCCCTTTCAGACCTTGTGGTCTATAGGGTAGATGATGTAAAGTTCATCTGTTTTTGTGGCCTACGGTTAACGAGGGTGTCATGTAGCCAGCACAATGACCAACCGCCTTTACTTTTCCCAAACTAATGTCAGGTTAGAATTTAGTGTACTCAGAGGCGTCCAAAAATTCCAAAGTTGAAAATCCCACTCTTCACCAGGATTCGAACCCGGGACCCCGGTTTGGAAGCCAAGCGCTTTACCGCCCAGCCACCGCGCCTCCCCTGACCTAACTGATGTCTTATAATTGATCTAATTGTTTTGAAAAGGCTTAATCTCTTATTCCAATACTCAAAAAAAAAAAAACATAAAATTCCTGCAATAAGAAAACAATCTGGAAAATTAAGTTTACAGGATTACTATTCGTTTTAACTTAGGTCTAATATATAATGCATACTAATTAGCTTTTTCTCTTTAAAAAAATGCTTGCATAACTGATTTTAAAAATTAGATTTTTCGCTTTTAGGAAACAAAAAGTAGCCGTTGCATCAGAACTTTGAATGGTCTAAAATATTGTGATGTCGGATTTTCAATATCTTTTCTAGTTTACGAGATCTAAACGGGACGGACAGACAGACATTTCGCACAAAACTAATAGCGTCTTATCCCCTTTCGGGGGCCGCTAAAAAAACGTGCTAACAAAAAAATACTACACTGTAAATAAATATTACGGTTAAATTACTTTTTCTAACGTGTTAACTTAAATATTACTCCTGCAGTTAAGTGTCTTGATTTGATAACGATATTCTGAATCATTTGTGACAGTCAAGTAACTCCTCGTTATTTTTTTTTCTTAAGATGCTTACTTAGCCACTGTGTATCAGACTTTTTACACACTTGACAACCATAGGCTTACTACCGTGCCCTTTTGTAAAAGTTACTGAAACATGAATAAAATCAGTAATAATTAAGGAAGATGTTTCTAACATACATTCTTTGCATTTAATGTTTCTTAAATACGTTCGTTGCACAATAAAATAAAACATGGATGTGCATGTTTGCGTGTGCCTTGTATTAAAACCTTTAGAAAGAAAGCTAATTTCATTGTTTAATACTTTTGATTAAAAAAGTACCGGAAAAACTTACAGTAAAATTATAAATCGCAGAAAAGAAATTGAACAATAGTAGCGCAGTTAGATCTAGCAAACAAAGAAATAATATGCTGGAGTGTAAAAAAAACCTTGACCTCTGCAACTAGTGTAAGGGTAATATTGTATCTATATTCTTGACTGATCATGCCAATTTATTATCTTTTTTGTCTAACCACTCAACACTGTTCCGTATTCCCAAGGAAAACAAATGAGTGATCGTCAACACAATCTATATACACACTACACTAGGCTTACTACGTCTATCTGACAGGTTATTGCAATCAGTCAAACACAAAGTCTACTTATGTGGGGGTTTTTTGTAGGACCGTTGTGGGTGCATTTTTTTTTTTACTCTATAGTTGGTTTTCATAATGCTCTTAGATCTATACAACAGTAGATACATAATGTTGAACAAAGTTGATGAAAGATATATGTGCCTCGTTGAGTTTGCCTCTCTTAAGTTATTACAATTGGTCTCAGAAGTGGGATCATAGGCAACTCAACGAGAGGAGGTAGGCTTTGATTACAATGACATATTTGAAGCTATTACATCAGCTCCCAATTAAAGAGCTAAGACAAGATCTTCGGGACCGAGGTTTAAAATCTGTCGGAAGCAGGGAAATGCTCACAGCTCGTCTGAGGCAAGCTCTGATCAATGAAGAAGAAGATCTAGATACCTACACATTTAAAATTGAACTTGGGATTGTTGAGTTCATTGGCAAGATCCAGGACTTTTTGGATGGGATAGTAGACGTCGAAGATTGAAGATTGCCGTCTGAACGAAACCAGATGTAGATGCCTTTGTGCTATCGCTCCCTCATTTGACTCAGCATTACGCCAAAGAAGTTAACGAATAGAGGAGGAGCAAGTACACAGCCCATTTTCTATTGGTAAGTGATCGGGCAGGTCACCACGGTGTAAAGACAGCCCTTAACGAATTAAAGCATGAGAAAGCTGCCATTTTTACCATCGACTATATTCGACCTCTGAAACAGACGCCTCGGATGTTACAATAGCTTTCCCCCTTCAACTAGGATAACCTCCCCGTGTCGTTCTTTTAAAAAAAACTCTCCAAAAATGAAAGGCGTTATACAGTAATAGAAAAAAAGCCTACGCCTTTGTAGAATCGTTAAAGAAATGGCACCACAACTTAGTAGAAAACCGTATTATCCTTGTCACGGATCAACTCTCTGTGGCCTTCATGTATGACAAACAGAGCAAAGGGAAAATAAAGAATGAGAAAATTTAAAGGTGGAGACTGGAACTGAGCTGTTTCCACTACGATGTCTTTCTTTAGACCAGGCAAACACAATGTAGCGGCTAATACGCTTTCTAGAAACGGATGTGTGTCAGCTATGAGTCGAAATGAATTGAAACGGCTCCGTGACTCTCTGTGTCATCTGAGAGTAACAAGACTATGGCCTTTAGTGCGGGCCAAAAACTTACCTTTCTCTTGTAAAGATGTCAGGCTGTTTGTCAACCAGTGTAGAATTCGTACCAAAGTAAAACCCAGTTATTTCAGTAATTCTAATGGAACTTTAATTAAGGCGATGCAGCCTTTCCAGAGACTAAATATGGGTTTCAAAGAACCGCTCCCTTCTGCATGTCGGAATTCATACCTCTTGACCTTAGTTGTGACTATAGTTTCGTCACGCATGTCCTGTGGGACATGACCTGTTTCCCAACAGCGGCAGAGGAGAATATAGAGTTCAGGGAGCAGGAGTGATTCGTTGACTTTCACTACTTCCACTGGGAACCATCACTTCCAGGAGATTTTCTATTTTTTATGCAGTTAATTGCTTTTTTAAGGTTACAGAGGCTCGGTAGTTCATCTAGGCATTCCAGTACTGGAAGATCTGGTAGAGAAGCCAGGGCGACATCGTCTACTGTGTTTTGTGTGGCATAGACTTCGAGGTAGTGTTCTGTCCAACGTTCTAGCTGCTTGGTTTGATCTGTAATTTTTTCTCCTGATTTGGATAGAAGGGGGGCAGGCTTAGACACTGTTGGACCCATGGCCGCTTTAATGCCATCAAATAGAGCTTTGCTATTTCCTGAGTGGAGACTGTCTTGGATTCTGTTGCAGGTATCCCTCCAAAAGTTGTTAGCACATTTTCTAGCCATTTGTTTCGCCTCTTTATTAGCACTTTTGAAGGCCTCCAAAGATTTTGGACTTGGCTTTGTCTTGTGAGCGAGGTGTGCAGATCGCTTTTTCTCGATGCAAGGTTCCATATGTGCTAGATTCGCCTCAAACCAGTCTACATTTTTGTGTTTTTGAGGCCCAAAGGCGGTGATTGCCGAACTGTAGATTACATCTCTTAATTTCTTCCATCTGATAGAGATGTCTTCTTCATCACTTAACGAGGGGATTGAACTGTTCAGGAGCTCGCCAAAGAGTGCACACTTCTCTGGGTCACCTACATGGTTGACGTTAATTCGCAATATACAATAACAAAGGGGATCGGAGTGACTGCAACAATTACAGGGGTATCTCTCTCCTCAGTATAGTGGGCAAGATCTTTGCTAGAGTGGCACTATTCAGGCTGCAAGTGATAGCTTCTAGAATCTACCCAGAGTCTCAGTGTGGATTCAGAAGTGGTAGATCCACTATAGACATGATATCTTCTCTACGACTACTGCAGGAGAAATTCAGAGAGATAGACAGACCCCTTTACATCGTTTTTGTTGATCTGACTAAAGCTTTTGACATGGTCAGCAGAAGTGGCCTTTTCAAACTCCTGAGGAAAATAGGTTGCCCTCCCAAACTACTGCAGTTCATTGAGTGTTTTCACGAGGAAACTAAATGCACTGTCAAATTCAATGGAGCCGAATCAGCACCTTTTGAGGATTGCAGTGGTGTCAAGCAGGGATGTGTTATCGCACCTACTCTGTTTGGCATATTCTTCTCCTGTCTACTGCATTATGCGTACAACGACATAAACGAAGGTGTGTTTCTCCATACAAGGTCCTCTGGAAAACTATTTAATGTATCAAGGCTGCGGACAAAAACCAAGGTTAGGAAGCTACTCGTCAGGGAACTCCTGTATGCTGATGATGCAGCTATTGTGGCTGATTCTGATATTCAGCTACAGTGCCTGGTTGACAAATTATCAGCTGCTTGCCAGAAGTTCGGCTTAAACATCAGTCAAAGCAAGACTAAGATACTTGTCCAAAACACAAACACTGCACCTCAAGTAAGCATTAATGGCCAACCACTAGAAATTGTTGATCACTTTTGTTACCTTGGCTCCATCATATCCAACAACACTCTACTGGATAAAGACATAAACAACAGGATAGCCAAGGCAATGGCCACCATGTCACGGCTGCAGAAAAGAGTCTGGGACAACATATTGCTGACTAACAGTACTAAAGCCCTAGTCTACCGGACCTGTGTGTTGAGCACCCTGCTGTACGGAAGTGAAACATGGTCAACCTACTCATGGCAGGAAAAAAAGCTGAATGTTTTCCACCTCCGATGCCTAAGGCGGATCTTTAAAATAAGGTGGCAAGATAAGATAACCAATGAAAGAAGTGCTACAAAGAGCAGGTTGCCAGGACATCCGCTGTTATCAGCAGCAGACGCCTTGGCTGGGTTGGCCACGTTCGTAGAATGCCAGAAGGTCGACTTCCACAGGACATCCTGTATGACGATCTATTAGAAGGCAGGAGAGCCGCTGGTCGCCCACTTTTACGTTATACGGATGTATGCAAACGCGACATGAAGCTCTTCAAAATCGACACTGGCAACTGGAAAGAGGTGGCACTGGACAGATTCTCATGGAGAGAGAGCATAAAGGAAGGGTCAAAGATTGCAGATGTCATACACAACAGAAGCAGGAAGAAGGGTGAAAATGCAACGGCGCCTGGTGATTATATATGCCCAACCTGCGATTACAGCTGTGTATCAAGGATTGGCCTCTTTAGTCACACAAGAAGTTGCAAAGGGAAAAGATCGTCTCTCGAGACGTAAAATGCCACAGACCTTAGTTGACGAATTTTCAATATTCCCGTTTGCATACGCCTTTTCTGATATGTCGGCTTCAACAGTAATCAGATGTCTAGATAATTATATGGACTATTCGGAATGCCTGACTATGTACATTCTGATAGAGGTACCTCATTCATGTAAAGAGAGAATTTTTTATACGAGAAAGGACTACCCCTTATAATCCTAGGGGAAACTCTCAAATAGAATAGGTAAACGGCTCATTATGGAAAGCTATAACCCTGGCTATAAAAACTCAAGGACTCCCGGTTTCCAAATGCGAGTAGGTGTTAAACCAAGCCCTTCAAACAATTTGTTTTCTGCTCTGTACCGCTACAAACGAGACACCGCATATATTAAAGTTATATAAGAGAATATTAAAGTTCTATCGCAGGTCCACCTTCGGCAAATCACTCCCGACATGGTTAACTAACCAGGAAAAGTGTTGTTATAAAAGGGGTCCGTGCATCAAGATATGACTGTGGAAAAATAGCTGTGGACTTAATCACATGCAACCCACAGTATGCCATTTTCAGACTTCCTGATGGAAGAGAAGAAACAGTTTCAGCGACATTTGGCCCCCGCTCCAAAAGAGGGAGAATCAGAGTTGTATGGAACATATGGAACACGAACTCCTTGAGCTGGAGACAAACCATACACAGTTGCAGGTGCCATCTGACAATGAGACTATGTAACCAAAGGCTGCTCCTAACACACATGTACACTAGGGGAAAAATGGACATCAAGAAGAAGTAAATGCAGGGGCTGAATCTTCAGTTAGAGAGCAGTCGATATCAACAATTCAAAGTGACGGCATTATTGGTCCTGGTAGATATAACCTAAGACCATGAACAAGCAGACTAAATATAAGGTCTGACATTTTTTTACTTATTTTTTTTTTCCATTTCACAAGTTCTAACTCAGTATCTGTAGGCTTAATATTACACACTTAGAACGGATCATTTTATAGTGTATAGCTTTTCTATTTGAACTTTTTGTATTGTATTACATTATTATTCAAGACTATTTTCTCTACTGGTCTAACCTAATATTTGTATGCACAATATTAGGGACTGATAATTTTATAGTAAATAACGTGTTTGTTTATAGTTATACAATGCTTTTCAATAGAGTAATTCTGTAAGTATTCTGTAGGAATACTTAGACCTCCTATATCGATGTTCTTCACTATTATTTACATGTTTATATTCCTAAAAATTTTAGGGGTAATGATTGTAGTGTAACTGTGTTGTTTATTTTCTGCGTGCGTCTAGCCTGCCAAAAGTTTATTTTCAGTGTGTTTGTGTTTCATCTCCAGTGTGCGTGTTTATAATAATTTATTAGTGTTATGTGAGAAGTGATGGTTTCATTCACTGTCTACTGTAGTCTAATTTTGTCGAATAAGGCCATGTAATTGGTATACTAGTATTTTTGTTACACACAAACAAACACACACACATATATATATATATATATATATGTATATATATATATATATATATATATATATATATATATATATAAAGTAGAATGTTTGGCGTATGTATGTATGTGACGAATAAACATCAAAACCGCTAGACCAATCTTGATAAAACTTGGCAGGAATGTTCCATGGGTACTAACTTAGACCGTAGTGTATGTATTGTAGCCCTAAAACAAACCTAAGACCCTAAAAAAATAAAGTTGACTGACTCTATTTTGGCTATAGTATTCATGGATCTAGGCCATGTTTACAATGTTGACATGAGAAAAGATCGAAATGATTTAGATCTAGATCTAATTTTAAGAAATACACTTTGCGCAGAATAGTTTTTTACTTTGACACATGAAAATACAAGAGAAGGTCCATTGATTTCATTATATAATAAAATTAACCTTCAAATTTGTGTTTCAAAACCATTTTTTACAAAAATTAGTTCCTTATATTTGTGACTACAGATTTCCTGACGAACATTCTTTCATTACACAATACCGTAATGTTTCTTTCCATCCCTAGATCTAAAACTCTAATTCATCTCTAGGATGATAAAACTTCTCTTCGCACAGATAATTTTATACTTTAACACATGAACATACTAAATATAGTCTATTCATTTCTTATTTTGATCAAATTAACATTCAAATTTGGTTTTCTAAAGCCTTTTTAATAGACTAAATTCGTTTACGAAAGCTGCGAAGCCGAGTTGAGATAGGCCTAGATTCGTTCATGAATCGCGTACTAAAAATTATTTCGTTTAATTGTTTACTTTATAATCCCATTCATTTAACAAAGCTATCGCTCTTTTCGTTTTTAATAGATATGAATGTATTGGCTTCGGGTAAATCCATTTTCGTAGCGAAAGAGAAAAAACTTGAAAAGATCATTAGCTAAGCTTAACATACATCTAAATCCAATCCACTACATTAGTAAACACAAACTTAGACTCGCAGGCCGCGGTAAATGCCAGGCTAGTGCTGATGGTGCGCACAGTACTATTATAGATTGGACTGAAAAAGATGTCAACATTAGAGGAGAACGATTTCCGCCCAAGCAGAGAGCCAATATGGAGAAACTGTACCTAAGATAGATGTTGTTTTGTATACTTGTGATTTCATGTAAATAAATGTCTATGTCTCATTAAATTGCCTCACTTAAGTTATTACAATATATATATAAATTTCGGGCAGGTGGAGCTCGTCAGCCTAGTAGTAGTAGGGCCATTCATCTAGGAGAGGGGTACTCTGACTTCAAACCCCCGCTGCCTTGCGGTTTTAAGGCTTCAGGAGACAACCTCGAGGATAAAACAGGAGTGAAGCCCCTTAGGCGTTGGGAGTATCAGCTACGAAATTCCCTCCGGCAGCTTCTGCAACTGAATTGGTGCCAAATGTAACGCGATGCGCTCCTTTGGATCACATCAGCAAGGTTAAGAGAGGGATCATGACGCATGGGCCACCCATGACCCCTTTATCTAAGGCCCAGGAATGCGCCCCGGAGAGGAAACTCTGGTGCTGCTGCAAAGCGGCTAAAACAACACGGGAGACAACAGTTACGGGTTATAAGTCCAACTTGATTGGCGTAATTTATGGACGCCACGGGTTGTCTCTGTCGGTGGGAGAGGTCTTCGCGCCTCACTGATCAGCTACCGCCCGCCTCAACCTGGGCAGCCCCCAGACAGTTAGGTGCTGATCCGCCACAGCCTGCCTGCTCTAATGGGTGCTTAGAGCTTAGTTTAAAACGACAAGTAGGCTGTAAACCTGCACCAAGCAACAAAAGAAGAAAAATGAAAAAGAAAATTCCTATTATGCGACTGGCCACATGGAACGTCAGGACAATGTGTCCTGGTCTCACAGATGACCTACGGCAAGTTGACGATGCAAGGAAGACGGCAGTCATAAACAACGAGCTGAAAAGACTACGCATTGACATTGCAAGTCTCTAAGAAACCCGACTAGCCGAAGACGGCAGTCATAAACAACGAGCTGAAAAGACTACGCATTGACAGTGCAGCTCTCCAAGAAACCCGACTAGCCGAAGAAGGCATGCTCCGCGAGGCTGATTACACTTTCTTTTGGAAAGGAAAAACAGGAACGGACGAGAATGCATCGTGTGGGCTTTGCTGTCAAGAACAGTCTACTTCCCACAATAGTCCCTCCAGTTGGTGGCTCAAAAGCTACTAAGCATAAGTATGATGACTACATCTGGAAAAGTCTATAATCAGTCTAATCTCTAATCAGTGCCTATGCCCCTACACTATGTTCACTCCAAGAGGACAAAGACAAGTTCTACGAAGACCTAAGTGAAGCCATTGAGACTATTCCTCAAAAAGAGCACATGGTTATTCTAGGTGACTTCAATGCAAGAGTAGGAGCAGACCACACTACCTGGCCAGACTGCCTCGGGCTTTTTGGAATCGGCAGGATGAATGAGAACACATACTTCAAGACAAAACCACAGCATTGTGTCTTATGGAGACATCCTAGGTCTGGACACTGACACCAGCTGGATATGATACTGACACGGAAAAGGGACATTGGAAACATACTGCTCACACGTAGCTTTCAAATTGCAGACTGTGATACTGATCACACTTTAGTGTCCTGCCGGACAAGACTGCTGCCTACTAAGATCCACTCATCACAGGGAAAAAGAAAAGCACGCCTGAATACTGCAAACAATAACAATGCTGATCTTAGCATCGAATTCACAAAGAAATTAGAGGAAGCTTTCAAAACTTCTCAGTGACTAAGATAGAAAAAACCTGGTCGCTCATACTATGTACCAAACATCATCACTGGTCTTTGGTAACAAAACAAGAAATGGAAACTGCCAATAAAAGTAAGAGAGTAGCCATGCTAAACTACAAGAAGGAGCCCACCCCTAGCAACTTACAAGCTCTCAGATCTACTCGAAATGATGCCTAAAGAATAGCAAGGCAGTGCACAAACAAATACTGGCAGGACCTATGTGAAAACATCCAATCTTGTGCCGACTGTGGTAACATCAGAGGACTATACGAAGGCATGAAAAAAACCTTTGGACCTCACACCAGCAAGTGTGCCCCACTTAAGTCAAATGATGGCTCAATCATCACTGATCGTGCACTGCAAATGGAACGATGGGTAGAACACTATGCAGAACTTTACCAGATTGAAAATGCCATCTCGACAACTGCTTTGTCTAACTTCCCACCACTTTCAGTTTTGAGCAAATTAGATGAAACACCTTCTGTAAAGGAACTGAGCACAGCCATTGACATGCTTGCACACGGGAAAGCACCCGGAGGAGATGGTATTCCTGCTGAAGTTATTCAGGCTGGAAAGCATGGCCTAATCAAGCCACTCCATGAACTGCTATGCTGGGAGCAAGGAATAGTCCCCCAAGAATTGAAGGATTCCAACATAGTAACGATTTACAAAAATAAGGGTGACCGCAGGGATTGTAACAGCTATAGAGGCATTTCACGTCTTAGCATAGTTGGGAAGCCTTATGCCAGAGTAGTACTGAAGCGACTACAGATCTTGGCAGAACGAGTTTACCCAGAATCGAAGTGTGGCTTTAGAGCCGGTAGATCCACAACAGATATGATCTTCTCCCTGTGACAGCTACAGGAGAAAAGCAGAGAACAAAGGTAGCCCCTTTTCATAGCTTTTATTGACTTGACCAAGGCGTTTGAACTTGTCAGCAGAACCGGCTTGTTTGCCGTATTAGAGAGAATCGGCTGTCCAAACAAGCTACGGAGCGGAGTAAAACAAGGATGTGCTCTGGCTCCAACACTATTCGGCATCTTCTTTTCAGTTGTACTCACCAGCGCATTCAAATCCCTGGAAGATGGAATATATATCCACATTAGATCCGATGGAAAGCTATTTAACCTGGCACGCCTTAAAGCCAAAACGAAGAGACGGCGTATCTTGATTAGAGAACTGCTGTTCGCAGACGATGCCGCACTAATATCTTATTCACAAGAAGGATTACAGAGGCTTGTGAATGCACTGTCAGCTGCTTGTCAAAAGTTTGGCCTTACAATTAGCCTCTCCAAGACTGAAATCATGGCACAAGATGTTGCAGAAATACCAATGATACACATTGGAAATCACACACTTACGGTGGTGCAGGAATTCACATACTTGGGAGCAACAATAGCCAGCAACCTAAACTTAGACACTGAGTTTACCAAAAGAATAGGGAAGGCTTCTGCAGCAATGGCAAAACTCTCTAAGCGTGTGTGGGAAAATACCAAACTGACCACGGCAACAAAAATCCTTGTCTACAATGCCTGCATTCTGAGCACACTTCTCTATGGCAGTGAGAGCTGGGCAACTTACATGCGTCAAGAGCACAGATTAAATAGCTTCCACCTACGCTGCCTGCGACGCATACTGTGCATCTCCTGTAGGGATCGTGTCACCAACCAGGAAGTTTTGACATGGGCCAACATACACAGCATCTATGCTCTCCTTCAACAGAGAAGACTACGCTGGCTCGGTCATGTCACTCGCATGCCAGATGGAAGAATCCTTAAAGACATCCTGTACGCTGAGCTAGCAGAGGGAGCCAGACCCAAGGGCCGCCCAAGACTAACTTACATAGATGTCTGCAAGCGAGACATAAGAGCCATGGGCATCGACCAAAGTATGTGGGAAGATATAGCCCAAGACCGGACAGAATGGAGACAGAGTGTACGTGCTGGTACGAACTTTGCTGAATGCAAAATAAATGAAGCTGCATCGGTCAAGAGAAAGAAAAAGAAAGCGCCCTGTCAGTGAGCCCTAGGACAGATGAATATAAATGCTCAAACTGTGGCAAACTCTGCCGATCCAAAATTGGCTTGATCAGCCACTCCAGATTCTGCCCCGTCTCAAGACGTAACCAAAGCCATTGACTCATCTGGGCGCATCCATTGTCTTACGAATCAGAGGGAGCGATATATATATATATATATATATATATATATAAAAACTAGCAATAATTTGCATATCACTGATATAGTAACTGATGTAGTGTATTAGAAACAACTTAAGAAAATAATAATTTGTCAAGTAAAGCGAATGCATGATTTCCTGAATATAAAAATACTATGAATAGATTATCGACCTAAATCCATTTTTTTTAAAATACTGGTATGTGTATAGATCTTTATTTTGAAGCGCGGGATATCAAGAATAGAGTTGCTCTCATGGCGAACGAATGTATGTAAAAATGGTTTAGAAATACAAATTTGAAGGGTAATTTGATTTAAATGTGAAATGAATGGACTATGTTGTGTATGTTCATGTGGTAAAAAAAAATGAAAAAAAGATCTATCATCTTAGAGTCAGGCCTAGGCATCGGATGTGTGTGTTCAAGCGTGGAGCCTTTGTTCTATGCATGCATGACCTTTCCCTCTCGTCTCACGTAGACGTGTTTATTTGGATTCTAAAGTACGTAGAGAAAAGTGCTAAGTTCGAGCGCATTAAGCCCGCTGGCAGCAATTTTCAAGTTTGGATTTTTATAGCACCGTAACGGTCTGACCTATGAAAAAACTGATAGTATCTCTGAATTCCTCGTTCTTTTTCGTCTATGAAAATAGATTGGATTTAATGTACCACTAGGCTTAGTAAAAATTAAATACGAAGTAAAAGAGGTGTAGGGTAAGTATCGCCAAGCGTACTTTTCCTCGAGCGGATTTTCCCCCAGTTAGTAAGCTCGATCGGGTTGATGGAAGGTTCGAACTGATCAAAGAAAATATATATAAAAACATGTTTTAATATTTAATTTTTACTATAAAGTCATTTTCTTTTTACTCCAGCGCAAGAACACCATCCATTGCACCATTTCCCACCTTCCACAACTTCAAATAGTCTCTTTAAGCTGATGAGAGCAATCAGACTTAAAAATAGCCTTTAGCCCATTACCCATTTCCTTCACTACCGGGTAGTAAAAAAGAATAACTCCACACCGCCTGAGTTTGACCTCACCATGAACTTAGCCTTTACAAGGAAAAGAAAATAGTATGTGTAGGAAGGGAAGAAAAAAGGTGCATGCGCAGTAGCAACACAGTAGTAATTTGGTAAACATTCAAATAAAAAAGTTTTAGCAATAAAAAGTGAACTGTTCGAACCTCTTGACAAATCGGGGCTGCTCGAACTTCGCACTTTCCTATACGTCAGAACGTCTAAATTCGCAGATATAAAGGACACATTTATGTAAAAATGTTTTTGAAACACAAATTTGAAAGTTAATTTTATTAAATAATGTAAATAATAAAATCAATACAATATATTTAGTATTGTTACGAATCTCCCTATCCAGGCTCGCTGCAAATTGCACCAAACGACACCACCAACTTAAAGAACTAAACAACTCTGGGCTTCAAAATAACGTAATAGTTAAATGTCAATTAATAACAGCCAACACTGTACAATTGGCAGCACGTAACACAAGACTGTACGAATATCTCTCCGCCGTATCAACTGTTGCACTGGTCTCTCTGTCTCGTCTCGGACTTGTATTAAGCCGTTGTAACGAACTGTAGATCGGGAAGTTGTGTCTGACTGGTCTCTGATACCTTCGCTCTTTATATAGGGTCCCTGCTGGCCTTCTAGAACCGGACAGAACGTCGCTCGACCATTCTGGGTGGTCAGATGACTACATCCCTCGTGACGCTCTTGAGCTCTGTTCACGACATCGATCCCACTTGAACCTTCATGTTGACACTCGTCTCGGCTGACCGTTGTAATTCGTCACGGTTAACCGCTCGTCTATCGCTGGCCTGGGGCGATTTGCGTCGGCTGACTACACACACACCATTACCCCCATCTGTGCCACCACCAGGTTTATAACAGTATTTTCGTGTAAAAATCTATCCGTGCAAAGTGTTGTTTTAAAAATTAAATCTAGATCTAGATCCTTTCGATCTAAACATGGTAAACTCATAGAGTTGGGCATCTTTTTTTGTTAAGGGTCTTAAGTTTGTTTTAAGACTACTATACATAAGTCACGGTTTCAGTTTGTATCCAAGGAACATTCCTGACAAGTTTTATTATTATTATAGCTTTTATATAGCGCTACTTTCATGCTTATAACATGCTCAGAGCGCTTTGGTCCAATCTCATTTGTGGACCAGTGGGGGGGGGGGAGGGGGTATCTAGGAGTTGGTTTTCCGTGCTGCCTTTAGGCGCTCAGTAAACACAACTCTGCCCGAGTCAGGTGTCGAACCTCGAGCCCCCCTTCTAGGTAGCCAAGCCAAGCCAAGTTCAAGCGCACTCTCGACCACGCTTCCCACCCAACTTTATCAAGATTGGTCAAACTGTTTTGATTTCTATGAGGGAAATACACCCATACATACATACCTACGCCTTACTTTCTACTTTCTACTAACTAGCCGGACATAAACCGCGGCCTGCGGGCCTTAGCTTTTGTGGCTTGGATTTAGATGTATGTTAAACTTAGCTAATGATCTTTTCATGTTTTTCTCTTTCGCCACGAAAATAAAATATTTTTTTTTAAAACTGTTTACCCGTTAAGCCGATACATTCATATCTAATAAAAACGAGAGTAGTGCGAGATAAATAGGGTAAAAAGTACAATTAAAACGGGTTTACCCGATTTGTTAAATGAAAAGGATTATGAAGTACGTCTGGACGTTCACATTCGCAGATATAAGGAATCAATTTTATGTAAAAATGCTTTGAAACACACATTTGATAGTTAATTTTATTAAATAATGAAATTAATTGACTATATTTTGAATCTTCATGTGTCAAAGTAAAACACTATCTGTGCAAAGTGTAGTTTTTAAAATTAGATCTAGATAAAGATCCTTTGGGCAACTTTTTTTAGGGACTTACGTTAGTTTTAAGGCTACAATTCTTACGTTACGTTTCCAGTTAGTTAATCTGTTAAGATTTATTAAAATTTGGTCAAACGGTTTTGATCTTTTTCGGGACATAAACACATACGCCTTATTTTCTACTTTTTAGTATACTAGCTTTAATTGTAAGAGGCTTTGCTCGTTTTTTTTTCTTTCTGCATTTATAGTATTGATAGATCTATGAGTTATAATTAAGGCCTTAAGTGTATTTTTTTAGATCTATGCTATTTAAAAAAAAAGATTAAATAAAGCTTTTTTTTTAGAAAATGCCGAAAGAAGACTCCATACCTAGAATGAGCTGTGAATAAGATGGAATTTTTGCAATGTCGCAGCTGTGTTTCAAAATTAAATCCCCTTAACTATTGTTGAGCTATTTATCATCCCATAGATTTGTATATATTATGTCAGGACTGAAAATCTGAAACAAATTCTTATTCGCGAATGATTTATTTACAGAGCTGTATATATAGATGTTTACGTACATAATTTTTTTTTCAAGCTATAAGGGAAGTCACCCGAATAATTTTTTTCTGTCTTCTATATTCACGCAAATTTATAAAACAAAGCCATTTCCTTTCAGTTTTCATTAAAATAATGTTTCAAAAATGCTAGATTTAAATTAAATTAATTATTATATGTTGATTCTAATTGTTTTATGTACTTTAATTAGATTGATTACCAAGATCTTTCTAGATTATGTATCTAAAAATTGCAAAATAATAATTATGATAAGAGAGTTCTCTTTTATGTTTAATACTAGATTTATATCTAAACATTAAAGTATATGTTACCTAGAGTAATCCCAAGGACACACCCTACATCTCATAACTACTTTACAAAGCAACGCCTTTTTTCAACTTAAAAAAATTTGCGACCTATTTTGTAGTGTTAAAGAATATCCATGTCCAGTCTAGATATAATATAAATAACAGTCTATGTGTCATCCCTATTTTTTTCAGCGTGACATCAATGTTTTCTAATTTAAAATATTTAATCCCTTTTTTCGATAACTTTATTAGTTTTGTGTGAAATATCTGTCCTTCCGTCAGTCCGTTCGTTTAGATCTCGTAAACTATAAAAGATAGTGAAAATCCGACATCATAATATTTTAGATCATTAAAAATTTTGATGCAAGCTTTTTTTTTTTTTTAATAAAAATACACCACTTTTACAACTATTCAATAAAAATAGTAACAAACAAGGGAGGCTTCTTAGTAGGGGAAAATGAACATATACCATTTTTTTTTGACACATTTATGCAATTTTTTTAGATTTTTGTTAAGAAAACATTTTAGATTTGTATTGCTTAGTTAGATAAAATCTGTCACAATAACTTCTTTATTTACACATAAAAATTAACTTTTTTAAAAGAAAAAAAATCAATTTAGTATGCATATAAGTTGGACATAATTTAAAACAACAGTTAATAAGTTGTTTTTCATATTATCTCGTAAACTGCAGCTTTGCGAAACTGCCATAGAACACCGAACTTAAGGAATGTTTGTTTCAGAAATGTTTTTTTTCTTGAGGATTTTAAGACATCATTTAGGCCAGGTTCACATTAAACTTATCATTCACTTTCACCTATCCTTTGGTCTGCTTGACCGCTGCGGCACCACACAGGATCTGTCAACCTTCTTTATCCATTTTTCTTTGTCATTTGTCTTTGATACAACTTCATTCTGATGCTCTTTCTGAAAATATTCAAACCTGCTTTTTACCTGCCTTGGTGGACTATTTTGGGTGCCGATTTTTCGTTTGTTTTTCCACACAAACTGTTTGTATAATCTTGTTCTTGTTGTTATTCTTGTTGAATTTCAAACAAAATTAATTTAAAAAAAAAATAATAAAGAAAACAAGAAATACTAATGAATCGTCACTCTGTATACAACTACTACTATCACTTTTATTTCTAAAGCTGTCTGTTTAAAACCAGTTATTACGTCTCAACTCAACCGGCACATAGGGTCCCACCCACTAGGCTTTTGCCCAGTTGCCCATATAATCAGTCAGTCCCTGATCGCAAATTCTCATGTGACTTCGACGCCAATTCTTAAAGCTCAGCTGCTGTTGCAATTTGATCTTCTGTAATCGATTGCAGGTTGGGCATCTTTAATCACAAAATGCTGCAACATTTTTTGCCTTTTTTTAAAATGTGTGCACCAACAGTAATTGAGGGTTATTGCTTATTAAATGACAAATGAGACAGTAATATAGGTAGTTCAGTAGACTTGAAATTTGCACATTTCTGTTTCTTATTATAATAATCTTTACTATCCATATGGAGATTTGTCTTACAATGTGTGCATTAAATCAAACAAAACATATTGATAATACAAAACCAAAATATACATTCACACCAGACTCACTGATAATTTAAATATGAAATGTTTCTATCGGATAGTTGAATTTTAATTTGTATTGCCAGGGAGACCAAAGACTTGTTGTGTCTGTTTGTCGCGGTGTCTATATAACTTTTGTACAAGTAAAATTAGTTTTGCGCCGCCGTCATGTATTAGATTAAGTCTACGTTAGAGTCAGCAGTGGGCCAGTGTTAAGCGTTTGTTGTGTTATTTACTAATACCTTGTGTTAGTATAATGTATCAAGGTGCAGAATACTTACTTGACTATCAACTTAATTTCTTTAATATAATATAATATTTGTGTCATTGTCAATTTCAATAATGTATTCCGTAATCATTTTCTTCATTTTAAATAATTTCAGCATTGAATGTTCTCGCCGTCAAAAAGCGTTCGGGAATTTATAATTCACGTTTAATAAGTGCATGCAGGAATAGTCCGGGATTCAAATTATGTTCATTTGTTCATGTTAAAAAATGTCTTATGTACATACATGAACGTATGCAGTATATGAAGGCTCAAGAGTACTGCGAGGACCTCGGTAAGCACTTAATTAACTTTAAAAAAATTAAACTAGCACTATTTCTGGTATTGAAAGCCAACAAAATGAATATTCTGAGGTATCTACTGTAAATTTCCTGCTATTAAAAAGTTTTATTTCAAAAACCTAAACTGCTAATCTTACATCCTAACTTGCGCAAAGTTGTACTAGGATGTCATCGCAACTTTTAGTATGCGTACTTTATTTTGTCCCGCAAACCTCATGCGACGCTCTGTCATAACCTTACCAAGGTGTCGACTACCAATTCTGCATAGGATATCCTTGATTTAGACCCGATCCTTATAATTGACTTCTAAAATTTGTCTTAGCCATCTTTGTTGAGCCACATTTAGTGTTTTTCAATTTCGGCTGATGACTATTCAATGCACTTTATTAAAAGAGCTCGCAATTGGTAGAAATGTGCAATCTCTCTTGAATACGCTCTTGGAATTAGGTGACTGTAGTTTGCTTTAGATTTTATATCGAAAAAGGAAGTTTTATCGTCGAAATCATTGCTTTTCTTAATTCAAAACGTCATTAAGCTGCGGTCCTAGAATTTGATAACTGTAGTTTGCTTTACAATTATATTGAAGATAGAGGTTTTCCACCTCAAAACTCTCTGTAGTGGGATTTTAAAGTCAAAAACCATCTGGAGGGGTTTTAAACTTTTAAGAAAAGCCATCTGTAGGAGAGGGGTTTAAACTCAAAACCCCCAATAGGCTTGGCTACGCTCAAATAATTTTAGTGTGTAATTTGCTTTTTTATATTAAAGAGGTATTATTTTAGCATCAAACCTCGCTGAAAAGGGGTTTAAACTCAAAACCCCTTCTGGCAACTCTCTTAGCTTTTTGAGTGTGTAATTTGCTTTTTTTTATATTGTAGAGTAATTTTTTTTAGTTTTAAACTCCACTGAAGAAAGATTAAACTCAAAACCCCTTTAACTACACTCATAGAATTTAGAGTGTATAATTTGCTTGTTTTTAATATTAAAGAGGTATTTTTTTACCTTCAAACCCAGATGAAATGGGTTTAAACGCTCATAATATTTTAAGTGCATAATTTACTTTTTTTTCATATTGAAGAAGCATTTTTAGCTTCAACCCCGCTGAATGGGGGTTTAAAACTTAAAACTGAGTCGAAACCCATTAAACTACGCTCATAGAATTTTGAGTGTGTAATTAGCTTTTTTTTATATTGAATAGGGGGTTATAAAATCAAAATCTTCCTTCACTGTGCTCTTGGAATTTGGGGATAGTCGTTTGCTTTTTTTTTGTTTTGTTTTTATAAGAGACGGATTTAACTGCAAAACTCAAAACCCGCTGGTTGGGGTTTTTAAACTCAAAACCCCCTGATAGGGGTTTTGAACTCAAACCCCCTTGGTAGGGAGTTTGAAACTCAAAACCCCCAGGTAGGAGTTTTAAACTCAAAACTTCCTGATAGGGGTTTTAAACTCAAACCCCCTCGTAGGGGTTTTAAAGTCAAAACCCCTTGCTGGGGCAAGTGATGGTATAGTATTAAAATGTCACCCAAAATAAACAAAATCAAAGCAAAAAGCAATTACTGAATTCCGATTTGGGAAGGATGGAATTCAAATTTTTCAATTTAGTAGGCTATCAACACCCTTAAATTTAAAAATTAATTAAAACTTTACAAAAAGAAGAGGCAGCAGTTAGTGCATTAATTGAAAAGGACGCTATTGGACATCTGCCGTTAAAGAAATACAAAAAAGCTAGAGGTTGTGACTCTTTCAATTTCTTTCGGTATTTGTAACTTGTGGACCCAAACTGTCTCAGCAACACCTCCTTCACGGCCACGTACTCTTTTCTTTCCTCTTCTCTCATCTGTATGCAGATATTCATGGCTCTCATTTTTAAAGGCCCCATGAGGCTTCTTGCCCATTCTGACTGTGGGAGGTTGCATGCTGTTGCTATGTCCTCAAATCTCAGTAGATATAAGGCAATGCACTCATTCTGGCTCTTGTCAAATGGAGACATTCTGTCTGTTTGTATTTGTCAAAGTGTTCCTCCTTTTCATTTTGCTGTTCTTTGTTTTTCTTTTCTTTAAGTTTTAGTTCTAGTTGTAAGATTTCCTTCCTTCTACTATCTTCTTCTTTCATTCTGGCTTTTTCTAGTTGTAAGAGTTCCTTCCTTCTACTATCTTCTTTTTTTTTGGCTTTTCCCCTATTAAATCTCTTTTCTTCTCTTTCTGTGTTATTTTTTGGTGTAATAAACTTTTCAAGTTCTTCGCTTTGCAGCCCATTTTCCTTGCCCGCATCTCTAAATATTGTGTACATCGACATTTCCACTGACTTGTGCCTCGTCGTATCTCATCGTGGTCGCCAGTTGTGAAGAAACAAGTTCCTTTAACGTTTAAAGTGCCTTTCAATTGTGAAGCATTTCAACATAACATATATACACAGCAACCTTATATACAGATACCCAACTTCACTAGCTGACTTCCTCTCTTCTTGTTTACACACTCATCACTCCCCCCCCCAAGTCCCCTAACTCTCGATACCCAATACTTGACCGTGTGTCACGGTTGACCACACAGTTACCGTGTCACAACACTTTCCCTTTTCTACAAGCAGAGAGCAATTGCGATTATATTTATCGCCAAAACTCCCCGACATTATAAAAAATATTTTTTAATACTTTTAATCTAAAGTATTTACATTAGTAATGAAAATATTTACACAAATTGCATAATCATAAATTAAAAAAAAAAACTCACCAGTCAACCTTATGTCCTTATAACCTGATGTCTATATTATATAATGACTTAAGTGTCTTTTTTTCCCACACATTGTCATGATTGTCATCTTTTTTTTTCATTTTGTTAGCTTTTCTTTAGTTACAAAAGTTATAGTTGCAATTTATTATAACGTCACCGATAGCCCATAGCCTAAGGATAAAATATACGTTAGCATTTTAAAATGATTTTCAAAATTAAGGTCGCTAATTAAAGAGTGCCTAATTTTCCACCCTGTTAAAAAGTATCTAATTATCAAGTGCCTAAATTTCAGGGTGCCTAATTATCCGGGGTGCCTAAATGTCTAGGTACCGAATTATCCAGGTTCCTAATTTCCTGCTGCCTAAATATCCGCTGCCTAAATATCCGGTGCCTAATTTTCCAGACACCGTCCCAGTCATCTTGACGTTCATCTACAACTTTCGACAGGTGTTTTTCCAGTGTTTGTTCAAATCGCTCCACCATTCCCTCTGACTGTGAGTGAAGAGGGGCTGTGCTGTCTTTTCGATGCCAAGCACCTGGCACATCTCTTGGAAGATTTTGGACTCAAAGTTTTGCTGCATACGTCCCCTTGATCTCCTGTGCGGGCTTTTTGCTGCTGCATATGCACCTTCGGCACCATTCTTCTACATCATCTCGGTAGCCGAACCAATAAAACCGTTGGCGTACTTTTTCAAGGGTCTTGTTGACATCTAAATGAAAGCTACTAGCATTATTAAGGATTTATTGAAGCTTTTCATCCCTTTTCAACAACAGCTGAAGGCTTGTCTCATCTGCCGTTTCCCACACTCTTGAGAACACCATTGTTGATTGTCAGTGAGTCCCATTGCACCCAATACGCCTTTGTAGCAGCTCTCTTATCAGAAAGGTGATGCCATTCCGGTCGTTGTCCATCTTCTTGCCTAAGTAGAATGGGGGCAAGATCTTTATCTTTTAGCTGGATTTCTCGGATTTATTCGTAGGACCATGACACCAAAGCTTCAAAATTAAGGCGTTGACATTCGACAACACCCTTTTTTTCTTCAACCTTGCTGCAGTGTTTACATTCCGTTCTACAAGGTCAACGAGACAGCGCGTCAGCATTCTGGTGAGTTTGTCCTTTTCGGTGCTGTGTCTCGAAAACATAGGTTTGAAAACGTTCTATCCACAAGGCAACTTGTCCTTCAGGACTTTTAAACGACAACAGCCATAGCAGAGCCTCGTGATCAGTTCTTAGGATACATTTTTGTGCATACAAGTATTTGTGAAAATGTTGTATGGCATCCACAACGTCCAGTAGCTCACGTCTTATGACACAGTAGTTTCTCTCGGGTTCGGACAGGGTCTGACTAAAGTAAGCTATGACTCTCTCAGTTCCATCTACGTTTTGGGATAAGACAGCGCCTATTCCGCTATTGTTTGCATCGGTGTCGAGTATGAAAGTCTCGCCTGGTATCGGGTAGACCAAAATGGGTGACAAAGTTAAAGCCATTCTAAGTCTTTCACAGGCTTCTTGGCATTCCGGTGTCCAAATAAACGGCCGCTTCGGTTTTGTCAATCGATGAAGGGCACTACCAAAGCTAGAGAAGTTAAATACGAACCGTTATATGTAGTGTGTTTATGTTGTCCACTTGTCTTTGTGAAAGATATACAATTAGAGCCATCGTTTGTCTAATACATGCCTAACGGCTGTCTGTGTCGGCTCTATCGAAATTGTTAGTGAACGAATGCTGCGAGGGTGGGGGAGGGACTAGCTGGGGCTTGTGACCTTTGACCACGAGGGTGGTAATTTGCATACAAGCGAAATGACTCTGCATTAGAAGAATTTTTTTTTTGGACATTCCGATGGTCTAGAGGTTAGTTTCGCTTGTGCGTTATCGCTAGGCGGTGGTGTCGAATTAGGAGTCACAGGTTTGAGCCTCGGTCGGCGCATGCCCTTATTTTCGTAATATTTTAATTCACTACTTTCTCTCTTAAAAACGTTGTCCCTGGTGCTGTTATTCATTTATGTTTAATATCTATATATGTATCATTTGTTTCAGCACCTAGCTTCAACTCTATGTTTACTAAAAAAATAAACTTAGTTTCTTCGAAAGGTGTGACCTCTAGAGAGTGTCAATACGCTGACATTAAACCTACGTCCATCGTATTTAACTTGTGGTCACCTGCCTATGAAAAAAACTCAATGTGATGGACTAAACAAATAAAAGGGGTGGGAGTTGTTCATCTCTACCTCTGGAGATATACCCGCACAGCTAGACAGACGTCTGGTCAGCATGACGAAGTCAAGGAATGTAGCATTTTAACATGTTAACTAACCTACTCAAAGGTCAAGACAAATTGAAAAAAGTGTCAGCCATTGCTGCTCTGTATGTAAAGCGCATTTATGATGTTAAGTTTCATTTCTATTTATATTAAGTTATTAACACGCCTTGACCTTATAATAAACGATGTTTGGTGCATATTCATAATGGCTCTACTTTTAAGCACATTGTTTTGTTTTAATATAAACATTAATACATTCTATAACAGACATTAGTGGAACGAGGTCCACTTTATGCATATTAAATAGGTGTATTTTTTACTATCCGGTTTACTACCCGGTAGTGATATCCGACCGGAGCCGAATAGCACCGGATAGTAAAAAATGCCGGATATTCGGCAGAAGCCGGAGCCGAAGCGACTATCCGGTGCACCCCTAGTAGCTATTATTGTGCATTATAAGATGATATATTATAAATTGATATATCAAACTGAGTTATACGCTAGTATATACAAAAATACTTTATTGCATCATAAATCTCGTTGTCGAGGGATATAGCAACTTTCAAGTAAGGTCACACCCATGTCAATAATAAAAAAATTTTATAATGCTTAGAATTATAAAATTAATTTTATAATCTTCTGTATTTCAAATATTTTGATTTTTTAATTTTTAATTTCATTACAGCGAACCCAGCTTTCCTTGCAACATTTAAAACCGACCACGAATTTCAAATAGTCGAGAATATATTTAACGGCTCAAGCCTATCTAAAAATTACTATCCCCCTATTTGGGTGGGATTAGACAGATTGCAAGACCAAAAAAACTACAAATGGATAGATGATGGAACGCCGTATGCATATTTCAATGCTCGATTTTCTAAAGAGACTGGGCGTACGTATATTTCGTCGTTGTTCTGTGGTCCTTATCACATGTTATGAATCGTGCTGACAATCAGGTTGAAATGCGCTGCAGTTCATGCTCCTATCTCACGTTTGTTGCCTCGTAAACTCTCTGGGGTTGCCGAGAGGAACTGGTTTTTGGTTACGATTTTAAAGGCCAAGTGAACAATATAGAAATAGCGAAACGACTCCGGATAACCTATCTTTTAGAGAGGGAACGGCTCCATCTTCCGATAAGACGCCAAAATGCTGGACAGGTGGCTAGCAACCCTTGGCCAGATGTCCGGTCTCAGCCCATTGATACAGAGCGCTGCGACGGCATCTCGCAAGAAAAGGGGAGGATTTAGTATTTGTTTCGGGAAGAAAGGGGAAAGTTTTACTTAGTGACAAGTGACGTGACAGTTAGTTAAAAAACAAGAAAGCTCATCTAAGTTACGATACAAATAAGACGCTTTATGTAGAACATTAGGAATAACAAGTAATAGATATACGGCTTTACTGAAAGACATTTGACGGATCCCTTCTTAAGTATTAAAGTCTTTATTATTGTTTAATTAATACTAATTGTAACCATCTATATCTTCCTAGAGGTGTGTTGAATGTTGTGAGAAATGAAGATTCTCTTTTAAGCTTTATTTGCATAAACCCTGACTTAGCGTTTAATAATAAGAATATCTTCGAGTCTAGAAAGTTAGTGATCACACACATCTTTAATAGTTTCATTGGCTGATGTTCCAGTTTCGATGCTTTATTGAGATCTTTCAAATCAATACATATTGTAACTTTGTCATTCCTGGACGAAATAATCATGGAGCTAAACATTAAGTACTAGAGTAATAAATTTATCAGCTTGCATTTCTTTAAGATTTTCTTCATTTTTCATGTTTGACGATGCTGCTAAGTTTAATGGTGGATGAATAACTCCCTTAGCATTCTCCTCTGACTGAATCTTGTATTCTCCTGGCAGTAATCTAGTTGTTTTCAGCATTTCTGGAAATTTCCTTTGTAACTCTTCTTCTGCCTTGGATTCAATGCTGTTGGTTTGTTGCAGTAGTCCTAAACATTCTGCTGTGTCATCATTCAAATATTTCTCTTGATTAAGGTCTACAACCTCAAACCTTGCTTTCACCTCTTGGGTATTATTTTTCAAAGGTAGCACCACTGCTCTAACAGTCTTAATAACGTGGTTAGTGTACTACTTAAGTGACTTTGCTGAATAAGTAAGTTTTACTTTGTCTTTGAGCTTTTCAATCTCTCACTTAACATAAATGTTGCACCTCGCACCATGGTCGTCCGTAAATTAATGTCTTACCATTTACCACTAGTTTTACAGTCTATTTGCTTAACTGCAACGACATTGACGTTCTTAATTTTACCATTTTCATACTGGCTACTTGCAGTACTTGCAGGTAAACTATTGTTTATCACTGTGGCTGTCGTCGTCTACCAGATTAACGTTGCGTCTTTTTCTGCACATTTGTAATGAGTTGTTTTTTTTTTGCAGAAATCACACACGTGGTTTCTATTGCTGGACATTTTCCTTTTTCGTGGTTTTTGCCGATTTACTACATAACCTTTCTGAGTTGTCTTTAGACTTCTGCTTGAGTACATACTGTGACTGTCTCTTGATTGCTAGAACTTCTTAGCCCCTAAACATTTTTACTTGGCTTTGCGTCAACTCTTATCGTAAGTAAATTTCTATAGCCTTGCTTAGAGTCAACCTCTCTACATTGATAATAAAAATCAATAAGCATATCATCTGGATTGTCATACTCACTGTCCATAATGAGATGATTTAGGTCTTTAACAAAGTTATCAAATCTTTCTCTTTCTACCTGGTTTCTCTGATGTGCCCTAAATCTAGACACTCTTTTATTTTGTCATGGCTTCATGTAGTCTTCTATTTTCTTTAATAGCAATTGCGGATCCCCCTCTTCACTATCAGTAATGATGAGAGTTTTGTAAACCTCACGACGTTGTGACCTATCAACATTTTCAGCCATCAAGCTTTTTGTTTACTATCGGCACCAGCTAACGGTCCTTTAAAACAAAAGCTCCCCTGCAGTTGAAATCTTTATATAGATCTTTTGTATTCTAATTCAAGATTGGTTGTTTAAAATAAAAAGAAGCCATTAATAGATTAATAAAAATCTCTTTCTGGACAGTTTTTTTTAAGTTTTACTCTGACACCATGTAGAATATTCGTGTTACACAAATAACAAACTAACATTTAAGAGGAAGACATATTAGGGACACCATTTATTACGTAAACACAAGCGGTTATGCACTGCCACACTAGTGTGCAAATGTATATATAATATCAATATGTTACTCTAGATAAATAGAGATAGGATATTACAGAAGAGGACAATGTGAAAACCTTTTAAGCAAGATTACAGTTCCAGTCATTGACGGTCTTAGTTCACTAAAATTTAATTGCTTATTTCCTAGACATGATGTTATTTTCTCAAATATGCCTGACTATCTGCTTTTTCCTTTTAAGGGACTCATGTCCAATAAGTTCTTCAAAAATCTTTAAAATATTAATTCCTCAAATAACAAAAAGCATAACTAGGTAATATAAAAAAATGTTAGAATTGTCCATGGCTTACGAAAAGAATGATTAATCAGATAAGATTAAAATCGATGCTTAAAAAATTTACAATAAAGCAAGAAATTCTATTGGTTTTTTTTTTGGTCTCATTAGTTTTATAAACATGTCAATTTTATCGTCCAAATAGCTAGTCAAGTACTTAAATTCCTTTGGAATTTCTTTTTCTTTCTAGAAATCGATTACTATCATTTTTTGCTAGCTATCATGCTAGATTTTCTTGGGAATGAAATTCGCCACCTGCAATTGTGCAATGCACCATTTATGTCGCATGCACCATGTGTTGTAGACCCTGCATTAAATATTAGTAATTATTTCATCTACTCTGCATTATCATATTGAGTGTTAGATATGCTAGGTTATTATTGAATTTAGGCCTGTCGTAGGTTAATTAATGGAGATATTGAGGACAATGTATAAAAAAATTATCAAGTAACTTTCGGAATTCACCAATAAAAGTCACATGAAGTGCAATCTACGCATTTTAAGCTAGCACTTTTCTTTTGCTTTTTAGCTAATATTTAAGCCAAATGTCTTGCATGACAAAAACAGCCAGTCAACTTAATCCAGATGCTTAGTTACAAATTAGCAAAAGACCTAGATCATCAGCCTGGAGCAGTTTCTAATTCTTTTCTGATTTCAGTAACTTTTTTCTTATTTTTTTTACTATGCTAAATATATAAGATTATACAATCAAAGATATTTTATTAACGCGTTTATACATTATAATGCAATTGTTACATAGATACACATTGATATCATTTTTTTAATTAAAACACATTATTTTATTTTCAGCATATCACTGCACAATGTATATATCCAGTAGAAATTTGATGGTTCCAATGGTGTGCAACTCTAAGATAAATTTTTTCTGTGAAGTACGTTAAACAGTGCAAAGGAAATCAATTTAAAAACGTTTCATATCAATTCAAAACATTTCCATTGAATTCTACTCTTTGCCAGAAATAATAGAGCAAATTCTTATCAAAGATTGTATGTGAATCTGTCTCTGCTTTGTAAAAATAAAAACATAAAATTACAAAAATAGGTTTGTTTTCACACACACGTGCACGGGTGGTCATTGATGTTTTACTCGTGTTTTTGGTGTTCGGAAAGCGATGAAGGTAAAGTACATGTGTATCTGTCTCTTGTGAAAAAATGTCAAAAATTATACACGGAGTGTTTGTTTACAAAACTCAGAGGCTGTCCTTAATGTGTCGCTGTTAAATCCGCAGTTTGGTAAGCAATACAGGTGAATGCAAATGCATTCTTTTTCAACAAGAACAATAGATAATTAAAACAAAAAATTACTAAAAATAACAGTTCGTCCCTCAATACAGTATGTTTGTTAAGAAAAATAGCTTTTTATGTGCACTCAATTTATGAACAGACTGCTCACATTATGTACTCAATTTCTCAACAGAATGAGCAGCCATGAAAAAAGATCGTATATTAATGTACTTAGTTTATCCCAACGAGTTACATAGTTGAATGAAAAAATATTGACAATGAAATGAAAAATTAATCGAAACAAATTGTAAACATTATCGATGTCTCAATGAGCTGCATGAGGAAAAGTGATGACAATGTTTTAACAATGCTACTTTCAACTAAACCATGAAATTCAATTCAAATCATCAAAAACATAATCATAATTATCATTTCGCTCATACATGTATTAATGTTGGCTCAAGTTGCTTGAACGCATGTGTAAGCTACAATATTCTTTTTAAAAAGTAGCTCACTGTTTACATCATGTAACATCAGATATATTGTTTAAAGCAAGTGTGGGCAACCTTTTTCTTTCGAGGGCCGCATAAAAAAATATGGGGAATGGGGGGCCGCATATATTCTGTATATGTACTTACACATTAGAAAAATACGCTCACTATTCGTGTATAATGTCTTTTACTTCAGATTGTTACTGATTATACATGTACATCTCATTTTGAATACTATTACTAGACGAATTGAAACAAGAGTTAGCAATATCTGAAACTCATTTTACGAATTTAAAAAAATTATATTACTATCCTTTTACCTCACAACCTTTTACCACAGATGTACAGTGTTTCTTAATTTGAAGTATTTAACTATTTACACTCGTACATAATGTACTGTGGAACTAGATTACTAGTTTTTATCATTGTGACTGCTGTCTAATACTAATTACAGCCAGTCAGCATCGACCAGTGATTACACTTGTTTACTTTCAAACAAGAAAAAAATGCTTGTTCACAGATGTCTGTGGACCTAACTAATGTAAAAGTTTAGCAGCAATTTTTTTTTCTAAATTAGGAGATACAACTTCTGGCACCCATAAAGCTCAAGCTGAAGAAGTGACTGACCCTAACTTCGTCTACTGGTCATACTTTTCTTCTGTAGCTGTATCAGCTTCTGCACTAAATGGTGAGCTGAAGGTATTGAAAACTGGTTTCAAGCCCTCGACGTCTTAAAATGTGCTTTCAGATTCCAAAGTCACGGAATCCATACAAATCTTGTACATTTTAACCATTTCACTAGAATAAGTTTCACCTTTCAGCAAATGAAAATGACAACACCTGTTTTCACTTGTTTGCCAGGAGAAATGGGAAAGCTTAGTTTTAAAAAATTAACATACACATTCATGCATGTGCAAACAACCCATTGCAATATATTGTGATGTAAAACTTGAAGTCTAGTTTTTACTCTTCATTAAAAGTATTAGCAACAATGTCACAGTCAATATCCTTCAAGGAATATACCCATGTCTTCGTTGAGAATTTAAATTCTTCTCAATACCTTACCCAAGCCAAACCATCGGATACTACTATGGTACCAAACATCAGAATGTTTTATTTCCAAATCTTAAGAGCTTTCCTGAACTGTCTGTGGTTAAGCCCTCTAGCTCTGATAAATTTGATCACTGAGATAATTGGGTGAAAAATATTTAAAAAAAATATTCAATGCAGTTTAGAGTTTTAATTGGTATATTGTTCTTTAATTTAATTTATTGTTCTTAATCAAAGCACTGACTCCATCAGTTGCAACACTTGCCGTTTTGTTCCAAATTAACACTTTCAACACAATTCTTCATAGTATTGAATAAATACCTGCCTGGGTTTGCGTCTTTGGCTGAATGTTTTGAAATAGGAATAATCTTCGTTTACTTTAAACTTTTTTTGAATGACTTGTTTCTTTAGCCTCTTCATCATAAGTAATAAGAGTCAGAAGTTTCAATAATTTATATAGATATTTATAATTATCTATTTTATAATATATTTCCTTTAAATATGTGATCACACCTGATTTCTGTAGGTGTTCGCGGGCCGCATAAAACACTTCGCCGGGCCGCATGTGGCCCCCGGGCCGTAATTTGCCCACCCCTAGTTTAAAGCCATCCATAAGTCTCGAATAATTTTCAGAATTAATATGTGACTCCTTTAATATTAATATTCAAAAATTTAAAAGGGGTGTATTTTTAGGATTAAAAAAATTCATGACAATAACATTGATTTTTGTGTGTAATCACTTTAAATTATTTGACAGAATTTTTTTATTATTCTAATATTGGCTGTTTTTGCCTTCGAGTCCAAAGATTACGTCTGAGTGCAGTGTTTTACATAACTACGCAAAACCACTTGCGACCTGAATATTTTCCCGAATTTCATGCAGATAAAGCCGTTGTCTGCTGGCGGTCTATTTAAGTTTTTTTCTGTCTTTTGCGTCTGTCTTCAATAATGGCTTTTCTTTGAGTCTCAAATGTTTGTCCCGCAGCTTTTGTGAGAGATCTCCAACTGTCTCTCTCAGGTGCCACTTGCTGCCATAGAATGCTGCCAGGTACTTTCCTCTACGCCAGTGAATGCAATATTTCTTGTGGCTACGCAGCCCCAGATGTGACCAACATATTTTCCCACAACCATGACTAGCAAAACCATTTTCCGTTGGTAGTCGATTAAGATTTTCCTTTCGTCGTCTGCGTCTGTCCTCTGCGGCGGATTTCCTTTTAGTCTTAAAAGTGGATCCAGCTGCCTTTGTTAGTGACGTCTAGCTGTCTCAATCCGAGGCTGCATGCAACCATGTGCTCTCTTCTACGTCTGCTAAGGAAAGTTGACGCATAAGCTGGTCTTTAAAGCGTTTCCGTGGGGCACCTCTGTTACGTCGATCACCTTTTAGCTTACCAAAACAAAGACTGTTTTTGGCATACGTTCGTCCCCCATACGGAATAAGTGCCCTGCCCAGCGTACCATAAGAAGCCCCTCTTTACTGTCCATACCGGCGTTCGTAAGGACATCGCTGCTAATGGTGCTTTCTTGCAAAGGTATGTCCATGATGAAGCGCAAGTATCATTGGTGAAAGCGTTCAAGTAGTCTAAGTAGCTTTCTGTATAGTACCCAAGTCTCAGAGTCATATAGAAGGGCTGAGAGAACCACTAAAATTTTATTTCTACTATATTCATAACCTAGATATATAGTCTAGTCGTAAATCTATCTAGATTCTATAGTTACAATTCAATAGTTACAATATAGATCTAAGAGCATTAGGAAAACCAACCATAGAAGAAAAAAAAACTCACCCACACCCTCCCTACCAAAATAAAAACAACTTAAATAGACTTTGTGTTTGACTGATAGTAACAACCTGGTCAGATAGACGTAGTGAGCCTTCATATGTAGTCCTAGTGTAGTGTGTATAGATGATAACACATCAGCATTGTCAGTCAGGCATATAGATATATTATATCCGTACACTAGTTACAGAGGACAAGTGTTTCTTAACATTTCAGCATATTTTTCCTTTGTTTGCTAGATCGAATTGTGATGCTTTAAATTTATTTTCTGTGATGTTAAATTTTACTGTAAGGTTTTCCTTTATGTAATGAGTCAATAGAATTAAACAATAAAATTAACTTTCTTTCTAAAGGTTTTAATACAAGGGTAAAAATACATACATGCACACGTGCACATATTTGTTTTATTTTATTGCGCAACGAACAAAAACGTTACTGTATTTCAGAACTGACATTACTGAATGATGTCCACTTTATGAGTATTGGTATATTTTTATTAACATGGAGATTTAGTTTAAACTTCTTGTTGGACATCGTTTATCAGCGTCGACTACCTTTAAATTGTTTGCCTTTCGCCTGTGTTGTTTCGATATTTCAGTGTTACCTCCGTTTGGCGTATCTGGAAAAGACTTAGTGCGGAGGCGCCTAACAATATTATTAGAAATACAGGTGTAGCTTTTACTATCCGGTAGTGATATCCGACTGGAACCGGATATTGCCGGATAGTGAAAAAGTGCCAAATATTTGGCAGAAGCCGGAGCCGGAGCGACTATCCGGAGCACCCCTAATATATATATATATATATATTGTAACAAATCTTACTATCCAGGCTCTCTGCAAACTGCAAACTGCACCATACACCACCAACATAAAGAACAGGGCTTCAAAGTAAATTAAAGGTTTAATTTCCAATGATCATAGCCAATATTGTACAATTGGCAATAGGTAACAGACTGTACCAATATTGTACAATTGGCAATAGGTAACAGACTGTACCAATATTGTACAATTGGCAATAGGTAACAGACTGTACCAATATTGTACAATTGGCAATAGGTAACAGACTGTACCAATATTGTACAATTGGCAATAGGTAACAGACTGTACCAATATTGTACAATTGGCAATAGGTAACAGACTGTACCAATATGTAACGACGTAGCGATTCTTGCACTTGCCTCTTCGTCTTTTTCCGGCATGCACTGGGTTCAATTTTCAGGACTGATTTCACATACTGGGTTCGTGTTGTCACTTAATCACAGACTAAGATGAAGAAGCCTTTCCTCTTAACCGTACTTGACAGTACTCCGCACTGAACCGTCGTAATTCTTCGCTGAACCACACTGAACTTTGCTGTAGTCGACCGGACTGTATTTAACCGGGCTGTAGTGAACCGTGTTCTAAACCAACTTGATTGCGACAACTCTGCTATTTATATAGTGTCCTAATGGCCTTCTAGAACGGGACAGAACGTCGCACGACCATTTTGGGTGGTCAGATGACTACATCCCTCGTGACGCTCCTGAACTCTGTTCACGACGCTGGTCCTTCCCGAACCGTCATGTTGACACTCGTATTGGCTGACCGTCGTAACTCGTCACAGTTGACCGCTCGTCTTGCGCTGATCTGGGGCGATTTGCGTCGGCTGACAACACATACACACACACCACTATCCCCCTCTGTGCCACCACCAGGTTTATTACAATATATATATATATATATATATATATATATATATATATATATATATATATATATATATATATATTACCCGCTGTACGCGGGTCCAAATTTGCGTATCACTGTCAATATAGTCACTGATAGTGTTTTGGAAACAATTAACAATTAAACGAAATAATTATGCTGTAAGAAAGCGAATGCGTGAATTAAAAATAGTATTAATCGAGCTATCAAAATATATAATCGACCTTAATTCTTCAAAAAAAACAACATTTTTTTTAAGGTCTACATATATTTAGATCTATATCTAGAGTCTAGGTACTATAATAATAGATGTAGACCTACTTTAGTCGCTGAATGAACTCTTTATGTTGTCTGATGTATTTATGTGTATTTTTCTGTTGCGTTGTCTTTATATGAGAATCGAGTCCTTGTAATCACAACAAATTTCCGTAAGGATCAATAAAGCAGTCTTAGTCTTAGTCTTACGTAAGTTTGAATTCAATGGCACAAGAAGCTTATTAATTATTGTATATTGGTACATGTAATATCCCCCCTATAGAGCTTCATGTAGCCAGTCATAGTGCGTTTACATAATGGTGTGCACGACACATGAAGGGGTGACAAAAAGCGATAAAATATACTTTATATGTAACATTGTTAGTTTAATTTTATGTAGATATATAGATCTAGAATCTAAAAAAAAAAACTTCAATGCCACAGTAGTGTAGTCAGTAATTTAACACTTTAAGCTTAGTATAAGATAATAATAATAAGGCTTGTCTTCAAATCCGAAGATTAATGAGGAATGTAGTATTTCCCGTGGCTGCTATGACCTGATTCAGATGTCCTGAAGGTCCGAGAACTTTGGTTCCCTTTTATGGACCTCTTGACCAAGGAAAGGCTTTTATCCATGGCCAGGATGAGGCATCGGCTCTTCACCAATCCCTCTGTCCGAAATCCCACCTTATCCGAAACGATCATGTAATCTCGTCCGGTATGTCGCAGGACACGACCCCCTTGAGCCAAGCACGGCTTCCCCTTTCCGTGCGAGGCCGGAGGCCGAGCCGCGTGGGGGCCTTTCGTATGCCTATAATGTCCCATCGAACCCTTGCGGGGGTCCATCACAGCGCGTATGGCCCCCGTTGGGGAACGAATCAATGGGTGTTTTGGACGGGTTAGCGAGCCTTTGTTACATCCCTACCACGTGCAGGTACGGTCTCTCGACCATACAAGGGTAGCCCACTGAGAGCTATGTGCGCTACCATTCTTAGCCTATCTGTCTCCCCTGGCAGACGTTTCCACCGGAGTGCCACGCTGAGGCGACGGTAGCTGGAATTACTCCGGGCTGCTATGACCTACATATTTTGCCACATCTAGGGCAAGTATACCATTTGTCCTCGGCAGCAGATTTTCTTTTGGTCTCAAAAGTGTATCCCGCTGCCTTCGTGAATGACATTCAGCTTTCTCGTTCTAAGGCCGCATGCAAACAGGTGCTCTCATCTATGTCAGCCAAGGAAAGTTGACGCCTAAAATGATCTTTGAAGCGTTTCCGTGTGGCACCATTGTTACGTCGACCACCTTTTAGCTCACCGAAAAAGACTGCCTTTGGCAAACATTCGTCTCCCATAGGGGATACGTGCCCTACCCAGCGTAACTGTCGGAACATAAGAAGTCCCTCTATACCAGTTGTCTACAACAGGGGCGCTATCGCCTCCTAGGGGGCGTTTTCGAGATTTTGGTGGGCGCTGAAAGTCAGAGGGGCTTTTAGGGGGGCGCTGGGCTCAAAAGGGGGCGGTATGGGGGCGCTGGGTATAAAGGGGGAAAAAAGAAACTAAAAGTACACTGAAACAAAACACATTTTAAAATTCTTCGAAATTAAAGCTCGCAAATTAAATGTAGACAAATTAGAGATAGCTTTAAGAACAGAAAAAACGTTATAAATCGGGTTCGGGAATACCATTTTCTATTTTAAAATTCTTACTCTTTTGCTGTGATCAGAGAGTATCTAGTGTCCTTAGATATTGCACGCATAAACGTTTAAGATTTAATAAACAATGTAGGCAATACGCCTGTAAGATTATAGTTTATTTTATCTGCATATGTTAATATATTGATATGTAAATATTAATTGGGATAACAACGTTAAAGCTAACATTCAATTAGAATAATTTTACCTTTTTTTAAAACAAAAAAAAACATTAATAAAGTGCTGTTACGACAACTCACTGGCATGTAACGGAACACCACAAAGAGTTTTAGTGCATTGCCACTAGATAAAAAGTATTCTCTACTTTGAATGACATACTTTTTATATGTGGTTATGAAACCAAGTCGGCTTCACGAACATATAGCAATATCCAAAAAAATTTAGAATATTCATGAACAATTAAAAAAGTCTACTATTCAAACAATATCAAAAACAAAAAACGGTAACGTAGGAGATGTTTTAGTGACCTCTTAGAAAAATGCATAGTTTTAGAGGATGGAATGGATTGCCTGTGATAGCCAGGAAAACCAGTGACTTTGCAGTTGGCAGAATTTAAGTCATTGGTTAATATTCAGGACTAAATGCATGACGCGTAGGACGTAATCATCTTCTTTTATGAAGTAATGTCTGTATTTTATCAGGTAAATCTTAGGATATTGTTTGAAAAGTGATTAACACTAAAATAACTTTTTAAACATATATTACACAAAAAAACTTTTTTCTGTTCGTGATGAAATATTATTTCGAAATTGTCAAGTTATATACCTTATGACGACATATAGGGAACCATCAGTGGTTGGAAGCTACAATGACTTCATAACATGGGCGTAGCCAGGGGTGGTTTGGGCTTCAAACCCCCACCCCGAAATGAAATCCCCCCTAGGGGGGATCGGAATTTAGTGAATGATTTTTGCTTTGATTTTGTTTATTTTAGGTGAGTATTTAATACTAAACCATCAATTGCCCCAGCACAACCAATGGGGTTTTGAGTTTAAAACCCCATACCAGGGGGTTTTGAGTTTAAGACCCCTACCAGGGGTTTTGAGTTTAAAAACCCCTACTAGGGGTTTTGAGTTTTAAACCCCCTACTTGGGTTTTTTTCAGTTTAACCCCCCCCCCCCGCTTCTATAAAACAAAACAAAACAAAAATGCCAACGAAAATCCCCTAATTCTAAGAGCACAGTTAAGGGAGATTTTGATTTTAAAACCTCCTCCAAAATTTACGATAAACCCCCTCTTCAATATAAAAAAAGTTAATTACGCACTCAAAAAGTTATGAGCGTAGCTAAATGGGTTTTGACTTAGTTTTTAGTTTAAACCCCCACTTCAGCGGGGTTTGAAGGTAAAAAATACCTCTTTAATAATAAAAACAAATTATACACTCAAAATGTTTTGAGTGTAGTAAAAGGGGTTTTGAGTTTAAACTCCCCTCCAGTGGAGTTTGAAGCTAAAATGTACCTCTTCGATATAAATAAAAGCAAATTACTGACACTAAAATCTATGAACGCAGCCAAAGGGGTTTTGAGTTTAAAACCCCCGCCATGGAGGTTTGAGACTAAAAAATACATCTTCAGTGTTAGAAAAAAAGCAAATTACGCACTCAAAATGCTATGAGCGTTGCCAAAAGGGGTGTTGAGTTTAAACCCCCATTCAGAGGGGTTTAATGCTAAAAATCCCTGTTCAATGTAAAAAAAAAAAAGCAAATTACACACTAAAATTATTTGAGCGTAGCCAATCCAATGAGGGGTTTTGAGTTTAAACCCCTCCCTTACAGATGGCGTTTGTTTAAAGTTTAAAACATCTCCAGGTGGTTTTGAGTTTAAGATCCACCTACAGAGCATTTTGAGGTGGAAAACCCCCAACAAATGATTTTGACGATAAAACTTCTCTTTTCGATATAAAATTTAAAGCAAACTACAGTCACTTAATCAAAGAGCGTATTCAAGAGTGGTTACACATTTTTACCAGTGGCAGGGCTTCCTTAATAAACTGCAGTGAATAGTCATCTGCCGAAATGAAAAAAAAACTCTAAATGTGGCTCAACAAAGATGGCTAAGACAGATTTTAGGAGTCAGTTATAGAGATCGGGTTTAAATCAAGGAAATCCTATGCCGAACTGGGAGTCGACCCTTTAGTAAGATTGTGAGAGAGCGACGCATGAGGTTTGCGGGATATGTTCTCCGACAAAATGAATTACGCATAAGAAGAGTTGCAATGATATCCTAGTACAACTGGACGCCACTCATTCATTGAGGTCCTCATGGCATGTGGGAAGAGGCTTCAGACATAACCAGTGACAGATTTTTATGGAAACAGCTTGACGTCAAATGCTCCGAACGGCGCGGCAGGGTCTAAGTCAGTAAGAATAGCACATTAGGTTTTTGAAATAAAACTTTTAATAGCAGGAAAATGCACTGTAGATACCTTAGAATATGCATTTTGTTGGCTTTCAATATCAGAAATAGTGCTTGGCGGCTGGATTTCCCCCGCACTGGGGAGCTCCTAGCGCTCCCCAGACCCCATTGCTAGTAAGGTCAGGGAATCTACAATTTTATGGCAACAGCTTGACGGCAAATGCGCCAAACGGCGCGGGAGGGTCTAAGTCAGTAAGAATAGCACATAAGGTTTTTTAAAATAAAACTTTTTAATAGCAAGAAAATGCACTGTAGATACCTCAGAATATGCATTTTGTTGGCTTTCAATACCAGAAATAGTGCTTGGCTGCGGGGCTTCCCCCGCGCTGGGGAGCTCCTAGCGCTCCCGCAGACCCTCTTGCTAGTGTTGACGGGGAATCTACAATTTTTCCACTAACTCATGGAAGAACCTATTCTAGGGCACAATAAACGTCTTCCGAAAAAATGAAGGATCAGAATGCAATAAAGATTATGTATACACACATAAATACATTTTTTAAAAAATTCGCGAGGGGGTTCGGGGGGGGGGGGGGAGAAAAAAATCCCCCCCCCCAAGAAAAAAATCCTGGCTACACCCATGCTTCATAAGTAATATAGAATAAAGAACAGATCTATTCACAATCACCTTATGAGTTATGATACGCAAGAAAAGTTTAGTTTTGTGAAACAAATGATGAAAAAGATATTACTCTTTTTGTTAACTGAAGTTCGCTGGATTTCGAAAGGGGTTTGTTAATGCTCGTTTTGTTAAGCTCTTAAATACAATTTTTTTTTCTTTTTTAGAAACATGGAAATTCAACGGTCGGCGATGACTTAAAAGCAGCCTAAAAAATTGTTTTACATGGTAGGCATCTAACGCAAATGAATGAAACCAACCTCCGACTGCTAGGGAAGATATATAATTTCATTGATTATCTCATTTTTCTTTTATCGAGATTAATTCGAGATATTAATTCTATTTTAAAGAGTTTTACAATCTCGCATAACTTGTTTGTAGACAAATGAATTACTCTCAATGGAAACAAACAGGAAATGTTTCTTATATTTTCGTAAATATCCGAGAAATGATTTTGCATTATTTGTAAACTTTGAAAACTAAATATCATTTCAATTATTCCCAGAGACCGCCAAGTTAGATGACGTCATGTCTTTTTCTATGCACCTTCGCGTGGGTCTTTCCATACTTCTGCCAGGGCCAGTCCTAGCAATTGCGGGCCCTATGCGAAACGGATTGCGCGGGGCCTATTCTGGGTAGGGGTAAGGATAATAAGTGAAAATTAAGATTTTGTATCAAATAAATAAATTCGTCTTTGCATTTTATACATTCTTAACTATGTACAAAATCACGATTAAATTAACTTTACTTTATGAGCCTTGTGTGTAGCGAAGTCATACAGTAGATCATCAAAATTCTGTTTCCTACATAGATCACGATCAATAGCAAGAATTGCCACATTGTTCAATCTCTCTTCGTGAATTGTTGACCTTAAGTAATTCTTGATTAGTTTAAGACGCGAGAAACTTCTATCACAAGATGCCACAGTTACAGTTCAAATCTCATCTGAAATGAGCAAATTGCAGTGTTCACAATTCTGTTGAAGCATTTTATCCTGTAGCCATCTTCAGCTTTTCGATGTGTGAAGTTTTCCACAGATTTATTATACTGCCTTTTCCTTTGACTTTTGGCTGGAAAGATTGCAACAAATCCATGTTTCCAGCCAACTTCTTTTTGCTGTCCCAAGAAGAAACAACAGGAAGAAACTTCAAACGTTCATACACAACCACAAGCTTTTTCACATTAACCAGATCTGATACATACCGGATAGTTAATGACATCTGCCTTTGTGACTTATGTCTGGAGTACAATCCAATATCACTTCATTCTTGATGTCTCGAAGAATAGCATTCACCACAGCATGCATCAGCTACTACATTAACGAGTTCGCTTTGAATCATCTATCCCAGGTAATGATCATGAACTTCTGTATTGGTAACACGTCGAAGATGTTCCCCCATTACTGGATCAGATTTTGCGAGTAATTCTACTAGACCAGGAAATTCTAATTACTTGGCTCTTTAAGTCTTTCAATGGTCCCTCTGAAAGCTAAATTGCGCTTTGCTAGAAATTGTACAATTGCAGCTAGTCCAACGTTTAGTTTCAGAATAAAGCATCTCTTGGTGAACTTTGTCAATGCCTGTTTTTTTTTCCTTAATCTTGCTCTAGCTTCACAGCAACTGGTCATGGCGTCTTTTTTTCATGCTCTGCTAGCCTTGTGGTACAGCTTTGCCACTGGTCAAATCCTTCATTTGTTTTTTCCATTAGCCGACAGTAGAAACAATAGATCTTGTCTGCTGACACAGAATATATCAGCCAAGGACGCAAAACACATTCACCATTACTCAGGTTTGGTTTGCAATGCACATAAGAGAATTGTCTACCATCATTATTTTTCGGAAAATTCTCCAAAGTAATCTTAGGTGGACCTTTTTGTAATAAAATAGTCAATACAAGATCTTTCCATTTTTTCTAGACAGATGGCAGGATAATCCAGATTTCTCAATGAATCGACCACATTTAGCTCATTATCTATAACTACATGTTCATCAGTTGTTACATTATTGTCTTTATTTCTTACGACATGTTGATCAGTTGTTACATTATTGCCTTCATTTCTTACGACATGTTGATCAGTTGTTACATTATTGCCTTCATTTCTTAAGACATGTTGATCAGTTGTTAGTGTTACATCATGTTCTTCTCTGACGACATGTTGATCAGTTTTTACATTATTACCTTCATTTCTTACGACATGTCCATCAGTTGTTCGTGTTGCATCATGTTCTTCTTCTCTTACAACATGTTGATCAGTTGTTAGTGTTACATCATGTTCTTCTTCTCTTACGACATGTTGATCAGTTGTTAGTGTTACATCATGTTCTTCTCTTACGACATGTTGATCAGTTGTTAGTGTTACATCATGTTGTTCTTCTTTTACGACATGTTGATCAGTTGTTAGTGTTACATCATGTTCTTCTTCTCTTACGACATGTTGATCAGTTGTTAGTGTTGCATCATGTTCTTCTTCTCTTACAACATGTTGATCAGTTGTTAGTGTTACATCATGTTCTTCTTCTTTTACGACATGTTGATCAGTTGTTAGTGTTACATTATGTTCTTCTTCTCTGACGACATGTTGATCAGTTGTTAGTGTTGCATCATGTTCTTCTTCTCTTACGACATGTCCATCAGTTGTTAGTGTTGCATCATGTTCTTCTTCTCTTACGACATGTTGATCAGTTGTTAGTGTTACATCATGTTGTTCTTCTTTTACGACATGTTGATCAGTTGTTAGTGTTACATCATGTTCTTCTTCTCTTACGACATTCACCACTGCAGTTTTTGCATTCTTCGTAGACTCTGTTTCAGCTGTCTCACTACAAGTGATTAGGTTCTCATTTTCGGGTTTTCATCGTTTTCTATTGGAACTTTTGTTTAGGTTACAATTCGCACTATTATTATATTTTTATTTAAATATGAAAGCTGACAATGCTTTTTTTTATTCGCGTAAGATTTGTGTTTTCCTTATAACAATTTTGTCTCATTATCAAGAGATTTTAAAAATAATTTATATTTTGCATCATTATGCAATTACTGATATACTTAGCGCGGGGCCTATGAAAGCGCGGGGCCCGCTGCGCCCACATAGGTTGCAGTGGCTTAAGACCGGCCATGACTCCTGCGAGTGGGTTTTTCCTTCCAGGGTTAAAATATACTAAGTTTATTTAGGTTTAATTAAACTGATACGTGACACAAGTAAGTATGCTTACTAATTTGGTAAAGGCATGCAACTAAAATATTTTTGCTTTAAGTACTTCTATGTAATTTAAAAACAAACTTTTATTTATTAAGAACTTTTATTTCCTTTCGCTGAATAGAATAGAATTTTGATGAATAGAGCAATTACAGATCTTTGTTTTGAGTTTCATATTTTAAATTATGTTGAAAATATTATAATTTTATTTTTTTCTAAATTGTTCTTTTTCCTGTTAATATTTGACTATTTCTGGTTAAATTGAACAATAATTAATTTTCTTTTTTTTTGCAAAATCTTATCACAGCTACACAGAATTGATTTTAAATTTTAATTCATAAATGTGAACTATTCATTTTAAAATAACTTTTCAAATTCAATATATTGTAGAAATAAGTATTGACATCATAGCAAAAGATATTTTTAGCAATTAATTTATATCTTAATATGTATAAGTGTTTTTTTTACATGACCAGCATTTTAACAGAAGAACATATATAATATAGTATCTAATATAAATTATTTAATATATATATGTATATGACAAATATATCCTGCATACTGATTAGTTTCTCTTTCAACAAGAAGAAAAGCTTCAAAGTTTGGTTGTGTATCCCTGAAATCAAATTTCTACAAATAAGTTATCACAGACGTAACGTGACTATCTATATTTAACTATGCACTGATATTATTCTAAAAAGTAAAAATAAATAAATCAACCTACAGGAGTTAACTTTGGTCTTTGAATTTTAAAATCCTGGAAAAAGTATTACAGCACTTGAAAAAAAAATTATGTCTAAATTAGATTATCAAAAAGGTTTGTAAATTGAACAAACAACATGAAAGGGGAAGCTACTTTGTATCATTAAAGGGGATCTCGTTTTGTTTTTCTTCCTCTCCCATAATAAATGTAGGAAATATATTATTGGGTCTTATCAGTTGTAATGAGTAGATGGGGTTTGAACAAAAAATATCTTTGATCAAAATGATAGACCATCAAGCAGCACTAAATTATAAATAATTTTTTTTTGTTCATTAAATTCAAATTTCTTTTTTGTGAGGGGGTTCATTGCAGAAAATTGCAAAATGCATGTAACATAAAAGTGGTGTGCTTTATTTAACTTAAAAAACAATGTTTTTGCTATGAATAAATTATGTCTGTGTACTAATTCCTAGTTTTTTTACTTACCTCTCCTGTTTCCAAAGCTTTATAAACAAAGTCCCAAGAAAAATTACCTCTTTCTATCAAATATAAATTAATAAAAGAAATTAACAAAAACAAATAAAGATGGCAAGAAAATGTTAGTGACATAATTAGATATGAATATATGACTTTCCAGTCCTATGAATATTCACATATATTTATGTTTAGCCATATGTTCATAGATCTCCATAACAACAGTCTTTGTTTACTATTACGTCAACTAACTCTTCTATGTTGATATCAAGTGTTAATATGTTGTTGTTGTTTTTTTGTTTTACATGTTTCGGATGTTCCTTCAGAGTTGAAGATAATTACATTCTAGTCCAAACCTCCGGCAGGACGACGTTGGATGCGAGCGGTCAGGATTTGAACCCGGGACCATCGATAAATCTGAATGACAGTCCAGCGCGCAAACCGCACGACCAGTCAATCGCATCTACCATAGTTAGGAGTCAGTGAATCCTTTTAGCTGTTTGGTTATATTAAGTGATTTAAGATAAGTTTTTTTTAGTTGTTTTAGTATTAAAAGTGCTCCTTCTTTGCTAGTTCTATTACGGCGTTAAATGGGTTGTCCGAATCAGCCAGGAAATCCAACGACTTAGCATTATTTAAGTCACTAAATAACATAAAAGACTAGATCGACTTAATTATCTTCTCTTTTGAAGTAACGTCTGTAATTCATAAGATAGATAAAATAGTACCGATTTTAAATAGTCTAACTTCTAACGATTTTAGGATACCATTTTTTTACTATGTTTATATTTTACTCAATTAAGTTATATATAATGCATATATCTGATACATTAGCACTTACATATTTACATTAAAGAGATACATTAGCACTTGCATATTTACATTTATGTGATACATTAGAACTTTGATATTTTTATGAGAAACATTATCACTTACATATTTACATTTATGAGATGCATTAGCATTTAGATATTTACATTTATGAGATGCATTAGCACTTATATATTTACATTTATGAGATGCATTAGCACTTACATATATGCATTTATGAAATACATTAGCATTTAGATATTTACATTTATGAGATGCATTAGCACTTAGATATTTACATTTATGACATGCATTAGCACTTAAATATATGCATTTATGAAATACATTAGCACTTAAATATTTGCATTTATGAGATGCATTAGCATTTACATATTTATATTTATGTGATACATTAACACTTCGATATTTACATTTATGTGATATATTAGCACTTAGATATTTACATTTATGTGATACATTGGCATTTAGATATTTACATTTATGTGATACATTAGCACTTCTATTTTTATATTTATGTGATACATTAGCACTTCGATATTTGCATTTATGTGATACATTAGCACTTTGATATTTACATTTATGTGATACATTAGCACTTACATATTTACATTTATGTGATACATTAGCACTTAGATATTTACATTTATGTGATACATTAGCACTTATGAGATTTATTTATTTATGAGATATTTCAAATGTGAACCTTGTACAACGTTTGCATTTTTTTTGTCTGATTTCTTCTGAGCCGTCTGTTTGTAACTGCCGCTGTCGCTAGATGGCCATGACATGCTGTCATATGCTAACTTGTGCATGTCAGGCTTAGCCCATGAGCCATGTATCACTACTGACTTAGCAAAAATACTACTGTAAGATAAGGCATTAGACGCATACAATATTATTCATAATACACATGACAGGGGTGAAATAAAACAAGTTGATATTTTAAAAAACATTTTATAATGATTGATTGTTTTTATTTTAGGCACATCGGCACAATTTAGGCCATGTCGTGCCTGTAGTCCTTTAAAAACTACTCTCTCTCTCTCTAAACATTAGAGGCTAAAAAAAACACTTAAAAAAAAACTTTTATTAAGCTGCGTGTTTCAATAAGGTTGGATAAGTCAGTCATGTAATTAATTTTTTAATAGCTCTAGACAAACAATAAAAAAAACATTTATAAAAATTTAAAAAAAAAAGGGGGAACAACCTGAAATAATCTCATTGCTCAGGCCTCCTCAGGCTTTTCAAGTCAACGCGGAAAGCCTATAAACATGGAAGAGTATATAGTTATCTCTATTGTTTCTATAGTGTTGTCCTATTTTTCATGCTGCGTTCACTATGACTCAGATGACGACCTATGAAGGGGACTAATTCAGCTTATACCACCACTTCAGTCAGGTACAAACTATTTCCCTTTTTTGAGATATCAACAAAATAATACATTACTTTTAATTAATTGTTTTTTTATTATTTATTCTTGAGTTGTTTGGCAAAAGAAATAATTGTAAAAAAAATTCAGCTTGATCCAAGATTGGGTGTTGGAGAGATAACGTGTACAAACTTTTGAGCAGACAGAGATAGTTTATTTGAGCTTTTAAAAAAATGGTCAGGAGAATGGATAGACCAACAGGTAGAAAACACAGTGATTGGGGCTTAGAAAGGCAAACACAGAGAGAGAGAGAGAGAGTAGTTAGGCAGGAGGATATTTTCTAACATATGAATAAATTACTTTTTTATTTAATGAAAACTAAATTTAAATAAATGTGTACCTATCAAAACCTTCATCAAAAGAGGTTTTCATTAAAGAAGCCTTTCGTCTTCTCCAAATAATGAGTGCCGCCACTACAGCGAGGACAAGTAATACAAACAATGGGATACCAATGGCTAGACCAAGTAGAAGTTTTTCTGAGCCTGGAGATATTTTGATAAATAATGTGGATAGATTTTATTGTTGTAAGAAGAAACATAATGTTTTTACAATGTAGATATATCTATGATGAAAATATTTTTTTTGTTCTTTTCAGGATCTTGTTTATTCATCACTAAAGTTTAAAACTAAACTTTCGTTGCATTAGTTAACAAATAATATTACAGACGTAATGAAAAAGAGCTACGCCTAGGGTCTGAACATCTAGGATCTGATCATCTAGGGTCTGAACATCTAGGGTCTGAACATCTAGGGTTTGAACATCTTGGGTCTGAACATCTAGGGTCTGAACATCTTGGGTCTGAACATCTAAGGTCTGAACATCTAGGGTCTGAACATCTAGGGTCTAAACATCTAGGGTCTGAACATCTAGGGTCTGAACATCTTGGGTCTGAACATCTAGGGTCTGAACATCTTGGGTCTGAACATCTAGGGTCTAAACATCTAGGGTCTGAACATCTAGGGTCTAAACACATAGGGTCTGAATATCTTGGGTTTTAATATCTTGGGTCTGAACATTTAGGGTCTGAACATCTTGGGTCTGAACATCTAGGGTCTGAACATCTAAGCAAGACCTTTTGGTCTTTATTATATCGTCTGAAGAACAGTCTAGTTTTAGTTTGAAAAAGGAGTTACTCACCGTCCATGGTACTGGAAATAAAAAAAAATAAATTAGTAGTACAAGACGCTTAGAGTTATTAGCTTATTAATAGAAACAAAATGAGACATGAAATATTTGTTCAAAAATAAAAGTTGAAGACATAATAACGACGATGAACATGTATATAAATGAGATTGTATTAAAAAAGTATTATTGCGAATAAATATATCATTGAGACTACAAATAAAAAAAAATATCATGCCATATCTAACATATCTCATTGCACATGCAATGCCACACATTTGAAAACAAACATTTAAAAAAAATCTTTCTAGAAACAATATTGAACCTTTACTTACACGCAGTAAGCCCTGTCATGCGTGAGATCACATGGGCATTGATTCAGCTTCTCAAAAATTTCACAAACTGTGGCATCAACAGAAACTGCGAACATAAAATTAAAATATGCAAAAAATATATTTCGATTAAACATAGCCATATCTTAGATTAATCATGTGATTATTTTGCAACATGAAGTTGTTGTTAGTTTTAGATTAAAGATTTAAACAAGGAAGAGACATACGCTAATTAAATCATCTACAGATCATTTTCTAAGCTTGTGCTGGGAACAAGGAATGCTCCCCCAGGAGTTGAAAGACTCCAACATAGTTACAATTTATAAAAATAAAGGCGACCGCTATGATTGTAACAATTACAGAAATATCCCACTGCTTAGCCTAGTCAGAAAGGCTTTTGCTAGAGTATTACTAAAGCAATTACAGATCCTGGCAGATCGTGTTTATCCAGAGTCGCAGTGTGGATTTAGGGCAGGTAGATCTACAACAGATATGATTTTCTCTCTGCTCAGCTACAGGAGAAGAGCAGAGAACAAAAGCAGCCCCTCTTCATAGCATTTATTGACCAAGGCCTTTGACCTTGTTAGCAGAAGCGGTCTGTTTACTGTACTAGAGAGAATCGGCTGCCCAAATAAGTTAAGAAAACTAGTGTCAGCTTTTCACGAAAATTTGCAGGGCACTGTTCAGTTTGTAAGTTCTTCCTCCAGGCCATTCTCCATTAAGAACAGTGTAAAACAAGGATGTGTACTGGCCCCTACACTATTTGGCATCTTCTCAGTCGTACTAACCAGTGCTTTTAAATCCCTGGAAGACGGAACATATATCCATAGCAGATCCGATGGAAGGCTCTTTAACCTGGCACGTCTTAAAGCCAAAACGAAAAGGCGTCGTATCTTCATAAGGGAGCTGCTGTTTGCCGATGACGCGGCACTCGTATCTCACTCACAAGGAGGTCTACAGAAGCTAGTGAACGCCTAAGCAGCTGCTTGTCAAGAGTTTAGCCTTACTATAAGTCTCTCCAAGACCGAAATCCTGGCACAAGACGTCGCAGAAATACCATTAATACAAATTGAGAACCACACCCTTTCAGTGATGCAGGAATTTACCTACTTGGGTTCAACAATTGTAGTGACCTAGACTTAGACATCGAGCTGACAAAAAGGATAGGAAAAGCTACCACAGCATTAGCGAAACTCTCCAAGCGCGTCTGGTAAAATGGTAATTGACCACAGCGACCAAATTCCTAGTCTACAACGCCTGTGTTGTGAGCACTTTCCTTTATGGCAGTGAAAGCTGGTCAACATACATGTACCAAGAGCACAGATTGAATAGTTTCCACTGGCGCTGTCTGAGACGCATAATGTTCATCTCTTGGAGGGACCATGTCTCCAATCAGAAAGTTTTGAGATTGGTCAATATGAACAGCATGTATGCTCTCCTGACACAAAGAAGATTACGCTGGCTTGGACATGTCACCCGCATGCCAGATGGTAGAATCCCGAAAGATATCTTATATGCTGAGCTTGTGGAAGGAGTCAGACCCAAGGGCCGCCCAAGAATAACATATAGAGATGTCTGCAAGCGAGACATGAGAGCCACAGGCATCAGTGAAAGTATGTGGGAAAACATAGCCAAAGACCGGAGTGCATGGAGACAGACTGTGCGTGCTGGTACAACCCTTGCTGAGAACAAAAGAATTGAAGCGGCCTTAATCAAGAGGGAAAATAATAAAGCTGCCCTGTCCGCTAGCCCTAAATCAGAGGTATACACATGTACGAATTGTGGCAAAGTCTGCCGCTCTAGAATTGGCTTGATTAGCCACACCAGATTCTGCCCGTCTCAAGATTAAGCCAAAACCAGTGACTCAATTCGGCGCATCCATTGCCTTTCGAGACAAAAGGAGCCATATATATTAGGTCATTTTCTAAGAAATTAAAAGTAGGATATAATTCCAGATAAGTCTTTTCATCAGAAGTAGCACAGAAACCCAGGGCCGGTCTTAACAATTGCAAGTCCTTATCGAAATTGATTGCGCGGGGCCCAGTCAGGGTAAGGATAAAAAGTGAAAATAAATGCTTCTTTGCATTTTATTCTTTCTTTACTAAATAAAATATCAAAATCAAATTAACTTAACGAGCCTTGCGTGTAGCGAAGTATCATCAAAATTCGTTTTTTTAACATAGATCACGCTTAATAGCAAGAATTGTTAAATTGTTAAATCTATCTTTGCGAATTGTTGACCTCAAGAAGTAATTCTTAATTGTTTTTCAAAGATACGGGCGTTGTTAAAAATAGCAAACAAGTTTGGAATAGTAGTGTATCTTTCATTACTTGACAGATAAGTTAAAATGACATTTTTGTCTATTTTATAAGTTTTTATAAAATTTTAATAATATTGTGAGATTTCCAGGACTTTCACGTATATTTTGCTTTTTCAGAAGATTTCTTAATTCTCCTGGAAAATCAGGAGACTGCGGGAACTTTGTTATAAGTTATAATGTTTTAATTTAATAATTTATCCCTAGAATCAGTTCGAAGGGGGCCCACTGTGGCCGCATAGTTTGCAGTGGCTTAAGGCCGGCCCTGCAGAAACCTTTTTTCCAGATACCCTCTTGCCCAAAATCTCCCTCAAAAAGATTTGACCAGAGCGCACTGAGCAAGGTTTAGTATTTAAAAAAAAAACACGCTATATAAAGCATTGCTACAAAATGTAGTTCCAAAGCTTTATAAAACAGACGAGAATAGACAAAGATCTTTGACTAAACTTCAGACTACATCATAAGACAAACACGTGTGTACTTACACTCTTTTCCTTCAATAGTCATTGAGGTCAGGTTGACTTTAGTATCGTCTATTTTAAAGTCTGTGTGGTTTGATAAATATTTCAAGGCAGCAACTATTGCATTCACATACTCACTAGTATTTCTGTTGTCTATCTTTATAGTATAGTTGACTACAATACTCCCTGAGCTGAAGGTACGTAGAAAACAAAAGGCATGTATTGTTGAACAAATAGTAATGTCTTATCTTACAACGACAAGTATATTAATTCTTTTTAAACATAGCGCAGTGTCTCAGAACGAAATTAAAGTACAATAATTCTTTCAGGGTGTGTTCACCTTACAGATGTGTATCATTATGTACCTAAATAAATTGTGAGCTTATGTAACCAAACTAGCTGTGTGATCTAAAGTACCCAATGTAGCTATGTAAGCTCATCCAAAAAATTTATCTGAGCTTAGGTACCTAATAGAGCTGTGTAAAGTGTGATGGATGCCTGTCTCTCTTGTAGTTAATTGTTAATGCCTGTCAAATTATGACAGATTACTCTTCAAATGTATGAGTTTCTTGTTCGGGTGTATTCCAGTGCAATTAACACACAAGCAAACAAGTACCACCAGTTTTTATCAGTTATAAAACGAGTCTAAACTCCGTTGAACTGTTTAACAAATTTGTAATCCATGAAAGGCCACAGTCTATGTCTCTGTCGATAAAAAACGTCCTAACCCTGTAAAATCCTATCGCCAACTGATTTTCTGTCCCTGAAAAGCCTCCATCCCAACAAAGTCAAAGCGTCATTAATCCCGTTCAATATACGTCTACTATGGTGCGTCTCTAGCTAACTAAAGTACAAACTAAGTGTCAAACACAAGTCAACTAGCTAATAAAGCTGTGTGTTAAAACATGCACCAAATAAATCTGATAAAATGTATGTACCTAATAGAGCGGGTTGAGTTCGGGTGCCCAATAAAGATATTTGAACATAGATACTAAATACAGTGGGACATCGATTTCTGTTCTGAATCATTCATTAAAATAACAAACAAACTGAAAAAGATACGCTATTCCAATTTTGTACACACACACACAAAACAGAAACAAAGAAACGGCAATGAACTAAGCAAGTAGAGTAGGGAGATTAAAAAATGCGAATTCGGTGTCAGTGGTGTATTGACTTTTGTATAAAAGTATTTAGAATAGTGGTTAATAGTTTTTATTTTGTTCTTGGCTTTTAACATTCAGAATTGCGAGTTCAAACCCTATGCTACCTCTGCAGCTACACCCAATTATGGAAAAGGCTTATGGAGTTAACACTGGGGTAGAGCCAGCGACCCCGCTCACCCAAACTGTATCGACACTTGCTTTTACTATTGGACACATTAGCTGTGTGGAGAAAGGGAAACTGAAGTGTGGGCGACAGCGTTCCGTCCAAAGCTGATTCCCAGGCCTTCATCTCATTTCCATGACCCATGATCGCTTTGCAACTGAGGGAGGTCATATACTTTTAACATTGCTAGTGACATTTTTGAAACTAGACTTTTTCTAAACTGTTTACCAAACACGAATCTGTTAGCTGGTCCAATATGTGTGTAAATATATACTATTTTAAAATTCACGTTTATTATTATTTAGTAACTAATTTATTGGTTTGATACATTAATAATTATGATGTGAAGATTGCTTCAATTAAATTGAGGTAATTTCTTATGAACAGCATGGCACACAAATATGTAAATATCAAATAATATAGTGGGAAGGCGTGGTCGAGAACTTAAAGGCAGCACGAGAAACCTCCCAGATACCGCTTCCCCCCAACTGGTCCACAAAAAATTGTGGGACATAGCGCTCTGAGCATGCTATAAGCTTGAATGTAGCGCTATGTAAAAGCTATATATACATATACATATGAACACACACACATAATTAATCTTTTTTACACAAATAATCCTTCATTCTTTCTGAAGACGTTTATTGTATCCTACAATAGGTTCTTAATGGAGTAAGTGGAAAAATTGTAGACTGCCCGCTCTTGTCAGCAAAGGGGTCTGGGGGGAGCTCAAAGCGGTCCCCCTGCGCTGGGCGAAGCCCAGCCGCCAAGCATTATTCCGGTATTGAAAGTCAACAAAATGCATATTCTAAGGTATCTACATGTATTATCATGTTATTAAAAAGTTTTATTTCAAAATCTAATGTGCTATTCTTACTAACTTAGATCCTCCCGCACCGTTCGGCTCATTAGACGGAAAGCTGTTTCCATAAAAATCTATCACTGGCAATGTCTGAAGCCTTTTCCCACCTGCTCTGAGGACCTCCATAAAAGTGTAACGTGAAGTTGTACAAGGATGTCCCTGTTTGCACTTTCCTCGACTTGGCCTCCATGTCATCGCAACTCTTTTTGTGTGTAATTCACTTTGTTGGAAAACATGTCCCGCAAACATCATTTCTACTCTCTGTCCCATCCTTACTAAGGGGTCGCTTTCAGTGTGGCATAGGATTTCCTTGATTGAGACCCGATCTCTAGAACTAACTGACTCCTACCTATCTTTGTTGAGCCACATTTAGTCTTTTACTGTACTTTAATAGTGGAGTCCAACCAGTGGTAGAAATTTGTAATCTCTCTTGGCTAAGCTCTTTGTATAAGATGACTCTAGTTTGCTTTACATTTTAGACCGTAAAGGAAGGTTTTATTGTCAAAATCTCTGTTGAGGGGTTTGAAACTAACAAAACTCTGGAGTATTTTTTTTAACAAATTCAAAGCCCCATTTATCTACGCTACTAGAATTTGGTGAGAGTAGTTTGCTTTAGAATAACATTAAAAAGGGGGTTTCAACCTCAAAATCCTCCTTAGCTATGGTCTTAGAATTTGGGGATTGTAGTTTGCATTTTTTTTATTTATAGAAGGGGGGGGGTTATCCTTGGATGCACTGAGGCAAAATGGTTTAGTATTAAAATCTCACCTAAAATAAACAAAATTAAAGCAAAGAATAAGTCACAATCCGACTCCACCTTCCCCGCCAAGGACGGATTTTATTTCGGGGGGGGGGGGGGGGGGGTTGAAGCCCAACCCCCCCCTGGCTACCTCCAAACTATATAAATAAATATATATATATATATATTTATATATATATATGTATATATATATTTATTTAAATAAATCAAAACTGTAATATTTTACATCTACTTACTTCATATAAAATATTTCAACAGAATAGAGATCTTTTATTTTTTCCCTCATGATTCTTTTGATCTAAAAGTAAACAGATTCACTATGTTGTTGGTTATTTCAACTAATCATACATCTATTTGTGTCTTTATTTAAATCATTATTCTTATGGTACATCTGTAAAATTTTATAAACACGTAAAAATACTATTTATTTCAGTAAATTAAACATAAAAAAAAGTACTTCACTTACTGTAGCTTCTAGTTGACTTTTCAGTTTCATATAACTTTCAGAACTTTGATCAGACAAATTTACATTTTTGGCGGTGTAATTAATTCTGATGGAGACATTCTTGAGCATGATGGCTGAACAAAGAAAAGTATATTATTTACAGCCAGTATACATTGGTCAGACGTACTGTGGTAGACTATTTCTTTGTAGTGGTTTGTTATGGCGTTAACTGTTGTAGGTTTGCAATGTCGGGCATGAATGCCATGTTGCAAGTTAACAAGTACTGTGAAAGACATGGTGCAAGTTAACAAGTACTGTGAAAGACATGGTGCAAGCTAACAAGTACTGTAAAAGACATGGTGCAAAGCAACCCATACAGTGGACAGCATAGTGCACAGCAAAAGGTATAGTGAGTGCATGGTGCACCGCAAACCATAGTCAAAGCTTAGTGCACTGATGCATATACTGACGACATGGTGTGCTACAGCGCGTATAGACCTACAGCACATAGTCACTTCTACAAGGCAAAACTGCATATGATAAGGTAGCAAACTCCACGAGCGTAGCCATGGAAGTTTTGAGTTTAAAACCCCTTCAGATTTTTTAGAAGTTAACACCCTTACCACTTCAATATAAAATTACAGCAAACTACAATCAATAAATTCTATAAGCTTTGCCTTCCAGGGGGTTTTTGAGTTTAAAATTCCCATACAGAGAGTTTTGAGATTTTAAAAAACAAACAATTCTTCAATATTAAAATAAAGCGAAATAAAGTCACCAAATTCTACGAGCGTAGCTAAAGGGGGTGAGTTCTAGATTGACCCCCTCCCCTTTTCTAATACAAGAAAAAAGCCACAATTTCTAAATTCCATGAGAATAGCCAAATAAGATTTCGTGGTTAACCTCTCCCTCCTCCAAATATAAACTAAAGCATAAATATAGTTACCAAGTTCTACATTAATTAAGGTAGCAGTGGGTTCGAGATTTACCCCCCCCTCTTCTAATAAAAGAAAAAAGCTACAAAGCCGTTTTTGAGATTTTTGTCCAGTTTCCACCTAACACCCTCCTCACTCTCACCTGCGCAACCTTCTTGAAGTTCAACTTGAATAGAGTTAATGTAAAAACCCTAATTAAAATCATTGAAAACAATTACACAATCTAACAAATAAAATCTTTTGTTCCGTAAAGCTGACGACATGAAATCAGCTTCTGTCTGGTACAACAGTCTGGAAATGTTGGACTGTATTTGATGTCATAATTATTTATGTTTTTTTTTCAAATTTTTAAAAATATTTTTAACTGGAGCAGAACCGACATTTTCCTAAAAGAATCGTCCTAAGTCTATCCACAGACCACATTAAAAAGTCAGACAAACTACTAGTTTGGTTAGAATCACTTTAAGATATTTTAATTATTCTTTAAATAGTAAGGTACAATGTAAGAGATCTGACTACCTTGACACGAGTGTCCGTCACTTTGAAATATTTAACCATTTTGACATTAACATTTGAAGTGTCCAATTGTGTTGATGCAAATGTCAGCACAATTATGAAGTTTCAGTTCACACTCGTCGATGTCTGAGTTTAAACAACGAAAGGAATGAAAATGTTGATTGTATGTTCATTAAACATATTCTATTACGGCAAACAAAATCTCGTTACATACAAAAAAAGGATGTCACACCTTGATAACGCCTAGATATTTATATGCCTTCACTTGTTCTATAGATACAGTGTTTATTTGCCGTTCACGTATAGTTTCTTTTTTTTTCTGAAATCTATTATAAGTTCTTTAATTTGTGTGACATTCAGTTCTAGAAAGTTTTAAGTGCATCAGTTGGTAAACTCTTCTGAAATAAGACCGAGTATGGCAGTATCATCAACGAATTAATGAGTTTAACTGAGTCATAGATGCTTTTGATGTCATTAGTGTAAGAGTGTACAGTACAGGAGAAAGTACACAACCTTGTGGAGAGTACGTACTCGATTTTACGATTTGGTATTGTTGACTTGAACATACAGAAGTCGTTGGGTTAACAGTCTAGAGATGAATGTTGAAATGATGCGTATCAGCACGTTGTATATATTGTTTTCTTCATCGCTGATGGTCTTGTTTTATTGCATTGAATTTAAAAGTGTTTAATTAAAAAACAATCTACTCTGCACTGTGTTTTTTCAGTGAGTTTAAACATAGGCATAGTGGCACCTGCGTAATTAAAATTGTGACTAGGAATATTATTTTAAACGATTTTATTTAATCTGACATCTTACCTAAGCATTCTCTATCAGAATCTCCTGGCCTAAATCCTGCATAGCATGTGCATGTGTAGTTTCCCTTGCTATTAGTACAGTTTTGTGGGCATACGCGACTAGAGCATTCATCAATATCTTAGAAAACAAAATTATTGAACAATATTTTTTGGCATACACATTTTCTGTTCAATATAGCAAAAAAAAATGTGTTTTTTTTTAGTTGATAGACAAGATACCTGTGAGAAGTACTACTAAAAGAGAATCCAGACTAGACAAATACTTATATAATAGCGTCTTTTCCCCTTTCGGCGGCCGCTAAAAATCATATAATTTTGTTACTCAAGATTTCTATATATGAAAAAATGTAACAAATTAGATTTTTTTTTTTTAGTGTAAATAACGAAGTCGTCGTCTTCTTTTTTTTGTTGAAGTCACGTGACGTCTGTATCCTATAACATAAGATATATATTAATAAAGAAAATAAATTATATATATATTTCAAGAGTTTTATATATTTCTAATAACTATTAATTGATTGCGTTTTTATATTGCGTTGGTATAAAGAATAAAGGAAATGCAGCTCTGTTTTTCAAAACTAGTAAAATTCTTTTTTATTTGCACTGTGGATTTTAATTTAATTATGTTTCAAATGCAAACACACGTTTTTTTAATGATATGTAAAATAGTGAAAAGTGATTTAATGTTTATCAGGACCATCAAAAAGTAAAAAATAAACTTATGTCACCTTCACATTTTCCGCTAGTAATGTTGTATCCAGGTTTGCATTCACAGACGTCTGGACCTGATCTGTTGACACACATCTGGCCCTCTTGTTGTTCACATTGAAGTATTGTACACTGGTCAATGTCCACTTCACAACGTAATCCTGGAAGAACGAGATCAAATAATTGAATGTGTACGATACTGTACGCAAGAACTCGTGAACCTTGCACGCAAAGAAAGATAAAAAAAAACTTATTTCATTTGCGATGTCTTTGTAGGATCTTGAAAATCACATGGAAAGAATGTGCAATGCTGATATCCTTGCGCGAACAGGTATTCCCAACATCTTCACAGCCCTCAGACAACGCCGTTTGCGCTGGCTTTGACCTGTTAGCCAGATGGAGGACAATCGCATGCCGAACTCATTCTCTATGGGTAAATCCCGTCTGACTAAAAAAAACAAGTCGCCCCACCTCCATTACATGGATGTAATAAAACGGGACCTCTATACAATAAACACTGATACTGACCATTGAGAAGACATATCCCAAAAACCGCACTTGATGGAGAGAAACAGTGACCTAGAAAGCTATGGACAGCGAAAAAACATGGGCCTCTGCTCTGGAAGAAAAGTGTGCCATGCAAAAAATGGCCAGTTCCTCTACCACCAAAGCGAAAGCCACCTTAACCTGGGATATTTGTGGACGGGAGTGTCTTTCCAAACTAAGGCTTCACAGTCACATGAAAAAAAGTTCGAGATGAGCCATAGTCGCTCTACGACTGGAGGAGGCCAACATATGTTTAAAATGTGCCCCAGTACTTTACACTCTTAAGTTTCATAAGTTATATTCTGAATATCGATGTAAATGTTGCTGTACTTTTCTAACAAATTATAATGTACACCTACCGTTATATCCAGGTTTACATTTGCAACCATCTATTGGATCGCAATGAGCAGCTCCAGTAGAACAAGCACAGATATTGTCACAGTTAACACCCAAAGAACCAGACGAGCAATCTGAAACAGCAAGTCACAGAATCAAATATCATATAGTCTCAATCATCATACTACAGGTCACTTTACAAAGCGATTTATACAAGAAAAAACTTTCATTCTATTGTCATGCTTCTGTAAAACAAAAACAATAACTGCAATTTTAACCCTATTTGATACACAATACTACAAGTAGTAATTACATTGTAAATAAAATAACACATTCATTTTTAGTAAAATTTGTTTAAGATGATTCTTCTTAGTGTGGAACTGTCGCAATGACATTTCTGGTTTTGAATCCGATAGAATAACTATAAGAGAGTTAAAATAGTTAGAAGTAAAGACACGGAACTGTTGCAGACGAAGATGAAAAGTCATGACTCAAATGCTATTATTGTGTACATACAAATTCTAGTTATCTTTGTGTACAAATAAAATGAGACGGTTCACATATCATTGAACAGATTAAACAAAAATTTGTCGATCCTCAATCACAAGGCTCTTTATTCCTACAGTTAGTATTACTTATCAGTAAACACAAACATAGGACAGAGTTCAATATTGTGTATTCTGTAGTACAACGAAATTATTATAGAATAGTTAAGGAAAAGAAAGGCTCAAGGAGCAGCAGTAGGATGAATCATGATTAAGGAGCTCATCCAAGCCTAGAATAAAATGCGTTATTGTACGTATAACTTCGCATGACATTTGTTGTAGCAAGATCTTATTAACTATATAAGTAATAAATATATATAAATAAAATTGACCCCACCCTCTAGCAAAAAATAGATAGTCATTCATACGTATACGAACATGCAATATTGCAATACTCACTGATACACGATCGTCCGTCATTGTCTAGCCGTGAGCCCACAGGACATTTGCAATGATAGCCAGGTGTTTTATTTTCACAATAATCTTTACTGATACACACATTTCTTTCACACTCATCAATATCTGACAAAAAAAAAGTACATCAAACACATTTACAATGTATTATTTAAATTACTATTCACTTATGTAGGATATACAGTGTGTTTCTGAAACGTGTGACCAGTGACGTCACATTGACCTAACATACATTTTGGGTTTCGCCGTTTGTTACGACGTCTTAGCTTGTTCCCTCAAGTTCAGAAATACTTCAATGTACTATTTTTTCTAGCAAAAAGAGCGAGGTTCAAATTAAGTTAATTTAAAAGGGAGGGCTGGGCAGGAACTGGCTGTACTAAAGGATGAAAGACATTTGAGGCTGCAGAGTCTATAGATAGACATACATTTGTAATGGCTTTCATTGAAATAAAAAAACAGCTTTTTCTGGAGAACGTTAAGAGAACGTCAAGAGAACGTTAAGAGAACGTCAAGAAAACGTTAAGAGAACGTTAAGAGAACGTTAAGAGAACGTTAAGAGAACGTCAAGAGAACGTTAAGAGAACGTTAAGAGAACGTTAAGAGAACGTTAAGAGAACGTCAAGAGAACGTTAAGAGAACGTTAAGAGAAGGTCAGGAGAACGATGGTAAAATATTTTTACTTGTATGATGTAAGAAAGACCCAAGAATCGAGTTGACAAAGATGCAAGGAAATGTCTTCTTTGATAGACGTTTGAAATTGATCTTTTTTCAGATAAAACAAATTAGGTTTTTAGTGGGTGCTTTAAACCCTTAGAATGACGCTAACAACAAATTAAAAATGCTGTAAAATTGCGGTAGGCAAGAAGCGAGGGAAAACACTAATAGACAAGCTTTAGTCATTGCAAATAAATGTATACAACTTTTCAATAAATTGATTCAGAAATTTTATTGAATTTCTATATAAAAAATAAGCTAACTATTAAAGTTCAAACCTTGACAAGATCTATTGTCATTTTGTAACTCAAACCCTGCTCTACAAAGACAAATAGGTTTATTTGTAATATCATCCAATGTGCATACATGACTACAGTTGAATGGATTGGAGTCGACGCACAGTTGTTTCTCTAGAAGTAATACATAGAAATATATGTTATATATATATATATATATATATATATATAAATATATATATGAGATATGATGTTAGATCATGGAACTAAACTATTCTAGAGGAACAGTAACTTCAAGTGAGATCTTTGAGCAACCTATTTGCATACCCTGCACTGTATTAAAAAAATATCGATACAAAGAAGGCTAATACGCGCGATGTACCCGTGTTGTTCAGAAAAAAAAATGTTTGGCTCTATTCAAACAGATTTTTAAAAACTTTATCCATTTTCAGACAAGCTGTCAGGTAGGTATAATAATTTAGAGTAGCAAATATTTTACTTTTGATCAACCTACTCAAAATATGTTTTCAGTGATTCCAGGGTTAGGTATTTTTAACTAGATCTGGTGAAATTGTATGTGGTACTTACAAACATGTCATGCAAAAAACTTCAAAAAAATAATAATACTAAAGCTCACATTTTCCGCTGTTCTACATTGGCTCTTTTTTGTTTCGCAAAGTCCGAAATCCGACAAAAAAAAAGAATCACGCTAATTTCTTTTTCTTTAATGCGAAATGTTAATATTGAATTTATTGTTAATATATATTTCCCCCAGTGTTGCCTAGAATTGGTTTAGCTTCTGGCTAATTCTACATTTATTAAATGTCAATGGTCATTGATAATCATGTCATAGCATTTTCCCCGACATTGTCTGCTTGACCGCTGGGGCACCATACAAGATGTATCAACCTTCTTTCTCCATTGTTCTCTGTCATTTGACTTTGATAGAATTTAATTCTGATGTTATTTCTGAAAATATCACGTGATAAACAGTATATGGCTGTGTATTAAAAAACAATAACCATATATACACATGAAAAATATAAAAAGTTTCGATCCACAACTAAGAACCGGGTACTCAAACATTAAATATATTTACGTCATTGATTCATTCATCATCATTGGCCTCCTTCTGTCGTAGAACGACTATAGTTCATCTCGCACACTTCCTCTTGTGGCTGTGGAGCCCTATTTTGGAGAGACACTCCCGTCCACAAATATCGCAGGTTAATGTGACGCAGTCCACTGGCGATCCCGGCCTCCTCGTTGCGGACTGTGGTGACGCTGCGAACGCCTCTAGCAGCGGCGAACTGGGATTCCCTCCGGTTTTTAAGGCCAAGTGAAAGGAGTTAAACCCAGGGGGTTCAACCAAATGTTTTGGTGCCTGGTTATAAGTTGGATTGGGGTGCGCCGGCATGCGAGGCGCGCCCCATAAACGCCGAAGACTCTAGAAGGTACGTTTCCGGATGCACGACATTGCATCAAGTCGCCTCACTGACGGCGGACTTTCTGGCGGTGTGAAAAACGAGTCTCGACAATCTCTCATTATACCACTAGGTATACGCGGCAGCGTGACGAAGGAAGCTGGCCCAGCGAACATGCATTCCTGGGTAGGTAGCATTGGTCTCATCTGTGGAGATCTTTCCGAAGTCTAACATGCACCCAGTTTCGCTTAAACTCGGGTATCTCACTCAACATGGCTTCACAAAATTGATCTTATATTCCGAGTATGGGCATTACTCAATGGATAGGACCCGTCCGACCGATCCTGGCAACGGGTCGGTGTTCGGAAAACCAGTAACCGTCGTCAATCTCCAAGATGGCCACCCACTAAGCTTACCGGAACTGACAACTAGCAACATTTGAAAAGACCTTCTAAATCGGACGAGTGATAGTTGTTTGAGAGGCAGGACCAGGTGACATTTTCTAGGTACAGGACGCTCGGCGTTCCAGTACCACCTCATCGTGGTCGTCGGGTGAACACTCCGCTCTTTTGGAGTGGCCAAGAGTACTGGTTGCTTGCTGCTGATGAATGAGTAGCCGGCAAGTGTAAAAGGAAATCAAAGGGGTTATGTCCAGCCCCCCCCCCCGTGGGGCCCCGGGTCAACGGTTAGTAAGAGACTCACGGGTTCTCCGAAAAGGGGATAGCGCTGGACACCAACTCGAGGGTTGGTCGGGTTCTCCTGGGACTCGGCTGATTCGCGGGTCTCTCTTTGGGCAAAGACTGGACTGACTGGCACATTCGTTCTTCCCTCGCTAGAACCGTAGCCAAGGTGTGGCTAGCCAACCACACCAACCTCGTGATCATGTCCCGCACCAGGCCAAACCAACTATTAAAACCCAAAAGGCCCAACCGACTATGAACAATGAAGCGAGGATCATCGGTCTTCCAAAACACCAACCATTACAACGGTTTGTCGCTTCCAGTCCTAAACCCTTAGGGAGCGATAAACTTAGCCAGATAAAAGTACTTCAGCTCAATATCTGTGGATTAATACCCAAGATATTAGAGCTTACAAAAATCCTCCACGAGAGGGCAATAGACATCGCTCTCTTGCAGGAGACTTTGGTAGGCAATGTAAATGCGATGAGTGCCGTGGAATTATCACATATGTAAGAAACGGCATGACAGTTTTACAAAACCCTGCCCCTCAAAGCGGGCGTACCGACGCCATCTCGCTTGATATATTTAAAGCTGGTAGAAAACTTACGGTCTTTAACTGCTATAACCCGCCAAAACACGAACTTGCCATTAACCTCGGCAATAAGAACATCCTGACTAAAACTCTATTAGCTGGGGACCTAAATGCCAAGTCTCCTGCATGGGGCAATGACACAACCGACTCCTCGGGCCAAAAAGTCCAAGAAATTCTCAACACTACGAACTCATTTTGCCTGCAAAATAAACATAGCCCGCCAACCCTCCTACACACTGGCAACGGGTCTCTGTCGAGACCTGATCTAACTCTAATCTCTGCAGATCTAGAGGGGAAAACCACAATTAATCTGCTTGAGGATGTTGGAAGTGATCATAGGCCCATTGAAATCACTATTGCTCTCTCAGAGGCCAGGGGTGTAGCCACTAAACGGCTCAAAAATGGAGCTACACTAAGGCTGACTGGCCAGCGTACGGGCGGCTGTTGACTCCGCCCTGTCGAGTATCGCAGTGGAGGAAGGGACAGTCGACACCAAATACGGCAAAATCACTGCATCGATTTTGGGTGCGGCTAGGGAAGCATATCCCGCGGACTTATCCCGGCATACGGCATAGATCCGCCTGGTCCCGAGAATTAGACCGAATAGTCGGGGCCAGGTAACGGGCAAGGCGCAGAGCATAAAGAAAGGGGACCCCCGAATGCCGCATAGAGTTCAATGCATTATGCCGGAAGGAAGGCGAGGTGGCCCAACGTGTACCGGCGGACCACTGGAGGGATGCCTGTGCCGGGCTGGATCTTCGGGATACTTCCAAAGCCTGGCGTCTTCTTCGCAATCTTGAGGCCAAAGATTCGGCGCGTACAGCCACCCCATTATTGTCACCCAGTGGGGATCGAGTGGCAAAAGATCAAAAAATGGCCGACTTGCTTAACAAATATCTCGCTTCGATAAGCAAGTCCGAAAAGAAGACAGCCACGTCTATAGCCCTCAACAAGGAGCGTAAAAGACTCGAGAGGGAGCCGGATGGGTAGGAAGACCTGGACACGTGTAATGCGCCCTTCTGCCGTGCTGAGCTGGACAGAGCGATAGCTAAGTGCAAAAACAGAAAGGCTCCGGGGCCAGACAAGGTTACTCCTGAGATGGTAAAACACCTCGGGGGTATTGCAAAAGACAAGCTCCTTGAGTTTTCGAATCGGACCTGGGTAGAGTCCAGACTACCCAGGGCCTGGCGCTGTGCTACTATTGTTCCAATACTAAAAAATGACAAAGACGCGACTAACGTTGAGTCAAACAGACCCATATCCCTGACCTCCACTATCGGCAAGATAGTAGAACGGATGGTCAGCGAGCGACTCGTGTGGAGCTTTGAGAGTACCGGTATCCTAGCGCCAGAGCAGGATGGCTTTAGGGCAGGCTTGAGCCCGATCGACCAGGTCACAGTTTTCATGCAGGAGGTGACCGATGGGTTCCAGAGGTCCGAGAGCACATATGCAGTCTTTATAGACCTAAAACAGGCTTATGACCGGGTGTGGAAGCAAGGCCTCTATCTTAAGCTTAGAGCCATGGGCGTACACGGGCGGACCTACAACTGGATAAAACAGCTCCTAACTGAGAGGAAAACACAAACACAGTTCCAGTACTCTCTAAGTGGGGAAAACACCCCAATCAGAGGGTTACCCCAGGGATCCACCCTCTCATGTATCCTTTTCATGGCCTATCTTAAAGATTTGCCCAGTTCACTCCGATGTCGCAAACTACTATATGCTGATGATATTGTCCTCTGGTCAACCGGGAAGAAAGCTTACCAACTACAGGCAGCATTACAAGCCGATCTCCATACCATCTCCTCGTATTGTTCAAAATGACAGATACGAATCAACGTTGCCAAAACGACCTGGTGCCTGTTCAGCCTGGGAATCGACATTCTTGGGGCCCCATTCGAGCTCCAACTCGGTGGGCTGCGACTCCGACGTGAAAACACGCTAAAATATCTAGGAGTCACCCTAGATAGAAAGCTCTCAATGCACTTGCACATCCAGGATGTTGAACGAAAGGCCTCGGAGAAGTTAGGGTTACTCAGAAAGCTAGCCAGTACCAAGTGGAGCGCCCGAGCTGACACGCACACTGTACACAGGGGGTGTCAGATCCCAAATCGAGTACAGCCTGCCCGTGCAGGTGTACGCAAGCAAGACGGCCCTCGAATCACTCGATCGTGTACAGGCCCAGGCTCTCAGATTCATTTGCGGCACCTATAGAACGAGCCCAACTTCCGCTGCAGAAATCATGTCCAACGTGGTTCCTCTCAGCCTGAGGAGAGAGCGCGCCGTGCTAACGGCCCTGGAACGCTACAAATGGGGCGAACCAGGGCTACCGACCCATACATTAGTCACTCAGTGGAAAGTAAAAAACAGGATAAAACGGACATCATTTATGCACTGCGCAACAAATTTGAGTGCTCAAGCTGGCCTCTCCACTGACCGGGTCCCAATCCGACGGATATGCAAGTGTCCGCCCTGGAGGAGACAGCCCATCCCTCCCATAAATCTAACTATACACGGGTTGGAGGGGGCCACAAAACAACACACACACCCTGATTTACTAAGAAAAATGGCAATGGACACATTAAAGACCTACCCGGCCAACGCCATTTACTGTTATACATACGGGTCGGTCATGAAGGACCCCGTAAGAGCTGGGTATGGGGCCTATATCTGTTACCCAGACCACGAACCACACAAGCTGTCAGGCACATGCGGCCTCGCTGCATGCAGCTTTGATGCAGAATTAACGGCGATAACCAACACACTCAATTACCTGCTCCCAAAATTGCGTGAAAAGATAACCGTTGCGACTACCGTTGTAATGGTAACCGATTCCCAATCCTGCCTCCAAGCCATGGCTGGCTTAGGGGGAAGTCCAAATTGGTGGAAGAGGCATTAGGCGCCGCAAATAACATCCGCCTATTTATTGGAGCTGTCATCTTTATGCAGTGGGTGCACTCGCACTGCGGCGTGAGGGGCAATACCGTGGCTGACGCTCTAGCTCGAGAAGGAGCGCAGGCCGTGCCCACTTTTGAGTCACCAAGTACGTTTTAACAGGCTACCACGAGAGTGGGTACATGAAAAGTTGTTAAAATCCTGGGATGACTCCAACACTGCCAGGGGAGTCTGGCAGCACATGCGTCGCCCAAATCGAGAGGACCCGTGGTGGAGGCTAAAAAGGTCGGAACAAACAACAATAGCGCAGTGGCGCACGGGACACTGCCCCATAGGGGCGTACTTCGCCCGGTTCCGACCAAATTTTGATGCCCGTTGTCGACACTGCGGGGAATCAGAAGAGACGGTGGCGTACGTCTTGCAAGAGTGTCCGCAGCTCTGCCAGCTGCGGAAAGACGTATCCAGTGGTTCACTATGTTTGTATGGAAGCTATGAGGCACTACGCCAAACAGAAGAGTTCCTTAGGGGGGCACTACGCGAGTCCTAGGTCTCCCTGCCTTGTCACCAATTGGAGTTCATCTCAGGTACAGGACGGGACACTGTCCAATCGGAGCCTATTTTGCTAAATTTAAACCGAACTTTTGATTCACGCTGTCGACACTGCCAGGAAGAAGTAGAAACGGTTAACCACATCCTTTACGAGTGCGCGATACTACACCCTAAAATGACCATTTGAGTGAGAGAGAAACTGGTTTGCATGGTGAGTTGGTTTTGTACTGAGACAGAAGAACTCAGCAAAGAATTGCTGCTTTCCTTGTCCGTGTTTTATCAGAGAATAGTGTTCTCAACACGGTGGCCCAGTGCAGTGAGACTTACACGGTTAAGGTGGCTTTTGCTTCGGTGGTAGAGGAGCTGGCTATTTTTAGCATTGTCCGTTTTTCTTCCAGGGCTGAGGCCCAATATTCTGTCGCTATCCATAGCTTTCTTGGTCAGTGTCTCTCTCCATCTGGTGTGGTCTAGAGCTATGTCTTACCAATTGTCAGTATTGATGTTAACTGATTTGAGGTCCCGTTTTATTACATCTATGTAACGGAGGTGGGGGCGACCAGTTTTTCTTGAGCCAGTCGCGAGTTGTCCATAGAGAAAAGTCATATATTTACGTAACGCTAAGTATATTCTAACTTTAAAAAAAGTATTTCAAACGTATTACAATCACAATAAAAATCATTAAAAAGACATAATGCATTTACTTAGTGTACAGCTCGATCTGTTCGGTTGCAGTTCGTATCCACGAAAACATTGACAAAAATAAGATCGTATTGTATTGACACAGACGTGCTCACACTTGTGTTGTCCAGTACATTCATTGAAGTCTGAAATGTAAGGGAAATAGCTTTTAAGAAAAGGTCTACGTCAAAATTCTTGAAAGAAAAGGCTTACTTTAAAAAGTCTTTAAAGAAAAGGCCTAAGTCAAAAATTCTTTAAAGAAAAGGCCTACGTCAAAAATTCTTTAAGAAAAGGCCAACGTCAAAAATTCTTTAAAGAAAAGGCCTACGTAAAATTCTTTAAAGAAAAGGCCAACGTCAAAAATTCTTTGAAGAAAAGGCCCACGTCAAAAATTCTTTGAAGAAAAGGCCTAAATAAAAAATTCTCTACTATTCGGAGTGCACATCAAAGAAACAGAGATGGAAGAAGTGGATTGGGATTCTTTTTAAATGGCCGATATAGACTGCGGTTCTTAATTTGCGTATAGTATACTGATAAAGTCACTACTATAGTATATTAGAAACAATTAAACATAACAATAATATCATAAGTAAAGCGGATGCATAAATGTACAAATAGTAAGAGTGGAGTTACATCCAACTAAATGCGACATACTTCTAAGGATATGTATCATAGAGATTTAGACCTAGATTAAAATTAGATTCATTTGTTTAAATTAGGTAAATATTCTTAATATATCAATTTAAAAGTAAATACAATGGCTCCATTAGATTATTATTTATTAATTATTTTATTTTAGTATATAAAATATCCCTTATAGAAAACATCATCTTCCCTGTCAATCATGATGTGTTTACACTGCATATGTAAGGAGTGCGCAAAAGATAAATGGAGCTATTAAAATGTATGTCAAGACGGCTAAATTCACATTTTGCAGCTACAGCAAACGAATTTATGGAAAATTGTTTTTGAAACCCTATTTTTGTAGGTTAATTTTATTAAAAATAACGAGATGAATAGATTATATATTACGTGTTCGTATGTAAAAGTAAAATAAAATATTTAATTACAAAATGAGTTTGGGTTATCACAGAAACTCAGAGGTGGCACCGTCGGATCACTGTCGGAACCACCAATTCGCAAGGAATATTCAAGACGTGATTTTGTTTTGATTGTCAAAACTAATAATGTTTCAAAGATTCCTTTTCAATTGTAAAAATGTTTTTATTTCTGTAAAATGTTTTACATGTTTCGGATGTTCCTTCAAAGTTAAAGATAATTTACTTCCTTGTCCCATCCGCCCGCTATGATAATCAGTCCAGCACCAAACCGCACGACCAGGCATTGCTGTTAACGTATTAACAAAGTAATAGCCTATTATTGATAAAGAGATATATTACACATTACGGCATGATATCTACAGGATATGTACAATATGTCAGACGAGTGATCCATTGAAAAAAAGTTTCCTTGCTGTAGATATTAAGGTTTGCAAGGGCTGTCCTGAGTTACTTTGTATAGGAATACCAAGTTTTTTAGGCTTTGAAGGGCATTTTTGGCATTGGTCAGTAAGACGATTCGTCTGTTTGGTGTACAAGGGTAGTTTATTTGTGTGGTAGCTGCTATTTCCAGTGCTTGCCTTTCTGCTCTATGTCTGTCTGAGAGATTGCAAGTTGCAATTGACTTTTCCAGTCTTTCTCCATTGGACCATTTAATTAGTATACCAATTCTTCCGTTTGTATTGTATTTTTGAGAGGATCCATCTGTGTAGACTCTGACCCATTGGTTGTTGGGGTAATGGGTTTTTAGGAAAGAGTCACTAATTCCTTGAGCTCTGTTGCGTTGTGATTGGAAATTTTGGTTATGCATGACGAGGTTTAATAAATATTAATGCACAAAGTTTTTTTATGCATTTCATTTAAAGAATTTATTCCATATGACGTCATATGAAAAAAAAATTCACTACGTCACACGCCTAGTTAGACTAAAAATATTTTTGCCATACGTGCAAGTAGTCGAGGGTTCATAGACATTGTTGCATCGAGTTTTTTTTAGCATTACATAAAAAGAATTCATTCCATTTGACGTCAAAGGAAAAAAAATCAATTACGTCACAATGGACTAATTAGACTAAAACTGTCTTTATTAACACGAGAGAGTTATGGAGGGTTCATGGACTTTCATCTACCGAGTTCTAATAGCATTTCATTTTAAGATTTATATATATACTAGTCGACAGGCGGCGTAGCATACGCCGCTATTTTGCATGGCCGGTCTTAGGCCACTCCAATCTATGCGACCGCATGGGGCCCCACTTTCAAAGGATCCGCACTTTCATAGGACCCGTGCTAATTCAAGGTGTATAAATTATTAAATTAAGCCATTTTATAACTTAAAACAGATTTCACGCGCCCTCCTATCGATTTACCAGGAGCTTCTGGAAATCTCCCGAAATTGCAAAATAAAAGAAAAAGTCCATAAAATAGTTCGAAATATATAGACAAAAGTTGTCGTTTTGGGGTGTCACTCAATATAGAAAACACCAATCTAACGCGCGATAAATAAAAACGGCATTTTGCATCAGCCGTAAGTAATTGTGTAATCTGGTGATGAAAGCTTCTCGCTCCTCAAACTAATGAAGAATTACTTGAGGTCAACCATTCTCAAAGATAGATTGAAACAGTTGTAATTTTGCTATTGAGCGTGATCTATGTAGGAAACAGAATTATTATAATATACTGTATGACTTTGCTACACGCAAGGCTCGTAAAGTATTTATGTATTTTTCCTCGTCTCACTAGACTGAGTCCACCACCTTGGCGGCTTTTCATTTATCTCCCCTTGGTCGGGGAAAGATAAACATACAGTCTTTTTGGTCTTACCCGCCGGATGTCTGACGGTCGCGGTTAACATCACCTTGGGTGAAATGCAAGTCACTCTTTCTCCCCCCTCTCCCACGTCTCTCTTTGATCGAAGAAACTAGTCGGGTTCACATCCAGCTTTACATTCGCTTTCACCTATCCTTTGGTCTGCTGGACCGTTGAGGTATCATACAAGTTCTAGATCTGTCAACCTTGTTTTCTGTATTCTTCTATGTCATTTGCCCTTAATAAAATTTCTTCTAATATTCTTTCTCAAATATTAAAACCTGAATTTTTACCTGCCTGGGTGGTCCACTTCGGGGTCCTATTTTGAGTTTGTGCTTCACATAAACTGTCTTTGTTACCTTGTTTGTTTGTTTTTTTTAAATTAATGCATGTGTTGTCAGGTGAAAGAAATAATTGTGCAAAATTTCAGCTTAATCAAAAATTCGTTGTTGGTGAAATAACGCGTACAAACATTTTACTGGACAAAAAATAGACAGACACAATGCATTGATATAAGCTTTGTAAAAAGTTAAGTTCCCTTATATACCTTGCGATCTATGAAGCAGAAGATGTCATTTGTTTCTTTGGCCAACGGTTAACGAACAAGGTGCCATGTAGCTAGCACAACGTCCAACGCTTTTACTTTCCCCAACTAAAGTCATTTTAATTTGATTTGATTTGGGTTGAGTCTGAAAATCTAGAAATAGCAAAATCCCAGTCTTCACCGAGATTCGAACCCAGGATCCCAGGTTCGGAACTCAAGCGCTTTAACTACTCAGCCACCGCATCCCTAGAAAAAATAATTAATTAAACCATTCGTTCCGAGACAGGACGATAAACCGCCGCACCTCTTTGATTAGCACTTTTCGAGCTTAAAAGTGTCCTATTTCTTTTCTATCATTGTGTCTGCCTCCACTTTTTCTCAGTCTGCCTTCTTTACTCATAACTGTTTCCTTATCTTTAAAATCTCCCTACTTCTTAGACCATTCCTTTTAGTGTAAACTGCGAGAGTTAAGAGGGGATGATAATAATAATATTAATAATAATAATATTAATCTTTATTGTCCGTATGGAAATTTGTCTTACAATTTGTGCATTATACCAAACAAAAAACATTATAACTATAAGAAACCAAAGTGTACATTCACACCACTCACTCATAAGAGAGAGATTCTGGTAATTGATTAGGTGTCTATCTGAGGATAAACCACCACAAATTCCTCTACACCCTAGGCCAATATGGCCCGCTTTGGGTCATCCGGCTGGTCACGCTGAGCTACAAGCATAGGTCATCGGCGTATGCTGGAAGGCAGTGGCTAATGGGGCTATCAGTTAGCTACTGTATCGGACACATGTCTGATGCAGCAGCTGACTGAGTTTAGCACCTGTGTAGCGCTGGTGGGCTCATTCTGGACATCCAAATGGCTTGTCCCCTTGTTGGACTCGATGGTGGGTGGGGAGCACAGGTGCCGAACTACTACAAATATCAATGGACAACAACCCCCCCCCCCCCCAAACAAAAAAAACTACTTGCCCCAGATTTATGTCTGTGCAAGAAACGTGGAATGAAAGAAAGAAAGGAGGAGGACACAAGAAACTCTATCTGGCTTTCATTTCTGGTGGTCAGGTGCACAGAGGATGGGAAAGAAGAGCCCTTTTCTCAACTACAAGGGACTTAAGTCAGTAGTAGCAAAGCCCAAGAGTGTATCCAAGCAGCACAAAACATCAAAACTACTCCTATAAGATACACTTTGATGGGCTTCATCTGAAAGTCATGTCACACATGAGTCTAAACACAAGCAGAGGTGTAATCAGCTCTTATAACCTGCTGGAATGTTCCGAGAAGAAAAAAGTGGAGGGAATTGAAGGAGTCACCCATGCCCTGCGCATTAATAGACGCAGGGATTGTATGGAGGTCAGAAACGCCACTATTATCCTCAAATTTGGAACTATGATACCGGCAGAGTATGTGAAGGCAAGTTCCAGTGAGGCCTACATACCTAAACCCATGAGGTACTTGATGTGCAAAGGTTATGGACACGGCGTGGCAGTCTGCAAGAGGAACAATGTGTGTGCAAGATGTGCTGGAGATGGTCATGAGACAATGGCTGCACAGCCCAGTTCGAATGCCCAAATTTTCACGCTGGCCACTGAGCCTACCCCAAGGACTGCCGTGTGTGGAAACAGGAGGATGCCGTGCAAGAAAAGGATGTACATTCAGTTATGCAAAATCGGCTGTATATGCTCTACCCAAGGGCTAATTCGGCTTGACAAAGACCTATGCCCAAGCTGTGGTTAAGATAGAAAAATCCATAGCCACACAGACGAACACATTGACCCCGCCATCCCCTCCTTTTTCTCCCGCTCAGAAGAAAAGACCCGCCAAAAGAATTCACTTCCAAAGAGACAAGAAAGCCCTTTTGTCATGCTAACGAACAGGTTCTCTGTGATGGCTCATGAGAGCATAGAGACTGAGCAGCATGTCAAAACCAACCCTCCCTTAGAAACCGGAGACATGATGTCTGACACAGGTTCTCTCTAGAGAACCCAACCAGACACCCCCAACCTATACTGAGTTAGAAGTTGACCAACTCCCTTGTCACAGGTCAAAAGCTTGGTGACAGTGTCGCTCAAATTTAACACATAATTAATTATTATTTATTTATTTTATCTCAATTATTTCTTCTTTGTAGGTCAAATTTCACCACCAAATCCCCACCTTTTCCTCTTCTCGATAGACTGAATTCATCACCTTGGCGACAACAAAGCCACGACATTTCACTTATCTTCCTTTGACCGGGGAAAAGATAAACAGTCTCTTACATTGGCCATAGCGCCGGGTGTCCGACGTTCACGGTCGACACCACCTGGACTGGAATATACTAGATCTTTCTACCAACCTACACACGTCTTTTTTTTTTATCAAGGAGATAATCTGTGTCAACACGCCTCTAAAATTTCTAGGTGCGACACGATTCTCCAGACAGATTTACCCACATGGGACATTATCTTTAGTCTATCGCCTTTCTGTTTCCACCATTTTCTTCCGGACCTTTATAAGCTGAACTAAATCTGGATAGACACACTTCGTCATTTCTTCATCTCGCTGACAGTCGAGTCCGAACTATAACATTCTTTCTTACTTCTAGAGAAATACCTGGAAGTAAGCCTAACTTAGTTTGTGTATATTTCTCGATTGATAATTTTATGTGGATTTTACTTATTTTATATATGTTTAATGTGTGCATTGTGTATTTCTCAATGTCTTAATTAAGAAACATAGCCATTGCATATGTACATATTTATATATTGCATTAAACTATGTCCAAAATATTATTGCCACGTTTCTCAATTGATCATGACGCACCGGGTATATATATTTTCTACTTTTTATGTTATTTTCTTTATCTTGGCTGACGCCTTGATAATCTTGCTAACTCATTAACACTGCGCTTAGTAAAGAGTTATATAAATTATCTTCCTCTGTATCCATTTTACCTAGATGAGTGTTTCACTTCATTGTTCATGGCCTACGGCAGTTTGTAAACAATGGCGGCACGGCCACTGATTATTATCTCCCCTCGCCCTCTCCACTTATGTTGACGTGAGTGTTTTATCTCCCATACTTTGTACATTTTAAATAGCTACTATCAGCCATCTTTTTTTTTTAATTTTATTTTTCATCATCTCCCCATTGTACTATAAAGCAATTGTTTCAATCTGAATAATGCTCATCATTCGAGGGCATCAATAAAATGCATGAGAGACAAGTCCTAACTTGTCTTTGTTTATCCGCATCTATCCTCAGGTGTTTGCCTATTTGATTCGCCTATTAATTTTCTATTTAGTATCACTTGCCTACTTGGTACCATTCAACTGCCTCTGGCACTACCAGCGTGCCTATTTGACAGTCCACTTGTCAACCAATTAGGCACTGCGTTCCCTAAGACCAAGTGTCTATGCGAGACGTCATATCTGCGCCTACTCGCCGCAACTCACTGGACCTACCCTGCTAACGACGTTGCCCACGGCAGATCAGCTCTGCCGCAGCTCACTTGTGCCCACAACTTATATCAGAACTTTGGATTGAGACTCCACAATAACTAAATCACCGCGAATCTCTACCCGTTAGAACGCCATCTCCAGCTGCAAGATCTCCACCTCGAAGCACAGCCAGCTACTTCACCGATAGGACAACCAGATAATTTCGGGGGAAAAAAGTGACATATGCTCTCATAAAGTGCAAGAAAGATGAATAAATATATTATTGCAAAATGATAAATGCAATCACACCCTTTGTTATTATTCTATGTGTAATTGTGTAAATAAATGTTTATTAATTATTTAAAATTTTGTATCTTTCTCAATTGATATATCACTAATGGCCCAGTGTGTGGCAAACTAAAAATAATCATCCCCTAGACACAAAACAAGCCACTCAGGCACGTTATACGCGAGGCCCATCACATCACTGAGTTGAGAATAAAATTAATGAAGAAACTCGAAGTAAGGAAGGAGAAAATAACCTCCATCTAACCGGAGAGATCCCCCCTTTCAACAGAGAAAAGTTTCCCCCAAAAGGGTATGTATGTGTCCTATTCACCTTCTAAACCCAAGTCCAAAAATACAAAGGTGACGGAAATAGACGGCAATCCCTCCAAAGGCTTCCCAAGGCCTAATAGCTCCAAGTAGATAATTTAGAATAAGCCATGAATTCCAGGATTGTACAGTGAAACTGTAGAGGCCTTAATGCCAATTATGAGATGAAGCTACTGATAGACTTGGAGATTCCTGTAGCTGTCTGCGTACATAAAACATTTCTGAAAGATAATATCAGTTTTCAAAGCTACGGCACTTACAGCAGGACTGTTGAGGATGGGGGAGAGCATCAGGTGGAGTCTATATCTTTGTGAAGGACAGCAATAATATCAGTTTTCAAAGCTACGGCACTTACAGCAGGACTGTTGAGGATGGGGGAGAGCATCAGGTGGAGTCTATATCTTTGTGAAGGACAGCAACCACTGTAAGAGTGTAGAGCTACAGACCACACTACAGGCCTTAGCAGTTAGGATAACCCAACACAAGGTTATCACTTGCTGCAGTCTGTATCTACCTCCAGGTGCTCCGTTGAACCCAACAGACATGGAGAACCTCATAAAACTACTCCCTTGGCCTACATAATCCTAGGGGATTTAAATGCCCATAACACTAAAGGGGATCCAACAATACTGACAAAAATTTATTTTGCTGGAGGATATCTTCCTCCAACATGATTTACGCATACTTAATGATGCATTTCCGACCTACTTGCACCCAGAAACTAGATTTTTTAAATGCATTGACCTCACGGTATGTGTCCTCGGACTTCTGTACGATTTTAATGGTCAGTAAGCAATGATCTCCGGGAAAGTGATTACTTCCCAAACGTCATTGCTAACAATCTCCAATTATTGGGACGACCTTAGCGATGGAAGCTGAATAAAGCCGATCGGGAACAATTCCAAAAAAAAAGATTCTCAGATAATATCTCAGAAAATATCCTTAATGAACAGATTTTGACTTATACACTTGCTAGCAATCTACTTGATATTGCCCGGATAGTTGTCAACCTAACATCCGCAAATCCAAAACGGCCTAGAAAACTATCACACCTAGTGAAATAGTTGTATAATTAAAATATTCTCTATTTAATAGCACCGATTTTGTCTATTTTGATGACGTCATTTTCACGGATTTTGTTGGTGTACAGTAAGGGATTTCCCCTTGTCGCTTCGTCATAATTTTTTATGACGTATATTGTCTTAGCCTGTCTGGTGCATTTCACGCCATGTTTCTAGACTGAAGCAAGCTTTATTTTGGTCAGCTCTTGAATTTCTCCTTGGAACTGATATTGGATAGCCTTATCGTTGTCTTTGGTAGATATTCTTAACGGATTATCTTGACCCCTGTTTAGTGTTAGTTTTATTTGTTATTGTATTGTAATTTTATTTGGATTCGATTGTATTCGTATTTGTAATTAGATTAGAGGATTAGAAGAATCTGTTATTATCTTTCTATAGGGTATCAGTTTTAGGCTACAGGACTGAGATTTGCATCTCTTGTTTTTGTCTGATGATTGATTTACGAGACTAAGGTTCCGGATTCCAGTGTCCAGACCTGGTGATACAGTTTGAAGTTATAAGCTTTGGTGTTACTTTGAACTTTCATATTAGGTTTCAGTGAGCAGCATCTTGACTATAAGATAATTTGGAATTGTACTGATATTTGAACATACAGTTTAACGAGCTGTTTCATGGAGTTGTCTTGAAAGATTGTGTGGTCAATATTATTGAACATTAAATGTTAAGTGATTATATTGTTTGTATTATAAATGCTATTAAGTATTTAAACTGAAATATATTATACTAAAACATATTATATATCTACTGGTATTCATATCATAATTCATAAATAGGTTCATTGTATCAATATCATTAAATTAAATTCATTATTTTATTTAAATCATCATACACATCGTTTATTACTTTATATGAAAAGAACGGCTGGCTGCAGTTATAAAAATTTTTTCCCAGAAAATCCTAAAGGTATTTTAAGATAGCTAGAGCGAAGGCTAGACAAACCATACGGTCAACCAAAAGGAATTCCTAGAGAAATTTTGTCGGAAGTCTGGATGCCAAAAGGTCTGCTAGAGCGGTTTGGAAGGCAGTAAAGCAGATCAAAGGGAAATAATCAAATGCAATAGGCATTTGAAAAACCAAGGACGATCTGTCACGTCCCCCAGAGATATAGCTGACTGCCTTGCATCCTCAATAGCAGTTAAATCACACATTGCACACTACACGCCAGAATTCAAAAAAGTCAAAATAAGGGAGGAAATACACTCCTTTGATCAGAGTGCAATAAAGATTATAACAAATCGTTCTCGCTTGAAGAAGATCCCAGTAAGACCGATACCTAAACCGGAAAGAGATGGGTCTGACCCAGCTAACTATTGCCCAATAGCACTGACAAGAAGCTGCATCTGTAAAACCATGGAAAGGATGACAATAATAGGTTGGTCTGGTCTTGAGATCTCTAGCTACCAGTGCAGATTCCGGCAGGGGCGGACAACAACTGACTACCTGGTAAGGCTGGAATCTTTCATCAGAAATGCATTTCTTAGACAAAAATATCTAGTAGTTGTATTCTTCGATATAGAAAAAGGCTTATTATACAAGATTGAAAAATGGGATTCTACGTGACCTGGGATTTATGGGACACCTTCCCTGCTTTGTAAGGGAGTTCCTAAATGACAGGAAATTTCTCTCAGTAACCCTGTTTAATATTAAAATTAACATCATTATAAAGGCTCTATCCCCTTGCACTCTGTATGTTGATGATTTTGTCATTTTTAGACTTGGTAAAATGTAAATACTTTAGAAAGAAAACTAAAATTATGTTTAAATAAAATTCAAAATTGGGCAAACAAAAATGGTTTTTAATTTTCGGACTACAAAACAATTAACATGCTTTTTTTTATTTCAGGGGAATCTACCCAGACCCGAATTATTTTTACACAAAAAAGATTTCTGTTGTAAAATTTTTAGGCATCACCCTACATGGCAAATTTAATTTTCTCCCCCACATTAAGAAACTTAAGAAGAAATGCTAAAAATCATTACACATATTAAATGTACTCAGCAATACAGACAGGGGATCTGAAAGTGATATCTTGATGCTGCTATATCGGAGTCTTATCCGATCCAAGATAGACTATAAATCTGTTGTAACCTCTAAGGTAGGCACTCAATGAAAAGCAGGAGGTAACAATAAACTATGTATTTATTTACAGTACAAATAGGCATGGACTTCAGCCATCAAGTCCCAGAATGTCCTATCTCAAGTGACACCAGTCCTTTCCTACCTAAATACCAATAGACACACTTCCCAGTGCCGCCCCAGGTCCTCAACACAGTTCATAGATAGGTCAAAAGGCGTTCTTTAGAGTCAAGACAGCTTAGACATATAACTTGAGCCGGATCCACAACAGTCCTTCTTCAATCTTCTGATTAGCAGTAGAGAATGTTCGTTTTGAAATCTAAGTTTGTAGCAGTTATTGTAGGATTATCTCTCAGCTTTAGTCTCTAGCTTGTAGATGGACGAGCTAACTCGCACCAGTTTATTTTTTATAGCAAAGGTTGCTTTAAGCAGACTGCAGTAGCAGTAACTATTGGGCAGTGTACAGCTTTGGCCGGATAGTGGGCAGATATTACTGGGCTATGGGTACTGTAGACACTGGGCAATATTCTATGGGCACTGAAAAGTAGGTAATGCCTTTTCGATGACAGGTGTGTAATGGTGGATACCTTGTGTGGTTGGCTTTTTCACACTGTTACTTGGTTTTCTGGCAGAAGTAGGCAACAGTTGATAAAGCGTTACCAGCAACCAGTTACAGCAACTAGGCTGGGGATATAAAAAAACGATAAGGAAACTTCTAAAAGAAAAGCGCACAAGAGCACGGATACTCAAATGTCTTGCAATCATTCAGATGCAGGCATTGGTATCAATCTTAATAATAAATTTAAAATGATAAGGCATGAAATCTTAAAGCACACATAACTTAATGATAAACAAATGCAAGGGATTTAACCACAATAAATGTGTTATCATTGTCACAGTCTCGGTTAACATTCCCTGTTATATGTTCACCTCGTGTTACGAGGGTGGACTGACACGCGAAACTTCTGATATAGAAACAGCAAGTAAGGATGACTAAATTGACTTTTAATTCAGTTGGGCAGTATTTTTTGGAAAGTCGAGGCCAGTAGTCACTTGAAGTCTTTTGAGACAGTACACGTATTTCTAATATTATTGTGATCTTGTTGGATACGTATTATTAACGTTTATTGTTACCCGCTGTGATGCGGACGTGATATTATATATATATATATATATATATTTCTGAGGCTTTAGTTTATTGGATATGTTTGATACCGCTGTTATGCGGATGTAGCTATTTGCAACTGGATATTTTTGTGTAACGACTAGAAGCGCAGTGCATTATTATTAATGAATAGACTCTAGATTTGTCTGCTGTAGATCGACTTTGTTTACTGTTTGTTACGTGCTAAATGGATTATCAAACCTCACATTCTACAGCATTACTCATTCAGCATGTTATAATCAGACAATATAAGATGATGCTAGTCTAAATTTATCCATGGAATGTGATTACGTAGATAAGTAAACAGTTATAGTAAAATGGGGAATAAGTATAGCACACTAAAGTATAGGATTAGACGAAAATAAAATCATATGGATTGAGTTACAATGATAGAGGGTTGATATCATTAATCAAAATACTATTAATTCAATGAACCATAAGTTCACAAGGGTGTGAGAAATAGTATTAATTGCTATGAATACATTGGGCATGTGAAATTCTTAATTTCACAAGCGCTCTTTGAGGTTAGTGCACGGTGAACTAAATTCTTACATAGCAATTAGGTTCATGAAATTTTATGGTTTACATTAACCACTAAGATTCAGGAATGAGTAAAATATAACAAATCCAATATAATAACTATGGTTTCAAATGTAGACAACCATATTTAGCATATCATAAACAAACCAATATACTGTCAAGATTCTACAACACCTTTACCGTCAATCTAGTTGCTGTTTTAGAACAGAGAAAAGAACAACCGAGTTCTTAAGCATGAAATCAGGTGTGAGACATGAGTGTATCTGCTATCCCTTCCTCCTACTTCTAGCCATCAACTACAGAATGAGGAGAGTAATGAACCAGACTGATTTGGGTATTCCATGACGTGAACAAAATCCAAAGACAGACTTGCACTTCGCAAATGATTTGCTTTATCTGGTCTACAAAAAAAATGTATGGAAGAAAAGATAGCCAAAACAGAAACCGCATAAACTTGGATATGACAAAAATTGTTAGAGTCGGATATAAGGCAAAGGGAAGAGTGCCCCTTTCAGACTTGGTAAGTCAGTGCTTAAAGAGTTGGACAATTTCACATACCTTAGCAAACAGGGACGTCTTCGTATCACAAATTGACTAATCTGTCAAATTGACAAGACATTGTGACCTGGATGGATGGATTTGTGTGGCTTGGATATGGATAGATGGACTTAATCAAATTTGATTGAAATTACTATTACTCCTCACACTACAGATGTCAGATGTCCCCATCAAAAAAAAACCTACAATTCGTGATATTACTCCTCTGGTGTTTTTAAAATGTGCTACGCCTCTGGTGACTAGATCCTCCAGTCAGCTTAAAATAATGAACCTAAACGCCCAGTCATCCAGTATTAAATCTCTTGAGCTTGCCAAAACCATCACCATCACGACATCGCTTTCCTTAGTGAGACATGGTTTAAAGAAGCTAGTAATGAGTCAAAAACCATTAAGCTAACGCCACCAGGCTTTATGTTCAAGAGTCTACCTCGAAAAACAGGCAGAAGAGAGGGTTAGCAATACTGTACAAAGATAATCTAGCCAAGTATGTAACAAATAAGACCTGACAGTTCAACAAACACAACCTTCGAGATGTGATAGTTTTGCCTCTCCCACCACAGTAGAACACTTTCTTGTACCGCCTACCTCCAGCAAGAGAAAAAAAATAGACAAAAAAAAAGTTTTCATCGAAGAATTTCAAGACCATCTTGACAGTCACATAGCAACAAAAGATCCATTTTTATTATTAAATTATTAAATGTGATCGATCTACCTTTTTTTTTACTTGTAGAATAACTGCAGTCATATGACGGCCCTTCTTTTTTTTTCTCCTGGTCGATCAATAATTATCAGCCTATCTCGCCCGCCCGCTTGCTCGGTGAGCCTGTGTCAGACGTCATCAATAAAAACAACCCTAAGCCGTTTGTAGCTTGCCGAGCGGAGCTAAGGGCCATGAGTATAGCACATCGTCAATAATAGGAGAATATTAATTGTGACAATACATTGTAACCTGGATGGATGGATACGGGTATGTGCTTGATAGGTGGATATGCGATGGCTTGGAGGATCGATATGTGTGGCTTTGGTTTGGATTGATTGATTTCATGTACGGTAACGGAATATGACTGGAATGGATCTGATCAGCATTTTTTGTTTTGAAATGCAACTCCACACGCTCAGTGCGCCTGTAACTGACGTCACACACTGGCCTATTATTTTATCAATAAATAATTGATAGTAGTCTATTGTATGCACATTATTTTTCACCTGATTGATTAATAATTATGATCCTTCTCCTCTCTTGTCCGCCGGCACGCTCAGTGAGCCAGCAACTAACGTTTTCGATCATAAATCGCTAGCCGTTTAGTGTAGCATGCTCAGTAGAATCAATGGGGGGGGGGGGGGGGGGAATCCTATGAATATTTCTTTTACTTTTTTAAACCTAGATTATTACCAGACAGCTAAATTAGTAGATCTGAATATATATCAGGGGCGTAGCTATGGATTAGGGGCCCGGAGAGGATTGACCTCTTTCGGGGCCTCTTTCATTTTGACATTCGACATCATGACATGAGATAGTGTACTAAATAAATACATAAGCCCACATTCAAATTGGTTCTGTATATCAGTAAAAGAAACTAGAAATAACCATTAAAAATATTTTAATAAATGATACCGTTGTGTATTGGCGAAATAATGCACAAGTGACAAATCTTCTTTCTGTGCAGCAAAGGCATCAATAGCATCATCTACATCAATACAGTCTAGTATTTGTGACTCCACTGACATTAAAGCCATGTTAAGCCTTTCTTGCGTCATTGTGATCCTGAGTGTTTTGATAAACTTGAGCTTTGAGAAAATTCTCTCACATGACACAATTGAAGTGACCTGAGTTAGCCGCACTCAAATGGAGGTTGCAAGGTTTGAGCAAACATCATTACCATATTAAGCCAGCTTCCTTAATGTGTCAATTGGTAATTGTAGTACTGTTTTTTTTTATGAAAAGTGCTTGTCTCGTGCATCAATGACATCATTGAACAAGCGATTTGCCTGTATTTCATCAAACAGGAAAAAGTAACACAGTTTTTCATCAGCGTGTCATCCATAGAATCCAAGACGTGTCTTGGTTCAAGAAGAAGCCTCAAGATGTCCACATGGTGTTCCAACCTTTAGGATACGGGATACCTGTTCTTGATGAGAAACATCTGGGGTGAAATCAAGCATAAGAGAAAAGTAACAAACTTGCTTGAATTTTCCAACAATTGATTCCCTAATCTTATTGAACCATGACACAGAGTCTTCAGACTGATGAAATGTCTTTTGGAGCATTCAAACTCAAAATCGCAGATACTTTGTTCCGGTCTGGTTTTATTCCTGCTTCTGTAATAATATGACCCAAAAAATTAATTTCATCTGTTCTAAAAACAGACTTTTCGTGGTTCAGTTTAATCTTCTTTTCTTGACATCTCTTCATCAGCTCTCTTAGGTTAATATCATGATTTCTGAATGCGTCTTCTTTCGTTCTTCTTCTTCCTACCACTATAATATCATCAACGTAATTGAAACAGCCTTTCAGTCGTTCTAGTGCTAGATTTAATCTTCTCTGAAAAATTTCTGAACTCACTTTCAGACCGAATGGTAATCGTTTCCATATCTACCAAAAGGGGTTATCATTGCTGTCAAATGAGATGACGCTGTGTCTAGTCTGACGTGCCAGAAAGCTTCTTGCACATCCAATTAGCTGAATATTTTGGCATCGTTCAAATCTGCCATATGTCATCTAAAGTAGCAAGATTATAGAATTCCCTTAGTAAAACTTTATTCAGGGCTTGTGGATCTATTCAGATCCTAATTTTTCCATTAGCTTTTTCCACCATTGCCATCTGACTCACCCACTCTGTAGGCTCTATCACTGGTTCTATGATTCCTCTCTGCACTAGGGTCTTTAACTCCTCCTTAACTCTTTCTTGTAAAGCAATAGGGATCTTTCTACACGGCAGAACCTTGGGCTTAATGCTGCTATCAATCTTTAAAGACACTTCTCCTAAGTCACCCACATCACCAGTAAACTTTGGACTAGTTTTCTTCTTGGTTATTGAAGATAACTGTCATAACTGCTGTCATCCTTTTCATTTTGTGGTTCTCCAAAGACATCACCCATTCATTTTTTACCATCATGACATCATCTCTTGTGTCCGACTGCAGTTGTCTTTCATCGTTAGACATATCATCTGACACCTGCTGAATTTTCTTTATGCACATCACAGCAAAATGATGTCTCCTATTGCACGCTAGGCACATTTTACCCCGTGCAGGGCACTTTTCTTTAATGTATTCGTGAATCCTTCCACAATACCTGCATTTACATTTCTGAATGTTTGTTCTTGAGGGTGTTGATACTTTCTCAATGATTGGAGGGTCGGCTTGTATTTGTCTAAACTGTTTGTTAGCGGTCTCGTATGCTCTGCAAATATCTCTGCACCTTTCCAATGTGAGACTTCTATCAATTCTATTCTTCTAACAATTTCATTTTGAGGCATTCATGTCTAACACCAAGAACTAATCTGTCTCTACTCAAGCTATCTTCCAGGCGTTCAAAACTACACGTTTTTTGCTAGTGTTCTCAGATTTGTTATGTACTTTTTCAATGTCCTCGCCTTCTTGCTGTTCACGAGTATTGAAAACATATCGCTCATAAGTTTCATTCGTTTTTCCAATGCAGAAACTTTCAAAATTGTTCACTATTTCTTCCATCTTTCTTTCTTTTCCCTTCTCAATTTCAAGACCTTCATATATGTTCATCGCTTTTGTTCCTAGAATTGTTAGAAAGGTGGCCACTCTGACCTCCTCTGATTCTTTCGCCAATTTAGTGGCTAACTCATAGTTTCGCCAGCTCCGGTGAAACTTTTGCCAATTAGCGGCCATGTTTCCTTCTACCTCTAGCGGCTCGGGTACAGGAAGGAAATTTTTAGCTGCCATTGCACAGCGTAGCCCTGTAATTGTTGCCTCTTTATTATTGCAAACAATAAACCTTTATATGATGATTAATGATTACCTCTGATCATTAATACACCGCTGCCACAATGTTAATTTAGATCTAGGTTCACAGTCAGCAATAAACAAACAACAACCATAAGTGTCATGGCGGAGAATGATGCTTTATTATATTGAACGCGTGCACCTTTGCGCACCATATCACAAATAATGTGTCTTACCATATTCAAATCTTTGTAAGTGATGTTCCGTTACTTTATCAAATTCTGCAAGAAATTTCAAAATGCTAGGAAGCTCCCATGATTGGGTGAATTCAGTTTTTCGTTGTGACCACGTGGGCTTGAGTTTGTTTTTGCTAAGTACTAAATAGCTGCTTTACACGTTTCAGAATATGTCTCAAATACTGTTGATTTTTCAAAATTTGCACATGAAACATATATGACAGTTTATCTGGTTCTGCCCTAAGCTTTTCTTCTTCTAACTACCTCTTTAAAAGAGCTCGTCTGTAGTTGACTATTTCTTTAAGTTCTTTCAGTCTCTCAGGTTTCTTCCATTTGGTGAAACCAAATCCAGGATTGCTAAATGCACTAGATGTCTTTTCTGATGCCTCAGAAAACAGTACACATGGAAAAGAAAATAGACATTCAAAGTATGGAGAGAAGAAGCGCCAAGATCGTTAGCAATTTTTTCCTGATGGAAGAATTCTATTCAACCATGATGCCAAACTTTTTTTTATTTCTTTTTGGTAAACCCTACTGAAAACAAATATCGTTCATCTTTGTTAGGAAAAATAAGCTACCCTTTAACACAATCTTTGCTCGCAGTTCCAGATAAAATTCCAGGATGGATATATTTTAAGTCTCTGTATTTAATTAAAGCTTCTTCCACTTCTAGAAGAAGTGATTTTGGAAGTCCATCAAGACTTATCATCCCTTATTTCATATGTTTTCTCTGACTCTAATAAAAGTTATTATACTTGAGTTTCTTATGCACTACTTCCCTCATCAAGAAACATTTTCACTTCTTCGATTGCTGTATCTTTGTATGAATCATCTGACTAATGATACTTTTCTTTGACACATTCATGGTCTCCTTTGTTTTCAATGCTCATATAAGGTTTCTTCTTAAATGATAAAGATGATGAAATAAACTACCCTATTATCACGATCATTGATGATTTTTCATGGTGCCATGTGTTAGGGTCTAAAAGCTCTTGAAAGAGTAAGGATCTTTGAATAATCTTTTGTCTCTTAGATGAAGATCATGTAACTGTGATGCCCAGGATTCAGAAGATGTCAGCTGATAAGATTGATTGATATTAGCACGCTGTTTATCTATTTCGATTGTGCCTCGGCCCTTGTTGTAGTTGAAGGTGCTAGGTAGTGCTAATCCATCTATGGCGCTGAGAAGTGCTAATAGTAGACCTCACTTGACGTTATCAGCTGTCCAGAAGAATTATTGTGAGTAATTAATGTTTATGTTATATCTAGATCTAAATGTAGTCTAGTAAATGAAAAATCAAAAATCCTTCTCATTGGGGTATGTTGGACTAATCCGTTCCGTTTTCTTTGATTAAAAAGTTAAATCGCAAGTTGCTTTTTTCATTGTAATGTCCTACCCTAGACCCACAGCAAGAGAGAAAGATAGAGAGAGAGAGATCAAAAAGGTGATATGTTTCAAAAAAAAGAAACTCTATTGTTTAATTCATTTTTAACTTATTTTTCGAAAATGAGGTGCATTGAATATTTGAAACATGGACATTGTTACAGCTGTGTATTTTTTAAAGCAGATATATTTCCCAAATGAAGAAAGTAAAGTATCAAGTTGATTTAAAAATGGACACAAATGGCATAATTGTTGAAGCACAATGTGAGTGTCCAGTCGGAATGGGTCCAAGTGCACACTGCAAACATATACAAGCGATACTACATGGACTAAGTAGAATGAAAAAGGATAAAGAATTGAAAATTCAACTTACATGTACAGAAAAATTACAACTATTCCATGTAGTAAAAAACCATACAGGTTCACCTGTAAAAGCAGATTCTTTGAAACTTTTGGTTCCAGACAATATAATATATGATCTCCACACATACAAAATGCCTAGAGAAAATTACAATTCCTTTTTTAGAAACATTTAGATGTCTGCTAAAGATGTCCCACAAAGACCTATTTTCCAACTATATGAACCTGCCAACATTTGTGCTTATGTCAATGACCATGAGTACACTAAAGTTCCTTTAGTAGATATTTATTTAAAAAGTATAGGACTAAAAGATGTTACAAATGAGGATATTATTAAAATAGAAGAAAAAATTAGAGGACAGTCATTGAACAAATCATGGATTAAAGAAAGACTAAAAGGGGTTCAATCATCTAATTTTGGAAGTATTTGTAAGGCAGGAGATATAACTGTATTGGATAACTTAGCATTAAAATGTATGAAAAATGTTAACTTAAAAACAAGTGCAACTAAACATGGACATAAACACGAAACCATTGCTATCAAAAAGTATAAATTATATAGTGGCCATGAAGTACAAAGATGTGGAATTTTCATTTGTTATGAATTTCCATTTTTGGGATCCTCTCCTGATGGGATAGTTAAATTGCCAGATGGCACTATAGAAGTAATTGAAGTTAAATGTCCTTACGTGGCAATGGAAAAATGTATTGATTTCAATACTGTGCTATACCTATGTGTCACAGATGTGGGAATTTCTCTAAAAAAAACTCATAATTATTATTACCAGGTTCAAGGTCAAATGCTATGCACAAAAGCTAAGATTGTCAAATTTATTATCTTTACCTTAAAAGATTTTAAAGTCATTAACATACATAGAGATGATGAGTTCATCAAAATAATGGTAGACAAACTAGTTTTATTTTATAAAAATTATTTTTAAAATGTTTTGCTACAGTCCCATTTCTTCAAATCAAGTTATGATTGATTTTATTAATATTGTATATTTGCATAAACTTCAAACTGTCATCATGCTTGTACCAAGTTTTGACCCTTCTGGTGTTTGGAAGAAACATCCAAACATAGAAAATATTTGTTGTTTTTTTCTAACAGAGCAAAATCAATGTATTTTGAATGTATCTGTATATTGAAAAGTATGTAGTTCAATACTATTTGGATAAACATTATTTGTAATTTTGTTTGTTTGTAATAGCAACTTTTAATTGGATCTATTCCTAATTGAAATTACTGATTAATATATAATTGCTTTTTTTTTTTCTATTTTACCTAATCATTTTGCCTGTTTTCAATTATTATTTAATATATTATTAATGTAAATACTTGGACATTTAATTTGAATTTGATTATTGATAAGTTTTGTTTGTTGTAAAATGTTTTACATTGTTTCGGATGTTCCTTCAGAGTTGAAGATAGTTTACTTCCTAGTCCAAACCTACCGCAGGACGACGGGGGATGGGAGCGGGCAGGGTTTGAACCCTCGACCGTCGATAAATCCAAATGACAGTTCAGCACGCAAACCGCACGACCAGGCAGCCATCCATAAGTTATGGAACAGTTAATTGAATTTATCACAAATATTATATGCAAATGTCAATGCATTGTTTTTGGCATTACTTATAAATATGTAAGAAGTTCATAAAAAAAATTCTTGAAAAAAATAAACATTGAAATGATTGATTTATTGGCCACCAACACCATGATACAAGCAACACCATTATACAAGTTTGACATGTATTTGATTATACTTGAGAACAGTTGAATTTAGCATGTTAAAAGTAAAAATAACAATCATTTTCTGATAGCATTATATTATTACTCTATTGTATTATTGTAGTATAATAATTATAATAATCAATAAAAGACTTTTACCACTTTATCACAGTCAAAAACCCACAATATCAATTACGATTTCCAATGAAAAAAAAAAGAAAATTCCATTGTGTATTAGCATAACATAAATATGAGTTGGTTTGGGTAAAAATTTTTTTCAAACATGTAACAAAAAAAATTAATTAAAAACTAATATTAGATTAACAAATAAGATTTAAATTTCACAGAAATAAAATGTATACATAAGTATATGCAACATAATTTTTATTTATGTGAAACAAAAATGTAATAAGATTTTTTGTTGGAACTACAGATTAATGAAATGCAAAATGCCTAACAATATATAAAATTTTTGAAAAAAAACAGAGATTATCACAAATGCTCACTATCACAGTTCGGCTAACATTGTTTTTGATATAATCATAGTTATACTCATGGGATAAATATTCACAGAAAGTACTTATTTGCTGGTAATACTCACATTAGATACTGAGTACATCAAATGATTAAATGATGAATTGACATATTGTGTAATACAAAATATAGTACAATAATTATAATGCTTCATGTAACAAAAATATTATTAACCATTTATTCAAATTGTCTAACATTTCAGTATATTAATCCCTGAAAAAAAGTAAAATAAAAAACGTGCTGTGTAAAAATGTTTACAAAAATCAATCAAGCATGAGATGGTACAATATTCTTTCTAAAATTACAAAGATAAAAACACACCTTTAATATCTTACTAACTAATTTAGTTTCTGTTGCATTGAGAGGTTGTTTACAAATTTTATATACTTTAGCCATTCCAATTATACGTTCAATATGAACCCTTCTGATAGATATCAGACGATCTTTTATTACAGATTGTGGGTGAAGTCTGTTTTTTTTTCTAAAAATAGTTGGCATGCTTAAAGTAATATTTTTGTTTAAAAAAATATCTTGTACATTGAATCCCTTGTCAAATTATACAACATGCTCCGTTTTACTAATTGCCTATCAGAAGCTGAACCACCAAAGGCGTCAGAAATATAGGAAACAAGTCCTCCCTGTGTACAGCCTACCAAAACTTTCATGGTGTTTCTATGTTTCTAGTTAGAAAATGTTACTCTCTGTGAACGTGGGTTAGAAGGAATAAATATTGGCACTTCAATACTGTCAAGAATAACCCTTGTTGTTAAAAAATGTATTTTTAAAATCAGAAGGGAAATAATGTCTAACCAAATTCTTACTAGGCCATAATTTATTTCCCCCCACTGAACAGCACAAAAATTAACCCAAGTAATAAAAACTTTCTGAACTGTAAAACTAGAAACATTAAACGTTCTTGCTACTTCAACTATGGGAAAATATTGTCTTAGCCTAACAAGCATTAATAAAAATTGGTCCACACTACTCAAACAATCACAAGATTGTGAATAAATGTATTTTAAATTATATACACTTGGACAAAGAGAATGAAATCCTGTTAAAATATTTGATGCAGTCTCCAACCCAGTGAAATGATAAATACTAGAAACTTGATTTTTAATTTTTTCAAAAGATAAATAAGCTTTAATATTTACATGTTCTTCAATATTTTTCACCAAGTGGATAACTATCTTTAGGAGATGCACTAAAAATAATATCAATATTATCACATGTAGAATAAAAAAAATGTTCTGATGCGATGACTTGCTCATCCATTACCACATTATTTGAATCAATAATTTCTTCTGATCCAATGACTAGTTCCTCGTCCATTAGCGCATCTGTATCTGATTTAATGAAGACTGCATCATTCATTAGTATAGGATTTACTTGATCACACAACATACTTTTTCTGTTCTTCTTTTTGTCCACATTCCATTGAAATACAGAGGGAACAGCTGTCTTTTTCAATTTACTATACTTTCTACTTAATCCTGAAAATTAGTACATAAATTAGATAGATATATATTTTTAATAGAAATGAAGTGCAAATGATTAATTTTATATGTACAGATTATTCTGTCAATGTCAAAAAATGTTTTCGTAGATTTAAATTATCTTTCCGTACCTCACTGACAAAAATGACGAGTGAAAATAAATTGATTATAAACTTCAAATATTGTTTTCCTTAATTAATTTTTTATTTAATTCAAATTTAATATATGGGATTTTGAAAAATTTGCAACAATTTCAAAATCCCCATCTTGTATATTATGTTATTTGACATAATGTTTCGAAATAGTACTTTGTATTAACCACCCAACACTGATTGTTGATATTCAGAGAATCAGTTGAAGTGCGTAAGAAGCTATGTTAGACAAATACAAAAGTTCAACCAGTAAACTGATATAATGGTAATAAAAAAATATGCTTTTGTATAGAAGCAATTCTTACTAAATTTAATTTTCATGTAAATATAATAATTTCTGCATTAACTATACTTTGTCATATTTTTAAATTTTATAACCTTTATGATGGGCATGTTAATTTACAAATAAATGTATATATAGCAAATTTAAAACAAAGATAAACTTTAAAAAACAATTATAATTAGATTGTTCGTAATGAAATACACAATACTTACATTAATACATTTTTTACCATGTTTCCATTTCTACAGCAATATGAACAATTTTTTAAAGAAGTAGCTATAAAACATAAAAAATGTAGACAAAAATGCAAATTTAACATGAAAAAAAATTCTTTCATAAACATATTTTAAATTTGATAAAAAAAATTTAACAAACTGAAATTTTTAAATTCAAATGCATCAAGTGATAATTATTTTTTAAATTGAAAATGACAAATTAAATTAACTAACAATAGATGTTGATATTATGACATTTTCTAGTTACATTTAAATATTTGAAGAATTTAAGTGTTAAAATTTTTTTCTAAATAAATAAATAATAATAATATATATATGTTTAAATGCAAGTAGTGAATGTAATGAGTATGTGAGAATTTTATTAATCAATTATAAAATTCTGTACACAATAATTACATCCTTAATCTAAAATTTATATTTATAATGTAATATTTGAAACATAAAGAATAAAAATATGTTTTACATGATCATTATAAAGGCATGTTCTAACATTTTGTTTAGAAGAATTATAAAAAAAATAAGTATAAAAACAAAACAAGTAATTTAATAATGTGCAGTTATTAATTCAAAATTAAAATACCTTTTTTTAAAAAATATAAAACATAATATAAATAATACATTATAATAAATAATTTATGCACCTACCAGCGCAGTAGTCTTCTATGACAAAGTGTTTCTTGCAAATCTTTGTATTTGTTTTTGGGAACCAATTGCTATGATTAGGACCTTCTCTTTTAATTGCTGCAATCCATTTTTGTTTTATTTCTTTATTTTTTGGGAACACATGTCCACCACCACCATCACAGAAAGGCACACAGCAATGTGTTGGCATTACAAACTGTACTTTAAATAAAAAAGAAATAAATGATATGACTGATCTGTTTCAAGTAGTTGTGTATAATTTATAACCATTTTTGCTTTCTATACATCATTCTCTTTATATTTAGATTCTATAGGTAGTTGAATAGATTTCCCCACTATAAGCATGATGTAAATGTAGGAATGAACTTGAATTTGTTTTTTTTTATGAACTCTATTAATTAAATAGTTGCTTAGAAAAATTGATTTCACACATGTTGCCATGGGCATTGACATAATAGTCATGGATCTAGAATCTAGTTAGAATCCTTAATCTATATAATCATATCTAGCTGTATATAATATATTCAATTCCAATTTGAATCGAATACTAATAGTAAAAGTTACTATTGAATAGCATTTATACTACTAATACTATTATAGAATCTGTTTATAGCTATCAAGATTTGGCACTAGACCTATAATTATAATATAGATCTGTAATCTGTATTTCTATATTAGAAACTAGACAGATATTACCCGCTGCCCGCGGATCATAAATTGCATATTGCTGAAGTAGTCACTGATATAGTGTAATAAAAACAATTAAAGAAAATAAAAAGGTTACTATAAGTAAAGCGAATGCATGAATAAAAAAATATTATGAATGGAGCTATAAATAGCTCATTGACCTTATTTCACACGATATAAAGAATAGAGTTGCACTCAGATAAAAATGCTTTAGAAAAACAAATTTCAATGTGAGTTTGATTAAAATATGAAATGAATGGACTATAATTAGTTCATGTGTTAAAGTATAAAACTATCTTTGCGGTTTTGATTTTTATTCGTAACATACATACATACGCCTCACATTCTACTTTATAAAGTAGATAGTCTAGTAGAAATATAATCTAAGACTTTAAATCTAAGATAATTAGAATTTAATTTAGACTGTAACTCTAGGCAGTCTACAATCTAGAGAGTTATAGTCATTATTTTATTTAGACTAGATTTAAGTATAGTGTTACTTATTACTATAAGTATAATCAGTGATTAGACATCATTAGTATTATATTTAATTAATATTATTAATTTCATTATTACTAGTAATTAGGTCTTGGCATTGAAAAGCAAATCTAATCAGATATAATATATAATATCTATCTAAGAGTATCTATTTAATAAACTATAATAAATAATTATAAGTACTAACCTGTTATTAGTATTTAAAATACATAGAAGTAGATCTATTACTATCTTATCTTCTTATATAATACAGACGTTACTTCAAAAAAGAAGATGATTACGTCCTACGCGTAATGCATTTAGTCATGCATATTAACCAATGACTTAAATTCTGCCAAGTCACTGGTTTTCTTGGCTAGCTCAGGCAACACATTCCATGCTCTAATAGCAATAGGGAAGAAGGAGTATTTGTACAAATTTGTCCTAGCATATGGGACGAGGAATATGCCTTTATCTTAGTGTCTTTCTGAGTATTTTATTAAATTTTGTTTTTGTATTTGAAGATTATGGTTCAGTGTTTATGTATAATTGCTACTTTACTTTTGAGTCTTCTGTCCTAAGGCTTTCTAATTTTAGTGATTTTACTATAGGTGTTACTCTAGTCAAATGTGAATATTCATTTGTTATGAATCTCACTTCTCTATTTTGTGTCTGTTCCAGTTTCTTAATGTTTTCTTGAGTTGAGGGGTCCCAAACGGAGGATGCATATTCTATTATTGGCCTAACCAAGGTTAAATAACATTTTAGTTTTATGTTCTTATTTGATTTATAGAAATTTCTTTTCATTACTATTATTTTAATTACTTTATTACTATTAATGATTAATATTGTATCGAATTATAGATCTAGATCAATCTAGATTATAGATAGATCTATATATTACATAGATTATAGATAGTTATTTTAAGATATAATTACATTAGATAGATCTAGATCTTGTAGAGGAAGTAGATAAACTGAGACGTCTACAAGTCTGATCTAGACTAGTGGCTATAAACAGTATAGTCAATATCATTCATATATATCTAGACAGCTAGGCCTGCTAATACCATATGATGATATACTCAATTATAGTTAATTATACTGTCTATACATACTAAATCTACAATTTATAGCCTATTAGATGGCCTATATGGGGGATGGCTACAGGTTCCAAGAGTAGTTTATGCTTTTCGGGCACATATAGATTCTAGGCCCAAATTTGAAAGTTTGACTTTTGACAGCGCATTATTTTACAATGGTTCGACATAGAAAAGAAAATGACATCAAAATCTTCTTTAGTTATAGGAGAATAAGGATGACTACGTATATTTGTACCCCTAACCTATATTTGTTATTATATTTAGGTCAAAGAGGCCGCGTGATTTCATTTAATTCGGACAAATTTGACCCACATTATTTGATTCCGGACACCATAATTTATTTCGGACAGTCTCTATATTTAGGCATTAATAAACTCAGATTTTCATGCCATACTAACATTAACTAAATTTTAAGATCCCCACTATATCCCCTCACATGAAATCATTAAGATGTTATCAAATTATGCATAAATACGAACACAAAAAATAAAAATATGAACACACTTATTCTACCACAATTAGGTCACTGGGATAGTAACTTCTACACAGACTTTTAGACTTATTTTATGTTTGCATGATTAGATGTGTGTTGAATGTTTGGGGTTTGCATATTATAAGATGTGTGTTGAATGTTTGGGGTTTGCATATTAAGATGTGTGTTGAATGTTTGTGGGGTTTTTTTGTTTATTAATTTAATAAATTTCTAATACAGATGATCTTTTGTAGTATAGTACAGGTTAGGATAGCCTATCTTGCCTAACTGAATCCTCTATATTCTCTCTATATAAATCTAGATCTATCTAGTAGGTCTAGATCTAAGCATAAAACTTCATTCAATGTACCAAGCTTACTCCAAACATTTGCCCATTTATTCTCTGTTTAAAAAAACAAAACAACAAACGAACAAATATAATATAAGATGATTTTTATTGATCTCCAAAACTGGCTGTCCGAAATAAAATTTGGTAAGAAAATCGTAATTTAATTTGGACACCCTATTAATGTTTTTTTTTTTATGGAATTAGACATCTTGGCTTATAAATCAAATAAATCAGCTTCAAAAACAGAATAAACATTGCCGGGCTCATTAGTATACACTTAGCCGATAAAAAAATATGGTCTTAACCCTAGGACAAGTCATCCGGGTAACATAGGAAAAAACAACAACCTGACTAACAAATTTGAAATTTGTTTTTCTTACATAAAAAGATAGCTAAATGGAAGGGAATTGGGTCAGAATCATTGGAAAATGGACAAGCACATTATACAGAGCGCTAGTTTTATAATAAATATTAAAATAATTATTTAATGACCACAAAAACAGCGAATGTCCGAATTCATGTAATGTCCGAAATAAATAAACTACTATATCTTATACTAATAAGATATCAATTTATATATAATAGAATTAGTAAGATCTAGATAGATCTATCATTAAAAGTATCATGATCTAGTATTCTAGTAATAATAAGTGTAACTGTAATACAACTTCATAGTAAATAAGTAAATGTATAAGCCTACTTTATTCTACTAAAAACTGACTTTTGTCATTATACTGGCTATAGCCACTAGATATATAATCTAGACTAGAATTAGATCAATAGATCTATTTATACTAATGTAGAGAATAAAGTTAGATTCAAGCGGCGTTAGCTATTAGCGTTGCACAAGAAACGAACCTGGGTTTCTCTAAACTATGATACTTAGTGTGTACTAGTAAAAAAGCACCTACCTAAATAAATCGTAACAAGAAATAAAAAAACTATATTTATTGTAGTATATATATATATATAGGTCTGTGGTTGAATATTATATAGCCTTCATAACTTCTTCTATAGAGAAATGACTTTTGTAATTTCTTTTACAAAAAAATTGGGCTATTCGCGTCTGACATATATATAATTTTTATGTTCAGCAACAAAGCCCAAATACAGATAACTTTAATTAATAACCTGGAATCACTATATGTTAAGCATATACAAAACTATATTTAAAATAAAACATGTAAGACTATCTAACTGGATTCTAAACTATCTACACTGTATGAGAATCGGCTCGAGACATGCCAATTATTTCCAAAATCCTTTGTTCAGCTCCCAGCGTTACCGCTTGACTGAGCTGACCTCAAAATAAACATAAATAGACTAACCAATCAAGTTATTTAAATGAACAATCAGATATTTCTCTTTCAAACATTACATGCATGATCACTACGTCACTGGACTTTCCAGACTCGATCTAAAACAATGAATCAATAAAAATTAATTTAAATAATATTTAAATAAAATAATGTTTGACAATTGATACGTGACACCTATATACCAAGTTACTTCCTGAGAGTAACACAGCACTAGTCAGCGCTATTGAAGTTACAATTTGAAATTAAGAGTAACCCCGCACGAAAAGAGTTAATACTCTGTGGGAATACATACAACAGGGTCACTAACTTATATAACAACGTGAAAAGCAAGATTGCATGTGTTAGACACTTAGTTAGTACTTTAAGTTTATTAAAGACGCACCATTATTGACAGACTTTGAACTCGACTAGTGACGTTATGATTTATTTGGGTTAGAGGCTACCTAGAGACATAATGTAGTTGGTTATAGGATTTCAACTGAGTGTGGCCTTTTGTTTGATTAAATCTTCATCTGAATATTCTACGTTTTTTTAAACTTCGTTTCTATATATCGTGTGCGTTATCTGTCCTGTTGATTAGTCGCATTGAAATACACCCACACAAGAAACCCAGACATCTCCAGAGTAATTCTGTCGAAGTCAGACAGGCATCAAATAACTACAAGACAGATAGGCGACATCACACATGACAGTGACGTAATATTTAATTAATTTAAAAAAATTCGCACACTCATTTCGAAGCCAACCTCAAGTGGGGGCACGGGGGGATCTTCAAATTCTCCCCCCTCCTTCCTCAACCCTTGCTACGCCACTGATATACATAGAGCTATTGAGAATGGAACCAGGTATAATACAGATGATCATCAACAAAGGATCTGAAGGAGATATCATTAATGGAGCATAGAAATAGTGGTAACATTTCAATGGCCTTTATCTTAAAAGCTCGGGAAGTAGTCCACCATATCCTAATACCAATTAGAGTTAAATCAAAATTTTACAGAATATGAAATAATTTATTCAATTTAAAAGTAATAACACTGTTAAATTATGATTTTTGCTTGAAATTGCCCGCTATGACATTTTGAGAATTCATATTTGTACTGTCAAATTCTAGGCAGATCTCATGCTTGGGAGGGTTGTACAGGTTAGTTGTACAGGTTAGTTATCGAAAGTTTTCGCCCTTGTTTATGGATCTCGTACGCCCGTACGCTCGTGGACCGTAGAGTTGTTTAGTAACCAAGTTTTTGCGAACATAGATTATCAGTCCCCGGCAGTCTGCGCACTTGTACTTCAATGCTGTATAACTGGTTATGCTGGCATTTCGCTTGCCAGTGAGTGTCTCTTGTAGCAATACTACATCAATTGCTCTCTCGTGGAGGAATTTTGAGAGCTTTAATATCTTGGGTATGACCCCAAAGATGTTTAGTTGTACAATCAGCAGGGACCTAGTGTTATAGGGCTTAGTTCCTGAGGTTGGTTAATTCCAATTATTGTCTAGTAGGTTTATTTGAGAGCCGGGGGCTCTCGTCTCTATTTCGCTTCCAGTCATTTGTGTCTGTCGTATACCATTGTCGACAGAAGGCTGTGGTTGACATCCATCAACCTTATTCGAATCGGACCTCCGAAAGAGGTACGAATGCAGTGTTCGTTGAGTAGAAGACTTTAATGGAGGAATTTTAGCCCATTTGTCACCTGAGAAATTCCCCCTCATCGAGGTCGCGGGGCGACCAGTAGTGGACTTTTCGTGCCCAGGCCTGTCGCCCACTTCCCGGGGCGCGGAGCCTGTTCGGGTCTGCTCGTGCCCGCTTTAATTCATGTCTGTATCTGTCATGGATGTATGGTTAAGACCGTTGGCGGCCTTATTTACTGTCCTAATGCAACAGCGTGCATGGCCTATAATCATGTCGCCATAGAGGGCAAGGAAGAAACCCAACCAACCCTCGAGTTGATGTCCAGCGCTATCCGCTTTTCGGAAATTCCGTTAGGTCTCTTACTCACCGTTGCTCCGGGCCCCACGGGGGGGGGGGGGCTGGACATAACCCCTTTGTTTGTACTTTGACACTTGCCGGCTGCTCACTCATTAGCGGCAAGCACCAGTACACTTGGCCACCCCTCTGTAGAGCGGGGTGTTCTATCGGCGACCACGATGAGGTGGTACTGGAAAGCCGAGCATCTGACCACCATAAATGATGGCCAGGTAGTATAGCTTTTTGTGGCCTCCTCCTTTTTTGCCTCTATTTTTCGCCTCTTGCCTAGACAGAAATCTGGGGCAAGTAATTTTGAGGGTGTTTTTTTTGTCCATTGACATTTGTAGTAATTCGGCACCTGTGCTCCCTACCCGACATCAAGTCCAACAAGGGGACAGGCCATTCGAAAGTCCAGAATGAGCCTGCTAGGGCTACACTGGTTCTATATTCTGTCAGCTGCTGCATCGAACATGTGTCCGGTACAGTTGCTACCTGATTGACCGTCCAGCCAGGATGTCTTTAACCCCCCTTACCCGTCGCAATCTGCGGCAAACGGACTGGTCTAAGACGTAGGGATATTTTAAACATAAGGAAAATAAGTGCTGGGTAATGAAAGCAGACTAAGAAAGACACAAAGACAAAAAAAGAAATGGTGCACTTTTAAGTTCCAAAAGTGTTAAGGAAATAGGAGCGCAGTTTAACGTAATGTCTGGGGACAGGACAAGAAGTGTGTTAGTTGTCAGACAGGAGAGAGAGACCAGCGTGTTAAAAGTGCCGTAAAGTTTATTAAAGTCTCTGTGTTGTAATCGAGTTATTATTTGTATTATTCGTAATCAGCTTAACCCATGGAAACCTAGACAGAGAAACTAAGGTAGTTTCTAGTGAGCTATAATTATAGATAATAGTAGTGCTTTTTTTTCATTAACCATCCCAAACATACCCTTTACAGTTGGCGATCTCCTTAATAGACACATACACACTCATGTTACAGTTTTTGATGGTCCTATTTGTTTATATATACTGTTAAGACTCAATGCATTAATCAGTAACAAAGTTTAAAACGATAAGGGAAATATAAGGGAAAAAAATTATACGAATATAGTTATATCATTTAAAAGTTTTGCAAATGTTCAGCAACACAAGCTATTTAACAAGACATCCATCCCCTGCACCAGTCGATTATCATATTTTACTATCCTGTCACATCAGGATCCGACCGAATATCAAAAAGTACTATACGGTGCTTAGTAAAGAAAACACGGGAGGCTTTTTAGTAAAGGAGATGACAATCTAGCATAATTTTTGAACATTTATGTGAAACGTTTTTAGATTTTTGAAAATTTTTTTTATTAATATTTAGTTAACTACTGTCATACTATTTACCTATATTTACGAAGAAGCGTTACTTTGTTTTTAGAGGAAAAATCTATTCAGTGTGCATATTGGTTGAATATAATTTATAACACCAGTTAATAAGTAGTGTTTCATATACACGTGAACTACAATATGGCACAGATATCCCGTACTTGCAAAAAAAGGTAAATGTTTTATCTTTAAATAAAAAACTTTATTTGTTAAGGCTCTAAACGAGAGATCTGCTCTTTACAAAACAGTTAGAGCATTTAGAATAATCATTCAGTAACATCAGCTTGTCAAGGTTCATATTTAACTTCACTTTCCCCTCTTATTTTGTTCAAACGTTGGGGCACCACACAAGATCTGTGAACCGTCTTTCTCCATTCCTCGCTGTTCTTTGCCGTTGATAGAATTTCATTCACTGATAGGCCTGTCCATACTTTGCCGTTGATAGAATTTCATTCACTGATAGGCCTGTCCATACTTTGCCGTTGATAGAATTTCATTCACAGATAGGCCTGTCCATACTTTGCCGTTAATAGAATTTCATTCACTGATAGGACTGTCCATACTTTGCCGTTGATAGAATTTCATTCACAGATAGGCCTGTCCATACTTTGCCGTTGATAGAATTTCATTCACTGATAGGCCTGTCCATACTTTGCCGTTAAAAGAATTTCATTCACTGATAGGACTGTCAATACTTTGCCGTTGATAGAATTTCATTCGCTGATAGGCCTTTCCATACTTTGATGTTGATAGAATTTCATTTGCTGGTAGGCCTGTCCATACTTTGCCGTTGATAGAATTTCATTCGCTGATAGGCCTATCCATACTTTGCCGTTGATAGAATTTCATTCACTGATAGGCCTGTCAATACTTTGCCGTTGATAGAATTTCATTCACAGATAGGCCTGTCCATACTTTGCCGTTGATAGAATTTCATTCACTGATAGGCCTGTCCATACTTTGCCGTTAATAGAATTTCATTCACTGATAGGACTGTCAATACTTTGCCGTTGATAGAATTTCATTTGCTGATAGGCCTTTCCATACTTTGATGTTGATAGAATTTTATTCGCTGGTAGGCCTGTCCATACTTTGCCGTTGATAGAATTTCATTCGCTGATAGGCCTATCCATACTTTGCCGTTGATAGAATTTCATTCACAGATAGGCCTGTCCATACTTTGCCGTTGATAGAATTTCATTCACTGATAGGCCTGTCCATACTTTGCCGTTAATAGAATTTCATTCACTGATAGGACTGTCAATACTTTGCCGTTGATAGAATTTCATTCGCTGATAAACCTTTCCATACTTTGATGTTGATAGAATTTTATTCGCTGGTAGGCCTGTCCATACTTTGCCGTTGATAGAATTTCATTCGCTGATAGGCCTATCCATACTTTGCCGTTGATAGAATTCCATTCGCTGATAGGCCTGTCCATACTTGCCGTTGATAGAATTTCATTCACTGATAGGCCTTTTCATACTTTGATGTTGATAGAATTTCATTCGCTGGTAGGCCTGTCCATACTTTGCCGTTGATAGAATTTCATTCGCTGATAGGCCTATCCATACTTTGCCGTTGATAGAATTTCATTCGCTGATAGGCCTATCCATACTTGCCGTTGATAGAATTTCATTCGCTGATAGGCCTGTCCATACTTTGCCGTTGATAGAATTTCATTCGCTGATAGGCCTATCCATACTTGCCGTTGATAGAATTTCATTCGCTGATAAGCCTATCCATACTTGCCGTTGATAGAATTTTATTTGCTGATAGGCCTGTCCATACTTTGCCGTTAATAGAATTTCATTCGCCGATAGGCCTGTCCATACTTTGCCGTTGATAGAATTTCATTCACTGATAGGCCTGTCCATACTTTGCCGTTGATAGAATTTCATTCACTGATAGGCCTGTCCATACTTTGCCGTTGATAGAATTTCATTCACTGATAGGCCTGTCCATACTTTGCGGTTTATAGAATTTCATTCGCTGATAGGCCTGTCCATACTTTGATGTTGATAGAATTTCATTCGCTGATAGGCCTGTCCATACTTTGCCGTTGATAGAATTTCATTCACTGATAGGCCTTTTCATACTTTGATGTTGATAGAATTTCATTCGCTGATAGGCCTGTCCATACTTTGCCGTTGATAGAATTTCATTCGCTGATAGGCCTGTCCATACTTTGCCGTTGATAGAATTTCATTCGCTGATAGGCCTATCCATACTTGCCGTTGATAGAATTTCATTCGCTGATAAGCCTATCCATACTTGCCGTTGATAGAATTTTATTTGCTGATAGGCCTGTCCATACTTTGCCGTTAATAGAATTTCATTCGCCGATAGGCCTGTCCATACTTTGCCGTTGATAGAATTTCATTCACTGATAGGCCTGTCCATACTTTGCCGTTGATAGAATTTCATTCACTGATAGGCCTGTCCATACTTTGCCGTTGATAGAATTTCATTCACTGATAGGCCTGTCCATACTTTGCGGTTTATAGAATTTCATTCGCTGATAGGCCTGTCCATACTTTGATGTTGATAGAATTTCATTCGCTGATAGGCCTGTCCATACTTTGCCGTTGATAGAATTTCATTCACTGATAGGCCTTTTCATACTTTGATGTTGATAGAATTTCATTCGCTGATAGGCCTGTCCATACTTTGCCGTTGATAGAATTTCATTCGCTGATAGGCCTGTCCATACTTTGCCGTTAATAGAATTTCATTCGCCAATAGGCCTGTCCATACTTTGCCGTTGATAGAATTTTATTTACTGATAGGCCTGTCCATACTTTGCCGTTGATAGAATTTCATTCACTGATAGGCCTGTCCATACTTTGCCGTTGATAGAATTTCATTCACTGATAGGCCTGTCCATACTTTGCCGTTAATAGAATTTCATTCGCTGATAGGCCTATCCATACTTTGCCGTTGATAGAATTTCATTCACTGATAGGCCTGTCAATACTTTGCCGTTGATAGAATTTCATTCACAGATAGGCCTGTCCATACTTTGCCGTTGATAGAATTTCATTCACTGATAGGCCTGTCCATACTTTGCCGTTAATAGAATTTCATTCACTGATAGGACTGTCAATACTTTGCCGTTGATAGAATTTCATTCGCTGATAGGCCTTTCCATACTTTGATGTTGATAGAATTTTATTCGCTGGTAGGCCTGTCCATACTTTGCCGTTGATAGAATTTCATTCGCTGATAGGCCTATCCATACTTTGCCGTTGATAGAATTTCATTCACAGATAGGCCTGTCCATACTTTGCCGTTGATAGAATTTCATTCACTGATAGGCCTGTCCATACTTTGCCGTTAATAGAATTTCATTCACTGATAGGACTGTCAATACTTTGCCGTTGATAGAATTTCATTCGCTGATAAACCTTTCCATACTTTGATGTTGATAGAATTTTATTCGCTGGTAGGCCTGTCCATACTTTGCCGTTGATAGAATTTCATTCGCTGATAGGCCTATCCATACTTTGCCGTTGATAGAATTCCATTCGCTGATAGGCCTGTCCATACTTGCCGTTGATAGAATTTCATTCACTGATAGGCCTTTTTATACTTTGATGTTGATAGAATTTCATTCGCTGGTAGGCCTGTCCATACTTTGCCGTTGATAGAATTTCATTCGCTGATAGGCCTATCCATACTTGCCGTTGATAGAATTTCATTCGCTGATAGGCCTGTCCATACTTTGCCGTTGATAGAATTTCATTCGCTGATAGGCCTATCCATACTTGCCGTTGATAGAATTTCATTCGCTGATAAGCCTATCCATACTTGCCGTTGATAGAATTTTATTTGCTGATAGGCCTGTCCATACTTTGCCGTTAATAGAATTTCATTCGCCGATAGGCCTGTCCATACTTTGCCGTTGATAGAATTTCATTCACTGATAGGCCTGTCCATACTTTGCCGTTGATAGAATTTCATTCACTGATAGGCCTGTCCATACTTTGCCGTTGATAGAATTTCATTCACTGATAGGCCTGTCCATACTTTGCGGTTTATAGAATTTCATTCGCTGATAGGCCTGTCCATACTTTGATGTTGATAGAATTTCATTCGCTGATAGGCCTGTCCATACTTTGCCGTTGATAGAATTTCATTCACTGATAGGCCTTTTCATACTTTGATGTTGATAGAATTTTATTCGCTGATAGGCCTGTCCATACTTTGCCGTTGATAGAATTTCATTCGCTGATAGGCCTGTCCATACTTTGCCGTTAATAGAATTTCATTCGCCAATAGGCCTGTCCATACTTTGCCGTTGATAGAATTTTATTTACTGATAGGCCTGTCCATACTTTGCCGTTGATAGAATTTCATTCACTGATAGGCCTGTCCATACTTTGCCGTTGATAGAATTTCATTCACTGATAGGCCTGTCCATACTTTGCCGTTAATAGAATTTCATTCGCTGATAGGCCTGTCCATATTTTGATGTTGTCTTTGCATCGCTTTCTTTGTCTTCCTCTACGTCCTCTTCCTAGCACTGTTTCCTGAAAGAACTTCTTTGCGAACACTGAGGACCATGTGATGTGACCAAAAAGTTTACCTTTCTTTTGACAACTGTTAGCAGGTTATTGTTGGGTCCAAAAGCTGTATTATTCCTATTTCTAATGTCTTCATTCTTGATGCGGTCTTTGTAAGTGACACCTAGGATTTAACTATATCTTTTTTTAGGCGCTTCCGCGGTGTCTAATTTAAATAAACCATATGGAGGTAACACTCAACAAAATACGTAATCCAATAACACTGGCAAAAGGCCGAACAAACAATACAATTTAGTCGACGCTTATACTGAATGTCTAACAAGCTTAATCGCAATGAAGAAAACCGTCAAATGCTTTGATAAAATACAGCTAAATTCTACGTAGTCCTAGAAATAGTCTGTTTAACTCGACTTATATTTCGTTCTATATCTAAACCCTATCCTTGTTTTAAGTAGTCACGTCATTGTCACCAAGTCAAAACTTCCCTTAATTCCGAAACAAAAAATTAATTCCTTATAATGCCATAACACTTCATAACTATCATTTTTGAATAAATAAAAATATTAACAATGTCATAATAATAATATTAATACATATCCGTATCCTGGGCTTAATAGAACTAACAATATAACAGCATTTGCAACACTTTTGACACGAGCACGTTTTGTATCGAAGGAGATAAGGTTTTAGTGTTTCATTGTTTGTAGTTCATGGTTTCTAACAAAAATTTTTGTGAAAAGATTAAACCTTCAATTTTACTGCCTTAGGGGACCACTTCGGGGTTCGCTCTTGAGATTGTGTTTTCAAACAAAATGCTTTTGAAAACTTATTTTTTATTTAATTATTTTTAAATGTTATAACAGTGAATACTAATTATTTTGAAAAAGAAAAACTCAACAACGTCATTTCGGTGTTTTATTACGTTTTTTTTCATTGGGTAACGTAAGGTCCTCTTGCACTGGACATCATATATCTTACCTGATCCGATGTATTACAGCATACAGACATAATAAGCTATTAAAAAAATTAAATTATATCTGTAACAGATGGTTCTTTATAACAGCGCTTATTATTGAATTCCTCGTTACGTTTTTGACAAAAGCCATATGTAAAAATGATGCATTTCAAACTATAATAGGTGCATCGACAATTTACAACCTACTTATCATGTAATTAAAAAAAATGTAATATCTTTATATCTAGGTCAATGGCTCTCATACTTCTAATGGTGTTGCCTGCCCTGTTAATTAAATAGAAACCTAGTGGGGTTCGTTAAATGTTTTTTTTAAATGATAGGGAAAAAATAGGCACATACATTTTACCTTTTTTATTTTTCATTAATTACTTTTTCACAGGAGCTGTGTGCAAGTACGCGCTCCTACGAGGGCGGGTCAAAACAAGCGCTACAAAGTCACCCTTAAGAACTCTTTCAACGAGTTTGATATTGACATTCACGCTTAAGAGCACTAACTTTTGAACGCTCTCATGGAGTGCATCTGTGAGTGTCGGAGTTATGAGATACGAAGCAAGTAGAGTGATCAGCATACAAAAAGGAGAGCAAACAAAAAAGTTTAGAGAAGAAGCAGGCATATTGGCAATTGACCCAACTTAGCCATGCCACGTATGCGGTCGGCTTTTTAAAGCCAGGATTGGGCTTTTCAGTAATGTTGGAATTCGTAGACAATGAGAAATGTGCTCACGTTCGACTACTTCATTTCTAGGTATCTACATAGTTGCATCAACGATCAATTGAGCAATGTGGCATTAATAGAATAATGCAATACATAAATATATACATATGCAATGTTCATGTTTTCTACTTACGACAGTGAGAAATACACAATGCACTAATTAAATATAAATGAAATAATAAAATCCGCATGATAATATTCAGAAATATACACAAATTAATTAAGATTGAACTGTGATTAAGCTCGGCTTACCACCAGGTATTCCACTAAGTGCAAAACAAAATTATTAATCCAGACTCGATGTCGGCAAGAATGAGAAGGGAGAGAATGTAATTGTCCCGCATTTTTCTACCTTATAGAGATCCGGAGGAAATAGGCGGAAACAGGAAATGCGATAGGCTTAAGATTTTCTCTTAGCTTTGATTTTAAAAGGTGCTTTTTAGAGACAGCGTATTTCAATGAACATATTTCATTGTTTCATTCTTTAGTAATCACGTCATTTACTTGATGACTAAATAAACATAAATGTCAAATTGTTTTTTGACATTGTTCGTCCTGAAACAAATAATTAAACTGGCTTGTCTCTCCCCTATTTTTATTTTAACCTAAATAGGGCATCTTTCCACTTCCCCATTTGTGCTCACGTACAACAATTTATGAAACACTGATCTAGGTGTAATTTCTTTATTAAAAAATAAAGCATATGACAATCACTTAGAAAAGATGATAAATGATAAGCTGATTTCGGAAAAATAGTAATCTTGGTCTGCTCTTTGTATGAATCCATCTTTAATTGTACCGACTTTAAACTGTAAATAGGTAAGTGAACTTTTTCAAATTTAGTCTAAACAATGCTAAAGATATGGTAAATTGCAAAAGCCTGGGACAAAAAAAAACGACTATATTTGTACTTAATACATACATGTTACCATACATGTCAAGAACTTGTAGTATTCCAGGTCTCTCAAGACGTTGAAGTTGAACAAATACGAAGCGAGATTTTCTTATAGAACCAAAGCAATAGAAGTCAAAGTTTGGTCTGAACTTAGTGAAATATAAGTCAATGGGACAGAAACCCGTCATGCACACTGTCATAATATGTTTCTGAAGCCCTGGAAGCTTTCATTAAGCGGCGGAGATGTTAGTTGGCTTTAAGTGCTTTCAGACTATTTTTTTTTATTTCTATAGCTTAGATTCTTACCAGATGATTATAACTCATAATGCCTTTCATTGATTGTCTTCAGGATGAATGTAAGAATACCTTTATACCATCATAATAAATAACCATTGTAAACTAAAAACTAGCTTTCAATTTAGCCTTAAGCATTGTAAACTTTAAACTAGATTTAGACTAGACATTTAAAAACTAAAATCAAACAACAGCCATCATGAAATTGCTCTGGCTATTTATTCTGATAATTACTAAATACACACTAATTGGACACAGATCAAGATCAGTCAACACTAAACTTAAAAAGGAAACAGTCATTACCAATCATCACATAATAGATCAATGCAACTTTAAAAATAATCTAATATACACATCCATAACATTAAAGAAGATTACCAAACACAAATGGAAGTTCTCAATTAGACACAGCCGAAATAAATACCGATCACTATTAATAATTATAGCAGGAGATGTAGAATCAAATCCAGGGCCTAGATCTAAAAACAGATGCAACATCTGCAAAAAAGTATACACCATGAAACAGAAAGCCATTTAATGTGACACCTGTAATGAATGGTACCACGTATCATGTCTCCATATGAATACAAATACGCATCAAGGCACTGTGTACTGTGTGGCTTACCTCAGTTTACACCAGGACTGTTTCATTTCTTTGATGCAGACACTTCTAACCCAAACAACATCCTAAACATCATCCCAAACCAAACTCACCAACCACTAGCCAGATCCACTCAAGTTAAATCTGCTAAAACTAATACAACACCTTCATTAAACAAACCTTCTAAAGAAGTAATACCAAAATACTTTAATACCGTAGTAATAAATTTTCAAAGAATTAGGAACAAAATAACAGACTTAGAAATTTTATTAGAATGTGAGAAGCCAGACATAATTGCAGGAACAGAAACTTGGCTACATCCTTAAATTTATAATGCAGACATATTCAATAGTATTTTTGAAATTTTTAGAAAAGATAGGGCTGATAATCAAGGAGGAGTTCTTTTAGCAATAAAAAAAACACTCTTATAAGAGAACAAATTACCTTACCTAACTCAAAAAATATAGAATCAACATTTTGTATGTATCAACATGATGGGTGAAATTAGGCAGCGATTGCACGAAGGGATCGACATTAGGTTTAGTTCGGACGGAAATGTGTTTAATCTTCGAAGTCTACTATCCCATACAAAAACGAAAGAAACGGTCATAACAGAGTTTCTTTATGCCGACGATTGCGCTCTTCTAGCCAAAAATGAACATGATCTCCAGATCGCGGTCAACGAATTGGTATACCCTGCCGCCTCTTTGTGTTTATCTAAAAAACCATGGGAAAATAGAAGTCATGTTCCAATAAAACCTACTCAGTCCCAAAGATCACAGTAAATAAACGTCCCCTTAACGTAGTAGACCACTATCTAAGAAGCATACTATCGAATAACAGACACTACACTTTCAAGGAAGTTGATAGCCTTCATGCCATGGCAAGTAGTGCTTTTGGACGCCTCCAGGAGTGAATTGGCGAAATAGATCGCTCCGCCTGCCTAACCCAAACAATCGTTCTCTCAACCCTTCTATATGGATCTAAGACATTCTGAAACATGGGTATTATACAGAAAAAACTAAGACTACTTGAACGCTTTCACCAAAGATGCTTGAGCTCCATCATGGACAGCTCTACAAACAGCGATGTCCTTGTGAACGCCGGTTTGGACAGTATAGACTAGTATAGAGGGAGTTCTTATAGTCTGACAATTACGCTGGACATGGAACGTAACCCGTATGGAGGAAAGTAAAAAGCAGTCTTTTTGGTGAGCTTAAAGGTGGTCCACGTAACAGAGGTGCCCCACAGAAACGCTTTAAAGACCAGCTTAGGCGTTTACTTGCCAAAGCAGACATACAAGAGAGCAACTGTTTGCATGCGGTCTTAGAACAAGACAGACAGCTGGAGGTCACTCACAAAGGCCACAAGATACAAATTTGTAACCAAAAGGAAATTCGTAGACAGACGCAGACGGCGAAAAAAAAATCTTAATCGACCATAGGCGGATAATGGTTATGCTTGCCATGGTTGTGGGAAAATATGTAGGTCGCGATGGGGGCTGCGAATCCACGGGAAATATTGCATTCCTAAATTACCTTCGAACTCGATAAGAATCCTTATTATTATTATATTTGTATATTAGGTCTTGGCATTTAAAAGAAGCGATTACTGCTCAAACTTTCAAGCCGAAATTGAGGCAATTACCATAGCACTACATGTTAAGCTAGAAGACGCTACACTTAATAACCATAAACAACGCCAACACTATAACGCTAGATTCATCAGTCTATTTATTTACACACCCTCATAGTACGAGGTTACACACAACACTGTGATATGAACTTTCTTACCAAGGGGAATAACTCTACATATGATAACAAACACATACACATAAAACACAATGTCAACACTCAGACAGTCTAAAACAAATTATATAAAGGAGTGGAATCACAATCAGATATTGTTGTCAGATATTGTTGTCTTTACAGACTCCCAATCCACTTTGCAATCACTTAACAGCAACAACTCAAACAGCCCAAGATAGTTGACAACACTAATTGTGATAATCCACCAGATGATATCAAAATAAAATATCAATATCACACTACGGTGGATTTCTTGACACATTTGCATCATGGGAAATGAAAAGGCAGATAAACTATCAAAGGCAGGTTCATCTATGGAACAACCAGACAGACCTGTAAGTTACCTCACCCTAATGTCAATGTTAGTCAACAATCACAAAGAGAAGTGGTTCAACCAATGGGCATCAGGAAACACAGGCAGAGCCTGTACAAAGAAATGACTATGCCAAAAAACTGGACAGTATTGAATTCCTCCCCCGCAAAGAACAATCTACAATTTTCCAACTAAGAACAGGACAAATACCTCTGTTAAATTACCATCTGAACAAAATAGACTCCACACAACTCCCCTTTGCAGACACTGCGCCCACTCTTATGAAGCTTAAACCATATCATCTTTTAATGCCCCTCCTTAATCCACCTTAGGCAGACCCTACTTCCATTACAGCCCAACATAAACAACACCCTGCACGGCAGTGCTGAGCAACTGAAGAAAACAGCACACTTTTTTTCCTTGGCACAGTCTGCAAAAAAGCTCAAAGCTCAGCAGCAATAAAGCTGGCTAGAATAAGAAGAAGAAGAAGAAAAGTAGATCTATAAGTAGAAGTATATTCAATAAAATATAAATAGTAGATCTACAGAGTCAGATCTAGACTAGCTATAGAATTTTTTCTGGATCTAGATATAGACTCTATATAGAATAATCTAGAAAGTAGATGTAGGCCTATCCTAATTACCAAACTTTAGTAAGTTAGAGCTGGATCTATACTAGTGACAATCTAGTCTCACGATAGAATCTAGATTTCTAAACGAGAATCGATCTGAAATGTAAATCTAGATATAGAGTCTACTTAAAGAAAATGTCATTGATTCAGAAGATTAATGATAAGTGCAGAGTTTACTATTTATTTAAATCTTTCACGAATCACATGTGCCCATGTGGTGATATGAGTACGTTTATAGTATACGCTGAACCGTGAAAGACGTGAACTGTATACGCAGAACCTATTGCAACTTGACGGCTTTTGTAAGTTTTTCTGCTGTGCTGTACGAGATGCCGAAACAATATGTATATTCTAAAATTCTAGAACGAAAGATCTATTCCACTTAATTTATAAGCATAAATCTGTTTATCAGATTTATCATATTGTAATAACTGAAGAGAGGCAACTCAACGAGACAAAGACGTTTATTTACATGGAGACATGACAAAGACAAAGGGGCATCTGCCTTGAGCATAGCAACTCCATATTGGCTCTCTACTTGGGAGGAAATCGTTTTTCTCCTATGTCAACATCCGACCTGTCTGGTCACTGATAGTGCGCATCTTCTTTCTGCACTATCTTGGATGGCGGTGTGCATGGCAAGCACTAGCGGATCCAGAACTTTGGAGTGGGGGAAGGCGATTTTTTTCCAAACCCTAACCCTAACGCCAAGTAAACCCTAACTCTATGCATAAACGTGCGTACAGCACACACACACACACACACATATATATATATATATATATATATATATATATATGAGAATAAAAATGCAGAATTACTCAACCTTCGGCAAAAAAAACAACAACTGGGGCAGCGCTACAAGGATCTCTAGTGGGGTTCGGTTGGAAGCCCCGACGACAAAAAGCGTTTTCTTGCTTTTTTCACTGCTGAAACGCATTCTCCTGACAAGTACAGGTCATTATTATTCATCAGTGGATTTCGGGGCGAAGCCCCGACGCCAAAAGCGTTTTCTTGCATTCTTCACTGCAGAAACGCATTCTCCTGACATCTACAGCTCATTATTCATCAATGGAGTTCGGGGCGAAGCCCCGACGACAAAAGCGTTTTCTTGCATTCTTCAATGCAGAATCGCATTCTCCTGACCTAAAGCTCATTATTCATACTATTAAAAAAGACCTTTTCAAAAATGTTGTACTTGAAAAATAATCTAATATAAATTTAAAGGCCCTAAATACATTGCAAATAAAACCGATTTGTTCCTTGAAAAGATAAGATACCCCACATATTTAGATTTTGGCTTTGCAGATCGAGGCCGAAAAAAAATTATTCGATAAATAGTATAAATTGTGAGTTATAGTCCCAAATTTATTCAACTAGAAAAATATCAGATTGAGTAAAGTTTAAGAAAAGGCGACTATGAATATATTATTTGAGTTTAGAACTCATCTCAATCATGACTCTTATACTGAAAAATTTCGTTTTAATTCTAACTTTTCCAATGCAAAGTCTTTCTTAAAATAATTATGATAAATTCATGTGAAATTACGATCTCTGTCTGGAAATGGAAGGGGTGGTAGAGTGAAAACGATTAATCCTCGCTCCTTTAATAATTTCTGCTAAAGATTGCATTTAGCATTAAAGAAAAGGGGTGGGGCGACTCGATATAAGAATTTAATTTATAGTGTACATAAATTATATTAGTGACAGATTTTTTTTTAATTTTGTAATTTCTTAACTATAATACAAAAACAAAAAATATTGATTTGTCCAATGGGGGAAATGCGTTTGTATGTATCGCCCTTACCACCTGGTACTACCCTTTTTCATTGAAATTTAATAATGATACAATTTGAGATTAGAGTGTGTTACAACATAATTTACAATGAGTCATATCAATACGTAGTTTATATTATATATATATATATTTAACTAATTTTGTTTACAAACTATGATTCTCCACAAAAATAGGACCGCCCCCCCACCAGCACTCAGAGAGCTAGAGTGGGGAGGGCATTACATGCAATCGCCATTCCCCCCCCCAACCCCACCGAATCGGCCAAAATACCAGAAAGGGAGCGACATAATATAAAATTTATATATTAATTTAACTAATTTTGTTCACAAACTATGACTTCTCCATAAAAACGGACCGCCCCCCCCCCCCACTCAAAGGGTTTAGGTGGGAAGAGCAGTAGAGGTATTCGCCCCCTCCCCCAGCAATCGGCAAACAGGGAACGACATAATATAAAGATCGGTTAAAATATCAATAACAAGTTTTAGTCATATGGATATTTAATTGATTCTGTTAGAAAGCTGTAATTTCTACAAATAAAATGGACCGCCCCCTACTCGAAAGTGTATAGGGGGCGACAATGATACCATCACCCCCTCCCGACCCCACCAAATCGGCCAACACATACTAGAGGGGGGGGCGAAATAATCTAAAAATAGGTTGAAATATAAATAATTAGTATATATTTTTAACATAAGTAATAAATTCATATACAAATTGTGTGAATTCTATAATAAAATTCGCCCGCCCACCCTTTTGGAAGGGGGGTCGGTTGAGGGGGGGGGCGATCGCCCCTACCGCCCCCCCCCCCTGGATCCGCCAGTGATGGCAAGATTATAACAATATGTAGCTCTAGATAGTAACCAACGCATTCAGACAGATTTTAATATGTAGATTTAATTATACCATGGAATTATACTAATGGAACACCAGCTTCGAGATTTTATGATATTTTTTTTTGCGCATCGTACCTTTTTGAGAAATCAATCATGATGCAAAAAAGAAATTTACTCGGCGAGCCACTTGGATTGACCTGTATTGAGTGTAAAACTTCACCACACTATATTTTATTAGATCTGTAAAAATTTCATCCATTTTCTGACTAACTAATATGATAGACGAAATTTTCTGAATGAGGTATCGTCACAAAAAATATTTTTTTTAAAGCCACTTCTTAAAAAAAGACGTTTCCAGTACTTCCTCATTTGGGTATTTTACACAAAATTTAAAACCTTTTTTTATGTACATTTCATCATTATCATCTGTCGCGAGGTAACAAAATCCCCCATTTTCCCGGTTAGCAGTTGTTCTTAACAAGATATCAAGAGAGAGGCCGGTCCATTCTTTTGCATTGTCCAGCCAGTTTTAATTGGACAACCTTATTTTTTCGTGCTTCCTCAATAGATCTGAGTTTATATTTTAAACGATGTTTTCTTACAGCTAGTGTTACAAAATACAATAATGACCAATCCGACTTAGTTTTCGTCTTTTCACAGTATTAAGGAGTTCCTTCTTTTTACCAGCCATAATGTGGAGTTGCAAAAGTAATAACTCGTTCTTCTGATTTTGCTTCTAGTAGTCATATTGATATATTCATAACTATATCTTTTATATAATAACAATATACATAAATATTTCTAGAGAGGTCTAGTAGCTAGTAATAGTAGTAGTACAAATAGTAGTCACCTTAGTTTAGTAGTGCTAGTAGGATCTACTTTATTTTTAGATCCATGAAACCGACAATAACAGTGAAATGAGTTAGGGATATATCTCTTCTAGATCTAGTCGAAAACACATGCAATGTAAAAAATGAATTCAGATTAGTTACTGTTTAGTCGATCTATTTACATATGTGAATGGATAATGATACTTTAGAGTAGACTTGTTGAACTAAAGCCAGACGGTTTCTGTGGTATTTTTTGTCTCGAGAGACGATCTTTTCTTTTTGCAACTTCTTGTGTGACTATAGACAAAAAGGTCAATAATTAATACACAGCTGCGATCGCAGGATGGGCATATGTCAGATGGTTACACCTATATTAAAGGCTTTAGTTTTACTGTAATCTAGATCTAGACATTCTATAAGTTATAAGCCTAGATCTCACTGTGTAAGTGTTAAACATGGTTTATTTTCTTTTGCAAGACACATAAAACAAGTACTGAAGTGAAGTAGTCAGTAGTGAGACTAGTAGTGATCAAACAATCTAGATCTATAAATTGATCAGAAGAGAAGGCGGCTGTAGACCTTTAGATCTAGACCATGACAGAGACCCATGCTAGATTTACTGGTCTAGAGATCTAGATCTTGTTGATTATCATGAACGAATAATAACAAGACTCTGGATATAACTTATAAGACATGAAAAAGCTGTTTAATCTAACGAAATTTTGGTTGACAACTGTTACAAGGGATGTTACTACCAAACACCGAGTGGTGCAACCTATATAAAACACACATCAACATCCTTCTCTTTCTATAGCTAACAAAACACATATCAGAAATATTTGCAATTAAAAATAACAAACATTAATAACCCATCTTATTTTATGATATTGTAACAACTAAAAATAAAAATAAATTTCAATTGAGAGTGTAACACATATAGAATAAATATTTCAACATGCATATTAATATTGTCATAAAAATTCTTAGTACATTTCATAATCCCTATGCCACAAATTTCTTTTTGTTTCTCGAGTGCTAGTTCTTGCTGGCTTATTACTATCACAATTATTGTCTGCTACATGAGAAACTACTCCAGACTGTGCTGCATGTTGAGAACAGTTATCAGAAAAATCTGGCCATTCATTATCATCATCATCATCATCTAAGACATTCCCATCATATACATCAGTGTCTTTCAAAATAGTTTTCCTTGGCCTAATATGAAATATGTTGCGTATGTAGAATCCTCCATTATCTCCCTTGATCTTATAAGATCTTGGAGATAGTTGTTCATAATTACTCCAGGATACCCGGTTACGCTGTTCTGCCTCATCGTGGCACCTGGGTGGAAACGGCTATTTGAGGGGGTAGCTAGGCTAAATGAATGGCGAAACATAACTCCCGTGGGGATGCCCACGGGTAGACGAGAGTCAACCTCTTGCACTGGTGGGGTTGTAAAAAAGTCCCCACAAACACGTCCCACATCCATGTATATCGATAAAATCTTTCTAGCCAAAAACTACGGCAAGTAGTTCCTTTTCAATCTGAGCCCACCGTTTTTCAGTTGGTGTCAATGCTCTAGAGGCAAATACTATTGGTTGTCCTTCTTGCAATAGTACAGCGTCAAGTCCATGTTGACTACTGTCCACTAGTATTTCAAGTTTCTTGTCGGGGTTGTAGAATATAAGGACTGGAGTATTGGTAATCATTGTTTTTATCTTGTTGAATGCCCCTTAAAATTTTTCAGTCCATCTGAAATTGCAGTCTTTTTTTTGTTAGTTCTCTTAATGGTTGAGACACTTCGGCTAGATTGTTCAAAAATTTTGACAAATACTGCACCATTCTACATAATTGTCTTGCTTCCTGGCTATTTTCTGGTTTCTTCATTTCCAGAATAGCTTTGATCTTCTTTATGCCTTGCGCACTAATGAAGTCTCCGGTGAAACTTATCTGGTCTTGTTTTTCTACTGTTTTTGTTTCATTTAATTTCATGCATTTCTCTTTGCATCTCTCTCTTAATATCTTCAGTTTGTCAAAGTGATCTTTTTCTTCTTCTTCTTTGGACTGATTACATCCCACAATCACGATATCATTAGCCCCATTAATGCATCCTTCTAATCCCAACTTTTTCTGGAATATTTCTCCACTTACACTTAGTCCAAAAGGAAGTCTTGACCATCTTTAGCGCCCATATGGTGTGAACATTGCTGTTAGGAGACTAGACTTTTCATCTAGACGTACATGTCAGTAAGCCTCATTTACGTCTAATTTAGAAAATATTTTAGCATTTAGGAACTGTGGCATTACAGCTTCCAAAGTTGGTAACTTAAAATGTTCTCTTTTTAAAGCAGTGTTTAGATGTCTTGGCTCTAATTAGATCCTTAAATCCCCATTTGGCTTTTGAACCACAGCCATCTGGCTGACCCAATCTGTTGGTTCATTTACAGGAATTAATATTTTTTCTTTTTACTAATGTCTCTATTTCTGCTTCCACTTTCTTTTGAAATGCAAATGGTATATTACGACAAGGTGATATCACTATGTTCTCATTGACAGTTAATGATGTTTCACCTAAATCTCCTAGATAACAATCCATTGTGTTTACTTGTGATATGAATCTATCTTCATTTAATGTGATCAGACTTAAACTTTGGCATGTTTTACGGCCTAATAAACATTGATAATGGTTATCTACAACTGTGAATGTTACCAAATAGTTCTTTTTGTTTTTAGGATTCGATATTATTAAGTTAGCAGTGACCTCTGTTTTTAATTTGGAATTATTCCACATTGTTAATTTGTGAACAGTCTTCTTAATTTGTGTCCAGTTGAAATCTTATTTGTTGACTGTTTATCATGAATAGTGCTGTCATTCTGTTTAACACATTTATTGAGTTTAATTGTTCCTCTTGGTCAAATTCATCCATAGCATTATGCATATGTATTTTATTCTTAGTTTTACACTTAACTGCAAAATGATTTTTACCTTTGCATTTATTTCAAATTTTGCCCCAAGCCGGACACGATGTTTTGTTCACTTCATGTTGGCCTCCACAAAACCAGCAATCCATTAGGTTGTTTCTGTTGTCAGTTTTCTTTTGTTCTATCTTATCTATCTTCACAACAGTTTCTTTATTTATCTCTGCCAATCCTTTTGCAGTTTGCTCATATGTTTCACACATATCTAAACACTTCTTCAATGTAAGATCATCGTGATTCAATAATCTCTCCTGCAGTCTTTTCTCCACGGAGAATCCGATTTTGTCTCTAATCATTCTATCCTTTTCCTTGAAGTAACATTTTCATTTTTTGCCTGATCTCTAAGCTGCGTAATGAACACATCACATGATGACACCTTTTCTATATTCCAAAATCTGAAAGTGTCCAGAACTTCATTTTTTCTGTGGTTGCTATAGTGGGGTAATTTCTTTAGTAATATTTGCAGGTCATTCACGTCTTCATTCTCATCATACTGCAACTGCTCACAAATCTATTGGGCCTGAGGTCCCGCTCAATGTAGTATTATTGCTTTGTCTGATTTTAGGTTTTTCTTCAGCTCCTATTGCTAACAGAAACAGTTCCACTTGTCTTCTCTATTGACGAAATATTTCACTGACATTACCTTCAATCACATTTAACAATGTTGGTGGTTTAAGTTGACCTTCTGCCATCGTCAATGAAAACTTTACTACAGTATATCTACTATCTAGACTAGACTTAACTAGATCTAAAATACCGTAACTCGGCGTAACTGAATAACCTCTCTACTCTAGCCTGAGACTCTGGAATCTACTAGATCTACACTTTAGATTTATTTTTTTAAACTAAATTTAACTACATTTATATTTCTGATATAAACCTAATTATGATTCTTGTTACCGCTGCCACCATGTTGATAATCATGAACGAATAACAAGACTCTGGATATAACTTACAAGACATGAAATCAACTGTTTAATCTAACGCCATCTTGGTTGATAACAACTGTTACAATGGATGTTACTCCCAAACACCGATCGGGGCCACCTATATAAAACTCACATCAACAGATCTAAACATAATAAAACTAGAGATCTACATAAGAGTTTTGATAAATAGGTTTACGGTCATTATGGATCTAGAAATTAGATAGAATAGTTGAGGCAAACACTTAATTTTTGGTTGTGGTTTTTAATAAATTGGTTTAAAATACGATGTATTTTGACACTAAAAAATACCCAGATTGTAGTAACTCTAGCATTCTATTTAAGAATGACTCTTAGTAGTAGTATTTATTGATTAACATGCATGAATAGATTGACAGATGAAATGCGTTATACATTATTATTTTTTTGTTTGAAGTTACGTCTGTAATATATAAGATAAAATAGATAGATCTTGTCACAGTCTGGTCAGTCGGCCTTTAGATTGACAAGATGTAAATAGAAGTTTTCTTGTAGTAAAGCGACTAGGCCTAATATAAAGGATATAATGACTAGACTAGAGTGTAGATCTAACTGACCCAAGCATGAAACCTTGCCTCATATTTGCGCCCGGGTGGAAACGATCGTAGGTGGAAACGATCAGGCTAAAGGGTAGCAAAACAAGACTCTCGTGGGTGTGCCTAAGGGGATGCAAGAGCATCCTCATTGCACTATGCGGAGTTGTAAAAAAGCTCCCACAACCTTGTCACAATCCAGGCGCCGTTCCTCAAGGGAGCCGTTACATAAATGTCGTATCCTGCAAGGTTAGCCTGGTATATAAAAGGAAAATGGCAGGGTCTCAGTGCACGCCGTCTTTGGCCTCGAATCTGACACCCCGCCAGGCAGAAGTGTACACTGTTCTCATTCAGGCGGTAAAAGGGAGCTCTTGTTCACTTTAGCTGCCATAGAGTTTCGAAAACTGAAGGCTCAACTCTACCTGGCTGTTTCAAGAAGATCTAACAGAATCTAACTCTACCGAGTAGGCTTATACTAGTTGATTCGTAGTTGTTGACTGCATGGTACCAACGTGTCACTCAAGGCAGTTTTGTTTTCTTTTCCTCCTCGACTTTTTTTTCATTTTATGAGACGTGTAGCCTAGAATAATAAAGAGTAAAAATGCGTACCTTGGAGTGACAAAACCGCATGTAGGCCTACTACTTTCTTTTATTTTTTTGCGATTTAGCATATCGTTACAAATACGCATTTAGCGGAACGTTATATATGTCTGCATCCAGATTTAGTGTAAATAACCCAAATGCATTAGCACCAAAAAATATATTTTTAGAAAAAAAAAACTTTTGTGACGATCTCTTATTCAGAAAAAAATTAACTATCTTATCAGATAGTTAGAAAATGGATAACGTTTTTACAGATCCAATAAAATATAGTGTAAGGAAGTTTTACATTCAATACAGGTCAATCCAAGTGGCTCGCCGAGTAAATTTCTTCTTAGGCATCATCATTGATTTCTCAAAAAGGTAAGAATGCGCGAAAAAAGATGCGCGATGGCACTTCGACTCTATTTGGCTTTGCAAACAACTCAAAGATGGTGTTCCATTAGTAAAGCTCCATGATTATACTAATAAGGAGATGTAATTTAGATCTATAGGGTGTTAACGAATAGCGTTACACAAAAAGAACAAACTAGCCTGAGTTTTTCTAACATCTGATACTTGGTCTTTTTTACTAAAACAGCACCTACCTAAATAAATCTTATATAGATAGTAAATATTTCTTTTACTGAAAATTTGGGCTATTCGTGTCTGAAACATATATGATTTTTATGCGCAGCAACAAAGCCCACTAAAAATAGAATATAAAAAGTTCCATTAAAATGTCCTAAATTTCATAAATATATATATATAAAGAGAGACTAAATTAAGATTAAGAAATTGTAATTCTAGATCTTAATCTAGTCTAAAAAATTCTAAATTAGACTTCGAAATTCGAGATCTAGAATTTACAATGACATTAAATATTAAGAAAGCAAAAATAAAATTAAAAAAAACATAATATTCTTCTGCAATAGTTAAAGATGTTGAATTTTTCGTGCTGTTGCAATACATGTCGAAAGCGATTATTAAAAAAATCTAGAAAAAAGGAGAGAGAAATAAATTGATCATGGAATAGTATTTGATTGGAACTTAGTTAATGGTTCTAACAGAAAGTTAACATCATTATGTTTATAAACAAACCTCGGACCAGAATTTATTAAATGGCCATAAATATTGATTAGATTATAGAGAAGGGCAAAGTAGTACTAGCAAAAATGCATGTATTGTGCAATAATCTGACTTTTGTTCCTGAACTAATGCAATTTGGTAAAATTATTTTATGTAAATTAAAAATAGTAGTGGACCTAAGACTGTTCCTTGAGGTAAGCCAGAGTTTACTGTTATTGGTGTTGTTTTAGAGCCATTTATTATTACAGTTTGTTCTCTCCATATCAGAAAATCTTTAATCTACAGTTGCAATGGACCATCAATGTCAAAATATTTTAACTTTTTAAGCAAACTATGGTGGTGAACTTTGTCAAAGCTTTGGAAAAATCTAGTAAGATAGCATCTATTTGTTCATTGTTATCTAAACAGTTTGAAAAATCATCCATTAGTCCTATTAGTTGTGTTTCACATGATCTATATTTCCTAATGCCATGATGGTATGGAGTAAGGACATTATGTTTGTCTAAGTGGCTTATGATGTTGCTACATATGTGTTCTAGAATTTGACATGGGATGCTGGTAATTGATACTATTCTGTAGTTACCTGGATCAGTTCCTTGGAACTCTGCCAGGTTACGAGATACCTGAAAAAGTATTTTGAACACTGGTGCTAGCTCATTGCTTAGTTCCAGGCCTGGCTAACCATTAGGCAAACAAGGCACGTGCCTAGGGCACCAAGCGCTTTGGGGGCACCACAAGTCCTCGAAAAAAATCGGTCGATTAAGTTACGAACGAAACTAATTTTCTAAAAAGAAATATAGGTTGTCTACCATTTGCTTAATGAAAGGCTTACTCCCTGTTCGTTAGTGGCCGCGAAGTGGCGCCACACTCATTGGTGTTACATAGGCTACAATGAGACACTTCTTTCTTGCCTCTGCGCGGCTATTTACGTTCATTGCTTCCGTTTTAGTCTGCTATACTAGTGAAAACAATTGTTAGTAGTGCTAATTTGTCGAAAATAAATTAGATTAGAATTTATATTTTGATATATTCTTAATTTAATTAAACTCAAGATGAAACGTGTTCAGTTAAGTGGTGCACAAAAGAGAAAACTAGCTAAACAAAAAGAACATACTGTTACTGTTGTGAAAGCTAAGAGCCAAAAAATAACGGATTATTTAGTTTCAGTTCAGCAACAGGTTAAGAAGACCAGTCACAGAAGGGGGACACTAGAAGAGCAGCAGAAAACATTGCAAAGAAGATGCAAGAATTAGAATTTGGTTTCATGCTTGTCTTTTGTGAAGAAGTGTTACAACATTTTCACAGGGTTAGTCAAGCTCTACAAAATGAGCACGTGAACTTGAAAACATGTGCTGATTTGTATTCTTCACTAGCAGATCACTTGCATGAATCTAGGAATGAATTTGAAAGATTTGAAGAAGCTGCAAAAGAAATAACACCAGGTGTGGATTATAAGTTAACTTTGACCCGTAATCGTAAACGAAAGACAGTGGTCAATGATGGTGATGCCCCTGAGGTATCTCTGAATGCCAGAGACAAATTTCGTATATCTGCTTTCTACGCCATTGTTGACAAACCTGAGACAGAGATGAGTAGACGAGGACTGGTATATAATGATCTAGCAGTTCGATTTTCTTGTTTGGTCGATGTATCACAAACACAAACATCTCAGTGTTGTGAAGGACTAATAAATGCTTATCCTAAAGATCTGAAAAATAACTTATATACTGAACTACAACAGTTCCACTCATATATTCGCCACAAGTTTCGTGCATCAAAATCTGAAAACAACACGTTCAGTCATGCAGAATTATACAAACTAATAGTTACAGATAACATCGAGTGTGCCTTTCCAAATGTAGAAATCGCCTTGCGCATATTTTTAACATTAATGGTAAGAACTGTTCAACTGAGCGTTCTTTTTCTCAGTTGAAACGTATAAAAAATCCAAATAGATCGACAATGAAACAAGAAAGGCTTGATTCCTTATCTCTGCTGATGATTGAGGCAGACTTGTTGCGCAAAATTAACTTTGATGATGTACTAAAAAACTTTGCCAGACGTAAATCTAGAAAAAAGAACTTCAAAATGTAAATGTGTCCTTTCTTCGACTTTCTTATGATCTTAATCATCTTCTTATCTATTAAAAAAGTTTCAGTATTTTTGTCTATTATTATTACAAAATTAATTAACTAATAACTTTAATACTGAAATACCTAATTGTGGTTTAATATGAGTGATAGTAATGTAATACAAATTATATAATTAATTATTACACAAACATTTGTATTAACAACTGTTTTTCTTTGTTAGTATTTTGCATAATAATGATAATATTGAACATAGGCCTACCAGCGGTCAGTGGAGGAGGAGGATCGGGCCGGGCTCGGGCAGAGGGGGCACCCGTGTGGGTTTGTTGAACTTTGTGCCTAGGGCACCAAGAGTTCTTAATCCGGCCCTTCTTAGTTCTTTGAGTAATCTAGCTGGAATACCATCAGGTCCAGAAGCTTTATTAGGTTTAATGTTGGCTAATAGTTTTTATATTCCCTTTTCTTGTACTTCTATACCTCCTATGTTGTCTACTTGGTTCACATTCAGTCCTATGTCTTTGTCTCCTGGGGCTGAGAATGTTGATGCAAAGTATTTATTTAGGATGTTTGCTTTAGTTTTATTATCATTATGTGTTAAGTCGTCTTCTGCTTTTAATAGTACTATGCCTGTTATTTCCATTTTTTTGACTAAATTTATGACCATATGTTTTTCTTGTTATCTTTAAATATTACATTTTTTATGTATTCACTCTGCAGCCGTTTACTAACTTTTTTGGGTTAGGTGTTTACTTTTGATATACTTTTTTATAAACTCTTTCTGACATAGTTTTTTTTTAATTTTCTATTTAGGTTTTTCTTCTGTTTACAAAGCTCTTTAATGTATTATTAAGCCAGCGTTTATTTATTTTGTCTGATGTATATTGGTATATAAATTACTATAATGCTTTTAAGATAGTTTTTTATGAAATTCCAGAGGTCACCGAGTGGTTGGTTAACGTCTTTTTCTGATAAGAATTTTTGTTGAAAGTTTAATGCAGCTTGGTGTAGTTGTGTAAGGTGACATTTATTCCAGAGTAAGATTTTTCTTTTGGGTTTTGTATTGGCTACTGCTTTTATCTGACTGTGTATTTTTATGATCTCATGTTTTGATAGACCATGGATAATATCATAATCTACTACTAATCCTGGTCTGTTTATTAAGAGTGATCTAATGTGTTGTTTAATCTAGCTGGTTTTTTAATTATTTGATCTAATCTTATGTTATGTATCTATGATAAGCTCATTTATGTTTTGGTGTTTATCTATGGTTAGTGTTTTCCAATTTATATAAGGTAGGTTGAAATCACCCATAATTTAAAAAAAAAAAACTTACATTTTTTCTTTAAGTGTAGTAAACATAGTTCTTTCATGTAGAATTTGGTAGTCTGTAAATACTGACTATTATTCGTGATGTTGAAGTGTAGAAAGGGGTTAGGATCTGGGGCGGCACTGAGAAGTGTTTCGGTTGTCAGTATTGGTAGTTAGGTAGAAAAGAACTGGTGTCACTTGGAATAGGACTTTCTGGGACTTGATGGCTGAAGTCCATGCCTGTGTTTGTAGTGCACAACGACCAACCGCCTTTTTTCACAACTAACATCAAGTACCGTTAGAGCTGGTTAGACCCAGAGGCGCCTAAAGATCCCGAAGTTAAAAATCCCAGTCTTCACCAAGATCCAAACCTAGGACCTCCGGTTCAGAAGCCAAGCGCTTTACCGCTCAGCCACCGCGCCTCATTATTAAAAATAAAAATTTTATAAACTAAGGAGTTACATAAAGCCAGTCATCATTTTTAACTGCCATGTTTTAAAGATGTTTTCTGCAAGTCAATGTCCAGAATATTTAAAACATCTTAAGCATTCATAAAATTATTAAAATTAAAAAATAATATTGTAACTAAAAAAAAATTATAAAATTATTTTCAATATTTTCTAGCAAAACTTCAATGATAAATTAGAAAGCCAAAATGAAATCAAACAGACTGCCGCTAACGATTTTTCTTCTTGCAGTTGTTCGTAAGTAATAAGATAGCATAGTACTGAATGAGTCTAATTCTCAAAATATCAATAATTAAGTAGAAAATTGGAGATATAGGCCCACTTGAGTCTCGAAATCTCCGCAATGGCTTAGTAAACCTCCACCGACAGCTGACTGAAGCACGTCTGTTCTCAAAATTTGTCGGATTAGGCGTGCCCAAGAAGGAGACCAAAAAAGCTCAAACTTTGACTTTCACAGCCAGAAGTCTGTATACATTTTAGTAATTAAACTATGAAAATGAGTAAACATAATTAAATACAATAAACACAAAATATAGTTCCTATTGATGAGATTTTCGACTAAAGTAACAGTGAAGACAGAGCATTACAAAATTTGATACAAGACGATACTAAAAAATGCTTTAATAGATGATAAACATTTACATACGCGATGACATAAAAGCTACACGTATATATATATATATTGTTAAAACCCTACACTGCGCACCGCCATCCAAGATAGTGCAGAAACAAGACTTCAAAGGATGCCGAGGTGAGAAAAAGATTATAAGTTTTGCTCAAGTTTAGAGCCGATATAAAGAGTCTATGCTAAATGCAGATGTTGGTTGTCCCGTGAATAAACATCGTGGCCTTGTTTAGTTTCCTCCCTTAAGTTATTACAACATATATATATATATATATATATATATATATATTGTTACGACTTTGGAGTAGACTAAAGAAAGTTAATTCACCGATTTTCAGGTTGCCGTTATCCTTCTGATTGCAGACGCACAATCCACTAAAAAAAGTCAATACTCCAAGTAATAGAAATAATCTCAGTTCTCATAAAATGTACAGATCCCTTTTCACAAAAACCAATTAAAGGAAAAACAACCTTTCGTCGAAAAAAATCAGCGATCATAACTACACACAACACTCTCGCCGAGGTCAGCTTCGCCTCCAAGCATAAGTAAAACTCAAAAAGTTCTCTCGTGGAAAATATGTTCAGTTGGGGGGGGGGGACAAGTTTACAACAATATATTGTTACGTATTTCAGAATCTTCTGGCTAAATGTATTATTAGGCACACAAATAAAAACACTGCAAAGAACTTGACGACTCAACTTTCAGTTTCATATAACTTTAATGACTATTAACTCTAACAATTCGTCACTGTTACATGTAGCGTAGAAGACTGTACAATATCTGTTTGTTTACAGTTAGCTATACTTCGTTGTAATTCATCTTTTTACTTCGTTGCCTTTCATCTCTTGTCAACGTGCATCGAGCCGTATTACACAGAACAGACCAACGACACACTTCCCAGTGTACTTCCAGGTCTCCCAAAGCTGAACCAACTCGTACTCAAGTCTGCCGAATCAGAGCCGCACACGTCTTATATCGACTGTATCGACTGTAACGGCTCAAGTCAACTGTAGTTCGCTGTATAGACTTTAACGACAGTAGTCCACTCCAGTTAACTCTACCCTAGTTAACTTGCATCGAGTCGTACACATTTTTCTTCCACTAGGGCCGCACACGTCTTACATAGTCTGTATCGACTGTAACGGCTCACTCACGACTGACTTTCACATTAACTCTCTGGCTTATATAATCGCTCTTCCAAAGTTGCACAAACACTGCTAGTATCTGGAACAACACGGGAGGAAACATCACATTCTGTCGTTGTTTATACATGTCGACTCCAGAGAACACCTGCTACAGTGTCATCTCGCCGAGGTCACACGTAGTGACCTCTAACTGTCACTATTCATTTGTAGCACTGCCCCCTTCGTAGATCTGTTCGTTTTTGTGACAAGTCAAAAGCTTGCTGTCAGAGTCACTCAAATTTATCACAGCATTAAGCATTATTTACTATTACTTATTTATTTTATTTTAGTTATTTCCCCGTCCTATCCCCAATTTCTCCACCCACCCCACCTTTACCTCTTTATGCTAGACTTTGTCCACCACCTTGGCGTCCTTTCACTTATCTCCCTTAAAGATAAACACACGGTCTCTTTGATGTCTGACGGTCGCAGTTGACTCCACCTTGGGTGGAATGCAAGTCAATCTTTCTTTCCCCCCCCCTCCCAAATCTCTCTTTGATCAAAGAGATTGCTCGAGTCAACACGCCTCTCGACGCTCCAAGGTGCGACTCCCGTCTCAAGTCTAATTCACCCACGTGTAAGATAAATCTTAAGCCTAGGACATTTCCTGTTTCCGCCCACATTTTCCAGGCCTATGTATAAGGTAAATCAAATCAAGCCAGACCCTCTCATTTCTCTATCGCTGTCAATCGAGTCTAGACTGCTTCATTTATTCTTACTCCTAGAGGAATACCTGGTGGTAAGCCGAAATTAATCACAAGTTCTATCTTAATTACTTTGTGTGCATATTTCTCACTGGATATTATCATGTGTGTTTTAATATTTCGCTTATGTTTAATTAGTGCATTGTGTATTTCTCACTGTCGTAAGTAGAAAACATAAACATGGCATATGTGTATATTTATGTATTGCATTAATCTATTAATGCTACGTTGCTCAATTGATCGTTGATGCAACCATGTATATATTTGTACATCTTATTTTATTTCATTTATCTCGGCTGACCGCCTTGATAATTTTACTAGCGCACTGATACTGTGCTTAGAGAAGATATATAATTATCTCCCCCTTACTCATTTTATTCTAACGAGAGTTGCGCCCCTTGAACGGACACTCTCTCCATTCAAGCGCGCTCCATTGTTCTTGGCCGACGGTCGTATGTAAGCAAACCGTCATGGTCGCTGACCATCGCCCATTCCCCCCCCCCCTTTTTTTTTTCTCTTCCAACTTGTGTTGTTTATTTGAGATTATTACTTTCCCTTTTATGTACATTTTTATATTGCTACTATCTGCCATCTATTTTCCAAATCCCATTTGTCATCATCTCCCCATTGTACTCAAAAGCAATTTTACCAATCTGACGAATGCACCTCAGTCGAGGGCATCGATAAGATGCACGAGAGACATGTCCTAACTTGTCTTTATTTATCCGCATCCTCCCTCAGGTGTCTGCCTATTTGCTATTTATCGGATCACTCACCTCCCTATTTATTTGGTATTGTCAGCCTAATCACCTGCCTATTCGCTGTTCAGTGTCTACTCAATACTACTCAACTATTTACCTGCCTATTCATTTGGCATTATCTGCCTATTTATCGGATCACTTGCAAACCCTCCCCCTTTTTATTCTTATATGTAAATATTTATGTAAATAAATATTCTTCATTTTTAACTTTGTATCTATCTTTCATTGCTTGTCTCGTTGCGTGCCTGCTCCCGATTTATATGCTGACGGGTTGGTGTGATAGTTTCAAAAATAATCATCCCCTAGACATTAAACACACCAAACACACATCGCATTCCCCAACCTGTCACAGTCCTCTGGAACAACACGTGAGGGCATGTAACATCCTGTCTTTGCTTATATGCGTAGATTTCAGAGAACACTCGGTGCTGTGTCATCTCGCTGGGGTCACACGTTGACCTCTACTTGTCACTGTTCATTTGTAACAATATTTATATGGACCTCTTTTGAGTCTCTTAAGTTACTACATATATATATATATATATATATATATATATATATATATATATATATATATATATATATATATATATATATATATATATATATATATATATATATATATTAAGGCTTGTCTTCCAGTCTGAAGATTAGTAAATGATGCAGTTTTTTCCCTGGCTTCGCAGCCTCAGCTATGACCTACATATTTTGCCATACCAATGGCAAGCACAACTATTGTCCACAGGGGGTCGATTTAGATTTTTTTTTAGCCGTCTGCGTTTGTCTTCGCAGCGGATTTTCATTTGCTTAAAATGTGTATCCTGTGGCCTTCGTAAGTTACCTCCAGCTGTCTAGTTCTGAGCCCGCATGCATCCATGTGCTTTTTCCCATTTCAGCGGGAGGATTATTGCATTAACATTTTAAATTTGCTTTAATTAATAGGCCTACATGTAACAACAAAACATTCTCATTTGTGCCAGGAGTGTTACCGCAGGGAATGTAGCGCATGTATTTTTGGAACAACCGGAACAACGCAGTTTTTGTGTGGCTTTTTGCAATGTTAGTCCGATTAGTAAAAATAATGTGTCATATGTACTGCCTTAAATATTTCATTACTAAGAAGAAAAGTAAACCTTTTGAAATAGAGAAGAAACATACATGTACCAATACACAGTTATTTGTTGAGGATCTCTTTGTACACCACGTTGTCAGTTCGGCCCTCCGGCTGCAGTATGACCAATCCCTGCGCCGAGCTTACTCTTGAGCATGCGACGTACAGTTGCCCATGTGAGAAGCAGTCCTGTCTCAAGTCAATGCCAACCTTTTGTAGTGTCTGTCCCTGAGACTTGTTGATTGTCATGGCGAAGCAGAGCCTTACTGGGAATTGGAGGCGTTTGAATTGAAATGGGAGGTCAGAGGGGATGACGGGGATGCGAGGAATCAAAACTGTCTCTTCTGAGCCACTGCCAGTGAAAATAGTTGCCTCAATGAGGTTCTTCTGCAGAGACGTGACTTGAAGTCTGGTGCCATTGCACAGTTTAGGTGGCTGCAAGTTCCTCAGCAACATTATCGGTGCCCCAACCTTCAAAATGAGACGATGCTCAGGAGTGCCTGAAGGATTCAGAGAGTTGAGAAACTCTACCGGATAGTGCACCGCGTCTTCCATTTCCACAACTGAATCCACAGACTGGTATGTTTTAGATTGTGAGGGGAGTTCTTGGAGTAAAACGTGGTTTATGGCCGTGGTCATGTCGTTTCGTGGTGTTAGGATAGCTCTCTCCCTCAACCATGACACGTCTATATGCTGGAGAGTTCTTAGATTGGGATAAACATTGTAACGAAGGTTTTGCAAGGTCTTCACCAGGAGACAGAGATTTGAGGGAATTGCTATTTTATAATTTTCTTGACTGAAGCTGCCATCACCAATACTCATCAGAAGATCAGAGAACTCTCCGGCTCTTGTGTCGCCATTCAGATGAACCCTCATGTTTATTCTTAAAGTGACGACAGTGATTTGACGCCACAGGTACGAAGACTTCAGACAGGCTTTCACTTCGACGGCGCGTGTTCCTCTGGGCACGACTGGTAGGGTTTGCCGAAAGTCTCCAGCCAGCAACACTGTCAAGCCTCCCATACGTGTGGTGGTGTTTCGGATGTCTTGGAGGGTCCTGTCCAAAGCCTCGACACCCCCTCTGTGTGCCATGGTAGACTCATCCCAGACAATCAGCTTGCACTGTCTTAGCACTTCAGCCATGTTGCTCTGCTTTGATATGTTGCACGTGGAGGGCGAATCAGTGGTGTGGCTGAGGTTGAGAGGTAGCTTGAAAGCTGAATGAGCAGTTCTCCCACCCTGAAGAAGAGTTGCTGCAATGCCAGAAAAAGCCACAGCTACAGCAATGTCACCTTCCGCTCGGACTTTCGCAAGCAGAAGGTTTATGAGGAATGTCTTGCCAGTTCCTCCTGGAGCATCAAGAATAAACACCGTGCCAGTGCCCGAGACAACGCTCCTCATGACTTGCTCGTAAACTCTCTTTTGGTCACCATTCAGCAAAGGCTCGTTGTTTGAGACTACATTGGCCAACTCCGAGGTGTCGTAAGAGGTTTCCTTCAAGTACTCGGGATTCGACGTAACCTCTGCCAGTTCTCTCGAAGGTGAAGGCAGCCCGTAATGATCGACAGAGAGACCTCCGATAGCAATGACGTAGTTCTCAAGCAACTGAAGACACTTGTTGTAGATCATAGGCAACCACTGTTGGACTTCTGTTCCTCCATGATCTCTTTCAGTCTGTCTCCTAACATCTTCTGCCATGCTGTCTCTATGTTTTTCCTAGATTTAAGGGGTTCTCCATTTGGCAGAAGACCAGCATTACAGCGAACAGTTCACGGATCTTTTGAGGTGAGCGAGACAGAACAGCTTCCTGGAGAGTCTCGTTCCAGTTGACATCGTCATGTAACAAACCAAGTGCCCTGCAGGCCGACTTGTAGGTTGGATGGACAACACCGTCAACTGTTCTGAGAGATTCGAAAGAGGTGGGACCTATGATTTTGTAGAGCAGCAATTGAAGGTGGTAACATTCAGAGTTGTTCGGGTGCACAGTGTAGACCCTTCCAAGCACATTATCTTTCTTCACCCTCGAATGTCCTGGCACAGCCTTCCCCTGCTTCCTCCGACGAAACATGTTTCTTGTCCACACATAATAAGATGGAACTTCGTGATAATAAAGCTCCTTTGCAAAGTCATCATGGTTGCAAAGATCAAAGAAGGCTAACAGAGTCGTCTGTGGTGGATTGTGTACTTTTTTTGCAACATTGCCCTCTGTGAAATAAATTCTCTGTCCGTTCTCGAGATGCACTGCAAGATGAACGACCGGAGGGTAGCGTTCGTGAATGGGAAAGCAGAAAATGCGCCACGCGGCTTCAGAGCTGCTGATGTAACGACCAGCTTCGTACCGAGAGACCTCGTCATCTGGATTTTGTATTGCAAAGACTGCCTGGTCACTTCCCTAGTTGACATACTTGCAGATGTATTTGATCGACTTGACTGAATTGCAGACTTCGACATTGATGTGACCATTGAAGAAGCGGGACAGAACAGGACTGTAAGGGATCACCCATCTGTAGTCGACATTCACGCCATTGATGTTAACTGTGTGAGCGCCGTCAGAGGGTGTGCGCCGGCGGTACTGAGGGTAACCGTCTTGTCCAGTCTGAGTCTCAGAGATGAAGGGACGCGGGTACTTCTTGGTGCACGTTCCGTTCTTCATGCAGGGTGAGTTGATGTTGTGAGGCCCACATGGGCCGTGAATCATGGTTGACGTTGTCGACCGTTACGACCGTTAAATAAGTACGTACATCGGTTTCGGTTAGCGCAGGGAAGCCGCGTACCAAGTTTCGTGAAGATGGCTCCATAAATATGAACGTTCAACATGGCGGACGTTGTCGACCGTTACGACCGTTACGCGTACGATTGGGAAACGAAACCTGCTGCACTTTTGTAAGTAAGCTGTAGGGAATGCGCCTGCCAAATTTCACCCTTGTACCTACACGGGAAGTTGCAGAATTAGTGATGAGTCAGTGAGTCAGGGCTTTGCCTTTTATATATATAGATAGATGAAATTAATTGACTATATTTTGAATCTTCATGTGTCAAAGTAAAACACTATCTGTGCAAAGTGTAGTTTTTAAAATTAGATCTAGATAAAGATCCTTTGGGCAACTTTTTTTAGGGACTTACGTTAGTTTTAAGGCTACAATTCTTACGTTACGTTTCCAGTTAGTACCCAAGGAATATATCTGTCAAGCTTTATTAAAATTTGGTGAAACGGTTTTGATCTTTTTCGGGACATAAACACATACGCCTTATTTTCTACTTTTTAGTATACTAGCTTTAATTGCAAGAGGCTTTACACGTTTTTTTTTCTTTCTGCATTTATAGTATTGATAGATCTATGAGTTATAATTAAGGCCTTAAGTGTATTTTTTTAGATCTATACTATTTAAAAAAAAAGATTAAATAAAGCTTTTTTTTTTTTAGAAAATGCCAAAAGAAGACTCCATACCTAGAATGAGCTGTGAATAAGATGGAATTTTTGCAATGTCGCAGCTGTGTTTCAAAATTAAATGCCCTTAACTATTGTTGAGCTATTTGTCATCCCATAGATTTGTATATATTATGTCAGGACTGAAAATCTGAAACAAATTCTTATTCGCGAATGATTTATTTACAGCGCTGTATATATAGATGTTTATGTACATAATTTTTTTTCAAGCTATAAGGGAAGTCACCCGAATAATTTTTTTCTGTCTTCTATATTCACGCAAATTTATAAAACAAAGCGATTTCCTTTCAGTTTTCATTAAAATAATGTTTCAAAAATGCTAGATTTAAATTAAATTAATTATTATATGTTGATTTTAATTGTTTTATGTACTTTAATTAGATTGATTACCAAGATCTTTCTAGATTATGTATCTAAAAATTGCAAAATAATAATTATGATAAGAGAGTACTCTTTTATGTTTAATACTAGATTTAAATCCAAACATATAAAGTATATGTTACCTAGGGTAGGGTTGAAAACACACCTTACTTCTTATAACTACTTTACAAAGCAACGCCTTTTTTCAACTTAAAAAAATTTACGACCTATTTTGTAGTATTAAAGGATATCCATGTCCAATCTAGATATAATATAAATAACAGTCTATGTGTCATCCCTATTTTTTTCAGCGTGACATCAATGTTTTCTAATTTAAACTATTTAATCCCTTTTTTCGAAAACTGTATTAGTTTTGTGTGAAATGTCTGTCCTTCCGTCAGTCCGTTCGTTTAGATCTCGTAAACTATAAAAGATAGTGAAAATCCGACATCATAATATTTTAGATCATTAAAAATTTTGATGCAAGCTTTTTTTTTTTTTAATAAAAATACACCACTTTTACAACTATTCAATAAAAATAGTAACAAACAAGGGAGGCTTCTTAGTAGGGGAAAATGAACATATACCATTTTTTTTTGGACACATTTATGCAATTTTTTTAGATTTTTGTTAAGAAAACATTTTAGATTTGTATTGCTTAGTTAGATAAAATCTGTCACAATAACTTCTTTATTTACACATAAAAATTAACTTTTTTAAAAGAAAAAAAATCAATTTAGTATGCATATAAGTTGGACATAATTTAAAACAACAGTTAATTAGTTGTTTTTCATATTATCGCGTAAACTGCAGCTTTGCGAAACTGCCATAGAACACCGAACTTAAGGAATGTTTGTTTCAGAAATGTTTTTTTTCTTGAGGAATTTAAGACATCATTTAGGCCAGGTTCACATTAAACTTATCATTCACTTTCACCTATCCTTTGGTCTGCTGGACCGCTGCGGCACCACACCGGATCTGTCAACCTTCTTTATCCACTTTTCTTTGTCATTTGTCTTAGATACAACTTCATTCTGATGCTCTTTCTGAAAATATTCAAACCTGCTTTTTACCTGCCTTGGTGGACTATTTTGGGTGCCGATTTTTCGTTTGTTTTTCCACACAAACTGTTTGTATAATCTTGTTCTTGTTGTTATTCTTGTTGAATTTCAAACAAAATTAATTTTTAAAAAAATAAAAAAGAAAACAAGAAATACTATTGAATCGTCACTCTGTATACAACTACTACTATCACTTTTATTTTTAAAGCTGTCTGTTTAAAACCAGTTATTACGTCTCAACTCAACAGGCACATAGGGTCCCACCCACTAGGCATTTACCCAGTTGCCCATATAATCAGTCAGCCCCTGATCGCAAATTCTCTTGTGACTTCGACGCCAATTCTTAAAGCACAGCTGCTGTTGCAATTTGATCTTCTGTAATCGATTGCAGGTTGGGCATCTTTAATCACAAAATGCTGCAACATTTTTTGCCTTTTTTTTAAATGTGTGCACCAACAGTAATTGAGGGTTGTTGCTTATTAAATGACAAATGAGACAGTAATATAGGTAGTTCAGTAGAATTGAAATTTGCACATTTCTGTTTCTTATTATAATAATCTTTATTATCCATATGGAGATTTGTCTTACAATGTGTGCATTAAACCAAACAAAACATAATTAATTATACAAAACCAAAATATACATTCACACCAGACTCACTAAAAATTTAAATGAGAAATGTTTATATCGGATAGTTGAATTTTAATTTTTATTGCCAGGGAGACAAAAGACTTGTTGTGTCTGTTTGTCGCGGTATCTATATAACTTTTGTACAAGTAAAATCAGTTTTGCGCCGCCGTCATGTATTAGATTAAGTCTACGTTAGAGTCAGCAGTGGGCCAGTGTTAAGCGTTTGTTGTGTTATTTACTAATACCTTGTGTTAGTATAATGTATCAAGGTGCAGAATACTTACTTGACTATCAACTTAATTTCTTTAATATAATATAATATTTGTGACATTGTCAATTTCAATAATGTATTCCGTAATCATTTTATTCATTTTAAATAATTTCAGCATTGAATGTTCTCGCCGTCAAAAAGCGTTCGGAGATTTATAATTCACGTTTAATAAGTGCATGCAGGAAAAGTCCGGGATTCAAATTATGTTCATTTGTTCATGTTAAAAAATGTCTTAAGTACATAAATGAACGTATGCAGTATATGAGGGCTCAAGAGTACTGCGAGGACCTCGGTAAGCACTTAATAAACTTAAAAAAAATTAAACTAGCACTATTTCTGGTATTGAAAGCCAACAAAATTAATATTCTGTGGTATCTAATGTAAATTTCCTGCTTTTAAAAATGTTTTATTTCGAAAACCTAAACTGCTAATCTTACATCCTTACTTGCGCAAAGTTGTACTAGGATGTCATCGCAACTGTTAGTATGCGTAATTCATTTTGTCCCGCAAACCTCATGCGATGCTCTGTCACAACCTTACCAAGGTGTCGACTCCCAATTCTGCATAGGATATCCTTGATTTAGACCCGATCCTTATAACTGACTCCTAAAATTTGTCTTAGCCATCTTTGTTGAGCCACATTTAGTGTTTTTCAATTTCGGCAGATGACTATTCAATGCACTTTATTAAAAGAACTCACAATTGGTAGAAATGTGCAACCTCTCTTAAATACGCTCTTGAAATTAGTTGACTGTAGTTTGCTTTAGATTTTATATCGAAAAAGGAAGTTTTATCGTCGAAATCATCTGTTGTGGGTTTTAAACTAAAAAAGGGCTTTTCTTAATTCAAAACGTCATTTAGCTGCGGTCCTAGAATTTGATAACTGTAGTTTGCTTTACAATAATATTGAAGATAGAGGTTTTCCACATCAAAACTCTCTGTAGTGGAATTTTAAAGTCAAAAACCATCTGGAGGGGTTTTAAACTTTTAAGAAAAGCCATCTGTAGGAGAGGGGTTAAACTCAAAACCTCCAATAGGCTTGGCTACGCTCAAATAATTTTAATGTGTAATTTGCTTTTTTATATTAAAGAGGAATTATTTTAGCATTAAACCTCGCTAAAAAGGGGTTTAAACTCAAAACCCCCTTCCTAACCCTAACTCTCTTAGCTTTTTGAGTGTGTAATTTGCTTTTTTTTATATTGTAGAGTTATTTTTTTTAGTTTTAAACTCCACTGAAGAAAGATTAAACTTAAAACCCCTTTAACTACACTCATAGAATTTAGAGTGTATAATTTGCTTTGTTTTTAATATTAAAGAGGTATTTTTTTACCTTCAAACCCAGATGAAATGGGTTTAAACGCTCATAATATTTTAAGTGCATAATTTACTTTTTTTTCATATTGAAGAAGCATTTTTAGCTTCAACCCCGCTGAATGTGGGTTTAAAAATTAAAACTGAGTCGAAACCCATTAAACTACGCTCATAGAATTTTGAGTGTGTAATTTGCTTTTTTTTATATTGAATAGGGGATTATAAAATCAAAATCTTCCTTCACTGTGCTCTTGGAATTTGGGGATAGTCGTTTGCTTTTTTTTTTGTTTTGTTTTTATAAGAGACGGATTTAACTGCAAAACTCAAAACCCGCTGGTTGGGGTTTTAAACTCAAAACCCGCTGGTAGGGGTTTTTAAACTCAAAACCCCCTGATAGGGATTTTGAACTCAAACCCCCTTGGTAGGGGTTTTAAAGTCAAAACCCCTTGCTTGGGAAAGTGATGGTATAGTATTAAAATGTCACCCAAAATAAACAAAATCAAAGCAAAAATTAATTACTGAATTCCGATTTGGATGGAATTCAAATTTTTCAATTTAGTAGGCTATCAACACCCTTATATTTAAAAATTAATTAAAACTTTACAAAAAGAAGAGGCAGCAGTTAGTGCATTAATTGAAAAGGACGCTATTGGACATCTGCCGTCAAAGAAATACAAAAAAGCTAGAGGTGTTGACTCTTTTAATTTCTTTCGGTATTTGTAACTTGTGGACCCAAACTGTCTCACTTCACGGCCACGTACTCTTTTCTTTCCTCTTCTCTCATCTGTATGCAGATATTCATGGCTCTCATTTTTAAAGGCCCCATGAGGCTTCTTGCCCATTCTGACTGTGGGTGGTTGCATGCTGTTGCTATGCCCTCAAATCTCAGTAGATATAAGTCAATGCACTCATTCTGGCTCTCGTCAAATGGAGACATTCTGTCTGTTTGTATTTGTCAAAGTGTTCCTCCTTTTCATTTTGCTGTTCTTTGTTTTTCTTTCCTTTAAGTTTTAGTTCTAGTTGTAAGAGTTCCTTCCTTCTACTATCTTCTTTTTTTTGGGGGGCTTTTTCCTTATTAAATCTCTTTTCTTCTCTTTCTGTGTTATTTTTTTGGTGTAATGAACTTTTCAAGTTCTTCGCCTTTTCAGGCCATTTTCCTTGCCCGCATCTCTAAATATTGTGTACATTGACATTTCCACTGACTTGTGCCTCGTCGTATCTCATCGTGGTCGCCAGTTGTGAAGAAACAAGTTTCTTTAACGTTTAAAGTGCCTTTTAATTGTGAAGCATTTCAACATAACATTTATAAACGGCAACGTTATAGACAGAGATCCAACTTCACTCACTGACTTCCTCTCTTCTTGTTTACACACTCGTCACTTCCCCCCCCCCAAGTCCCCTAACTCTCGATACCCAATACTTGACCGTGTGTCACGGTTGACCACACAGTTACCATGTCACAACACTTTCCCTTTTCTACAAGCAGAGAGCAATTGCGATTATATTTATCACCAAAACTCCCCGACATTATAAAAATATTTTTTAATACTTTTAATCTAAAGTATTTACATTAGTAATCAAAATATTTACACAAATTGCATAATCATACATTAAAAAAAACTCACCAGTAAACCTTAGGGGTTGGTGATGGAGGGAAGCAATTAGTGGAGAATTTTCTCTACCTCCCCTCCCCTAAATCCTGTGATGTCTATATTATATAATGACTTAAGTGTCTTTTTTTCCCACACATTCTCATGATTGTCATCTTTTTTTCATTTTGTTAGCTTTTCTTTAGTTACAATAGTTATAGTTGCAATTTATTATAACGTCACCGATAGCCCATAGCCTAAGGATAAAATATACGTTAACATTTTAAAATGATTTTCAAAATTAAGGTCGCTAATTAAAGAGTGCCTAATTTTCCACCCTGTTAAAAAGTGCCTAATTATCCGGGGTGCCTAAATACCGAATTATCCAGGTTCCTAATTTCCTGGTGCCTAAATATCCGGTGCCTAATTTTCCAGACACCGTCCCAGTCATCTTGACGTTCATCTACAACTTTCGACAAGTGTTTTTCCAGTGTTTGTTCAAATCGCTCCACCATTCCGTCTGACTGTGAGTGAAGAGGGGCTGTGCTGTCTTTTCGATGCCAAGCACCTGGCACATCTCTTGGAAGATTTTGGACTCGAAGTTTTGGTCTTGGTCGGAGTGTAATTTCCTTAAAGCACCGAATGGGCTAATTTAATTTTCCCCATTTTTTTCCGCTGTGGTGGTGGCTTCTTAGTTTGGTTTTGCATGCGCTTCTGGCCATTTATTGAGATAATCGACCTCCACCAGAACGTACTAGTTTCCTCTCTGGGACTCATCTCTACCTCTGGAGATATACCAGGAAAGCTTGACAGACGTCTGGTCAGCATGACGAAGTCAAGGAATGTAGCATTTTAACATGTTAACTAACCTACTCACCTACTTGAAAAAAGTGTCAGCCATTGCTGCTCTGTATGTAAAGCGCATTTATGATGTTAAGTTTCATTTCTATTTATATTAAGTTATTAACATGCCTTGTCTTTATAATAAACAATGTTTGGTGCATATTTATAATGGCTCTACTTTTAAGCACATTGTTTTGTTTTAATATAAACATTAATACATTCTACAACAGACATTAATAGAACGAGGTCCACTTTATGCATATTAAATAGGTGTATTTTTTACTATCCGGTAGTGATATCCGACCGGAGCCGAATAGCACTGGATAGTAAAAAATGCCGGATATTCGGCAGAAGCCGGAGCCGAAGCGATTATCCGGTGCACCCCTAGTAGCTAGTATTGTACATTATAAGATGATATATTATAAATTGATATATCAAACTGAGTTATACGCTAGTATATAAAAAAAATACTTTATTGCATCATAAATCTCGTTGTCGAGGGTTATAGCAACTTTCAAGTAAGGCCACACCCATGTCAATAATAAAAATTTTTAGAATGCTTAGAATTATAAAATTAATTTTATAATCTTCTGTATTTCAAATATTTTGATTTTTTAATTTTTAATTTCATTACAGCGAACCCAGCTTTCCTTGCAACATTTAAAACCGACTACGAATTGCAAATAGTCGAGAATATATTTAACGGCTCAAGCCTATCTAAAGAATACTATCCAACTATTTGGGTGGGATTAGACAGATTGCAAGACAAAAGAAACTACAGATGGATAGATGATGGAACGCCGTATGCATATTTCAATAATCAATTTTCTAAAGAGACTGGGCGTACGTATATTTCGTCGTTGTTATGTGGTCCTTATCACACGTTATGAATCGTGCTGACAATCAGGTTGAAATGCGCTGCAGTTCATGCTCCTATCTCACGTTTGTTGCCTCGTAAACTCTCTGGAGTTGCCGAGAGGAACTGGTTTTTGGTTACGATTTTAAAGGCCAAGTGAACAATATAGAAATAGCGAAACGACTCCAGATAACCTATCTTTTAGAGAGGGAACGGCTCCATCTTCCGGAAAGACGCCAAAATGCTGGACAGGTGGCTAGCAACCCTTGGCCAGATGTCCGGTCTCAGCCTTTTGATACAGAGCGCTGGACGGCCTCTCGCAAGAAAAGGGGAGGATTTAGTATTTGTTTCGGGAAGAAAGGGGAAAGTTTGACTTAGTGACAAGTGACGTGACAGTTAGTTAAAAAACAATAAAGCTCTTGTAAGTTACGATACAAACAAAACGCTTTATGTAGAACATTAGGAATAACAAGTAATAGATATACGGCTTTACTGAAAGACATTTGACGGATCCCTTCTTAAGTATTAAAGTCTTTATTGTTGTTTAATACTAATTGTAACCATCTATATCTTCCTAGAGGTGTGTTGAATGTTGTGAGAAATGAAGATTATCTTTCAAGCTTTATTTGCATAAACCCTGACTTAGCGTTTAATAATAAGAATATATTCGAGTCTAGAATGTTAGTGATCACATCTTTAATAGTTTCATCGGTTGATGTTCCCGTTTCGATGCTTTATTGAGATCTTTCAAATCAATACATATTGTAACTTTGTCATTCCTGGACGAAATAATCATGAAGCTAGCCATTAAGTACTAGAGTAATAAATTTATCAGCTTGCATTTCTTTAAGATTTTCTTCATTTTTCATGTTTGACGATGCTGCTAAGTTTAATGGTGGATGAATAACTCCCTTAGCATTCTCCTCTAACTGAATCTTGTATTCTCCTGAATTAATCTAGTTGTTTTCAGCATTTCTGGAAATTTCCTTTGTAACTCTTCTTCTGCCTTGGATTCAATGCTGTTGGTTTGTTGCAGTAGTCCTAAACATTCTGCTGTGTCATCATTCAAAAATTTCTCTTGATTAAGGTCTACAACCTCAAACCTTGCTTTCACCTCTTGGGTATTATTTTTCAAAGGTAGCACAACTGCTCTAACAGTCTTCATAACGTGGTTAGGGTACTACTTAAGTGACTTTGCTGAATAAGTTTTACTTTGTCTTTGAGCTTTTCAATCTCTGACTGAACATAAATGTTGCACCTCGCACCATGGTCGTCCGTAAATTAATGTCTTACCATTTACCACTAGTTTTACAGTCTATTTGCTTAACTTCAACGACATTGACGTTCTTAATTTTACCATTTTCATACTGGCTACTTGCAGTACTAGCAGGTAAACTATTGTTTATCACTGTGGCTGTCGTCGTCTACCAGATTAACGTTGCGTCTTTTTCTGCACATTTGTAATGAGTTTTTTTTTTGCAGAAATCACACACGTGGTTTCTATTGCTGGACATTTTCCTTTTTCGTGGTTTTTGCCGATTTACTACATAACCTTTCTGAGTTGTCTTTAGACTTCTGCTTGAGTACATACTGTGACTGTCTCTTGATTGCTAGAACTTCTTAGCCCCTAAAAATTTTTACTTGGCTTTGCGTCAACTCTTATCGTAAGCAAATTTCTATAGCCTTGCTTAGGGTCAACCTCTCTACATTGATAATAAAAATCAATAAGCATATCATCTGGATTGTCATACTCACTGTCCATAATGAGATGATTTAGGTCTTTAACAAAGTTATCAAATCTTTCTCTTTCTACCTGGTTTCTCTAATGTGCTCTAAATCTAGGCACTCTTTTATTTTGTCATGGCTTCATGTAGTCCTCTATTTTCTTTAATAGCAATTGCGGATCCCCCTCTTCACTATCAGTAATATTGAGAGTTTTGTAAACCTCACGACCTTGTGACCTATCAACATTTTCAGCCATACAGCTTTTTGTTTACTATCGGCACCAGCTAACGGTCCTTTAAAACAAAAGCTCCCCTGCAGTCGAAATCTTTATATAGATCTTTTGTATTCTAATTCAAGATTGGTTGTTTAAAATAAAAAGAAGCCATAAATAGATTAATAAAAATCTCTTTCTGGACAGTTTTTTTTAAGTTTTACTCTGACACCATGTAGAATATTCGTGTTACACAAATAACAAACTAGCATTTAAGAGATATTAGGGACACCATTTATTACGTAAACACAAGCGGTTATGCACTGCCACACTAGTGTGCAAATGTATATATAATATCAATATGTTACTCTAGATAAATAGAGATAGGATATTACAGAAGAGGACAATGTGAAAACCTTTTAAGCAAGATTACAGTTCCAGTCATTGACGGTCTTAGTTCACTAAAATTTAATTGCTTATTTCCTAGACATGATGTTATTTTCTCAAATATGCCTGACTATCTGGTTTTTCCTTTTAAGGGACTCATGTCCAATAAGTTCTTCAAAAATCTTTAAAATATCAATTCCTCAAATAACAAAAAGCATAACTAGGTAATATAAAAAAATGTTAGAATTGTCCATGGCTTACGAAAAGAATGATTAATCAGATAAGATTAAAATCGATGCTTAAAAAATTTACAATAAAGCAACAAATTCTATTGTTGTTCTTTTTTGGTCTCATTAGTTTTATAAACATGTCAATTTTGTCGTCGAAATAGCTAGTCAAGTACTTAAATTCCTTTGGAACTTCTTTTTCTTTCTAGAAATCGATTACCATCATTTTTTGCTAGCTATCATGCTAGATTTTCTTGGGAATGAAATTCGCCACCTGCAATTGTGCAATGCACCATTTATGTCGCATGCACCATGTGTTGTAGACCCTGCATTAAATATTAGTAATTATTTCATCTACTCTGCATTATCACATTGAGTGTTAGTATGCTAGGTTATTATTGTGTTTAGGCCTGTCGTAGGTTAATTAATGGAGATATTGAGGACAATGTATAAAAAAATTATCAAGTAACTTTCGGAATTCACCAATAAAAGTCACATGAAGTGCAATCTACGCATTTTAAGCTAGCACTTTTCTTTTGCTTTTTAGCTAATATTTAAGCCAAATGTCTTGCATGACAAAAACAGCCAGTCAACTTAATCCAGATGCTTAGTTACAAATTAGCAAAAGACCTAGATCATCAGCCTGGATCAGTTTCTAATTCTTTTCTGATTTCAGTAACTTTTTTCTTATTTTTTTTACTATGCTAAATATATAAGATTATACAATCAAAGATATTTTATTAACGCGTTTATACATTATAATGCAATTGTTACATAGATACACATTGATATCATTTTTTAATTAAAACACATTATTTTATTTTCAGCATATCACTGCACAATGTATATGTCCAGTAGAAATTTGATGGTTCCAATGGTGTGCAACTCTAACATAAAATTTTTCTGTGAAGTACGTTAAACAATGCAAAGGAAATCAATTTAAAAACGTTTCATTTCAATTCAAAACATTTCCATTGAATTCTACTCTTTGCCAGAAATAATAGAGTCAATTCTTATCAAAGATTGTATGTGAATCTGTCTCTGCTTTGTAAAAATAAAAACATAAAATTACAAAAATAGGTTTGTTTTCACACACACGTACACGGGTGGTCATTGATGTTTTACTCGTGTTTTTGGTGTTCGGAAAGCGATGAAGGTAAAGTACATGTGTATCTGTCTCTTGTGAAAAAATGTCAAAAATTATACACGGAGTGTTTGTTTACAAAACTCAGAGGCTGTCCTTAATGTGTCGCTGTTAAATCCGCAGTTTGGTAAGCAATACAGGTGAATGCAAATGCATTCTTTTTCAACAAGAACATTAGATAATTAAAACAAAAAATTACTAAAAATAACAGTTCGTCCCTCAATACAGTATGTTTGTTAAGAAAAATAGCTTTTTATGTGCACTCAATTTATGAACAGACTGCTCACATTATGTACTCAATTTCTCAACAGAATGAGCAGCCATGAAAAAAGATCGTATATTAATGTACTTAGTTTATCCCAACGAGTTACATAGTTGAATGAAAAAATGTTGACAATGAAATGAAAAATTAATCGAAACAAATTGTAAACATTATCGATGTCTCAATGAGCTGCATGAGGAAAAGTGAGGACAATGTTTTAACAATGCTACTTTCAACTAAACCATGAAATTCAAAGATGTCTATTACTCACAGATCATCAAAAACATAATCATAATTATCATTTCGCTCATACATATATTAATGTTGGCTCAAGTTGCTTGAACGCATGTATAAGCTACAATATTCTTTTTAAAAGTAGCTCAGTGTTTACTTCATGTAACATCAGATATATTGTTTAAAGCAGGGGTGGGCAACCTTTTTCTTTCGAGGGCCGCATAAAAAATATGGGGAATGGGGGGCCACATATATTCTGTACTTACACATTAGAAAAATACGCTCACTATTCGTGTATAATGTCTTTTACTTCAGATTGTTACTGATTATACATGTACATCTCATTTTGAACACTATTACTAGACGAATTGAAACAAGAGTTAGCAATATCTGACACTCCTTTTACGAATTTAAAAAAATTATATTACTATCCTTTTACCTCACAAACTTTTACCACAGATGTACAGTGTTTCTTAATGTGAAGTATTTAACTATTTACACTCGTACATAATGTACTGTGGAACTAGATTACTAGTTTTTATCATTGTGACTACTGTCTAATACTAATTACAGCCAGTCAGCATCAACCAGTGATTACACTTGTTTACTTTCAATCAAGAAAAAAATGCTTGTTCACAGATGTCTGTGGACCTAACTAATGTAAAAGTTTAGCAGCAATTTTTTTTTCTAAATTAGGAGATACAACTTCTGGCACCCATAAAGCTCAAGCCGAAGAACTGACTGACCCTAACTTCGTCTACTGGTCATACTTTTCTTTTGTAGCTGTATCAGCTTCTGCACTAAATGGTGATCTGAAGGTATTGAAAACTGGTTTCAAGCTCTCGACGTCTTAAAATGTGCTTTCAGATTCCAAAATCACGGAATCCATACAAGTCTTGTACATTTTATCCATTTCACTAGAATAAGTTTCCCCTTTCAGCGTAAGAAAATGACAACACCTGTTTTCACTTGTTTGCCAGGAGAAATGGGAAAGCTTAGTTTTAAAAAAATTAACATACACATTCATGCATATGCAAACAACCCATTGCAATACATTGTGATGTAAAACTTGAAGTCTAGTTTTTACTCTTCATTAAAAATAATAATAACAATGTCACAGTCAATATCCTTCAAGGAATATACCCATTTCTTTGTTGAAATTTTAAATTCTTCTCAATACCTTACCCAAGCCAAACCATCGGATACTACTATGGTACCAAACATCAGAATGTTTTTTTTCCAAATCTTAAGAGCTTCCCTGAGCTGTCTGTGGTTAAGCCCTCTAGCTCTGATAAATTTGATCACTGAGATAATTGGGTGAATAATATTTTTAAAAATATTCAATGCAGTTTAGAGTTTTAATTGGTGTATTGTTCATTAATTTAATTTATTGTTCTCAATCAAAGCACTGACTCCTTCAATTGCAACACTTGCCGTTTTGTTCCAAATTAACACTTTCAACACAATTCTTCATAGTATTGAATAAATACCTGACTGGTTTTGCGTCTTTGGCTGAATGTTTTGAAATAGGAATAATCTTCGTTTACTTTAAACTTTTTTTGAATGACTTGTTTCTTTAGCCTCTTCATCATAAGTAATAAGAGTCAGAAGTTTCAATAATTTATATAGATATTTATAATTAACTATTTTATAATATATTTGCTTTTAATATGTGATCACACCTGATTTCTGTAGGTGTTCGCGGGCCGCATAAAACACTTCGCCGGGCCGCATGTGGCCGCGGTCCGTAATTTGCCCACGCCTAGTTTAAAGCCATCCATAAGTCTCGAATAATTTTCAGAATTAATATTTGATTCCTTTAATATTAATATTCAAAAATTTAAAAGGGGTGTATTTTTAGGATAAAAAAAAAATTCATGACAATAACATTGATTTTTGTGTGTAATCACTTTAAATTATTTGACAGAATTTTTTTATTATTCTAATATTGGCTGTTTTTGCCTTCGAGTCCAAAGATTACGTCTGAATGCAGTATTTTACATAACTACGCAAAACCAGTTGCGACCTGAATATTTTCCCGAATTTTTTGCAGATAAAGCCGTTGTCTGCTGGCGGTCTATTTAAGTCTCTTTCTGTCTTTTGCGTCTGTCTTCAATAATGGCTTTTCTTTGAGTCTCAAATGTTTGTCCCGCAGCTTTTGTGAGAGATCTCCAACTGTCTCTCTCAGGTGCCACTTGCTGCCATAGAATGCTGCCAGGTACTTTCCTCTATGCCAGTGAATGCAATATTTCTTGTGGCTACGCAGCCCCAGGTGTGACCAACATATTTTCCCACAACCATGACTAGCAAAACCATTGTCCGTTGGTAGTCGATTAAGATTTTCCTTTCGCCGTCTGCGTCTGTCCTCTGCGGCGGATTTCCTTTTAGTCTTAAAAGTGGATCCAGCTGCCTTTGTTAGTGACGTCTAGCTGTCTCAATCCGAGGCTGCACGCAATCATGTGCTCTCTTCTACGTCTGCTAAGGAAAGTTGACGCCTAAGCTGGTGCTCATGGTGCTTTCTTGCAAAGGTATGTCCATGATGAAGCGCAAGTATCATTGGTGAAAGCGTTCAAGTAGTCTAAGTAGCTTTCTGTATAGCACCCATGTCTCAGAGTCATATAGAAGGGCTGAGAGAACCACTAAAATTTTATTTCTACTATATTCATAACCTAGATATATAGTTTAGTCGTAGACCTATCTAGATTCTATAGTTACAATTCAATAGTTACAATATAGATCTAAGAGCATTAGGAAAACCAACTATAGAAGAAAAAAACAAACTCACCCACACCCTCCCTACCAAAAAAACCCCAACTTAAATAGACTTTGTGTTTAACTGATTGTAACAACCTGGTCTGATAGACGTAGTGAGCCTTCACATGTAGTCCTAGTGTAGTGTGTATAGATGATAACACATCGGCATTGTCAGTCAGGCATATAGATATATTATATCCGTACACTAGTTACAGAGGACAAGTGTTTCTTAACATTCCAGCATATTTTTTCTTTGTTTGCTAGATCGAATTGTGATGCTTTAAATTTATTTTCTGTGATGTTAAATTTTACTGTAAGGTTTTCCTTGATATAATGAGTCAATAGAATTAAACAATGAAATTAACTTTCTTTCCAAAGGTTTTAATACAAGGGTAAAAATACATACATGCACACGCGCACATATTTGTTTTATTTTATTGCGCAACGAACAAAAACGTTAATGTATTTCAGAACTGACATTATTGAATGATGTCCACTTTATGAGTATTGGTTTATTTTTATTAACGTGGAGATTTAGTTTCAACTTCTTGTTGGACATCGTTTCTCAGCGTCGACTACCTTTATAGTGTTTGCCTTTCGCCCTCTGGGTTGTTTCGATATTTCAGTGTTACCTCCGTTTGGCGTATCTGGAAAAGACTTAGTGCGGAGGCGCCTAACAATATTATTAGAAATACAGGTGTAGCTTTTACTATCCTGTAGTTATATCCGACCGGAACCGGATATTGCCGGATAGTGAAAAAGTGTCGAATATTTGGCAGAAGCCGGAGCCGGAGAGACTATCCGGAGCACCCCTAATATATATATATATATATATATATATATATATATTGTAACAAATCTTACTATCCAGGCTCTCTGCAAACTGCACCATACACCACCAACATAAAGAACTAGACAACACAGGGCTTCAAAGTAAATTAATCTTTATATAGTGTCCTAATGGCCTTCTAGAACGGGACAGAACGTCGCACGACCATTTGGGTGGTCAGATGACTACATCCCTCATGACGCTCCTGAACTCTGTTCACGACGCTGGTCCTTCCCGAACCGTCATGTTGACACTCGTATTGGCTGACCGTCGTAACTCGTCACAGTTGACCGCTCGTCTTGCGCTGACCTGGGGCGATTTGCGTCGGCTGACAACACACACACACCACTATCCCCATCCGTGCCACCACCAGGTTTATTACAATATATACCTATATGTATATATATATTGCCATATATTACCCGCTGCACGCGGGTCCTAATTTGCGTATCACTGTCGATATAGTCAGCCAAGGAAAGTTGACGCCTAAAATGATCTTTGAAGCGTTTCCGTGTGGCACCAATGTTACGTCGACCACCTTTTAGCTCACCGAAAAAGACTGCCTTTGGCAAACATTTGTCTCCCATAGGGGATACGTGCCCTACCCAGCGTAACTGTCGGAACATAAGAAGTCCCACTATACCAGTGGTCTACAACGGGGGCGCTATCGCCTCCTAGGGGGCGTTTTCGAGATTTTGGTGGGCGCTGAAAGTCAGAGGGGCTTTTAGGGGGGCGCTGGGCTCAAAAGGGGGCGATATGGGGGCGCTGGGTATAAAGGGGGGAAAAAAGAAACTAAAAGTACACAGAAACAAAACACATTTTAAAATTCTTCGAAATTAAAGCTCGCAAACTAAATTTAGCCAAATTAGAGATAGCTTGCTACTAATTTAAGAACAGAAACAACGTTATAAATCGGGTTCGGGAATACCATTTTCTATTTTAAAATTCTTACTCTTTTGCTGTGATCTAGTGTCCTTAGATATTGCGCTCATAAACGTTTAAGATTTAATAAACAATGTAGGCAATAGGCCTGTTAGATTATAGTTTATTTTATCTGCATATGTTAATATATTGATATGTCAATATTAATTAGGATAACAACGTTCTAGCTAACATTCAATTAGAATAATTTTACCTTTTTTTTAAACAAAAAAAACATTAATAAAGTGCTGTTACGACAACTCACTGGTATGTCACGGAATACTACTAAGAGTTTTAGTGCATTGCCACTAGATAAAAAGTATTCTCTACTTTGAATGACATACTTTTTTATATGTGGTTATGAAACCAAGTCGGCTTCACGAACATATAGCAATATCCCAAAAAATTAAGAATATTCATGAACAATTGAAAAAATCTACTATTCAAACAATATCAAAAACAAAAAACGGTAAACAGGAGATGTTTTAGTGACCTCTTAGAAAAATGCATAGTTTTAGAGCATGGAATGGGTTGCCTGTGATAGCCAGGAAAACCAGTGACTTTGCAGTTGGCAGAATTTAAGTCATTGGTTAATATTCAGGACTAAATGCATGACGCGTAGGACGTAATCATCTTCTTTTATGAAGTAATGTCTGTATTTTATCAGGTAAATCTTAGGATATTGTTTGAAAAGTGATTAATACTACAAAAACTTTTTAAACATATATTACACAAAAAAACTTTTTTTCTGTTAGTGATGAAATATTATTTCAAAAATGTCAAGCTATATACCTTATGACGACATATAGGGAACCATCAGTGGTTAGAAGCTACAATGACTTCATAACATGGGCGTAGCCAGGGGGGGTTTAGGCTTCAAACCCCCACCCCGAAATGAAATCCCCCCTAGAGGGGGGATCGGAATTTAGTGAATGATTTTTGCTTTGATTTTGTTTATTTTAGGTGAGTATTTAATTCTAAACCGTCAATTGCCCCAGCACAACCAATGGGGTTTTGAGTTTAAAACCCCATACCAGGGGGTTTTGAGTTTAAGACCCCTACCAGGGGTTTTGAGTTTAAAAACCCCTACTAGGGGTTTTGAGTTTTAAACCCCCTACTTGGGGTTTTTGCAGTTAACCCCCCCCCCCCCCCGCTTCTATAAAACAAAACAAAACAAAAATGCAAACGAAAATCCCCTAATTCCAAGAGCACAGTTAAGGAAGATTTTGATTTTAAACCCCCCTCCAAAATTTACGATAAACCCCCTCTTCAATATAAAAAAAAGTTAATTACGCACTCAAAAAGTTATGAGCGTAGCTAAATGGGTTTTGACTTAGTTTTTAGTTTAAACACCACTTCAGCGGGATTTAAAGGTAAAAAATACCTCTTTAATAATAAAAACAAATTATACATTCAAAATGTTTTGAGTGTTGTCAAAGGGGTTTTGTGTTTAAATTCCCCTCCAGTGGAGTTTGAAGCTAAAAAGTGCCTCTTCAATATAAATAAAAGCAAATTACTCACACTAAAATCTATGAACGCAGCCAAAGGGGTTTTGAGTTTAAATCCCAGCCAGGGAGGTTTGAGGCTAAAAATACATCTTCAGTGTAAGAAAAAAAGCAAATTACGCACTCAAAATGCTATGAGCGTTGCCAAAATGGGTTTTGAGAGGTTTAATGCTAAAAATCCCTATTCAATATAAAAAAAAAGCAAATTACACACTAAAATTATTTCAGCGTAGCCAATCCAATCGGGGGTTTTGAGTTTAAACCCTTCTACAGATGGCGTTGCTTTAAAGTTTAAAACCCCTCCAGATGGTTTTGAGTTTAAGATTCCCCTACAGAGCACTTTGAGGTGGAAAACCCCCAACAGATGATTTTGACGATAAAACTTCTCTTTTCGATATAAAATTTAAAGCAAACTACAGTCATTTTTTTCCAAGAGCGTATTCAAGAGTGGTTACACATTTTACCAGTGGCGGGGATCCATTATTAAGGTGCAGTGAATAGTCATCTGCGAAATTGAAAAACACTAAATGTGGCTCAACAAAGATGGCTAAGACAGATTTTAGGAGTCAGTTATAGAGATCGGGTTTAAATCAAGGAAATCCTATGCCGAACTGGGAGTCGACCCTTTAGTAAGATTTAAGAGAGCGACGCATGAGGTTTGCGGGACATGTTCTCGGACAAAATGTATTACGCATAAGAAGAGTTGCAATGATATCCTAATACAACTTGACACCACTCATTCATTGAGGTCCTCATGGCAGGTGGGAAGAGGCTTCAGACATTACCAGTGACAGATTTTTATGGAAACAGCTTTACGTCAAATTCGCCAAACGGCGCGGTAGGGTCTAAGTCAGAAAGAATAGCACATTAGGTTTTTGAAATAAAACTTTTTAATAGCAGGAAAATGCACTGTAGATACCTCAGAATATGCATTTTGTTGGCTTTCAATATCAGAAATAGTGATTGGCGGCGGGGCTTCGCCCCGCGCTGGGGGAGCTCCTAGCGCTCCCCCAGACTCTCTTGCTAGTTTTGGCGGGGAATCTACAATTTTTCCACTAACTCATGGAAGAACCTATTCTAGGGCACAATAAACGTCTTCCAAAAGAATGAAGGGTCAGAATGCAATAAAGATTATGTACACACACACACACACATACATATTAATACATATTAAAAAAATTTCGCGGGTGGGGGAGGGTCGGGGGGGGGGGGGAGAATCCCCCCCCAAAACCCCCCCCCCCCCCCAACAAAAAAAATCCTGGCTACGCCCATGCTTCATAAGTAATATAGAATAAAGAACAGATCTATTCACAATCACCTTATGAGTTATGATACGCAAGAAAAGTTTAGTTTTGTGAAACAAATGATGAAAAAGATATTACTCTTTTTGTTGACTGAAGTTCGCTGGATTTCAAAAAGGGTTTGTTAATGTTCGTTTTGTTAAGCTCTTAAATACAATCTTGATAAATTTTTTTTTTTGAGAAACATGGAGATTCAACGGTTGGCGATGACTTAAAAGCAGCCTAAAAATTGTTTTACATGGTAGGCATCTAACGCAAATGAATGAAACGAACCTCCGACTGCTAAGGAAGATATATAATTTCATTGATTATCTCATTTTTCTTTTATCGAGATATTAATTCGAGATATTAATTCTATTTTAAAGAGTTTTACAATCTTGCATAACTTGTTTGTAGACGAATGAATTACTCTCACTGGAAACAAACAGGAAAAGTCTTTGTTTCTTATATTTCCGTGAATATCCGAGAAATGACTGCATTATTTCTAAACTTTGAAAACTAAAGATCATTCCAATTATTCCCAGAGACCGCCAAGTTAGATGACGTCATGTGTTTTTCTATACACCTTCGCATGAGTCATTCCATACTCCTGCCAGGACCGGTCCTAGCAATTGCGGGCCCTATGCGAAACGGATTGCGCGGGGCCTGTTCTGGGTAGGGATAAGGATAATAAGTGAAAATTAAGATTTTGTATCAAATAAATAAATTCGTCTTTGCATTTTATACATTCTTAACTAAGTACAAAATCACAATCAAATTAACTTTACCTTATGAACCTTGTGTGTAGCGAAGTCATACAGTAGATCATCAAAATTCAGTTTCCTACATAGATCACGCTCAATAGCAAGAATTACCACATCGTTCAATCTCTCTTCGTGAATTGTTGACCTTAAGTGATTCTTGATTAGTTTAAGACGCGAGAAACTTCTATAACAAGATGCCACAGTTACAGTTCAAATCTCAGCTGCAAGGAGCAAATTGCAGTGTTCAGAATTCTGTTGAAGCATTTTATCCTGTAGCCATCTTTAGCTTTTCGATGTGTGAAGTTTTCCACAGATTTATCATACTGCCTTTTCCTTTCACTTTTGGCTGGAAAGATTGCAACAAATCCATGTTTCCAGCCAACTTCTTTTTGCTGTCACAAGAAGAAACAACAGGAAGAAACTTCAAACGTTCATACACAACCACAAGCTCTTTCATATTAACCCTTATCTGAGAGATACCGATAACATCTGCTCGTTGTGACTTATGTCTGGAGTACAATCCAATATCACTGCATTCTTGATGTCTCGAAGGATAGCATTCACCACAGCATCAGCTACTACATTAACGAGTTCGTTTTGAATCTTCTATCCCAGGTAATGATCATGAACTTCTGCATTGGTAACAAGTCGAAGATGTTCCCACATTACTGGATCAGACTTTGCGAGTAATTCTACTAGACCAGGAAATTCTAATTACTTGGCTCTTTAAGTCTTTCAATGGTCCCTCTAAAAGCTAAATTGCGCTTCGCTAGAAATTGTACAATTGCAGCCAATCCAACGTTTAGTTTAAGAATAAAGCATCTCCTGGTGAAATTTGTCAATGCCTGTTTTTTTTCCCTTAGTCTTGCTCCAGCTTCACAGCAACTGGTCATGGGTCTTTTTTTCATGCTCTGCTAGCCTTGTGGTACAGCTTTGCTACTGGTCAAATTCGTCATTTAAAAAGGAACTTTTTTTTTCCATTAGCCGACAGTAGAAACAATAGATCTTGTCTGCTGACACAGAATATATCAGCCAAGGACGCAAAAGACTTTCACCATTACTCAGGTTTGGTTTGAATTGCACTTAAGAGAAATGTCTACCATCCTTATTTTTCGGAAAATTCTCATAAATTAATCTCTGGTGGACATTTTGTAATAAATAGTGAATACAAGATCTTTCCATTTTTTTCTAGACACATGGCAGGATAATCCAGATTTCTCAATGAATCGACCACATTTAGCTCATTATCTACAACTACATGTTGATCAGTTATTACATTATTGCCTTCATGTAATACGACATGTTGATCAGTTGTTACATTATTGCCTTCGTTTCAAACGACATGTTGATCAGTTGTTAGTGTTACATGATGTTCTTCTTCTCTTAAGACATGTTGATCAGTTGTTACATCATATTCTTCTTCTTTTACGACATGTTGATCAGTTGTTAGTGAAACATCATGTTCTTGTTCTCTTACGACATTCACCACTGCAGTTTTTGCATTCTTCATAGAATCTGTTTTAGCTGCCTCACTAGAAGTGATTATCTTCTCATTTTCGGGTTTTGATAGTTTTAAAAACGTATTCTAGCTCTATTGGAACTTTCGATTCGGTTACAATTCGCACTATTATTATATTTTTATTTAAATATGAAAGCTGACAATGCTTTTTTTTTATTCGCGTAAGATTTGTGTTTTCCTTATAACAATTTTGTCTCATTATCAAGAGATTTTTAAAATAATTTATATTTTGCATCATTGTGCAATTACTGATATACTTAGCGCGGGGCCTATGAAAGCGCGAGGCCCACTAAGGCCACATAGGTTGCAGTGGCTTAAGACCGGCCCTGACTCCAGCGCTTGGGTTTTTCCTTCCAGGGTTAAAATATACTAAGTTTATTTAGGTTTAATTAAACTGATACGTTACACAAGTAAGTATGCTTACTAATTTGGTAAAGGCATGCAACTAAAATATTTTTGCTTTAAGTACTTTTATGTAATTTAAAAACAAACTTTATATTTATTAAGAACTTTTATTTCCTTTCTCTGAATAGAATAGAATTTTTATGAATAGAGCAATAACAGATACAGAAAATAAAATGATCTAACTTAATTAGTCTAGATTGATAAAACACAATTTATTTTTATTATTTAACATTTTTCTTTGGACTTATATTTGAGCATGTGTTTTGTTCCGTACTTATGACAGTGGGCTATGCAGACGTCCTTGTCCTCACCATTAAATCAGGCCTCCACATCCCAAAGGTTATTTATTATTGTTTAAACAAGATATACTTATTAAAATAAAAGAAAATAATGGGAATGGCATCAATTTTAGAAAATATCTGTTTTTAATCTGCAAATATGAAATGATTTAAATTTACTAATAATATTTGGTATTTGTATTCAAGCTTCAGGTATTGGCTTTTTCAAAAATCTGGCCACGGACCTTACCTAACTTACAAAAATCAGGCAACTGCATGCATTCAAAACAATTAACAATTCATAAAATAATGTAATCAACCATTTTCAATTAGATCTTTGTTTTGAGTTTAAAATTTTAAATTATGTTGAAAATATTATAATTTTATTCTTTTTCTAAATTGTTTTCTTTTTCCTATTAATATTTGACTATTTCTGGTTAAATTGAACAATAATTAATTTTTTATTTTTTTTTGCAAAATCTTAACACAGCTACACAGAATTAATTTGAATTTTTAATTCATAAATGTGAATCATTCATTTCAAAATTACTTTTCACATTCAATATATTGTAGAAATAAGTATTAACATCATTACAAAAGATATTCTTATCAATTAATCTATATCTTAATATGTATATGTGTTGTTTTTTTTGACATGACCAGCATTTTAACAGAAGAACATATATAATATAGTATCTAATATAAATTATTTAATATTTATTTATATATACATATGACAAATATATCCAGCATACTGATTTGTTTCTCTTTCAACAAGAAGAAAAGCTTCAAAGTTTCGTTGTGTATCCCTGAAATCAAATTTCTACAAATAAGTTATCACAGACATGCGTAAGGTGACTATCTATATTTAACAATGCACTGATATTATTCTAAAAAGTAAAAATAAATAAATCAACCTACAGGAGTTAACTTTGGTCTTTGAATTTTAAAATCCTGGAAAAAATATTACAGCACTTGAAAAAAAATGATGTCTAAATTAGATTATCAAAAATTTTTGTAAATTGAACAAACAACATGAAAGGATAGCTACTTTGTATCATTAAAGGGGATCTCTTTTGTTTTTCTTCTCTCCAATAATAAATGTAGGAAATATATTATTGGGACTTATCAGTTGTAATGAGTAGATGGGGTTTGAACAAAAAATATCTTTGATCAAAATGATAGACCATCAAGCAGCACTAAAATATAAATAAATACTTTTTTTTTCTTCATTAAATTTAAATTACTTTTTTGTGAGGGGGTTCACAGCAGAAAATTGCAAAATACATGTAACATAAAAGTGGTGTGCTTTATTTAACTTAAAAAAAAAATGTTTTTGCTATGAATAAATTATGTCTGTGTATTAATTCCTAGTTTTTTTACTTACCTCTCCTGTTTCCAAAGCTTTATAAACAAAGTCCCAAGAAAAATTACCTCTTTCTGTCAGATATAAATTAATAAAACAAATTAACAAAAACAAATAAAGATGGCAAGAAAATGTTAGTGACATAATTAGATATGAATATATGAATTTCCAGACCTAAGAATATTCCCCTATATTTATGTTTAGCCATATGTTAATAGATCTCCATAACAACAGTCTTTGTTTACTATTACGTCAGCTAACTCTTCTATGTTGATATCAAGTGTTAATATGTTGTTGTTGTTTTTTTGTTTTACATGTTTCTGATGTTCCTTCAGAGTTGAAGATAATTACATCCTAGTCCAAACCTCCCGCAGGACGACCTTGGATGGGAGCGATCAGGATTTGAACCAGGGACCATCAATAAATATGAATGACAGTCCAGCGCGTAAACCACACGACCAGTCAATCGCATCTGTTTGGTTATGTTAAGTGATTTTAGATAAGTTTTTTTTAGTTGTTTTAGTATTAGAAGTGCTCCTTCTTTGCTAGTTCTATTACGGCGTTAAGTGGGTTGTCCAAATCAGCCAGGAAATCCGATGACTTAACATTATTTAAGTCAATGATAACATGAAAGACTAGATCGACTTAATTATGTTCTCTTTTGAAAAAACGTCTGTAATTGATAAGATAGATAAAATAGTACTGATTTTTAATAGTCTAACTTTTAACGATTTTAGGATACCATTTTTTCTATGTTTATATTTTACTCAACTCAGCTATATATAATGCATATATGTGATACATTAGCACTTACATATTTTCATTTATAAGATACATTAGTACTTACATATTTATATTTATGTGATACATTAGCACTTAGATATTTACATTTATGAGATCCATACATATTTACATTTATGAGATACATTAGCACTTACATATTTGCATTTATGAGATACATTAGCACTTACATATTTACATTTATGAGATACATTAGCACTTAGATATTTACATTTATGAGATACATTAGCACTTAGATATTTACATTTATGTGATACATTAGCACTTAGATATTTACATTTATGTGATATTTCAAATGTGTACCTTGTGAAACGTTTGCATCTTTTTTGTCTGATTTCTTCTGAGCCGTCTGTTTGTAACTGCCGCTGTCACTAGATGACCACGACATGCTGTCATATGCTAACTTGTGCATGTCAGGCTTAGCCCATGAACCATGTGTCACTACTGACTTAGCGAAAATACTACTGTAAGATAAGGCATTAGACGCATACAATATTATTCATAATACACATAAGAGAGGGTGAAATAAAACAAGATGATATTTTAAAAAACACTTTATAATGATTGATTGTGTTGATTTTAGGCACATCGGCACAATTTAGGCCATGTCGTGCCTGTAGTCCTTTATGGACTACTCTCTCTCTAAACAACAAGGGCCAAAAAAAACACTTTAAAAAAAACTTTTATTAAGCTGCGTGTTTCAATAAGGTTGGATCAGTCAGTCATGTAATTAATTTAAAAAAAAAAAAAAAAACATCTAGAACAATTTTTTAAAAAAGGGGGAACAACCTGAAATAATCTCATTGCTCAAGCCTTCTCAGGCTTTTCTAGTCAACGCGGAGAGCCTATAAACATGGAAGAGTATATAGTTATCTTTATTGTTTCTATAGTGTTGTCCTATTTTTCATGCTGCGTTCACTATGACTCAAATGACGACCTATGAAGGGGACTAATTCAGCTTATACCACTACTTCAGTCAAGTACAAACTATTTCCCTTTTTTGAGATATCAAACAAAATTATACATTACTATTAATTAATTGGTTATTTTTGTTTTTATTTATTCTTGCGTTGTTTGGCAAAAGAAATAATTGTGAACAAAAATTCAGCTTGATCCGAGATTAGGTGTTCGAGAAATAACGTGTACAAACTTTTGAGCAGACAGAGATAGTTGATTTGAGCTTTAAAAAAATGGTCAGGAGAATGGATAGACCAACAGGTAGAAAACACAGTGATTGGGGCTTAGAAAGGCAAACACAGAGAGAGAGAGAGAGAGAGAGAGAGAGTAGTTAGGCAGGAGGATATTTTGTAACATATAAATTTAATTACTTTTTTATTTAATGAGAACTAAATGGACCTAAATGTGTCGTACCTAGCGAGACCTTCATCAAAAGAGGTTTTCATTAAAGAAGCCTTTCGTCTTCTCCAAATAATGAGTGCCGCCACTACAGCGAGGACAAGTAATACAAACAATGGGATACCAATGGCTAGGCCAAGTAGAAGTTTTTCTGAGCCTGGAGATATTTTGATAAATAATGTGGATAGATTTTATTGTTGTAAGAATAAACATAATGTTTTTACAATGTAGATATATCTATGATGAAAATATTTTTTTTGTTCTTTTCAGGATCTTGTTTATTCATCACTTAAGTTTAAAACTAAACTTTCGTTGCATTAGTTAACAAATAATATTACAGAAAAAAAAAGACGTAATGAAAAAGAGCCACGCCTAGGGTCTGAACATCTAGGGCCTGAACATCTATAGTCTGAACATCTAAGCAAGACCTTTTGGTCTTTATTATATCGTCTGAAGAACAGTTTAGTTTTAGTTTGAAAAAGGAGTTACTCACCGTCCATGGTACTGGAAATAAAAAAAATAAATTAGTAGTACAAGACGCTTAGAGTTATTAGCTTATTAATAGAAACAAAATGAGACATGAAATATTTGTTCAAAAATAAAAGTTGAAGACATAATAATGACGATGAACATGTATATAAATGAGATTTGTATTCAAAAACTATTCTTGTGAATAAATATATCGTTGAGACTACAAATTAAAAAAAAATCTCATGCCATATCTAACATGTCATATTGCACATGCAATGCCACACATTTGAAATCAAACATTAAAAAAAAATCTTTCTAGAAACAATATTGAACCTTTACTTACACGCAGTAAGCCCTGTCATGCGTGAGATGACATGAGCATTGATTCAGCTTCTCAAAAATTTCACAAAGTGTGGCATCAACAGAAACTGCGAACATCAAATTAAAATATGCAAAAAAATATATTTCGATTAAACATAGCCATATCTTAGATTAATCATGTGATTATTTTGCAACATGAAGTTGTTTGTTTTAGATTAAAGATTTAAACAAGGAAGGGACATACGCTAATTAAATCATCTACAGATCATTTTCTAAGTTTGTGCTGGGAACAAGGAATGGTCCCTCAGGAGTTGAAAGACTCCAACATAGTTACAATTTATAAAAATAAAGGCGACCGCTCTGATTGTAACAATTACAGACGCATCTCACTGCTTAGCATAGTTGGAAAGGCTTTTGCTAGAGTATTACTAAAGCGATTACAGATCCTGGCAGATCGTGTTTATCTGGAGTCGCAGTGTGGCTTTAGGGCAGGTAGATCTACAACAAATAGGATTTTCTCTCTGCGGCAGCTACAGGAGAAGAGCAGAGAACAAAAGCAGCCCCTCTCATAGCATTTATTGATTTGACCAAGGCCTTTGACCTTGTTAGCAGAAGCGGTCTGTTTGCTGTACTAGAGAAAATCGGCTGCCCAAATAAGTTAAGAAAGCTAGTGTCAACTTTTCACGAAAATATGCAGGGCACTGTTCAGTTTGAAAGTTCTTCCTCCAGGCCATTCTCCATTAAGAGCGGTGTAAAACAAGGATGTGTACAGGCCCCTACACTATTTGGCATCTTCTTCTCAGTCGTACTAACCAGTGCTTTTAAATGCCTGGAAGACGGAATATATATCCATAGCAGATCCGATGGAAGGCTCTTTAACCTGGCACGTCTTAAAGCCAAAACGAAAAGGCGTCGTATCTTGATAAAGGAACTGCTGTTTGCCGATGACACGGCACTTATATCTCACTCACAAGGAGGTCTACAGAAGCTAGTGAACGCCTTAGCAGCTGCTTGTCAAGAGTTTAGCCTAACTATAAGTCTCTCCAAGACCGAAATCCTGGCACAAGACGTCGCAGAAATACCATTAATACAAATTGGAAACCACACCCTTTTAGTGGTGCAGGAATTTACCTACTTGGGTTCAATAATTGTCAGTAACCTAGACTTAGACTTCGAGCTGACAAAAAGGATAGGAAAAGCTACCACAGCATTGGCAAAACTCTCCAAGCGCGTCTGGGAAAATGGTAAATTGACGACAGCGACCAAAATCCTAGTCTACAACGCCTGTGTTGTGAGCACTCTCCTTTATGACAGTGAAAGCTGGTCAACATACATGTACCAAGAGCACAGATTGAATAGTTTCTACTTGCGCTGCCTGAGACGCATAATGGGCATCTCTTGGAGGGACCATGTCTCCAATAAGGAAGTTTTGAGATTGGCCAATATGAACAGCATGTATGCTCTCCTGACACAAAGAAGATTACGCTGGCTTGGACATGTCACCTGGTATGCCAGATGGTAGAATCCCGAAATATATCTTATATGCTGAGCTTGTGGAAGGAGTCAGACCCAAGGGCCCCCCAAGACTTAGATATAGAGATGTCTGCAAGCGAGACATGAGATCCACAGGCATCAGTGAAAGTATGTGGGAAAACATAGCCAAAGACCGGAGTGCATGGAGACAGACTGTGCGTGCTGGGACAACCCTTGCTGAGAACAAAAGAATTGAAGCGGCCTTAATCAAGAGGGAAAAAAAAAGCTGCCCTGTCCGCTAGCCCTAAATCAGAGGTATACACATGTACGAATTGTGGCAAAGTCTGCTGTTCTAGAATTGGCTTGATTAGCCACACCAGATTCTGCCCGTCTCAAGATTAAGCCAAAACCAGTGACTCATTTGGGCGCATCCATTGCCTTTCGAGACAAAAGGAGCCATATAGATCATTTTCTAGGAAATTAAAAGTAGGATTTGAGTTTTTTCATCAGAAGTAGCACAGAAACCCAGGGCCGGTCTTAACAATTGGGAGGCCTTATCGAAATTGATTGCGCGGGGCCCAGTCAGGGTAAGGATAAAAAGGGAAAATAAATGCTTCGTTGCATTTTATTCTTTCTTTACTAAGTAAAATATCAAGATCAAATTAACTTAACGATCCTTGCGTGTAGCGAAGTCATACAGTATATCACCAAATTCGTTTTTTACATAGATCACGCTTAATAGCAAGAATTGTTAAATTGTTAAATTTATCTTTGCGAATTGTTGACCTCAAGTAATTCTTAATTATTTTGAGGCGCTAGCAGCTTTTTTCAAAGATACGGGCGTTGTTAAAAATAGCAAAGAAGTTTGGAATAGTAGTGTATATTTGACAGATAAGTTAAAATGACATTTTTGTCTATTTTATAAGTTTTTATGAAATTTTAATAATATTGTGAGATTTCCAGGACTTTCACGTATGTTTTGCTTTTTCAGAAGATTTCTTAATTCTCCTGGAAAATCAGGAGACTGCGGGAACTTTGTTATAAGTTATAATGTTTTAATTTAATAATTTATCCTTAGAATCAGTTCGAAGGGGGCCCACTGTGGCCGCATAGGTTGCAGTGGCTTAAGGCCGGCCCTGCAGAAACCTTTTTTCCAGATACCCTCTTGTCCAAAATCTCCCTGAAAAACATTTGACCAGAGCGCACTGAGCAAGGTTTAGTATTAAAAAAAAACACGCTATATAAAGCATTTCTACAAAATGTAGTTCCAAAGCTTTATAAAACAGACGAGAATAGACAATGAACTTTGACTAAGCCTAAACTTCAGACTACATCATAAGACAAACACGTGTGTACTTACACTCTTTTCCTTCAATAGTAATTGAGGTCAGGTTGACTTTAGTATCGTCTATTTTAAAGTCTGTGTGGTTTGATAAATATTTCAAGGCAGCAACTATTGCATTCACATACTCACTAGTATTTCTGTTGTCTATCTTTATAGTATAGTTGACTACAATACTCCCTGAGCTGAAGGTACGTAGAAAACAAAAGGCATGTATTGTTGAACAAATAGTAATGTCTTATCTTACAACGACAAGTATATTAATGCTTTTAAAACATAGCGCAGTGTCTCAGAACGAAATTAAAGTACAATAATTCTTTCAGGGTGTTTTCACCTTACAGATGTGTATCATTATGTACCTAAATAAATTGTGAGCTTATGTAGCCAAACTAGCTGTGTGATCTAAAGTACCCAATGTAGCTATGTAAGCTCATCCAAAAAATTTATCTGAGCTTAGGTACCTAATAGAGCTGTGTAAAGTGTGATGGATGCCTGTCTCTCTTGTAGTTAATTGTTAATGCCTGTCAAATTATGACAGATTACTCTTCAAATGTATGAGTTTCTTGTTCGGGTGTATTCCAGTGCAATTAACACACAAGCAAACAAGTACCACCGGTTTTTATCAGTTATAAAACGAGTCTAAACTCCGTTGAACTGTTTAACAAATGTGTAATCCATGAAAGGCCACAGTCTATGTCTCTGTCGATTTAAAACGTCCTAACCCTGTAAAATCCTATCGCCAACTGATTTTCTGTCCCTGAAAAGCCTCCATCCCAACAAAGTCAAAGCGTCATTAATCCCGTTCAATATACGTCTACTATGGTGCGTCTCTAGCTAACTAAAGTACAAACTAAGTGTCAAACACAAGTCAACTAGCTAATAAAGCTGTGTGTTAAAACATGCACCAAATAAATCTGATAAAATGTATGTACCTAATAGAGCGGGTTGAGTTCGGGTGCCCAATAAAGATATTTGAACATAGATACTAAATACAGTGGGACATGGATTTCTGTTCTGAATCATTCATTAAAATAACAAACAAACCGAAAAACATACGCCATTCCATTTTTGTTTTGTAAACACACACACACACAAAACAGAAACACAGAAACGGCAATGAACTAAACAAGTAGAGTAGGGAGATTAAAAAATGCGAATTCGGTGTCAGTGGTGTATTGACTTTTGTGTAAACGTATTTAGGATAGTGGTTAATAATAGTTTTTTATTTTGTTCTTGGCTTTTAACATTCAGAATTGCGAATTCAAACTCTATGCTACCTCTGAAGCTACACCCAATTATGGAAAAGGTTTATGGAGTTAATACTGGGGTAGAGCCAGCGACCCCGCTCACCCAAACTGTATCGACACTTTTACTATTGGACACATTAGCTGTGTGGAGAAAGGGAAACTGAAGTGTGGGCGACATCGTTCTGTCCAAAGCCGATTTCCAGGCCTTCATCTCATTTCCATGACCCATTATCGCTTTGCAACTGAGGGAGGTCATATACTTTTAACATTTGTAGTGACATTTTTGAAACTAGACTTTTTCCTAAACTGTTTACCAAACACGAATCTGTTAACTGGTCCAATTTGTGTGTAAATATATACTATTTAAAATTCACGTTTATTATTATTTAGTAACTAATTTATTGGTTTGATACATCAGTAATTATGATGTGAAGATTGCTTAATTTAAATAAGAAAACGTTATATTGAGGTAATTTCTTATGAACGGCATGGCACACAAATATGTAAATATGAAATAATATAGTGGGAAACGTGGGAGAACTTAAAGGCAGCACGGAAAACCTCCTAAATACCCCTCCCCCCCAACTGGTCCACAAATAATAGTGGAACATAGCGCTCTGAGCATGCTATAAGCTTGAATGTAGCGCTATGTAAAAGCTATATATACATATACATATGTACACACACACATAATTAATCTTTTTTACACAAATTATCCTTCATTCTTTCGGAAGACGTTTATTGTATCCTACAATAGGTTCTTAATGGATTAAGGGGAAAAATTGTAGACTACCCGCTTTTGTCAGCAAAGGGGTCTTGGGGAGCTCAAAGCGGTCCCCCTGCGCGGGGCGAAGCCCCGCCGCCAAGCAATATTCCGGTATTGAAAGTCAACAAAATGCATATTCTAAGGTATCTACATGTATTATCATGTTATTAAAAAGTTTTATTTCAAAATCTAATGTGCTATTCTTACTAACTTAGATCCTCCCGCGCCGTTCGGCTCATTAGACGGAAAGCTGTTTCCACAAAAATCTATCACTGGCAATGTCTGAAGCCTTTTCCCACCTGCTCTAAGGACCTCCATGAAAGTGTGACGTGAAGTTGTACAAGGATGTCCCTGTTTGCGCTTTCCACGAATTGGCCTCCATGTCATCGCAACTCTTATTGTGCGTAATTCACTTTGTTGGAGAACATGTCCCGCAAACATCATTTCTACTCTCTGTCCCATCCTTACTAAGTGGTCGCTTTCAGTTTGGCACAGGATTTCCTTGATTGAGACCCGATCTCTAGAACTAACTGACTCCTAGCTATCTTTGTTGAGCCGAATTTAGTCTTTTTAATTTTGGCGGACTATTTACTGTACTTTAATAGTGGAGTCCAACCAGTGGTAGAAATTTGTAATCTCTCTTGGCTAAGCTCTTTGAATCAGATGACTCTAGTTTGCTTTAGATTTTAAACCGTTAAGGAAGGTTTTATTGTCAAACTCTGTTGAGGGGTTTGAAACTAAAAAATCTCTGGAGTATTTTTTTTAATAAATTCAAAGCCCCATTTATCTACGCTCCTAGAATTAGGTGAGAGTAGTTTGCTTTAGAATTAAAGAGGGGGTTTCAACCTCAAAATCCTCCTTAGCTATGGTCTTGGAATTTGGGGATTGTAGTTTGCATTTTTTTTATTTATAGAAGGGGGGCTTTTCTTGGATGCACTGGGGCAAAACGGTTTAGTATTAAAATCTCACCTAAAATAAACAAAATTAAAGCAAAGAATAAGTCACATTCCGACTCCACCTTCCCCGCCAAGAGAGGATTTCATTTCGGGGGGGGGGGGTTGAAGCCCAACCCCCCCACTGGCTATCTCAGTACTATATAAATAAATATATTTATATATATATATATATATATATATATATATATATATATTCAAATAAATCAAAACTGTAATATTTTACATCTACTTACTTCATATAAAATATTTCAACAGAATAGAGATCATTTATTCTGTCCTTCATGATTCTTTTGATCTAAAAGTAAACAGATTCACTATGTTGTTGGTTATTTCAACTTATCATACAGCTATTTGTGTCTTTATTTAAATCATTATTCTTATGGTACATCTGTTAAATTTTATAACACTTAAAAATACTATTTATTTCAGTAAATTAAACATGAAAAAAAAGTGCTTCACTTACTGTAACTTCTAGTTGACTTTTCAGTTTCATATAACTTTCAGAACTTTGATCAGACAAATTAACATTTTTGGCGGTGTAATTAATTCTGATGGAGACATTCTTGAGCATGATGGCTGAACAAAGAAAAGTATATTATTTACAGCCAGTATACATTGGTCAGACGTACTGTGGTAGACTATTTCTTTGTAGTGTTTTGTTATGGCGTTAACTGTTATAGGTTTGCCATGTCGGGCATGAATGCCATGGTGCAACTTAACAAGTACTGTGAAAGACATGGGGCAAGTTAACAAGTACTGTGAAAGACATGGTGCAAGTTAACAAGTACTGTGAAAGACATGGTACAAAGCAACCCATACAGTGGACAGCATAGTGCACAGCAAAAGTTATAGTGAGTGCATGGTGCACCGCAAAACATAGTCAAAGCTTAGTGCACTGATGCATATACTGACGCCATGGTGTGCTACAGCGCGTATAGACCTACAGCACATAGTCGCGTCTACAGGGCAAAACTGCATATGATAAGGTAGCAAAATCCACGAGCGTAGCCAAGGAGGTTTTGAGTTTAAAATCCCTTCAGATTTTTTAGAAATTAACCCCCTTACCACTTCAATATAAAATTACAGCAAACTGCTATCAATAAATTCTTTAAGCTTAGCCTAACTCAGTTTAAAATTCCCATACAGAGAGTTTTGAGATTTTAAAAAACAAACAATTCTTCAATATTAAAATAAAGCAAAATAAAGTCACCAAATTCTACGAGCGTAGCTAAAGGGGGTGGGTTCGAGATTGACCCCCTCCCCTCTTCTAATATAAGAAAAAAGCTACAATTTCTAAATTCCATGAGAATAGCCAAATAAGATTTCGTGGTTCACCTCCCCCTCCTCCAAATATAAACTAAAGCATAAATATAGTTACCAAGCTCTAAAGTAATTAATGTAGCAGCGAAATAAAGTCACCAAATTCTACGAGCGTAGCTAAGAGGGGTGGGTTCGAGATTTACCCCCCCCCTCTTCTAATAAAAGAAAAAAAGCTACAAAGCCGTTTTTGAGATTTTCGTCTAGTTTCCACTTAACACCCTTCTCACTCCCACCTACGCAACCTTCATGAAGTTCAACTTGAATAGAGTTAATGTAAAAACCCTAATTAAAATCATTGAAAACAATTACACAATCTAACAAATAAAATCTTTTGTTCCGTAAAGCTGACGACATGAAATCAGTTTCTGTCTGGTACACCAGTCTGGAAATGTTGGACTGTATTTGATGTAATAATTATTTATGTTTTTTTTTTTTTTTAAATTTTAAAAATATTATGAACTGGAGCAGCACCGACCGTCTTCTAAAAAGAATCGTCCTAAGTCTATCCACAGACCACATTAAAAAGTCAGACAAACTACTAGTTTGGTTAGGATCACTTTAAGATATTTTAATTATTCTTTAAATAGTAAGGTACAATGTAAGAGATCTGACTACCTTGACACGAGTGTCCGTCACTTTGAAGTATATAACCATTTTGACATTGACATTTGAAGTGTCCAATTGTGTTGATGCAAATGTCAGCACAATTATGAAGTTTCAGTTCACACTCGTCGATGTCTGAGTTTAAACAACGAAAGGAATGAAAATGTTGATTGTATGCTCATTAAACATATTCTATTACGGCAAACAAAATTTCGTTACATAAAAAAAAAGGATGTCACACCTGATAACGCTTAGATATTTATATGCCTTCACTTGTTCTATAGATACAGTGTTTATTTGCAGTTCACGTATAGTTTCTTTTTTTCTTTCTGAAATCTATTATAAGTTCTTTAGTTTTTGTGACATTCAGTTCTAGAAAGTTTTAAGTGCACCAGTTGGTAAACTCTTCTGAAATAAGACCGAGTATGGCAGTATCATCAGCGAATTAATGAGTTTAGCTGTTATAGATGCTTCTTATGTCATTAGTGTAAGAGTGTACAGTACAGGAGAAAGTACACAACCTTGTGGAGCGTACGTACTCGATTTTACGATTTGGTATTGTTGACTTGAACATACAGAAGACGTTGGGTTAACAGTCTAGAGATGAATGTTGAAATGATGCGTACCAGCACGTTGTATATATTGTTTTCTTCATCGCTGATGGTCTTGTTTTATTGCATTGAATTTAAAAGTGTTTAATTAAAAAACAATCTACTCTGCACTGTGTTTTTTCAGTGAGTTTAAACACAGGCATAGTGGCACCTGCGTAATTAAAATTGTGACTAGGAATATTATTTTAAACGATTTTATTTAATCTGACATCTTACCTAAGCATTCTCTATCAGAATCTCCTGGCCTAAATCCTGCATAGCATGTGCATGTGTAGTTTCCCTTGCTATTAGTACAGTTTTGTGGGCATACGCGACTGGAGCATTCATCAATATCTTAGAAAACAAAATTATTGAACAATATTTTTTGGCATACACATTTTCTGTTCAATGTAGCAAAAAAAAATGTGTTTTTTTTAGTTGATAGACAAGATACCTGTGAGAAGTACTACTAAAAGAGAATCCAGACTAGACAAATACTTATATAATAGCGTCTTTTCCCCTTTCGGCGGCCGCTAAAAATCATATAATTTTGTTACTCAAGATTTCTATATATGAAAAAATGTAACAAATTAGATTTTTTTTTTTTTTAGTGTAAATAACGAAGTCGTCGTCTTCTTTTTTTTGTTGAAGTCACGTGACGTCTGTATCCTATAACATAAGATATATATTAATAAAGAAAATAAATTATATATATATATTTCAAGAGTTTTATATATTTCTAATAACTATTAATTGATTGCGTTTTTATATTGCGTTGGTATAAAGAATAAAGGAAATGCAGCTCTGTTTTTCAAAACTAGTAAAATTCTTTTTTATTTGCACTGTGGATTTTAATTTAATTATGTTTGAAATGCAAACACACGTTTCTTAATGATTATGTAAAATAGTGAAAAGTGATGTGGTGTTTATCAGGACAATTAAAAAGTAAAAAAATAAATGCACAGATAAACTTATATGTCACCTTCACATTTTCCGCTAGTAAAGTTGTATCCAGGTTTGCATTCACAGACGTCTGGACCTGGTCTGTTGACACACATCTGGCCCTCTTGTTCACATTGAAGTATTGTACACTGGTCAATGTCCACTTCACAACGTAATCCTGGAAGAACGAGATCAAATAATTGAATGTGTACGATACTGTACGCAGTGACTCGCAAAGAAAGAGAAAAAAATAAACTTATTCCATTTGCGATGTCTCCATAGGATCTTGAAAATCACATGGAAAGAATGTGCAATGGTGATATCCTTGCGCGAACAGGTATTCCCAGCATCTTTACAGCCCTCAGACAACGCCGTTTGCGCAGGCTTCGACTTGTTCGCCAGATGGAGGACAATCGCATCCCGAACTCATTCTCTACGGGTAAATCCCGTCTGACTCAAGAAAAACAAGTCGCCCCACCTCCATTGCTTGGATGTAATAAAACGGGACCTCTATACAATGAACACTGATACTGACCATTGAGAAGACATATCCCAAAACCGCACTAGATGGAGAGAGACAGTGTCCTAGAAAGGTATGGACAGCGAAAAAAAATGGGCCTCTGCTCTGGAAGAAAAGTGTGCCATGCAAAAAATGGCCGGTTCCTCTACCACCAAAGCGAAAGCCACCTTAACCTGGGATATTTGTGGACGGGAGTGTCTTTCCAAAATAAGTCACATGAAAAAGTGTTCGAGATGAGCCATACGCTCTACGACTGGAGGAGGCCAACATATGTTTAAAATGTGCCCCAGTACTTTACACTTTAAGTTTCATAAGTTATATTCTGAATATCGATGTAAATGTGGCTGTACATTTCTAATAAATTATAATGTACACCTACCGTTATATCCAGGTTTACATTTGCAACCATCAATTGGATCGCAATGAGCAGCTCCAGTAGAACAAGCACAGCTCATGTTACAGTTAACACCCCAAGAACCAGACGAGCAATCTGAAACAGCAAGTCACAGAATAAAATATCATATAGTCTCAATCGTCATACGACAGGTCACTTTACAAAGCGATTTATACAAAAAAACAACTTTCATTCTATTGTCATGCTTCTGTAAAACAAAAACAATAACTGCAATTTTAACCCTCTTTTTGCTACACAATACTACAAGTAGTAATTACATTGTAAATAAAATAACACATTCATTCTTAGTAAAATTTGTTTAAGATGATTCTTCTTAGTGTGGAACTGTGGCAATGACATTTCTGGTTTTGAATCAAATAGAATAACTATAAGAGAGTTAAAATAGTTAGAAGTAAAGACACGGAACTGTTGCAGACGAAGATGAAAAGTCATGACTCAATTGTTATTATTGTGTACATAAAAATTCTAATTATCTTTGTGTACAAATAAAATGAGACGGTTTACATATCATTGAACAGATTAAACAAAAATGTGTCGATCGTCAATCACAAGGTTCTTTATTCATACAGTTAGTATTACTTATCAGTAAACACAAACACTGGACAGAGTTCAATATTGTGTATTCTGTATTACAACGAAATTATTATAGAGTAGCTAAGGAAAAGAAAGGCTCAAGGAGCAGTAGTAGGATGAATTATGATTAAGGAGCTCATCCAAGCCTAGAATAAAATACTTTATTGTATGTATAACTTTGCATGACATTTGTTGTAGCAAGATCTTATTAGCTATATAAGTAATAAATATATATAAATAAAATTGACCCCACCCTCTAGCAAAAAATAGATAGTCATGCATACGTATACGATCCATGCTATTGCAATACTCACTGATACACGATCGTCCGTCATTGTCTAGCCGTGAGCCCACAGGACATTTGCATTGATAGCCAGGTGTTTTATTTTCACAATAAACTTTACTGATACACACATTTCTTTCACACTCATCAATATCTGACCAAAAAAAAAAGTTCATAATCAAACACATTTACAATTTATTATTTTAACTACTATTCACTTATGTAGGATACAGTGTTTCTGAAACGTTTTACCAGTGACGTCAAAGACCTAAAATACATTGGTTTCGCCGTTTGTTACGACGTATTAGCGCCAAGCTTGTTCCCTCAAGTTCAGAAAGAGCGAGGTTCAAATTAAGTTAATTTAAAAGGGAGGGCTGGGCAGGAACTAGCTGTACTAAAGGATGAAAGACATTTGAGGCTGTAGAGTCTATAGATAGACATACATTTCTAATGGCTTTCATTGACCTAAAGAAAAACAGCTTTTTCTGGAAGTTTTTTTTTTATAGCGGGCCTGTTTTCTTCAATCAAATAAACGTCAAGAAAATTCAAGAGAAGGTTAAGAAAACGTCAAGAGAACGTTAAGAGAACATCAAGAGAACGTTAAGAGAACGTCAAGAAAAGGTTAAGAGAAGGTTAAGAGAACGTTAGAAGAACGTCAAGAGAACGTGAAGAGAACGTCAAGAGAAGGTTAAGAGAACGTTAAGAGAACATCAAGAGAACGTTAAGAGAAATTCAAGACAACGTTAAGAGAACGTTAAGAAAACGTTAAGAGAACGTCAAGAAAACGTTAAGAGAAAATCAAGAGAACGTTAAGAGAACGTCAAGAGAAAGTTAAGAAAAGGTTAAGAGAGCGTTAGAAGAACGACAAGAGAACGTCAAGAGAACGTCAAAAGAACGTCAAGATAACGTTAATAGAACATCAAGAGAACGTTAAGAGAAATTCAAGACAACGTTAAGAGAACGTTAAGAGAACGTTAAGAGAACCTCAAGAGAAGGTTAATAGAACGTTAAGAGAACGTTAAGAGAACGTCATGAGAACGTCAAGAGAACGTTAAGAGAACATCAAGAGAACGTTAAGAGAACGTTAAGAGAACATCAAGAGAACGCTAAGAAAACGTTAAGAGAACGTTAAGAAAACGTTAAGAGAACGTTAAGAGAACGATGGTTAAATATTTTTACTTGTATGATGTAAGAAAGACCCAAGAATCGTTAAGAGAACGTCAAGAGAACGTTAAGAGAAAATTAAGAGAACGTCATGAGAAGGTTAAGAGAAGGTTAAGATAGCGTTAGAAGAACGTCAAGAGAACGTCAAGAGAACGTCAAGAGAACGTTAAGAGAACGTTAAGAGAACGTCATGAGAACGTCAAGAGAACGTTTAGAGAACATCAAGAGAACGTTAAGAAAACGTTAAGAGAACGTTAAGAGAACGATAGTAAAATATTTTTACTTGTATGATGTAAGAAAGACCCAAGAATCGAGTTGACAAGGATGGAAGGAAATGTCTTCTTTGATAGACGTTTGAAATTGATCTTTTTGCAGATAAAACAAATTAGGTTTTCAGTGGGTGCTTTAAACCCTTAGAATGACGCTAACAACAAATTAAAAATGATGTAAAATTGCGGTAGGCAAGAAGCGAGGGAAAACACTAATAGACAAGCTTTAGTCATTGCAAATACATGTATAAAACTTTTCAATAAATTGATTCAGAAATTTTATTGAATTTCTATATTAAAAAATAAGCTAACTATTAAAGTTCAAACCTTCACAAGATATATTGTCATTTTGTAACTCAAACCCTGCTCTACAAAGACAAATAGGTTTATTTGTAATATCATCCAATGTGCATACATGACTACAGTTGAATGGGTTGGAGTCGACGCACAGTTGTTTCTCTAGAGAAGTAATACATAGAAATATATGTAATTTTTATATATATATATATATATATATATATATATATATATATATATATATATATATATATATACATATATATATATATATATATATAGATATAATAGATATAGATATATGAGATATGATGTTAGATCATGGAACTATTCTAGAGGAACAGTGACTTCAAGTGAGATCTTTGAGCAATCTGTTTGCATACCCTGCACTGTATTAAAAAATATCGATACAAAGAAGGCTTATGCGCCTCGACCGGGCGCGATGTACCCGTGTATTTCAGAAAAAAAATGTTTGGCTCTATTCAAACAGATTTTTAAAAACTTCATCCATTTTCAGACAAGCTGTCAGGTAGGTATAATAATTTAGAGTAGCAAATATTTTACTTTTGATCAACTTACTCAAAATATGTTTTCAGTGATTCCAGGGTTATGTATTTTCAACTAGATCTGGTGAAATTGTATGTACAAACATGCCACGCAAAAACTTCAAAAAAATAATAATACTAAAGCTCACATTTTCACTGTTCTACATTGGCTCTTTTTTGTTTCGCAAAGTCCGAAATCCGACAAAAAAAAACAATCGCGCTAATTTCTTTTTTTTTTTAATGCGAAATGTTAATATTGAATTTATTGTTAATATTTCCCCCAGTGTGGCCTAGAATTGGTTTAACTAATTCTACATTTATTAAATGTCAATGGTCATTGATAATCTTGTCATAACATTTTCCCCGACATTGTCTGCTGGACCGCTGGGGCACCATACAAGATGTATCAACCTTCTTTCTCCATTCTTCTCTGTCATTTGACTTTGATAGAATTTAATTCTGATGGCGGACTTTCTGGCGGTGTGAAAAACGAGTCTCGACAATCTCTCATTATACCACTAGGTATACGCGGCAGCGTGACGAAGGAAGCTGGCCCAGCGAACATGCGTTCCTGGGTAGGTAGCATTGGTCCCATCTTTGGAGATCTTTCCGAAGTCTAACATGCACCCAGTTTCGCCCGCACTCGGGTATCTCACTCAACATGGCTTCACAAAATTTATCTTATATCCCGAGTATGGGCATTACTCAATGGATAGGCCCCGTCCGACCGATCCTGGCAACGGGTCGGTGTTCGGAAAATCAGTAACCGTCGTCAATCTCCAAGATGGCCACCCACTAAGCTTAACGGAACTGACAACTAGCAAAATTTGAAAAGACCTTCTAAATAGGACGAGTGGTAGTTGTTTTAGAGGCAGGACCAGGTGACATTTTCTAGGTACAGGACGGGACACTGTCCAATCGGAGCCTTTTTTGCTAACTTTAAACCGAACTTTCGATTCACGCTGTCGACACTGCCAGGAAGAAGTAGAAACGGTTAACCACATCCTTTACGAGTGCGCGATACTGCACCCTAAAAATGACCATTTGAGTGAGAGAGAAACTGGTTTGCATGGTGAGTTGGCTTTGAACTGAGACAGAAGAACTCAGCAAAGAATTGCTGCTTTCCTTGTCCTTGTTTTATCATAGAATAGTGTTCTCAACACGGTGGCCCATTGCAGTGAGACTTACACGGTTAAGGTGGCTTTTGCTTCGGTGGTAGAGGAGCTGACTTTATTTAGAATTGTCCGTTTTTCTTCCAGGGCTGAGGCCCAATATTCTTTCGCTATCCATAGCTTTCTTGGTCACTGTCTCTCTCCATCTGCTGTGGTCTAGAGCTATGTCTTACCAATTGTCAGTATTGATGTTAACTGATTTCAGGTCCCGTTTTATTACATCTATGTAACGGAGGTGGCGGCGACCCCTTTTTCTTGAGCCAGTCGCGAGTTGTCCATAGAGGAAAGTCATATATTTACGTCACGCTAAGTATATCCTAACTTTAAAAAAAGTATTTCAAACGTATTACAATCACAATAAAAATCATTAAAAAGACATAATGCATTTACTTAGTGTACAGCTCGATCTGTTCGGTTGCAGTTCGTATCCACGATAACATTGACAAAAATAAGATCCTATTGTATTGACACAGACGTGCTCACACTTGTGTTGTCCAGTACATTCACTGAAGTCTGAAATGTAAGGAAAATAGCTTTTAAGAAAAGGTCTACGTCAAAATTCTTGAAAGAAAAAGCCTACGTCAAAATTATTTAAAGAAAAGGCCTACGTCAAAATTCTTTAAAGAAAAGCTCTACGTCAAAATTCTTGCAAGAAAAAGCTTACTTCAAAAAGTCTTTAAAAAAAAGTCCTACGTCAAAAATTCTTTAAAGAAAAGGCCTACGTCAAAAATTCTTTAAAGAAAAGGTCAACGTCAAAATTTTTTTAAAGAAAAGGCCTACGTCAAAAATTCTTTAAAGAAAAGGCCAACGTCAAAAATTCTTTGAAGAAAAGGCCTACGTCAAAAATTCTTTAAAGAAAAGGCCAACGTCAAAAATTCTTTAAAGAAAAGGCCTACGTCAAAAATTTTTTTAAAGAAAAGGCCTACGTCAAAAATTCTTTAAAGAAAAGGCCAACGTCAAAAATTCTTTGAAGAAAAGGCCTACGTCAAAAATTCTTTAAAGAAAAGGCCAACGTCAAAAATTATTTAAAGAAAAGGCCTACGTCAAAAATTCTTTAAAGAAAAGGTCAACGTCAAAAATTCTTTAAAGAAAAGGCCTACGTCAAAAATTCTTTAAAGAAAAGGTCAACGTCAAAAATTCTTTAAAGAAAAGGCCTACGTCAAAAATTCTTTAAAGAAAAGGCCAACGTCAAAAATTCTTTGAAGAAAAGGCCTACGTCAAAAATTCTTTAAAGAAAAGGCCAACGTCAAAAATTCTTTAAAGAAAAGGCAGAAAAGGCCTACGTCAAAAATTCTTTAAAGAAAAGGCCAACGTCAAAAATTCTTTGAAGAAAAGGCCTACGTCAAAAATTCTTTAAAGAAAAGGCCAACATCAAAAATTCTTTAAAGAAAAGGCCCTTATCAAAAATTCTCTACTATTTGGAGTGCACATCAAAGATGGAAGAAGTGGATTGGGATTCTTTTTAAATGGCCGATATAGACCGCGGTTCTTAATTTGCGTATAGTATACTGATAAAGTCACTAATATAGTATATTAGAAACAATTAAACATAACAATAATATCATAAGTAAAGCGGGTGCGTAAATGTACAAATAGTAAGAGTGGAGTTACATCCAACTAAATGCGACATACCTACTACCGACATATGTATAATATAGATTTAGACCTAGATTAAAATTAGATTCATTTGTTTAAATTTGGTAAATATTCATAATCTATCAACTTTAAAAGTAAATACAATGGCTCCAGAAGATTGACACCTATTCATTCTTGTATTTGAGTCTATAAAATATCCCCCATAGAAAACATCATCTTCCCTGTCCATCATGATGTGTTTACACTGCGTATGTAAGGAGTGCCCAAAAGATAAATGGAGCTATTAAAATGTTTGTCAAGACGGCTAAATTCACATTTGCAGCTACAGCAAACGAATTTATGGAAAATTGTTTTTGAAACCCTATTTTTGTAGGTTAATTTTATTAAAAATAACGAGATGAATAGACTATATAATACGTGTTCGTTTGTAAAAGTAAAATAAAATATTTAATTACAAAATGAGTTTGAGTTATCACAGAAACTCAGAGGTGGCACCGTTGGATCCCTGTCGGGTCCACCAATTCGCAAGGAATATTCAAGACGTGATTTTGTTTTGATTGTCAAAACTAATAATGTTTTAAAGATTCCTTTGCAATTGTAAAAAATGTTTTTATTTCTGTAAAATGTTTTACATGTTTCGGATGTTCCTTCAAAGTTAAAGATAATTTACTTCCTTGTCCCATCCGCCCGCTGGGATAATCAGTCCAGCACAAACCGCACGTCCAGGCATTGCTGTTAACGTAATAACAAAGTAATAGCCTATTATTGATAAAGAGATATATTACACATTATGGTATGATATCTACAGGATATGTACAATATGTCAGACGAGTGATCCATTGAAAAAAAGTTTCCTTGATGTAGATATTAAGGTCTACAAGGGCTGTCCTGAGCTACTTTGTATAGGAATACCAAGTTTTTTAGGCTTTGAAGGGCATTTTTGGCATTGGTCAGTAAGACATTTCGTCTGTTTGGTGTACAAGGGTAGTTTATTAGTGTGGTAGCTGCTATTTCCAGTGCTTGCCTTTCTGCTTTATGTCTGTCTGAAAGATTGCAAGTTGCAATTGACTTTTCCAGTCTTTCTCCATTGCACCATTTAATTAGTATACCAGTTCCTCCGTTTGTATTGTATTTTTGAGAGGATCCATCTGTGTAGATGGTTGTTGGGGTAATGGGTTTTTAGGAAAGAGTCACTAATTCCTTGAGCTCTGCTGCGTTGTGATTGGATATTTTGGTTATGCATGACGAGGTTTAATAAACATTGATGCACAAAGTTTTTTTATGCATTTCATTTAAAGAATTTATTCTATATGACGTCATATGAAAAAAAAAAATCACTACGTCACACGGCCTAGTTAACCTAAAAATGTCTTTGCAATACGTGCAAGTAGTCGAGGGTTCATAGACATTGTTGCATCGAGTTTTTTTTTAGCATTACATAAAAAGAATTCATTCCATATGACGTCAAAGAAAAAAAATCAATTACGTCACAATGGGCTAATTAGACTAAAACTGTCTTTTTTAACACGAGAGAGTTATGGAGGGTTCATAGACTTTCATGTACCGAGTTCTAATAGCATTTCATTTTAAGATTTATATATATACGCCGCTATTTTGCATGGCCGGTCTTAGGCCACTGCAATCTATGCGACCGCATTGGACCCCACTTTCAAAGGATCCGCACTTTCATAGGACCCGTGCTAATTCAAGGTGTATAAATTATTAAATTAAACCATTAATTAAACACCAATCTAACGCATGATAAATAAAAACGGCATTATGCATCAGCCGTAATTGTGTAATCTGGTGATGAAAGCTTCTCGCTCCTCAAACTAATGAAGAATTACTTGAGGTCAACCATTCTCAAAGATAGATTGAAACAGTTGTAATTTTTGCTATTGAGCGTGATCTATGTAGGAAACAGAATTATTATAATATACTGTATGACTTCGCTACACGCAAGGCTCGTAAAGTATTTATGTACGTAATAAAGAATGAATAAAATGCAAGACGAATTTATTTTCTAATACAAACTCTTACATTTCACTTATTATCCGCTTTTTTCGTGTGGTGACTATCCACAGATATAAGAGAGTGATCTTCCTTTACTTTTTCTCGTCCAAACTCTCGAGGGAAGAGGAGAATTATAGATATATAAAAGGATTAAATCTGCATTTTTTGCGTTTTGTCTGTCTGTCTGTCTATGACAAGTCAAAAGCTTGCCGTCGGAGTCACTTAAATTTATCACAGCATTAATTATATTTTATCATTATTTATTTATTTTATTTTACTTATTTCCCCGACCTATCCCCAATTTTTCACTCGCCCCTCCTTTTCCTCGTCTCACTAGACTGAGTCCACCACCTTGGCGGCTTTTCATTTATCTCCCCTTGGTCGGAGAAAGATAAACATACAGTCTCTTTGGTCTTACCCGCCGGATGTCTGACGATCGCGGTTGACACCACCTTGGGTGGAATGCAAGTCACTTTTTCTCCCCCCTCTCCCACGTCAGTCTTTGATCAAAAAGACTACTCGGGTCAACGCGCCTCGTGACACTCCAAGGTGCGACTCTTGTCGGATTCACACACGTGGGATATAATCTTTGGTCAATCCCATTTCCTGTTTCCGCCCATATATCCCGGCAATTATAAAGTAGAATAGATCAAGCCAGACCCTCTCATATTTCATTCTTAGCTGAGCAATCGAGTCTGTACTTTTGAATACCTGGTGGTAAGCCGAACTTAATCACAAGTTCCATCTTAATCACTCTGTGTATATTTCTCAATTGGATACTATCATGCGTATTTTATTATTTCATGTATATTTATATTTAATTAGTGCATTGTATATTTCTCACTGTCGTAAGTAGAAAACATAAACATGTCATATGTATGTTGATCGTTGATGCAACCATGTATATATTTGTACATCTTATTTTGTTTCTTTGTCTCGGCTGACCGCCTTGATAATTCTAATAGCGCACTAATACTGCGCTTAGAAAAGAGATACGAATTATCTCCCCTGTAGTCATTCTACTTTGGCGAGATCTGCGTCCCTTGAACGGATGCTCTCCCTATTCCAACACTCCATTGTTCTCGGTCGACGGTCGTATGTAAAAAAACCGTCATGGTCGCTGACCACCGCACATCCCCCCACCCTTTTCCTTTTCCACTTGTGTTGTTTATTTGAGATAATTATTTCCCCTTTTATGTATATTTTATACTGCTACTATCAGCCATCTATTTGTCATCATCTCCCCATTGTGCTCAAAAGCAATTTTACCAATCTGACGAATGCACCTCAGTTGAGGGCGTCGATAATATGCATGAGAGACATGTCCTAACTTGTCTTTGTTTATCCGCAGCCTCCCTCAGGTGTCTGCCTATTTGCTATTTATCGGATCACTCACCTGCCTATTTATTTGGCATCGTCTGCCTAGTCAACTGCCTACTTGCTATTAAGTATCATCTACTGCCTACTCGGATCTACTCAACCATTTACTTGGCGCTATCGACTCTACTCGCCTGCCTATTTGACAGTCCACTTGTCAAGTTATTAGGTGCGACGTCCCTAAAGACCCAGACGTCATAGCTACGCCAACCCTCTGCAACTCTATGGACATATCCTGCTCACTACGCTGCCCACGGCAGATCCGCTCTGCCCGCAGTACACTTGTGCCCACGGTAGCCGGCCATCCGCCCTACTGTGCCCACTACAGATATTAGAACTTTGGATTGTGACTCCACAAGAACTATATCACCAGCGTCCCTCTACCCGCTAGAGCGCCACCTCCAGCCGTAGAACCTCAAGCCAGGACACAGCCAGCTGCGACATCAACAGGACAACCAGCTAAGTTCAGAAGACAAAGTGACATACTCTCTTATTAAGTGCAATAGTGATGATTAAATATAGTATCAATTAAAAATAGATACAAACCCTCCCCCTTTTATTCTTTTATGTAAATATTTATGTAAATAAATATTCTTCATTTTTAACTTTGTATCTGTCTTTCATTGCTTGTTTCGTTGCGTGCCTGCTCCCGATTTATATGCTGACGGGTTGGTGTGTCATAGTTTCAAAAATAATCACCCCCTAGGCATTAAACGCGCTAAACACACGTCACATTCCCCAACCTGTCATAGTGACACTGATTGCTGCGACGATATCAACGGGATGTGCCGAATCGAAAGGAAAGAGGCAAATGAAGAAACAAGAGAAGTCTGTTATGTGCCTGAAGTTTTTGTTCCTGGTGTACCTGAAACGGCCGGACAGATCAAGACAACGTTGAGTCTGCGTCAAAGCTTTCGGCTGTGGACCTTAAAGACTTCTGTTTATCTGTCAGTACCTTTGACGGGAACTCGAACAGTGAAAGCTTTAAGACCGTTTCTGATTCCTTGCCTTGGATGTTGTCGGGTGAAATTGCGAATACGGGCCCCAACAATGGCCGAGACAGAAACAACGAATTGGACTTTGGCAGCGGCATAAGAGAAAACTTAATGCTTGGCAACTGCATCCAGGCGATTGACATAAACTGTATATGTTGCGCCCTGTGGGGACAGTGCCCATGCCAAGAAATCCATCTACAAGGTCTGAAGTTAACAGTAATGTGTACTTCTGCCCACATCAGTGAGAGTGACTTGAACGACGGGGAATTAATTCGAGCAAAACCTGATGTAGTGGTGGATGAACATTACAAGCATGCTTCATGGGCATACCTTACAGGTGAGGCTGAGAAAGACTATATGCTTGAAAACAAGGCTACCTGTGGGCCTACAACTGTGTCACGAGACGTCCATGGAAAAAGTCCGCTGACTCAGCGTATTAGAAAAACAACCCTGGAATCTACAGTGATTGCCACAACATCCATTTGTGTTATGTGGCTGGTAACCCTGATCTCAAGAGGTCGAAGCAGCGACCACGACATCGTCTCAAGCGTAGACTGGCCAACTGGAAGAAGAGGAAGCGACGGCTGCGGAAAACTGTGCAGATGGCTTCGTGGGCAACTGGCACCCTACCGTCTGTGGTTCCCACCGATCGACCTCCACCGGAACTGTCAAACCTCCACTGCCCTTTTTCTTTTTGGGACGAAAAGCTCTAAGAAGGTGGCAATGTTATAGCTCTGCAATGCGCACCACCATCCAGGCTAGTGCTAGAAGGTGCACACTGTGATAGACTACACCTAAAAAAAGAAGTCAACATTAGAAAGAGAACGATTTCCGCCCAAGTAGAGAGCCAATATGGAGAGATAGTGCCTAAGATAGAGGTTGTTTTGTGTAACTGTGATGTCGTATATATAAACATCTAGTCTCGTTGCGTTGCCTCACTTAAGTTATTACAAATATATGAATATTGACAATGTAATAATAATAACATTAATAAATCTCCGTATGCGGTCGTACCAAGTCGTGAGTGTCACTCACAAAACAATATTATTGGCGACACTTTCGACAATCGCACGTGTCTTCTTTTAGAATCGACGGAGCCACTGTTGTAGTTGTTGATACTTTGTAGTTCATAGTTTCTGATATTCTACTGAATATATTGAACCCTGCCTATTTTTACCTGCCATAGCAGACCACTTCGGGGGACGATTTTAAGTTTGTGTTTCCACAGTAGTCCACACAAGCTGTGGTTATAACACTACTATATATATTACTATATATATATATAAAGGTACCTGCAATAATACTTATTACTTATATAATTCATTACATAATAAAAGATTTTGGTTACCAACCTTCACATTGTCCAGTACTTATATTTCTGGTATATCCATTGCTACAAATACATTCATAACTGCCCAGGTTGTTTTCACATGTTTCATGTGTAGTGTTACAATTATTACTTAAGATATCTGAGCATTCATTTATGTCTGGTGAATAAAGCATAGCAAATTTATAGATAACGCAGTGATATTTCAGAATAAAGTTTTTTTATTTTTACCCTATAAAAGATGTGAATTCTTCATCTAAGAGATAGGTCTGCATTCACGACAAACAACTAGAACAGCTCTCTGCAAGAGAATAAGTATTTCCTTGTCAGAGGACATTTCTGGGTCTTCTACCGTCTTGATCCCACTCGCGCATTAGACGGTTGTTATCAAAAGAATGTTGTACAATACATTAGTCGCCAAATCATCCTAACTTGTGTACGAACATCTAAGAACACTATTAGGAAATGAACTAAACACGTTTTTCGACTATTAATGAAGCTAATTAAGAGAGAATTTTAAGAAATATAAATCAATATAGAGATACAAAAGAGAAATAGAAATAAATATATTTATAAATAAATGTATTAAAATTATTGTTTAAAAACCTACCAAAGCCTATATTAGGCATACTTTTATTAATTAGTTTGGATCAGTTTTGTAACAATAATTAAACTGCAATGCAATATGATCTATCACTTCTCTGGACCAGTTCGGAAAGGGGGGGAGGGAGTAAAGAGCGGTTATCATATGTTAATGTTGACGTGATCGCTTTATTTTTTAAAAAAGTTTTACGACTTGAATTCGAAATCGAGTCTCAAGCCTCTGGAAGCCGACACACTACCCACTGTACCATCGAAGCACATATGAAAATAGAAGGTTTTTTTAAGTTATCTATTGTTAGTTTCAAACCCTAACCCTAATTCTCTACACAAACTACAAAGGGTACCAATTCACCGTATACCACCATATTCATTAAGTACAATTTCTTTAATTTCTTTCCCTTTTTCCAAACCAATTAAAAACATTAATTACCCAAAGTTAATTAAATAAGAAGTTGTTTTTTTTATTCCTGTGTTGTCAGGTAAAAGAAATAATTGCACAATTTTAACTTGACCGAGATTGGGTGTGGGAGAAATAACGTATACACAATTTTGACTAGACAGACAGACAGATTGAGTTGATATAAGATTTGAAACGAGAAATGTGAATCAATTAAGAGAGAAATTAAAAATATGAATCAATTCAGAGATAGAAAATAAAATATGAATCAATTAAGAGATAGAAATTAAAATATGAACAATTCAGATATAGATATTAAATATATGAATCAATCAAGAGATAGAAATTAAAAATATAAATCAATTCAGAGATAGAAAATAAAATAGGAAACAAGATAATAAAGAAAAAATAAAGAAAGATATATGGAAAAGAAATACGATTTAATTAAGATAGAATTGGTTAATACTAAACAGACATAAAACGAAGTTATTTATATGCAGAGGTATATATTTCCATATAAATTATTGTTCTTACCTGAACAGACAGAATTGTTTTTTTGGTAACCAGGTTGACAATTGCAGATGAATCCAGGTCTTGTATTCTGACATACTTCTTGGACAGTACAGTTGTGAAGGTTTCTGACACACTCGTCAACATCTTCGTTGCAATCAACACCTTGCCAGCTCGGGTAACACTCGCAACCTCGTATATGATGGCAGGTTCCATGACCGCTGCACTGACACTGATTGGCACAGTTCAGACCCCAAAAAGATGGTTCACAGTCTTTAAAACAAGATAAAAAATATAGTGGTTTACTTGAATAGTTTAATTTCTGAACATAGATTGGTGTAAGGCAGTGTTTCCCTAAGTGGGGTTCGCGAAATCCCAGGGGGACTGGAAGAGTTTGAAGTGAGTACACGTTGCACGTAATATGTTATGCTGATTTTTTAAAATACCTATTTAGTTTATAAATTACACTAAAATATCATAAGTTTTATTTAACTCCTTTTTATAATGTAACTTTTTAACTTTTTTTTACAAAATTCAGATACGGCGCTATTTTACAGTTTACGAAACATTTCTACAAAGATCAGGAAATAAATAGGGATGTTACAAATGTATGTTGACACGTCCACTATTCAATGTAACAATTATGTTTCCATTTTTTTTAGAATGTATTTGATATGTCTCTCAAGCATGCACAAAATAAACTCACTAATTAAATACTTTATTGTGATAGAGTAATTATTATTTTGTGTGTGTATGCTTACTAAGAAATGTTTTATTGTTATTAAAATAAATCCTTTTTTTTTAAGGGAAGGGGATCAAGGGGGGAGGGGGGGTACTTAGCATTAAAAAAATTTGAGATATGGGTAGGATAGGTCAAACGTTTGGGAAACACTGGTGAAAGGAAACAATCCCCACCCGGGACAAGCAAAGAATGTCTAAGGACACACCTTCACAGCTGGTCTTATCTACTGCTAGTTTATATCCATGATGACAGGAACATGTATAGCCTCCAGGAGTATCAATGCAAATCTGACTGCAATAGTTTTTCATATCTTCACATTCATTGATATCTAAAATATTAAATGGTCAAAAAACAAACTGAAAAAAGGTTTATCATTCAGAGTAATAAAAAAAATAAAATTATAAGCATTTGGAAAAGTAAAAAAAAAATTCTTATTAACGTGAGAATTGATTTTCGATAACCTTTCATAAATAAAAAACCTATCTAAATAATATCATCAATTCGTATCTGATATGAACAAGTATCTAGGTAAAAACAATTGATGCTTTATTTTGAAGAATAAAAAAAAATTACATGGATAATTCTAGAGTACCAAGGATCGTTAAAATTGAAAGATTTTTTCTTACGAAAATTCAATACAGTAAGAAGATCAGTGTCCATAAAACGAAATAAGATAAACAGATAAACAGATAAACAGATATGTACATTTGTATATAGAAACAAAAAAAAAAAAAAAATGCAACAAAATTAAATGTTTACAAAAATATAAAAAAAGAAAAACATTTTTAAAAATACATTTTTTTAAAAAGACAATACCTCCGTTATAAAAGTTAAAATATAATAAATTATTTTTAAAATATATAAATAAAACAATAATCGTTGAAACCGGGTAGTAATACCATGATTTTGACACTGTCAGCTGCTTTAACGACGATCTTAGCAATTCGGCCAGCGGGCAATGTATGCTTATGGGATTATTTATTTTTATATGAAAATATAAGCAAAGCTTGGATAATGTTTCAATAAAATTCAAGCAACATTAAATTTACTCAATAGTCGCATAATAGTTATACACTACAGCTGACTAGGCTTTGTCTCTTACTACACTATTGAATAATTTCGATTATAGACCTTTAAATCTAGCTCGTTGGCCACACTGGGGAAAAAAAACAAGTTTGACCTTCAGAATTGTTCAAAGTAATAACAACAATAAAACGAGACCATATTTCTCTTGGACTAAACGTCGTCCACACGCGCCACATGTCGACCTTTCCCTTCCCTATACATTGAATACGTTTATCAATTAATGTTCAGTAACAATTTGCGCACCGCCTTCTAAGTCTAGATCTAAAGGCCGCTTTTTGGAATATTTAAAAGTCTAGTAAATGTATACATTCGTTTAACCAGAGATTTTATCATGAGAGTTGAAAAAGGGGGGTGGGGGGGAGGAAGCTTTAAAAATATTCAACTTTTAAAAAATGGAAAATTTCTTCGTTATTTAGGACAAAATCAAGACTCAAAAAGATGTACAAGGGAGAGGGGGGGGGTATTGTCTTTAAACAAACAAATAGTTTTAGTTTTTTTTCTTCTTGATCCAACCAAACCAAACAATGTATTCTTACTTTCACAAGATGTATCTTACTTTCACAAGATGTATTCTTACTTTTACAAGATGTATCTTACTTTCACAAGATTTTTTGTCCTCCTTCAATACATAACCAGAGCGACACATACACACAGCAGCACCGTTAACCACGTGACATAGATGACTACAGCCTGATCTAGAGCATATTTCCTGATCTGCAGCACCTGTTTTTATTAAGATTATTGATAATTGAATTATTTTTAAATATACAAACAAAAAAACAAAAACAAAAAAAATCCCAGGAAGATAACCGTGCCTGAACAGAGCATGGGATTACCAAACAACTGGTCAATATAAATCCAAACAAGTTTTATTAGCAATGAAAGCAATTACCCAACCCTAATAGCTACCTGTGACCTGACAGCATTCAGGAAGTAAAGGCGGTCGGTTGATCGTTGCGCTGGCCACATGACCACCTATACGTTTGTTATGAGTTGTAATATATATATATATATATAAGTATCAGAACAAAAGAAGAAAAGCCAGATAGAGAAAGCGATAGGAAGACAACATTGAAGAAAAGACAGAGTGCGTTAATATAAACTTTGTTAAATTAAGATAGTTGACATATCATCTACAGTGCCCTAACGGGGCAACAGACTAAGCGACAGAACTAAATCGAGCAGAACGAAATATCAATTTCAGAGCAAGTTTCGGTTCTCTCTCATGACATCGACTTGCTAAGCCAACCTTAATCTCTGTTCTGAGGAAAATTGTCTTTTCAGAGCTCAAATTTCATTCTGCGCTGTAAAAAAAAAAGCGCTCGTAAATGTTCTGATTTATTACCCAGGCACTAAATAGACCAAAATTTCTCTCTGCAATATGAACAATGATTCTGTATTGACTTCTACATGCAATTACAATAGATGGTGAAGGTGACTAATCATCTAATTATTTAAATAAATTTTATTGCAATCTCAATGTATAAATGCAATGGCATTTTGTCTGTGTTATGTAAAACAATTTACAATTTAATTAAAATTATACAACAATCAAGCCTTGATACCTAAACGGCAATTTTCATCCATGCCAAAGAAACATTTGCATTGGAAACTACCAGGATTGTTTTCACAATCATGTGTGCAGTTGTGTAGAGACTCGGCACATTCATCTATATCTGTAAATAAGAAATATTAAGAAATATGTTGCTCAATTTAGCCCCGGGGAGTCCACAAGAAAGTGGCCTCCATAAAATATATATATCTGAATTTTGACAGGTAAAAGACTGAACTTTTTAAACTATTTTTTTTCCTCATTTTTAAAGCTGGCGAAAATGTCGTGATCAAGAAGTCATCAAGAAATGATCAAGAAGTGTACGCTTGTAATAAGTAAAAAAAAAAGCTTCAGATTTACGATAGCGCATTTACCTTCCACAAATTAAAATATACATATTAAATATTCTTTTGACAAGAAAATTGATAAAAATTTACAAGAACTCTATTTCTCTTATATGTATTTTCATTCGAAAGTGGATCTTCATTAAAACTTTTGAAAAATTGTAGGGGCCTCCACAAAAACCTTGGCTGGGGCCTCCACACAGTGGTATAGCTAGGAATTAGCCATTGTTTGGGGGACCGGGCGCTTGACTTCTTTGGGGGACCCTGCATTTTGCGTAATATTTAATATTTAATGAAAAAAACAATTTCGAATACTCAAGGGGGCTCAGGGAATTTTAAAATTCACCCCCACCCTAGAAACGCCACTGCCTCCGCATACTTAAATCCGCCCGTCAACAAAAAAAAAGGAGAAATAATCAAGTCCTGAAGTGAAAAGATGGGCGTGAAGTCCAAGGCTACTGAATGAGCTAATAGTGTCAATTTAAAAGACACAAATTGTATTTTCTAGGTCGAAATCTAAAACCAAATACCACATAACTGTATTTTAGCAAGTGTTAAACTTGAAGCATAAACATATTCAGCTCAACAGGGATAAATCTTTTATAATAACAAAAAAAGGCATTGAAAATTACTAACAATTGTTATAAGTTTTATACAAAAATTCAGCATTGAAATCATGTAAAAGACATTAAGTAAAATAGTAGTAAAATTAAATCTACATAAGTAAAAAAGATAAAAACAAAATTCCTATTTTACCGATGCATGAATTTGATTCCCTCAAGCGGTATCCATCTTGACAGCTACACACATAGGAACCTTCTGTGTTGGTACACATCTGATCGCAAACTTTAGTTCCATTGCACTCATTGATATCTAAATAATTAACAATCTTTGTGTTTAGTAGCAGAGCAAGTGCGTCATGTGTTTAACTTGATCATAAAGAAAAATTCCGAGTTCAAAAGGAAAGTAACCCATGCGAGTTGATGATTTGCGGGCCTTTTCAGTTCATGGATAAAAGGCTTAAAACCTTCTCCCTTTTGAGCTTATACATTCCACATGCTTCACCACATTCAATAAAACATTAAGGCCTATCAGTTCAAAACTTGATTAGCTTAATTTACCATTTTAACTCTATTGTTTATCTTGTATGTTCCCACAGTGCCTTCAGCTAACATTGCGTTTGTTAAAAAAAAATGTGAAAATTAATTAGTATTATTATACGAGTTGACCTTATGCTCCGAGTGTTGAAACCTAGCGTAGAATACTGTTGAGCTACCCAATTCAGACAAAAACAATTGAATCTTTTTTTTTTTTCAACAAAATTAATTTTTTTTACAGAAGTGTAATAGCATGACCCTATTGTGTCTCTTTTGTAATGTTTTTTTTTTCTTTTTATGACTGTGTGTGACGGTAAGGTTAGTTCAACATATGTTTAAGTTTATGAATAAAAATCAAGTGGATTGAGTTGAAATAATTGAGATTTACCAAGTTAAAATAAACACTAAAGTTTTGTTTTTCTTACTCAGTATTTTATATTATCGTATCTTATCGTGCCCCAGACTTTGTTATATTCACCTGGACATTCGCTCCTACTCAAATGAACTACTTACATTCCTTTAGCTTCGTCTTCTCCACTACTCGTTTAATCTATCAAGTGGTGGATTTAACTATTGGCACCATAAGCTTAGCTAAGGGCTCTCACATTTTGGTGCCAAAAACAATGTCAGGAAAAGTTTCAGTCATTGGAAGAAAGAGCAAAAGAAAAAAAGCAAATTATTTTTAAAATCTTTAAAAAAACAACAAAGCTTATGTAAAGGTGAAGAACTCCGGCCTTAAAACTATATCTAACAATAATTCACAAGTTATTTTCCTTATTCAATATCAAACAAAACAATAAATTTACATTAACAAAATGACTGTTTTTGTTTCTTGATTCATGTTTTGTTATGAACCATGACTAATCGTTCAAAAGTAGCAACTGGATTGGAAAATGTGTGAAGGAGAAATAGCGTCAAGAATTATTTAAGAAAATTAAACCCAACAAATGCCGAAATATCTGTTAACACTGGAGTGTTAGTTTCATTTGTTTCTATTAAACAAAATAATGAATTACCAGTGATTAATTGTCTAATTAGTTACTTTTTTTTATATTGCCAAACAGACAGAGTGAGTTGAAATAAGCTTTGTAAAAAATACAATATAGGTGTAGCCAGCATTAGAGTTGGATTTATAAGGAGCCTTATATTTCAAGTAGCTTAATGCCATATCAAATTTCAAATAGCTTAAAGCCATATCAAGACCCCAGGTTCGTAATTCAAGTGGTTAGTTTTATTTGTTTCTATTAAACGAAATAATGAATTACCAGTGATTAATTGTCTAAAAAAAAATTGGTTACTTTTTTTTTATATTGCCAAACAGACTAGCCACCGCCTCTCCCTTTATTGCTATTATGTGCTAAAGAAAAAAAAGCTATAAAAAAATTTATGTTTACCAGTACAGACTGGATGTCCACTAATATTTCTTAACTGGTATCCAACTGGACAGTCCCCACACCTATAACCAATATGGCTATCTCCTTGCTGTTCAGGTGTCAGGTCTGTACAATTCTGTTGATCTGCACAAGGTCTGTCCTTACAGGCATCGTAGTTCTGATCGCAGAACACACCTATAAAAATGTTTGATATCATAAACCATTATAACCACAGAAAGCGTGCATAATCTTAGCAGCTCAGATTTTTTTCAAACCCCATGTTTCAGTTGGTTCCGCAAAACAAATCTAGGGACTATATTACGTTTTAATAAAAAGAGCGTGAAATATTACGTTAACATCCCACACATATTTAAATGAAAATTATGCAAAAATGATGTCTCTGCAAACTCGGAAAAAGACGACCGCCAAGAGCTCGTACATTAAAATGTCACAAAGTGGGGGACTTCTGTCCATTAAGGCAAGAATACAAAATCTCGTTTGTTCCTGAGTTTATCAGACTGTATCAGCGCTGCTCGATAACTAGGGAACGAGAACAAGACGTCTGGATGTAGTCACTAAGTGAACTTCTCTCTGTGATATGTCTGTTCTCTTTTATTGAATACCAGCTCGATATGACTTACGGACTGCGGGCTTTAGTTTGGGCATTCTTGATCTTGTGGATTGGATTTAGATCTATGTCAAACATTTTTTTTATATTTTGCCAAAATAAAAGTAGAGTGTAAAAATGGGTTTACCCGTTTAACCGACATGTTAATATTAAATATAAAAACAGATATACCCGATTTATTGAAAAGTATCATTCTTAATAAAGATAAATTAAGGTATTCATTAACACACACCTCCCACTAGGAGGGGGCATTAAACGTTCAATGCGGTCTCCGCCATGATCCTAGGAACATTTATGCTAAATTTTATTAAGATTGATCAAGCGGCTTTGGGAACATTCATACATATACCGTACATTTAATTATATAGAGTAAGAAGAGATTGTTTGAATATTGTTGTTGTTTTTAATTATACAGAGAAAGTCCCTGTAATCACAGCCTCCATGTCTTTCTCTTTCCCTCTAGGTTTTCAGTCTAGAACTCAAGAACATGTTTTTTTATCTGAGAATGTCATACGTGGCGGAAGAAAACACAAGAAATAGTTCGCATTGTGGTGTATCCGATGTGCGGACTAAGGGACGTGTTGATAGGTTCTATGGATACGTTTGAAATGATTTGTTGCCAACTTTTTAAACAGCAGAATTGAAGTTTCTAAGCTCTTCCGCTAATACATCATGATAATTTCAATTTGTAAAAACCGTTAGTGATTTTACTCTATGACTTAAAACATATTTTAAAATAAATGAGCAACGTGTTAGTGGTAATAAAAGACACCTGAAACGTAGATCAACTCACGCATTGAGATAGTGTTAGAAATTTGACTCTATTCCATTTTAGTTATTGCAATTAATTTCACTAGAGCGTCCTAGAATTTCTTTAGTAAAAATCTTAAATACCATAGAACGGCAGAAACTAATCAGAAAAAGTTTCATCAATATTGATACACTGATTAAAATACTTTTTTTTTCATTCAAAAATGTATCGTGTATGTTAGAACAAGAAATGTGTCCTTTCTGATGATCGTTCTTTTTTAGTTCTTCGATTTCCAGCCTTTCTAAAAGATATCAGAAGTATTCATTTAGAGGGGGGTCTTCATTTCCAAGTTATTGAGATAAAATGTGGCTAAAACCCTTAAAAATTATTACCCACAAACACACACAGAAACTTATTTAGCTGTATTGCTGTCCTGCAAGCTCTGTGTACGTCTTGGCCTTAACCTTTGATCGTAAGTTATAAATTGACGACCATACTTCAAAAGAGGAAATAATGACGTCCTACACGTTTCAAAATAATGACGTCCTACACATTTCAAAATAATGACGTCCTACACATTTCAAAATAATGACGTCCTACACATTTCAAAATAATGACGTCCTACACATTTCATGTATAAATTTAGTCATGCATGTTAGTCAGTGACTTCATGTCGTTGACGTTTCCAGCTGATACATTCATTAGAAAGCCTTCTCTTAAAAACAAATCGTGTAGATGGGTTTGGAATGTATGCGTGTTATTCTTGTAAGTAAATCGTGAGGAACTGTCTTATTTACCTGTATAAGCAGGTTTGCATATGCACTGATAAACCACAAAGTTAGTTGTCGACTTAGACTCTAGGACTGTTTGATTATTGCACTCTCCATGTCCACTGCAGTTTGGACACACAGCAACGGGAATAGTATAAATTAGTGAAGTTCCGTTAAATTGGTCGATTGCTTGAACTCTAGAAGGCATAACAACAATACAAATGTTTTATTTTTTAAAAAAAAAAATAGAATAAATTATCTGAAAATCAAAAAGAAAAGGTTCAATTATAATTTAATAGTCAAGAGATATATTTAAAATGTTATATTATAATATTCAGTGTTGTTCATTATTACAAAGCTTATATTAACTCAATCCGTCTGTCTGTGAGGTAAAAACTTGTACAAGTTATTTCTCCCACACTCAATCTCGGATCAAAATAAAAATTTACACACTTAATGTTTTTTTACCTTACAAAACATTATAAAACAATAATCAATAAATAAAATTAATCAAATAGCTGCTTAACTATTTGTAACTAATAATTTTGTTTGGTATCCCAAACATGGGACAGAAATTAAACTTAACTGATTATTCACTGAAGAGGTGGTATAAGTTGAATTAGCCCCCTTTATACTTTGTAGGTCGCCGCTTTTAACTTTGAAGCAAACAATACATAACTATTAAAACTTCCATTTTCGTTGGTAAAGTGAATAGCACATATACTTGAGGAGACTAAGGAGACTTTAGCCATCGCGTTCAAATTTAGGTTGTTTACACTTTTTTTATAAATGAATTTAGTAAGCGAACACCCAGATGCGCACTTTTTTCTTCCCCTATCTCTTTCCAACTAGTCCAAAAAAGTAAAAAGATCACAGTGTATTGCAAGGGCGTAGCCAGGATTTATTTTCGGGGGGGGGGGGGTTGAATTCCCCTCCCTTACAAAAAATTCATATGTGTGTGTACATAATTAATCCCTTAATTCTTTCGGGAAACGTCTATTGTACCCTAGTTGGCTAGAATAGGTTATTCCTGGAGTTAGTGGAAAAATTGTAGACTCCCCGCCTTTGCCAGCAAGAGGATCTGGGGGAGTGCTGAGAACTCCCCCAGCGCAGGGCAAAGCCAAGCCGCCAAGCACTATTTCCAGTATTTAAAGCCAACAAAATTCATATTCTGAGGTATCTACAATTCATTATTCTGCTATTAAAAAGTTTTATTTCAAAAACCTTATGTGCTATTCTTACTGACTTAGATCCTCCCGCGTAGGCGCATTGGGCGGCAAGCTGCTTCCACAAAAATTTGTCACTGGCAATGTCTCAAGCGTCTTCCCACCTGCTCTGAGGACCTCCATGAAGTGTAGCGCCAAGTTGTATTAGGATGTCCCTGTTTGCGCTTTCCTTGTAATGGCCTCCATGTCATCGCAACTGTTATTATGCGTAATTCATTTTATCGGAGAACATGTCCCGCAGACCTCATGCTACGCTCGGTTACAGCCTTACTAAAGGGGTCGACTCCCAGTTCGGCATAGGATTTTCTTGATTGAGACCCGATCTCTATAACAGACTCCTAAAATCCGTCTTAGCTATCTTTGTTGAGCAACATTTAGACTTTTTCAATTTTCTCAGATGGCCTGCACTTTATTATTGGAGCCCAGCCACTGATAGAAATTTGTAACATCTATAGCTACGCGCTTGGAATTAGGTGACTGTAGTTTGCTTTAGATCTTATATCAAAAAGGAAAGTTTAATCGTCAAAACTACTGGGGGGGGGGGGGGGGGGTAAACACAAAAATCTGGGGAGTTTTTTGTTTTTTTAAATTCAAAATCCCATTAGCTTCGGTCATAGAATTTGATGACTGTAGTTTGCTTTAGAATAACATTGAAGATAGAGTTTTTCAACCTAAAAACTCTATGTATATGGGTATTTAAACTCAAAACCTTCAGGAGCGGTTTTAAACTTTAAAAAAGCCCTCTGGAGGAGAGGGTTTAAATTCAAACCCCCCACCTGGCTTGGCTACGCTTATAGCATTTTGAGTGTGTAATTTGCTTTTTTTTATATGGGAGAGGTATATTTTAGCTTCAAATCCCGCTGAAGAAAGGTTTAAAATCAAAATCCCTTTTGGCTACGCTCATAGATTTTTTAGTGTGCAATTCGCTTTTTTTATATTGAAGGGAAATTTTTTTAGCTTCAAACCCCGCTGAAAAGGGGGAGGGGGATCTCAAAAACCCTTTGGCTACACGCTCATAGCATTGTTAGTATGTAAGTTGCTTTTTTTATATTGAAGAGGTGGTTTTAAGCTCGTTGGAGGGGGGTTTTAAACACAAACCCTTCTTTGCTACGCTAATAGAATCTGGTGACTGTATGTATGGATAGTCTTATATTGAAGAGGGGGTTTTATCGATAATTTTGGAGGGGGGGGGGGGGTTAAAATCAAAATTTTCCTTAGCTATGCTCTTGGAAATTGGGGATCCTTGTTCACATTTTTTTTTTACGATTTTGATTTATAGCAGAGGGGGATTTGACTGCAAAACCCCCTTGTAATGGTTTTTAAATTCAAAACCCCCTTAGCTGCGCTGGGGCAAGTGATGGTTTAGTATTGAAATCTCACCTAAAATAAATAGAATCAAAGCAAAAAATCGGGCACTAAATTCCATTTCCCCCCTGCAGGGGGGATTTAATTTCGGGGGGAGGTTGAACCCCAACCCCCATGGCTACGCCCATGGTGTATTTAGAAAGCTGACAGCACACAATTGCACTGAACAAAAACAATTGGTAAAATTACATGTAATCGCAGAGATTTATTAGTTTTTAGTCTAGAATAGTCTAGATCTATCACAAATTTAATTAGATTACTGATACTGATAAGAGTACGCTTAATATAAACTTTGTTTTTTTAGCCTTCCCCAAAAAGTGGAAATACGCTATTACTATTATTTGGGATGTCTGTTCTTCCGTCTATTCGCCCGTCCCGTTTAGAGCTCGTCAACTAGAAAAGAGAGTGAAATTCCGAAATCACAATATTTCAGACCATTCAAAGTTCTAATGCAACGGCTACTTTGTTCTTGTCTAAAAGCAAAAAATCTAATTTTTAAATCAATTATGCTAGCAGTTTTTTAATAGATATTCAACAGTTTTACAACTATTTACTTTTAATAGTAAAAAAAACAAGAGGCTATTTAGTAAGGGAGATGACTATTTACCATTTTCAAGACATTTATGCAAATGTTTTAGATTTTTGGTTAAATATTATTTTTTCTACAATTGTATTCTTAAGTTATGTAAGTTCTGTCATACTAACTATTACATTTACAAAAAGAAATGTTTACTTTTTTTTTAAAGAGTAAAAAAAAAAGAACAAGTAACAAGTTGGTTTTCATATTATCGCAATAACTTTAGAACAGTAAAACCATCATAGATAGCCCACCAAAAGAATTATCCACTTACACTCGACACTCTATAGGCACTGAATAAGAGAATGACTCTTAACAAGACAATTAGATTAATTAGATACTCATTATAAGACATCAGCTAAGCCAGGTTCACATCTAACTTCACATTCACTTTCACCTATCCATTGGTTTGCTGGACAGTTGGGGCACCACACAGGATCTGTCAACCTTCTTTATCCATTTTCATTTGTCATTTTCCTTTGATAGAATTTCATTCTGATATTCTTTCTAAAAATGTTGAAACCTGCCTTTTTACCTGCCTGGGTGGACCACTTCGGAGGCCGATTTTAAGTTTGTTTCAATACAAACTGTCTTTGTAACATTGTTTTAAGTATTTTTAAAAAATTCTTGCTAATTATTTAGCTGGCAACAGTAGTCTTTGATAAAGCGTTCTTGGCATTATTTCGTGTATAAATATCTCAGTATCATTCTCCTTTTAATGTATAACGTCTTTTCTTGGTTTGCCTTACATTCCTACAACATTTTACATATCGCTTTCTATTTTTTTTATCTTGCTGTTAGTTATTACTTTCATAATTTAAACCAAACAAAGAGATTATTGCTTTTAAAATAAAATAAAGTAGATTTTAAAAAAAAAAGAAAAATAGTTAATAGTTAATATGAACTTTAGATTTAAGAACATAATTTAGTAAAAAAAAAAAAAAATACTTCAAATATTGTCTCTTGTAAAAATATTTACATTTTGTCCATTTAATCGTTTAAAGTCTAATTTAAACAAAAATTACAAGATTTAAAGAAATTAACAAAAGAGAGCTTTAGATCCATGACTTATGAATATACGCAAACATTTAATTCTATGACAATGGACGGCATGTGTAACTATTAAATGTCTTAGAGAGGGCGAGAGAAAGAAACAAAAATATGGGAAAGAAAATAATCTACATACCAAAAACAAAATAGAGTGATAAAAAAAAGAACACGTGACTTAGAGAGAAAGAGATAGAACATTGGAGATATAGTGCTGATAGCGCGAATGTCGTGGGTTCGTTCCCCATACTGGCCACCAAAATGTAAAGGTTAAGTGTTGAGGTGGTATTATAATGTTACACATGAGACCAGTCACTATTAATGTGTCGCGAATGCCGTAGAATGCTGGGTTAGTTCTTCCTGGAGTCACACTTGACACGTGACAAACATAGATATTACAGATCGACTTAAATCCACTTTTGCAGACAAAACCTAAAGTTTATTTGATGACAATAATAATACTGCACCCCTTAGTAGTGACATAGGCCAATACGAAACAACATAACCATATCCGAATAACAGCAATATCAAATATATGTCAATGTCAACCGAGACTGTGACAATAGTGAGATAGTGAAAAAGCTACAGATAGAATGTGAGTCAGAAAACGACCTTTGAAAGATATAAATAACAGAAAGAGATATTGCTAGAGCGAGAGAAAAATTATCTGAAAGAGATTAAAAAAAGTGAATATTTTTAAAGTAATAAAAACAAGTTCACCAATCACTTACTGAATAATAACAGGGTCCTCGCTGCTGGGAGAGTACTGAATAGTGCCGCTGCTAGAATTCAGTTGAACATGTCCATTGTCATTGATTAACTTGCAGCTTATCGTATCATTATCAGGGTCTTCCGTTATGATTGTCAAAATGGCTACGATACCTACATAAACCTTCCAATGGCTGACATTTCTCAGACTTTGTATGATGTTGATTGTTGGTAATGTATTAGCTGCCAACAAAGTCATTAACAAATTAACATTTAGGGTTAAATCTAAGGGTTTGGATTTGTATAGTTCATATAGCACTTAGAAATCCGTTCGATGTAGCCATTACCGAAAAAAAGATTTATAAAAAAAATTTATAAATTTAGTTTTAGAAAGCTTTTGTCAACTCACTCTGTGTAAAAGTCTTTCTGGTAAAAAGTTTGTACACGTTATTTCTCCCACAACCATTCTCGGATCATTTTGAGACTTTGCACAATTATTCATAGACAAGATGACTCAATAAACAAGATTACAATGAGAGTTTGTGTTATTACACAAACTCAAAGGCGTCCCCCGTCGGAGTAGGATCTCAGTTGGATCCGCCTTTTCGCAGGAATATACAAGACTTGATTTTGTTTGATTGTCGAAAATAATAATGTTTCAAAAATAAATTTAATTGGCGTTCCTTTCGAAGTTAAGAATATTTACTTCCTTATCCAAACCTACCGCTGGACGACGGTGGATGGCAGCGAGCAGGGTATGAACCCAGAACAGTTGAGATAATTAGTCCAGCACGCTAACCGGACTACCAGGCATTGCTGTTAACTTAATAACAAACAAATAGCCTATTATTGATAAAGAGAAAATTACATAATACGGCATGAGAACTACGGATATGTACAATATGTCAGACGAACGATTTTAGATCATCTTTTGGTATTGATTTGTAATAAAAAAAAAAAAAGAAAAGAGCAAGACCTCGAGCTTGTACTTCGGCAACGTCTGCTCGATGTCCCAGCCCACAGTTACCAACAGAGCTATTGGCATTTTCATTTAAATGGAACTAGAATGAAGATGTAGATCTACCTAAACTAAACTTCTGATTTAGCAATCTTGTGATCTAGATCTAGATCTTAATTATAAATTTGGAATATTGTAGATGTAATTTAGATAAGATTTATGTAAATAAAAAAACACAAAAGATGTTAAATCATGTGTCTCTGCAACGTTTAAGCACGGACATTGGATGACAAATAAGTTTAAAGTGCCAACCAAAATTCGTTGGCATTGATTTGTTTTTCACAAAAATATACAAAACAATCAACTATAGATACTTTTAACTATGGTAGCTAGATGAAACTGCCGCAGCCGTCACGCTACTGCACGAAAGTCGCAGTATAAAAGTCCATTTTAAAAAATGTGCGTGATATTTACATAAGAAGTGCATTCTTAGCCTTTATAAACAAACATAAATGTTTTCTTTTAATTTTAGCAGCTTGTTGACCAGAAAAAAATACAGTTAACTAATATTTTTAAACATTTCTTGTACATTTTATAAATATATTTGACTTAGTGATACGGAAAATTTCAAAATACACACAAAATTATATTTTTTGTTAACATATTGTAACATTATCTCACTTACATTTTGGTCTTGTTTTAGAATAGGTGTATTTTTATGAAAAGATCGCTTGCATAATTAATTTTATAAACTAGAAGTACTACGTATCTTATCTTATCTTATATAATACAGATGCCATTTCAAAAAGGAAGATGATTACATCCTTCGCGTCATGCATTTAGTCATGCATATTAACCAATGACCTAAATTCTGCCAAGTCACTGGTTTTCCTGGTTAGCTTAGGCAACCCATTCTATGCTCTAATAGCACTAGGGAAGAAGGAGCATGTGTACAAACCGTGTACAAATTTGTTCTAGCATATGGAACAAGGAATGTTCCTTTATCTTGTTTCTTTCTGAGTATTTTCTTTGATTTTGTTTTTGCATTTGAAGATTATGGTTCAATGTTTTATGTATAATTGTTACTTTACTTTTGAGTCTTCTGTCCTGAAGGTTTTCTAAACTTAGTCATTTTACTAAAGGAGTCAAATGTGAATATTCGTTTGTTATGAATCTCACAGCTCTATTTTGTGTCTGTTCCAGTTTCTAAATGTTTTCTTGAGTTTAGGGGCCCCAAAGAGAGAATGCATATTCCATTTTTGGCCTAACCAAGGTTGAATAGCATTTTAATGTTATGTCTTTATTTTATGAATAGAAATTTCTTTAAATAAACCCTAATGCTTTGTTTGATTTTTTGATAGTTTGATATTTAGACCTAAAAATGTATAATATTCTACATAGGTCTAAACATGTATCATGTATTACGTAGGTCTAAACATGTTTAATGTAATACGTAGGCCTAACGATGTATCATATACTACGTAGGTCTAAACATATATCATGTACTACGTAGGCTTAAACATGTATCATGTACTATGTAGGCTTAAACATGTATCATGTACTACGTAGGTCTAATTATATTTTATGCAATATGAGGCCTAAACGTGTATCACGTACTACGTATGTTTAAACATGTATCATGTAATACGTACGCCTAAACTTGTATTATATACTACTTAGGCCCAAATATGAATCATGTACTATGTAGGCCTAAATACATGGGCGTAGCCGGGGGGGGGGGTTGGAAGTCAAAGGGGTTTTGAGTTTTAACCGCCCGACAGCGGGGTTTGAAGCTAAAAAAATACATCTTCAATGTAAAAAAAAAAGCAAATCAGCGTTGCCAAAAGGAGTTTTGAGTTTAAACCCCCTTTTCAGAATAGTTTGATGCTAAAAAATAACTATTCCTTACTAAAAAAGCAAATTACACACTAAAATTATTAAGCGTAGCCAAGGCAATTGGGGGTTTTGAGTTTAAACTCCTCTCCTACAGAGGGCTTTTTTAAAAGTTTAAAACCCCTCCAGATGGTTTTGAGTTTAAAATCCCCCTAAAGGGCGTTTTGAGGTGGAAAACCTCTAACTTCAATATTATTCTAAAGCAAACTACAGTTACCAAATTCTATGACGTAGCTAAATGGGGTTTTGAATTTTAAAAAAAACAAAAAAACTCCAGAGATTTTTTAGCTTAAAACCCCCCAACAGATGATTTTGACGATAAAACTTCCCTTTTCGATATAAAATCTAATGCAAACTACAGTCACCTAATTCCAAGAGCGTATTCAAGAGATGTTACACATTTCTACCAGTGGCTGGGACCCATTAATAAGGTGCAGTGAATAGTCATCTGCGAAATTGAAAAACACTAAATGTGGCTCAACAAAGATGGCTAAGACGGATTTTAGGAGTCAGTTATAGAGATAGGGTCTAAATCAAGGAAATGCTATGCCGAACTGAGAATCGACCCCTTAGTAAGATTATGACAGGGCGTCGCATTTTCTCCGATAAATATGTATTACGCTTAATAAGAGTTGCGATGGCATCTTATTAAGTACAACTTGGCGCCACACATTCATGAAGGTTTTCACAGCAGATGGTAAGAGGCTTCTGACATTACCAGTAACAGATTTTTGTGGAAACAGCTAGACGGCAAATGCGCCGAACGGAGCGGGAGGGTCTAAGTCAGTAAGAATAGCACATTAGGTTTTTGAAATAAAACTTTTTAATAGCAGGAAAATGCACTGTAGATACCTCAGATTATGCATTTTGTTGGCTTTCAATACCAGAAATAGTGCTACTACACTAAATAGTGCGGGGCTTTGCCCCGCGCTGGGGGAGCTCCTAGCGCTCCCCCAGACCCCCTTGCTAGCAATGGTGAGGAGTCTACATTTTTTTCCACTAACTCCAGGAAGAAATTCTAGGGCACAATAAACGTTTTCCGAAAGAATGAAGGGTTAGAATATAATAAAGATTATTTTCACTCACACACACATACATACATATAAATATATTTTTTTTGCAGGGAAGGACGGGGGGAGAAACCCTTCCCCCTCGAAAATAAATCCTGGCTACCCCCATGCCTAAATATATATATACATTTAAGACATCAAAAAATACATCATAGCTTATAATAATAAAATTATATTTACTACAGCCGTTCCTTCAAAAAGAATATAATTACGTCCTACTAATATTGATTGTAAGTTTCAACATTTGCATGAAAATGAATCAACATGGGTCATTGGTAGTCTAGCAACCAATAGGTCTAAACATTCGTGAATAAACCTTAGAGACTTAGAGCTTGGCTAGTAGACATGGAGCCACAGAACTTGCTATGTTTGAGATTTGATAGAGACTTAGAGCTTGGCTTGTAGACATAGAACCACAGAACTTGCTTTGTTTAAGTTTGATAGAGACTTAAAGCTTGGCTTGGCTTTTCTTTATTCTTAAAATGAAGTAATGTAACAAAAAATAGTCCCAGTGAGTGTACCCAGTGTGTACATAAACGGGCACCGCCAATGCCTTTAAGTTCGTTTTTTTTTTTTTAGTTGCCATGGTTTTCTCAGAAATAAAAGAAAATAGAAATACAACATTTAGGCTGGTATCAGTATTTATATCTACTTTTCTTTTCAAAGTATTAGACTTTACTTTTGTAATCAATCATAAATAAAAAAAAATACAAATTTGAAAGTGAACAAGAATTAAACTAACCTCGTGCCCTGCGTTCGTTTCGCGAGACGTCTGCTGTAAGTTTTGTATTCTCTGCAAATGTAACATCTCCTGTTGCCACGTAGTCAAAAACACATGCTATGTCGTCTGCTCCACAGTAACGGTACGCAGCTTCTTTTGTCGTGTTATCAGCTTCATCCAAAAAAATCGGAACAAAGTCTGCATGGCGGTAATCGTGTGAGCCTTCACTTTGAGCGTATTTGAAAATACTGTTGTTGGCATTTACTTCCCCTGGATAGAGCAGACGTGACAGAAAAAAATAAATTCCGTACTTTTGCCGTTTATTAAAATGGTTTAAGTTTAGATAATTCAATATAAAATAATAGTAGCAGAAAAAAATTAACTTCTGAATTACAAATTTTAAAAAATTACAAAAGTGTTTGTGTTGTTACACAAACTCAAGCGGCCCCCGAAGGATATACGCAAATCGACACTTAATGCAGGTAGATTGACAAATTTAATTTACAGCTAAAATATTTAAAGCTTTGAATTACAAGCTACAAATAATTACAAACGTATCTCTGATGTTGAAGCATGATATACTTTTTTATCACCAAGAATCACTAGAATATGTTTGTTTTCAGTTTAAAACATGGAATTTGTATTTTCTTTTATTCAGTGGCGTAGCTAGTATTTTCCATCGTTTGGGGGCCCGTGGGGCTTGACCTCTTTAGGGGCCCATGAATTTTGACATTAGATGACATGAGATGAAGGCGTAATATTAAATATTTAATGTAAAAAATGTCGAACTTGATGGGGGCCCCCGGGGGAATTTTCGAATTTCCTCCCATCCACCCAGCATAGTTACGCCACTGCTTTTATTAACGTTTTATTTGATTGAAATACGTTTAAAAAAATAAATAAAGATTATTTTTTAAACGAGGTATTACCTCAGAAGAAAACAATACTTTAAACCAGTGATGCCCAACCTTATTAGGTCTGCGGGCCATTTTAATTTTCGGCATTCGTTTCGCGGGCCATAACACCAAAAAAAATGAAGTTTATCCAAAACCATCTTTTGAATATCTGGCTGCATAGATGAAACACCAAGTCGGACCACTAAATCTAGATGTTTATCCATGAGGCGATTACTACCTTTCCTCGGCTTAACCAGCGCATCTCACGCTGAAATAGAACATTTTCATATTCGGACTGACTTTAATAAATAGTAAGAAAAACTTTGACAGTTCTGTGATTCAACACCTGTGATTTGATAAAATTGACAGTAGTGATAACTGTAGTGAATCATCACATGGTCCAGATTTAAAACCTTTCCATAGAGATTTTGTTGGTGAAGGATGCAGTGAAGCCGCAGGGGTTCAGTTCCATTTGACTCAGCAACTTTTTAAATAACTCTTGCTTTCAACATCCAACCGAATTGCTAGCGCCATTAAGTAGTCACGCCAACTAATATATTCCAAGGAAGAGCAAGGTCCTCTATAATGGTTGACACTTCTTTGAACAGGTCTTCTCCAGTTGTAGTCCCAAACATGCTCCTCATAGCTGCTAACTCTTCTGTTATATCAAAATTGCTGTTTGAACCGCGAATAGATACCAAGAGGTATCAGTTATGCATGTGTCAGCGGCAATAGAAAACATTTCGAATTCTGCTGCTCTGTCTTTTAATTGTAAATGGAGATTTTCACCCAAATCTTCCACTCGCCTTGTAATTGTCATGCAAGAAAGGCTGACAGCTCTTACCTGCATTATTCTTTTTTTCAGGACAAATTTCTTCCATCACTGCTAGCTAACACATTTTTTACACATTCGCCATCAGAAAAATCTTCATTGCTCTACTTAAAATGTGAGCAACTCTGTAGCTGGCCCTTATCGCTGACTCATTTTCTTGTCTTTTTTGTGTGAAATATTCTCATCAATTCCGCAATCTCTAGTCGTAACTTAGCAATCTTGTCTTCTTCAAACCAAGAATGCCACCATATGTGTTTATGTGTTTGGTTTCATAATGCCTTTTAATGTTATGTTCTTTAAAAACAGCCACATTTTCTGTACAAATCAAACATGTTGGCTTACTATCATATAAGTAAAGATCTGTTCATTTTTCCTGAAAGTTTCTACATTCAGAGTCCAACTTTCTTAGGCTCCTCCCATTTCATAAAATCCCAAACGTTAAACAATACGGTACCAATCACTTTGATATCAAAAGTACACGACCCAAAATGATGCCTGAAGCTCTGTGCTGTACACACAAGGTGTCAAGGACACGGCTAGCTCAAGACAGTAGCTGAATTTTTCAAGAATTAAAAATAGCTGTCAAGTTTTATCGCCATTGAAAAAAAACAACAATACTTGTGTTCTTACAATAAAAAAAATATTAATAAGAATATTAGAATATCAAACATAAAGATGGAATTCATCAAAGAAAGAGTTAGAATCCAAAGTTAAAAAGAATATGTTTTCCGACATTCGAATTTTTTTACATTTTTGTTACATTTTGTTCCAATGTTTTGGCGGGCCGGATAGAAGCACGTCGCGGGCCGGATTTGGCCCGAGGGCTGGATTTGGCCCGCGGGCCGTAGTTTGGGTATCGCAGCTTTAAACGATACCTTTTAAATTTGATTTTCCTTTGTAAGGGAAAAAAAAAAGAAACATTTTAACTTAGGTTTTAATTATGGTTTTTAATTGTACAAAACTGAGCCATATGGTAGTTATTTTAAAATACTTTTTTTTTTAAATTTAGGCCTACTTACATTTCGAACCAAAGTTTTGAAATATTTTTCTGTCTGTGTCACTTTCACTGGTTGAGAGTAATGTGCCATCAGGCAACTTAAAGTCGTCCGAAGAATTCCCATTGAAGTTTCCAAGTAATCCTTTCATTTGACCACGGAAGTCTTCACCAGCTTCGACAGTTAGTTCCAAATTTTTTATGCCAACATAAACTTTTAAACTTATTCCTATGAAAACAAAATTAAAGTAAAACCCTGTAATTAGTCCGTCGTGTGACATCGTCAATAACAGCAACCAAAATTAAAGTAAAACCCTGTAATTAGTCTGTCGTTTGACATGATCAATAACAGCAACCAAAATTAAAGTAAAACCCTGTAATTAGTCCCGCGTGTGACATGGTCAATAACAGCAAACAAAATGAAAGTAAAACCCTGTAATTAGTCCCGCGTGTGACATGGTCAATAACAGCAACTAAAATTAAAGTAAAACCCCGTAATTAGTCCAAGTCGTGTGACATGGTCAATAACAGCAAACAAAATGAAAGTAAAACCCTGTAATTAGTCCCGCGTGTGACATGGTCAATAACAGCAAACAAAAATGCTCATGTTTTTCAACACCGTCCTAGTCCAAGTCATTGTCTCGCAGGTTTTCCATTGTGTTGGAAGCAAATTTCTATGTGTTTTTATTAACACGATATAAGCCATCTGCTGATTTGATTGGGGGGGGGGATGTTATGTGTACGACATTGTACCATAGCTTATGCATGGTCATTCATTTCATTTCTCTGAGATGATCCATTGTCGCTTTTCAACTGAAGGAGACCATAGATAATAGTAAGGATCTAGAATTTAAATTTAGAGGCTTAGGTGGCTTAGGTGGCTTAGCGGTAAAGAACTTAGCTTCTGAACCAGGGTCCCGGGTTCGATTCCCGGTGAAGACTGGGATTTTTAATTACGGGATCTTTGGGCGCCTCTATGTCCACCCAGCTCTAATGGACACCTGACAAGTTGGAGAAAAGTAAAGATGGTTTGTCATTGTGCTGGCCACATGACACCCTCGTTAACTGTAGGCCACAGAAACAGATGACCTTTACATCATCCGCCATGCCGCAACTATTGAATAAGTTGTATAGTAAAAATATTTTCTACTTAATATCACCGCTTTCATCTATTTTGATGACGTCATTTGCATTTGTTTTATTTGTGTACAGTAGGTGATCTTCCCTTGTTGCTTCGTCATAATTTTTTATGACGTAGACTTTCGTCGTAGATCGTTTGGTGCATTTCACGCCATGTTGCTAGACTGAAGCAGGCTTTATTCTGTTCAGCTCTTGAATTTCTCTTTGGACTTATGATATTGGATAGCCTTATCGTTGGCCTTGGTGGATATTCATAAATGATTATCTTGACCCCTGTTTAGGGTGAGTTTTATTTCACATTGTTTAGTTATTTTTAGTATGTATTCGATTGTATTCGTATTTTGTAATTAGATTAGAAGATTAGAAGAATCTGTTCTTTATCTTTCTATAGGGTTTCAGATTTCAGGAGTGAAATTGCAAGTGAAATTGCAAGTCTCAGTTCTAGGTTACAGGACTTAGGTTTTCACCTCAGGTTATCTGTCTGATGTTTCAAGTTTTATTCTAGTTTTTGATTTATGAGTCTGAGGTTCCAGATTGCGGGTTGCTATCTCCAGACCTGGTGGTACATTGTGAAGTGTTGATCTTTGATGCTACTATGAACTTTGCCTATTGATTGTCGGTGAAAAGTATCTTGGATATTTGGACTGTCCTGAACATTTGAACATAAAGTATGATGAATTTTCATGAAGTTGTCTTGAAATATTGTTGTGGACAATATTACTGAACCTTCTAAGTTAAGTGGATTATACTTGATTTTAAATACTAATTAAGTATTGGATAGAACCATATTATACTAGATCTATATGTACTTATATTTATTTTATTATTATCATTGATCATATATCATTTTCATTGTATAAATATTATTAGATTAAATCTATATTCTAATTTAAATCATCATATACATTGTTTATTAGCTTATGTATAGCTTGGTGTGTATGGTGTGACTGTCGGGGCTAAAAGTAATATGTGTTATTTATTCATTATAAAACATACACACATTGCAAATTAATAATGCTTTAATAACTAGGCATAATAATAATTCAGTGGTGAAATACTAATATTAAGACCTGACACGCCATACAGACCACAAGATCTAAAATGGAAACTTTACTTTACTTTTAGAATTTAAATTTACTAAATCGCAGGATAAACGATTACAGGATAAAGGACCACAGAAATGCATGTTGCAAGGCTGGAGGTTCTTGATCGCAGGTAACAACAAATTCCAAGGCTGAAAAATAATCCGAGACCAATAGTCACAGAAGATCTGATCCCTAACTTGTAACATCTCAAACTGTTGGCAGTTTCGACAAATAACTCGTTGCCAAGTCACAAGCTTGCCAAATTGCAGGGCGTTATTGAGGCGTACTTTAGTGGATGGATTTTCATACAACACGTTGACACTCAATTTCAAACATTGAAAACTTACCAGAGACAAAGCTGGCCACAAGAACAGTTTTGTTTTTGTCTGCCTCTCTTTGTACTGTAAAGTTGGCCAGGGCTTTTTGAAAACGTTCGGTAGAATAAAACTCTTGGGTGATGTCGGCGCCGTCAGCATGGACGACCATGCCTAGATCAGAGAAGATATTAAATGAAATAAATAAACGAGTCTACACATGTTCATTTCGGTTTGATAATTATAGGCCCTAGTATATTATATATAGAGAGATATATAGATATTGATACAGAAATGTATTTCTTGTTAAGTTTTTATATCTATATAAATCAGGTGAAAAGGAGATTCAAGTATATTAGACATTTTTAATGCTAAATACAATTTAATGCTAAATGCACTCATCGTCCCAACAGCCACCAACAATTGGGAGACGTGGAAGTGATCACAAACGTGGCGCGATGGCTGAGTATGATCCTAGGGATAAAAGATCGAGATAATGACACCAAGAGAAAAGTCAATTTTCGCAAGGGCACTCGTTCAATGAGTGAAATGCTGACAGAACGTTCGTATGAGATTTACGTTGCATGTGTATAGACAAGAGGAAACCTGGTGACCAAAGTCACAGCCAGAGTATGAAAGCCAAAAAGAGGAAGAGTGAAAGCGAGGCCGTCCACTTGTAACATGACGTCACAACCTCTTGGAAGACCTGAAATTCATGGGCACGAAAGAGGCAGTGGAAGTCGCATTAAAACAGAAAATCTCTATGGAGAGAGCTCGCCGTGGGTCGCGGGGGAGACTAAAGTCTATATAACGATTTATTACTTGACTAAAATATTAGCTAATTGTAGGTAATATACTCTATAAAAAAAGTAAATGTATTTAACAAGATTAATTAATGTAATGAATCGATTAACTTTTAACTCAAAGTTTGTTACTTTGGCATTTATTTCGAGCTTTCAAACAACAAAAAATATTGGAATAGATTATTAATGTGAGCATCTTTTTTAAAACATATACATAGAACAAGATTCTAATGTTAATGATTTAGTTAATATTCATAAAAGTGATAAGTGTAATTATTTTTATTAAAATCAGCATCCACTTATTTAGGCATTATCAGCTACTTTGTGCTTTCTTTCTGTCAGGTGTGAGCCAATGGGTAAAGTGATATTTTTTAATGTATATCTATCTTCAAGTAATCAAACAATTTTTTGGTTCAACATTTGAATGCACAAGTCTTGCTTACATAATTTATGACAATCATAAGGATAACGGACAGATTGAATAATACTAAACTTACTAGTATTCTCACTGGAGAGTTCCACTTGGAATCGAGCTTTGTCAAGGTCGCGTGCAGCAAACGCAACAAAAACAGTGGCATTCGTTAGTGTTCCATTCACAGTTTGAACACGGTCTGTTCTTCCCTGACAGAGTATAAATAAGCAGATGATACAAAAATGCTTAGAACTGTTTACTAGTGTTCAGCAGTGTGTTCTTAGCTAGAACTGTTTACCAGTGTTCAGCAGTGTGTTCTTAGTTAGAACTGTTTACCAGTGTTCAGCAGTGTGTTCTTAGTTAGAACTGTTTACCAGTGTTCAGCAGTGTGTTCTTAGTTAGAACTGTTTACCAGTGTTCAGCAGTGTGTTCTTAGTGCAAAACCAACGCCGTGTGCCCTTAGTTCTCTTTCTACTTCGCCTCACCAGAAGAAGGTGTAGTCTTTCTCCTTGATGGAATCAGGGTCAGCTAAACGAGTGTCTTAGAAGGCAGCTAGGTCTACGTTCACCCGGGTTCGCTGTTCTGCCTCATCGTGGCACCCGGGTGGAAACGGCTATTTGAGGAGATAGCTAGGCAAAATGAATGGCAAAACATAACTCCCGTGGGGATGCCCATGGGTAGACGAGAGTCCACCCCTTACACGGGCGGGGTTGTAAAAAAGTCCTCACAAAAACTGTCACACATCCATGCGCCGTTCCTCAAAGGACCGTTCCATAAATGGCGGTTCCCCCCACGGTTAGCTTGGTACAAAGAAGGAAGATGACGGAGGCTCCCAGTGCTCCTAGGCCTTCGGCCATGTGTCGGAGGCTGAAGACATTGCATACAGCAATGGTTTATATAGGCATTGACTAAGGTCGCTCTCAAACAGAACTGTGTTCTCACAGGTTTGTTTTTCTTTTTTTACTGTTACGGCTGGACGACCTAACAGGTTTTTTTCTTTTCAAACTTTGAGCTCGAAGAGCCTTCGGCTCAGCTCAGACGACAATCAAACGGTCTACGTTCAGCCTGGATAGTTCATCATTCATTAATTCGGATTTCCGAGCATCTCTTTTGTCCAATTAGTTTTGTAAGGTCCACACAATTCATGTGACGTTTAATAAAGGATCTCCTCTTTATGTTGACTGGTACATTGGCTTTGTGCCTTTTTTAAAAATAGATTTTCTCCTATCCTCATATACTTAAACGAGGAGGACATGCTTGGCGGGACAGTACCTTACGACTGGGGACCGCCAGGCTTAAAGCGGGCGGTAGCTGTCCAGTGGGATCCTAGGATCCCTACCACCAACAAAAGTGGCCCCTTGTGATCTGCTCTACGTCTATTGAGCATTTCCGCTTTAAACCGTTGAATGTCACTCCCCGTCTTTGGCCGACACCAAAGTTGAAGCTGGAGTGTCCTCTCCAGTTTTGGGGTTTAAACACCAGTTAGTTCGTCAAACACCCCCATTCATCCTTAATATTCAGGATTGGAGACTTAGTTCGTCAACAAAGGTTTTTAAAGAGACCTCAGAGACTTAAGACTTCAGTGAAAAAGTGAGAGCATCTTCAGTGTTTGAGCAGCTTAGTCGACTAATGGAATAGTGTCTTCGTTTCAAATAGTTTAAACTCAATAAGTTCCTTACTCATAAAATAGTTTCTCTTCTGATGTACCAAATAGCCGGACAGCTTTCTATTAAACAAAATTCGTTTACTTAACTTAGATTGATGATAATATGATTATAATTTTTTTTCTCCACAGAAGTGGCACAAGCAGTACACACCACAGTCACACTGCTGCCCCATAGGCGTATTATATCTTAATTATAAAATCTTGAATAACTTCTTTGTGAACAATACTAAATATAACTGTTATTAAATATTGACAAATCAGATTGTGATGAAATGCAATAAATATAGCAGAATTTAGTAATAATAAAAAAAAAGTATTTTAAACAAAATCTAACTTACTACAATAACACTTCTTATCAGTATCACTTTCGGGAGTCATCTCCCATATCTAAGACTGCTGATGTCCATGCAATCTATCTTGCATCAAACAGAACCAATTACTAACTTTTTCCAACAGTCACCATAGAAACATACATACACTCCATAACACAAACCATAGCGAAGATGACAGTTATCAAAAGTGTTATGTGGTCAGCCCAACGACCAACCATTTAATTGTCTTGCATAATAAAAATAATAAACAATTACGAATATTCAAGTTAATTTTCTATTAATTCGACGTGCATTTTCAGACATGTCAATAAATATCAGATGACTATAGGGATGTGCCCACTTTAGTCAAGTAAAAAAATAAAACAGAAATTAAAGAAATGAAACAGTTACTGTCTTGGAGTTCCTAGCAATCACACTGTTGTTTAGATAGAATTATTTTTAAGATCAGTTGCTGACTTGGGATTGTCTACACTCGTATAGGATAGCTGAACAAATTGACGGATGTAAACTTTTTTGATTATTGAAACCGTTTGAAATAAAAAGCTATAGTTTGTCGAAAGCTCGCCTATTTGTACAGTCAATAAAAAATTTCAAGTTGATCGCAAAGTTTTCATTCAACTCACAAATACAACCATGCAACAACATAAATATTTACATGTTTACACTATAAAAAAAAACAACATTTACCTGTTCACACTATACAACAGCATAAACATTTACCTGTTCACACTATCCAACAACGTAATAAACATTTACCTGTTCATACCATCCAACAACATAAACATTTACATGTTCACACTCTATACAACAACATAATAAACATTTACCTGTTTGTACCATCCAACAACATAAACATTTACCTGTTTACACTATACAACAGCATAAACATTTACCTGTTCACACTATCCAACAAAGTAATAAACATTTACCTGTTCATACCATCCAACAACATAAACATTTACATGTTCACACTCTATACAACAACATAATAAACATTTACCTGTTCGTACCATCCAACAACATAAACATTTACCTGTTTACACTATACAGCAGCATAAACATTTACCTGTTCACACTATCAAACAACGTAATAAACATTTACCTGTTCGTACCATCCAACAACATAAACATTTACATGTTCACGAAACACAACAACCTAAACATTTACCTGTTCACACTACATAAACATTTACCTGTTCGCACAATCCAACAACATAAACATTTACCTGTTCGCACTATACAACAACATAATAAACATTTACCTGTTCTTACCATGCCACATCATAATCATTTACCTGTTCACACTATACAGCAACATAAACATTTACCTGTTCACACTATTCAGCAACATAAACATTTACCTGTTCACACTATTCAGCAACATAAACATTTACTTGTTCACACTATACAGCAACATAAACATTTTCCTGTTCACACTATACAGCAACATAAACATTTACCTGTTCACACTATACAGCAACATAAACATTTACCTGTTCACACTATACAGCAACATAAACATTTACCTGTTCACACTATACAGCAACATAAACATTTACCTGTTCACACTATACAGCAACATAAACATTTACCTGTTCACACTATACAGCAACATAAACATTTACCTGTTCACACTATACAGCAACATAAACATTTACCTGTTCACACTATACAGCAATATAAACATTTACCTGTTCACACTATACAGCAACATAAACATTTACCTGTTCACACTATACAGCAATATAAACATTTACCTGTTCACACTATACAGCAACATAAACATTTACCTGTTCACACTACACAGACGTTATTCTAAAGCAAGAGCCTACCTGAAGTGTGAAGTTATTTCCCTCTATCAAAATGTATTCCCCCCAGCCGTTCATCGTGTACTCTTTAGCATCCATCGTTGTGATATGAGGGTCTCCCCAAGACGAGGCTAGAAATTCACACAATCAACAGCTTATTATTTCAAAGGTTAGATCAACTCACTTCGTCTGTCTGTCTGTCTGTCCACCTTATGTCTCCCACTCTCCAATCTAACTGAAACTATGTATCCCTGTACAGTGTCGATAACAACACGAATCAATTTTTTTTTAAAATAACAATTAGGTAATTAACTAGGGGTAACTAATTTTTTTTTAATTTAAAAAATGGAAATAAATCTTGCAATATTGAGAGATGTGGCCGTAATTGAGAGGTTCTTTCTCTTATATAAGTATTGTTTTTTTAAGTAGTTTTTTTATTTTACTTGTGACTTCTTACGTTTCAAACTAAAACAAATAAATAATCATACATTAAAAAGAAAAAAAAACCTTTTAAAACAAGGTTACAAAAACAGTTTGTGTAGAAACACAAAGTAAAATTGGTCCCCGAAGTGGTCCACCCAAGCAGGTAAAAAGGCAGGTTTCAATATTTTCAGAAAGATTATCAGAATGAAATATTCTATCAATTTATGAAAAAACTGCTTGCTTAGTTGATTTTATCAAATTTATTTTTAGCTTTCAGAAAAGAAAAAAAGTAGCCGTTGCATCAGAACTTTAAAAAGGCTAAAACATCATGATTTTCCATATCTTATGTAGTTTTCGAGATCTAAACGGGACGGATGGACGGACAGACCACACACAACTAATAGCGTCTATACCCTTTTCGGGCGCCTCTAAAAATCAGACAAAATTAATGTTGAGTGCATTCTCTTCAAGTTTCTCATTACATCGAAAATCTTTCACAGTACCCCATTATTACTTAAGAAAATAAAATAAAATAAAGAAGTAGATCAGTGGTAGCACTATTATAACATTATAATATTGGTTTTAGTGAGCGAATACAAATGACAAGAGATACTAGGGCACCTGACCACAAGCATATCATAAGGGGAGAGGGGGGTAGAATAATAAGAATTAATCATGTAGGGGGTTATCTCTCTTACCATTTTATCGTTGTTTCAAATTGTAGAAGCTCTATATAAAAGGTAACATGTAACTGATATTACTGACTCGTCTTTATAGCACAAAAAATTGTGACTTTTCTACTAAAATAAGTCCGCCCACCTCCAAAGTAAGCCCCAGTCGGAGGGAAGTGATGCTATGCATCTTCAGCCCCTTCTACGGTTCAGCCTGGTCACGACAACCTTCTTTGACTTTCTATTTAAAATGATTGAATTTGAGTTTAAATGGTGTGAAATGATATACAAATGGGTTAAAGTAGTAATAAGTAGCATTTGATTAATTTTGTTCACAAACTCTGAATTCAGCAAGAAATTAAGCCGCCACGAAGAGAGGAGGTGATTGCTCCTACCTCGACCCCCCCCCCCCCCCGGTCCTCCAGTGCACGTAGCTTCATTCTGAACAAATAGGGCGCTTGCTTTAATTCAGTATCTATGTTTTTGTTTTCTAAATCCGATTCACTAGAAATTATACAATATTTGTTTCATTATAATATTAAATAATAAAAAAATTAGGAATTTATTAATTATTATAAGTGCATCAAATAAAATGTAGGCTGCTTTTGGTCCACCTCCAAATGTAATCCTATAGCACAATCACGAATATATTTTTTTTTTGTTATTTTATAAAATATTTTTATCTTTATTTGGGCTGAAAACTTTTATTTCATTGGTGCCACTTATACTTGTAAGTTTCTTATGAACTGTATATTTTCCAAAACAAACTCCATCTATTAATGATTAAAATGTTTGATCAGTTATCTTACCCGTGACAAAGTCATTAACTGGAGAACAGCCTAAGTCCGGTCTGACCTGGTTAAAGAGGTCACAATAAGCCCAGGTTGATTTTTCACAGCACCAGGTTTTCGGTCGGATATCTTCCTCGACAGACTTGCGTTGGTCATAGAAAGGATCTCTGGTTAAAATATGACCAGATTCAGGACTGCCACTTAAGTACGGAGCGTTCCACCAGCTAGTCCAGTCAGACCACCAATACATGTAATGGATGTAGCAACAAAGCTAGAAAAACAAAAGCCTGATAAGTGAAATCTTGAAATGTACACAAGTAAATACTGTTCATATTTGTAGAACAATATTTGTTATGTATGATTTTTACAAATAATTTGAATAACGTTTCATGTATTGGAAATATGCCTAATAGAACAAGACAATAACTTGGGCTCGAGGCGTCAAGAAAGGAACATAGAAAAAAAAAGAACTGTAAAAATTGTAGTAACAAATGTGATGACATTTAGAAATAAATAGATCAAATAAAACTATCAAGGCCTCTATATTAGAAGATCTTTACTATAAAATAAATACAAAAATTAATTTGTTTTACAAATCCATTTGTAGCATTAAAATGTTTATTAATAGGATTCTATCTTTTCACATAAATTCTCAATACAAAAGGAATAATCTTTGTATTTCCTTATAAGTGAACTTAAACAGATATGAGTGTCATTGTAGACACCAGGATTTTGTGGGCATGCCATCTTAAAACTCTGATAAAGAAAGTTACACAGCGGCTATGTTTCTTATACAAGCTGAAATGCTTTAAATTACAAAAGGACCTATGGCTACTTTTCACTGGGCGAAAATACAAATCTACTAAATTATGCAATAACCTGTTGGCAAGGCAACGTGACATCCCAACTCTTGCGTCACTTGTAAAGTAAAGAGAGAAGAAATACACACACACACACAACCCTAACATATTTCAATGAAACAAATATGTCCCAGCAGAGTCGAGAAAATCTTATAAGCCACCTTTCCATCGTCACTCCACCAACACGTCGGAGACTTCTAACCTCGTTTGTTCTATAATCTTTTAGACTATCAGTGGTACTAGGGAGCTTGCGATCTCTAAGGCAGATGATGTTAGGGTCATCTATTTCATTTGTCAATGAGCAGGGTTTCACAACGACCAACTGCCTCTATTTTCCCTAACTAAAGTCAGGTATCCATTAGAGTTGGGTCGACTGAGTGGCGCCTTAAAAATCCCGAAATTCAAAATTCCACTCTTCACCTAGAATCAAGCCCAGGACCCCGCACCCCCAAAAAGTCTGTTTGCTTACACGTAATGTGCTTCACTGTGCCCCTTCAATCCATTTGGGTTGTTGCCCTTGTTGTTTGAAATGAAAAAAAAAAGTCATTTTAATCACCCCAACTTTCCAAGAAATATCAGTATAGTAGATGTTTTTTTTCTTCTTTACGTTAGTCTTATTTGTATCCCCAACACAATGAACATGAGTGTTTCATATTTATATTTTGTAGAGATGTATGTGTGAGAGATATAATAGAACAACATGGACGGCTCGTATGTGTGAGAGATATAATAGAACAACATGGACGGCTCCTACTCACTTTATTTAACGTATTCCCAGGAAGTCTGATTCTCATGTGAACTGGACTGATGGCATAGCAATCAATGTTCCCATGGACACCACGTGACTCAACGAACCACCACTGTGATCCCAATCGGCTTCTAGTACATGGGCACCGAAACAGCGCCTGCATGTCATTTCTGAAATTCAGGCTTTGAGTCTGCCAGAGATTCTGCTGGTAAAACTTGAAACATTTTTGTTCTGAGGTCTCGACTTCACCCACTTTATAAATGTATATCCCACGTTTTCCTGTATTGATACATAGACAGATATTGGACATTTTCAGACATGACGGGAAAATGGTAAATAGCTAAAAGTGGGTTTTTTTGGTGTATCCGTTGTACAGACTAAACTGTTGCTAAGCTACGTATTTGTTTGTTTTTCATAGCTATTCGATAGTTCTGTGTACATTTTAGCTCTACAGAATCAAAGTTTCCAAGCTCTTCAGTTTCGAGCACAAAATTAATTCATTCTGGAGGAGACATTCACTCTTTGACAGTGGCACAACTCAAAGTTTATTTAAAAACCAACGGGCAACAAAAACAAAATGGTGGAAATAAAGAAGAGTTGATGTGAAGATGAGCTGCTACCCTTGAGATTAAAAGTTCAATTCCCGTGTGATTTCAAACGAAAACTTCTTATGTATGTAAAGTTTAGTTTATTTAATATGTAGAGTTTAGTTTATCTAATTTTACATATGTAAAGTTTAGTTTATCTAATTATACATATGTAGAGTTTAGTTTATCTAATTATACATATGTAGAGTTTAGTTTATCTAATTATACATATGTAGAGTTTAGTTTATCTAATTATACATATGTAGAGTTTAGTTTATCTAATTATACGTATGTAGAGTTTAGTTTACCTAATTATACATATGTAGAGTTTAGTTTATCTAATTATACGTATGTAGAGTTTAGTTTATCTAATTATACGTATGTAGAGTTTAGTTTATCTAATTATACGTATGTAGAGTTTAGTTTATCTAATTATACGTATGTAGAGTTTAGTTTATCTAATTATACGTATGTAGAAATTAGTTTATCTAATTATACGTATGTAGAGCTTAGTTTATCTAATTATACGTATGTAGAAATTAGTTTATCTAATTATACGTATGTAGAGCTTAGTTTATCTAATTATACGTATGTAGAGTTTAGTTTATCTAATTATACGTATGTAGAGTTTAGTTTATCTAATTATACGTATGTAAAGTTTAGTTTATCTAATTATACGTATGTAGAAATTAGTTTATCTAATTATACGTATGTAGAGCTTAGTTTATCTAATTATACGTATGTAGAGTTTAGTTTATCTAATTATACGTATGTAGAGCTTAGTTTATCTAGTTATACGTATGTAGAGTTTAGTTTATCTAATTATACCTATGTAGAAATTAGTTTATCTAATTATACGTATGTAGAGCTTAGTTTATCTAATTATACGTATGTAGAAATTAGTTTATCTAATTATACGTATGTAGAGCTTAGTTTATCTAATTATACGTATGTAGAGTTTAGTTTATCTAATTATACGTATGTAGAGTTTAGTTTATCTAATTATACGTATGTAGAGTTTAGTTTATCTAATTATACGTATGTAGAAATTAGTTTATCTAATTATACGTATGTAGAGCTTAGTTTATCTAATTATACGTATGTAGAGTTTAGTTTATCTAATTATACGTATGTAGAGCTTAGTTTATCTAGTTATACGTATGTAGAGTTTAGTTTATCTAATTATACCTATGTAGAGTTTAGTTTATCTAATTATACGTATGTAGAGTTTAGTTTATCTAATTATACCTATGTAGAGTTTAGTTTATCTAATTATACGTATGTAGAGTTTAGTTTATCTAATTATACCTATGTAGAGTTGAGTTTATCTAATTATACGTATGTAGAGTTTAGTTTATCTAATTATACCTATGTAGAGTTTAGTTTATCTAATTATACCTATGTAGAGTTTAGTTTATCTAATTATACCGATGTAGAGTTTAGTTTATCTAATTATACCTATGTAGAGTTTAGTTTATCTAATTATACCTATGTAGAGTTTAGTTTATCTAATTATACCTATGTAGAGTTTAGTTTATCTAATTATACCTATGTAGAGTTTAGTTTATCTAATTATACCTATGTAGAGTTTATCATTTACAGAAGTACAAAAAATGACGTCAACTGTCAACAAATCTCAGATCCTTTTTACTTTAGACTTATCTGTAATGACAAACATTGTATTTAGAGATTTAATTACCTCTTTCACTATTATAAATGTTCTTTAAAGAAAATGCAATTGTGCACTTTAGAACTATGGTCTCATGTATTTATTCAAATATATTTACCAAGCATTTTTAAACTTTTTTTTTTATTTAGTTGGCTACATTGAGGGTCAATTTAGCGACCTTGACAATTTTTAGTTGAATTTGAAAATCTCAATATAGATATACATGAAGAGAGTGGAGAGAGAGATGGATGGATGGGTGGGAGGATGGATGATTGTATAGATAGATAGATAGATAGATACATAGATAAGTGTCTAGAATTTTTTTTTGAAATAAACAAACTATACCAGCAGCAGTTCCGTTATTTTTATCCAGATAGGTCGTCAGCGATGTGTAGGTCACTCCAAGGTCAGTGTAACCTTCTTGGTGAGCAAAGCCGACTGCTATCCTGCGATTGGCTACATACTGCCATGTCATGCCGCCATATTTGTAGAAAGTAATAGCGTAAGCCTTGACGCCATCAGTAGCATAGACCACTTGAAATGTATTCTCTTCTTTCTAAATGAAAACGTCAGTCAGTCAGTCAGTCAGTCGGTTGTAACATTATTAATGTAACAAAATTTCACCTATTTCTAAAGATAATGCACTCCTTGTAATGTATGTATAATGATTTAATACCATAAAATTTTTCTTAAGGGAAGACTATTTAAAGACATGCCTATTTAAGCTGTTTAATCGCATTTATGAGATTGATCTTTTTTAGACTGGCAGAGGAAATAGTGAAAGATGTGGAAGATAAACACTAGCTTCTATTACATTCAAAGTGTATACTTCTTTAGTGGATACTGTAATCCAATATCATTGTGAAAGTTTGAACGCTGAGCTGAAAGAAGAATCCAAGCCTTTGAATGTAAAATCTTACATACAATTGCTGGCTATCAGATATAAAGAAAAGAAAAATTCTTTTTCTTAGATCAGCTCTCACTAGTAAAAAGTTTATTTCTTAAATAGTAAAAGGAACGAAAGATGAGCTGGCTTGGTAATAGCACGATGTCCAAAGAAAAGCTGGATAGACAAAGTCAAAGAATGGACAGGCCTCTTGATACTCTACTAACAAGAGCAGCTGGCCAGGAAGAATTGAGAGATTTGGTTACACGAAAGTAAGGTTAAAAATTGGTGATTATGGTGATAGTTCATCATTGTAATAGTTCATGATGGTTAAAGATGGTGATAGTTCATCATTGTAATAATTCATGATGGTTAAAGATGGCGTGGCCAGTTCAATAATTTGGATGAATGTTCTGTTTAAATGGAATATCCAGAATTATAAATTGTTTTCGATGTTGACAGTGATATCACATGACTTGTTAATGTAGTACTAAGTCCTATATAAAGATATGTGTAATAATATAGTTAATGATTCTACTTTTGGAGAAAGAGAGTTGGATGTAGTCGATATAGAACCAGTTTTGAACTGCAAACACCAAAAGTGTATGTCATAAAGTGAAGAGGTTTCTGGACTTTTTAAGAATAACATTTTCAACAGGCACACGACAGTAGAAAAAAGTCGTCCAATTGCCTGCACAAATGAAATTTATAAGGTAAACATCAAAATGATTTATCGCATTATTAAATTCTTCTTTAGTATTTTCAAGTCCAATGGATAGTTATCATGTTTAATGGTTTAAATCTGCAGTCTCACATATTGTGTTTGTTAAGTAATCGGTTATAATTCATTGTTAAAGAGAGTAAGATTTAACTTGATCTACTTTCTAAAATCTTTCTATTAGCTTTTATATTATGTTGAAGTGATCAAACAGGTGGGCAAACGTTTAGTGTAACCTGGACACTTTGACATTACGAAAATGTCTGTAACAACTTGCCTAGCAATTAAACAGTTTTAAGGAAATATTATTAGGACACTGAGTCAAAATTCTGATTGATCGATTTTCCAAATTTAATTATAAAATTTATTGGAATGAAATTTAATTTTTCAAAACACGTTATCCAATGCACTGGGCTCAAACGTTTCTTTGTATTCATACTACAGTTTAATAAATAAATAGTCGTTCCTGAACATTGTGTTAGTGTACATTACAAAGGTGGGCTGTAATAGGAGACATTGAATGTGTAAGCTCGCTAGAAGGAGTGCTTGAAATCTATTGAGAAATTATAGACCACCGTAAAGTAAAGAAATTGATTTTAAAATGAATACATTTTTTAACATTTTTTCTTAATATAACTTCCAGAATCTCTACACTAGCTATAGTCCAATGTCTTTTGTAGACTAGTTGGGGGGGGGGGGGTATCTTAGAGAAGTTTTGTTCGTGCTGCCTTAAGTCTCTCACCTAACACAACTCTGCTCGAGTTGGGATTCGAACATTAAGACCCTTTAATAGGTAGCCGAGCTTTAGTGCACATATTTCCAATTTAAGTAAACTATGGTTTGTTACTCACTTGAACTGGGCAGAAATTAACAGAAGAACATCCCGAGTACCAAGAGTATGGTTTTAACTTGTCCCATGTGACAACCAGAACAGTAGTAGCGTTAAAAATGTCCCTGTTCGCTAAGTCGTAATAATTCCTTACCTGTAACAATATACATGAATTTAATACAAACAATGTATAAGTTAGTATTAAGAATCATATTGTCAAATCAAGAAAGTGGTCTTCATATTTGGATCACTTTGAAAAAAAATGTCCAAAACACTATTTTCTATGTTCCTTGTTGGCTATAAACTAAAAATAGTGTTTGCTGCTTTAATTGGCAATTAACTATCTTAATAATAACAAGATTACAAAGACAGTTTTTGTGGAAGCACAAACTCAAAATCGGCCCCCGAAGTGGTTCACCCAGGCAGGCTTCAATATTTTCAGAAAGAACATCCAAATGAAATTATATCAAAGACAAATGAGAGGTTGACAGATCTTTTGTAGTGCCCCAACGGTACAGCAGATCAAAGGATAGGTGCAAGTGAATGCAAATATAGATGTGAACCTGGCCTAAATAGTTCCCGTTTCAGACCTTGTGGTATATAGGGCAGATGATGTAAAGTTCATCTGTTTTTGTGGCCTACGGTTAACGAGGGTGTCATGAAGCCAGCAAAACGACCAACCGCCTTTACGTTTCCCCAACTAATGTCAGGTACCCATTGGAGCTGGGTGGACTCAGAGGCGCCTAAGGATTCCGAAGTTGAAAATCCCAGTCTTCACCAGGATTTGAATCGGAAGCCAAGCGCTTTACCGCTCAGCTACCGCGCCTCTCCTGGCCTAACTGCAGTCTTATAATTCATGTAACTGTTTTGAAAAGGCTCAATCTCTTATGGTATAATATATTCCGTATTAAAAAATAAGTTTACGAAAATGAATTTTACAAGATTACTATTTGTTTTAATTTAGGTCAAACTTATAATGCATACTGATTAGCTTTTTCTCTTCAAAAAACTGCTTGCATAACTGATTTTAAAAATAAGATTTTTCGCTTTCAAAAAAAAAAAAGTAGCCGTTGCATCAGAACTTTGAATGGTCTAAAATTTTGTGATGTCGGATTTTCAATATCTTTTTTAGTTTACGAGATCTAAACAGGACGGACGGACAGACGGACGGACGAACAGACATTTCGCACAAAACTAATAGCATCTTTTCCCCTTTCGGGGGCCGCTAATAATAAAACTTGACCTCGATTCCGAAGATTAGTGGGAATGCATTATTTCTCGTGGATGCGCAACCCCAGCAGTGACCTACATATTTTGCCACATCCAAGGCAAGTCTAAAAGAACTACTGTCCGCAGGTGGTCGATTTGGATTTTTTTCGCCGTCTGCGTCTGTCCGCGACAGCGGATTTTCTTTCGGTCTCAAATTTGTATCGCGCGGCCTTTGTGAGTGACCTACAGCCATCTCGTTCTGAGGCCGCATGCAACCAGATTCTCTCTTCTGTCAGCCAAGGCAAATTGGCGCCTAAGCTGGTCTGTTATGTCTGTTAAGCTGTTATGTCGACCGCCTTTTAGCTCACAAAAAAAAAAATAGACTGCCTTTGGCATACGTTCTTCTCCCCATACAGGATACGTGCCTTGCCCAGCTTAACCGTCGGACCATAAAAAAGGCCCTCTGTACTGTCCATACCGACGTTCGCAAGGACATCTCTGTTTGTTCGGTCTTGCAACCGTATGTAGATGATGGAGTGCAGGCATCATACAACATACATACATACATACGACTTACATTCAATCATATAGATTAGATAATATGTATCATGACATACGTCTAAAGTTGCTCTATTCAGAACGCTCTCTACGCTTGACGATACTCCTGAAGTTCTCGTGCGTTCATACAGATGGTAAAACACTTTCTGGCTGCCATCAAACGGATCCATGTATGTCCAAAACGGGGCTAGGATGTTTTGACCTCTGGAATACGACGAGGCCAGGTCAGGGTAAAAGGCGTTTCGAGGTTCACCAAAAGTGATGACGCCATTGAACGCAATCTGAAATTAAAGAACCAAATCTTTTTAGGGCTTTCGTTAAAAGTATAACATAAGTTATAAAGTAAGAATATAACTGTTTTAAAGTAATGCGGAGATTGTCCTATGTGGCAAAAAAACAACAAACTATACTTTGACACCTTTCTGGTGTTTCAAGATACAAGGCAAGGAGAGCGACCAGCATGAAAGAACGCAGAGCCAACAAAAAGCTGAGAGAAGAAGCAGGCCTATCTGCATTATAGACCCAACTTACGCATGCCATGTGTGTGGCTGGCTAGTGTACAATAATTAAGAAATGATAAGCTTTGTTTTTTTTTTAAAGGTATATATTTCGTTTCGCAATGTTTAGCGCTAAAGAATAACGTTTTGTTTTTCTTTTTTTCAAATGCCAATATAAGAGATTTTCACGCTGAACTAAATAAGGCCAAGGACGCTTTACAGTTGCCAACTAAGTCAAAAAGAATTGAGCTGTAAATTTAACAATGTCTCAGTGCATGTCGGTTGATCTTAGTATCTCTTTTGTTACAGCTAGCTAGTAGCCCATTTGCCTTAAATCAGTTGAAGTCATATAATCTTTTAAATAACTTGTCGATACAAACGGAGAGATTAAACATTTGATTCGGCAGTGCTAAGGAGAGAAATAGTTTCAATTACAATTTTAAAAAGATAGTTGATCAACACTTCCATTATTCTGTACACCGGATACAACTATTTCTAGTTTTTTATGCCCGGTCTGAGCATCTGCAATAGAGGAAATATTACACATTTATTGTATGACTGAAAGCAAATAAACAAAAGCCTGGTGGTTATAAAAGAGATTGGATGCGAAGATCAGCATTGAGTTATTGTGAAAACAATATTGACATTGTTTAGTTCATCGGGAAATATTCAAAATCAACTCAATAAATAAATAAGGTTTAGAGTACAAATGGATAATTACATGTAGATATTGATGAGATTTAGATCCGAAAGGAATTCCAGTGTTGAAATATATTGTCTTACTGAACGTGTTCCAGCCAGAAGCAGTAAAAAAGTCATCCAATGCAGAGTCACCATACGAATAAAGCTCTAAAGAGACAAAAAAAATGGATATTTAATTATATAAATTATAATTTTGAATATATTATTACAATTTGAAAACGCCCGTTTTAAGGACATCAAACTCTTTGATAGAATTGTACTTTATTATAGAATGGTTCAGCTCAAGAATCCTGCAACAAGTGATGCGTGTAATAGTATAAATGATACAAGTTCTTCAACTTAACATAATAGTTGTTATTTTTTATATTCTGCTAAGGATAAGTCAGCGACATAGCTGTTTTTAATTAGCACATTTTCCAGTGACTTTGTGCCAAGTCCTCCTTCTTCTTGAAATCTCATAAGTAGAAAGAAAAACTTGACGGCATCTCGAAAATGGATCAAACGATTTTCCTAGAACTTAAACAGTTTATGTTTTATCTTTGGAAATAAATTGCTTATTTACCAAGTGATGAAAACTCTGGTTTGACAGTTATATTTTTTTCTCATTTTCTGAATTTGTTAAAACTAAATTAGGCTTACACTTTGTTTTATCAATAAAATTGTTCCTAAAGATGTCAAAGAAACTGAATACGCCTTTAGAAGGGAATATCGCACTCGACTAAAATGTTTCTTTGTATTCAATTAGATTAGGAGTTGAGTAAACAAATAGAAGTACAAGAAGATGTATGCAAGTGTAAGCTTCAAAGAAAGAGAAAGGCATAGCCCACGACACCAAAATCAGACTAATGCGCTCTAATGGCTATATTTTTATATGCTTGTGAATCTTGGACGCTGACTGTAGAGCTAGAGAGGAGGATCCTAGCAATGAGATTAAGATGCTACAGAAAGAGCCTAGGTTTCACATTTAAATAACACATCACAAACGAAGAGATTAGAGACAGGGTTAGTACACCATAAAGTAAAACTCTATGGCCATATGGACATAGACCATTTTTAGATTCATAAAGTAGAAATTGTATTTTTATGATACTTATAACTTCAACTTATAACTTCATGAAACCTGGAACCTGGTTAGAACCTGGACTCAAAAACGGATGTAATTATTTTCCTAAAAAATTGACAATTGATGAATATCGCTAAGAAAAGAATTGGCCACACTGGAGAAACCCTAGTCTTAAGGTTCATCAGCATCATCCAACTCCATTAGAGAGTGAGGGCTTGAGAGGCTGAACTCCTCTCTGGCAAAAGCCCTGGACAGAAAACCTGCTGTATTGCGTAGTGCATACACGTCACCATACAGATCGAGAATTTTGGTTTCTCAGACCTGTAGGGGGAAATCAGCAAATCTGGGGCAGTTAAAAGAATATGAGGCACGTTCTCCTCTTCTTCCCCGCAGTGGGGGCACCGTGAATCGAAATTTGACCTTATCGGGGAGAAATATGAGCCAACAGGACAGTGTCCTATCCTGCACTGTGCTATAATAGCTTGCTCAGGCCTGGACAGCCTCCGCCACGGTGAAGTGCGGCCAGGGCGCCTCATGCGCTCCCAGACTCCACGGGCTTTTTGGGACTTGTCTTAGCATTCAAACCACTTTTCCATTTCTGTTTTTTGTATTATAGCCAGAGCATGATGAAAACTTACAGCCTATTCAGTGGGTGGAATTTGCCCTCCCTGCTGGGCTAAGGAGTCTGCAATAGTGTTGCTAGTCACACCTATGTGACTCGGTACCCACAGCATTATTACAGGGTTGCCATAGCTCTGCTTTATGTAGTGTGAAGCCATAATAACAGTTTCAATATTGGGGGGCCATGGTCCAGGGCTTTGCAAAGCCTGTAGTACAGATTTTGAGTCAGTAACCACAACAATCTGTGTTGCCCTCAAATGTCCCTCGCCGAGTTGAGAGTCAATGACATTTAAGGCTTCACAGACTGCTTCATCAAATCTGCAAACACTACCACATGGTCAAAAGAGTTTTACTAAGTAAGAACTAAGAAAGTCGATGTAGGCTCCATAGCCTACTCTTCCAGAATTTATCGATGCCGACCCAACAGTATATGCAAAAATAGCACTGGGCTTGAAGGCATTAATGGTTTCCAATGATAGAATTTGAAGATCGTTAGATGAACGACTTAGCTTAGAGGCATTAGGGTCTACTAGTTTCAAGCGTATGCCTGGGATCGTTGGGAGACACAAAGGGGGAAGGGTATGAAAACGTTGAATGTTTTGTCGGTTGGTGGAGAGGTCAGCTTGATCAGATAGTCTAGTGGCATGATGCATAAAAGACTGCATCTGGATACGTCTTCTTCATTTCCAACCACCCACTAGTTTTCTAGCTGGGAGGTATTTATCCAGCCTTAACGTTATAATTTTTGAAAGTATAAAAGAAAAAAAAAAGCTTGTGCTAGAGAATGAGAAAATATTGATTTTAAACAAGACTTTAATAAATTATTATTCAGGAACATTTTGCGCATCGTTTTCTAACACTATATCTAAAGACCATGGGCGCCCGCAGGATTTTTTGTAAGGATGGAGGGGGGGGGGGGTGCAAGCTGCCACCTTTGGCTTTTTTTATAAGTCGTAAACTCAACATTATTGTTTTATTTTAAAGTAAAGAACGCCCCCTACCCACTCGAGCCTTCATACCTAATCGATATTAAGTGCACAGTAAATACTTCTTTTCCATGAAAGAAAAAAATTAGTAACTAAACACGTGAACAAAGTATTTACTGTTTACAACATTGTTAACTTTATCCGTCAGGCTCGTGCTTCCCTAGGTTCGATCAAACAAAAAGTGCAAACGTTGACTGTGGTTGCCGAAACTGTCTATAACTTTACTAATGAATTGCTTTTCGTCGTGATGCACAAGCTTGCAATACTCGCTTACCGGAAATGTGACTGCTGATGTACTGTTGGGCGGCCACTATGTTCAGTTTAGAATGACTGCAACATCAGGGAAACTGGTTCAAGAAAAACTGAATAATTGACAACAATGAAAAGACAAATCAGAAACAAAAGAGGAGGAGACATTTACTACACAAGTGGAGTTTGTCTGGTTTCTAAGAACCACCGAACAGTCAAAGATCTCAATGTTGAGACTTAAAGCTCAAATGGATTTGTGTAAGACACAAAGAGGTAAATTTAGCACCAACGCTATCAATAGGGACAGTTACGGAAAAAGAATTCTAGCCATCACGAGACAGCCTTGGCCGAGTAGTTTGTCCATGTCTAGACTGTACAATGACATTAGACACATGCAGTGCGTCTCTCTGAACCACAGGAATTAAACCAAGGAAGTCGAATACAATCGCAATCACCAAACCGAACGCTCAAAGACATCTGCTCAGTGCCTGAGATATCTGCAGTTTCATCACTAAAATACCCAGCATGCAGTTAATTCGTGATTCTGCTGCTCGTATTTTTTTTTGGTTTCTTGCTGGCAGTGCCCCGTTGATCTAAATCTGGAGATGGCCTATGAAGAACTTGCTTGTATCAATTCTATTGTAATTTGTAAACTCAGCAAGACGAAAGTAGATGTACACTCCTGACTTTGTTTCAAGAAACTATTACATTTGATCACATCGAACTATATCTGGCAAAGACTTTTCCTCCAAGGCGAAAAAAAAAACGACAACCAACAACCATCCTAGTGTAGACCTGAGAACGAATTAGTATTCACAATAAGTGTGTGGCCTTGTACGGCTCGAGAGATGCATTTTTTCCTTTTGCAACTTCTTGTGTGACTAAAGAGGCCAATCCTTTGTACTTTCACCTTTCTTTCTACTACTATTGTGTATGGCATCTGCCATCCTGGACCTTTTCTTTAGGCTCGCTCTCCATGGGGATCTATCCATCCCCACTTTTTCTCAGCTGTTAGTGTCCATTTTCAAGAGCTTCATGTCGCGTTTGCACACATCAGTATACCTTCGCAGTGGACGACAAGCGGCTCTCTTGCCTTCTGTTAAATCACCAAACATAATGTTTTGTGAAAGTCGACCTTGTGGTATTCATAATAACTATAGCTATGTGCCAATGAAAACAAATTGTCACGACTAACGCGCTATAGAATACTTCTAGTGCAAAGAATTGCAAGCTTATAATAAATGGTGGGACATGAACTACAGATTTGTCTATTCTAGTTACAATAATAGCATATCTTTACAACGGTACTGTACTTCAGAGGAAGCACTACTTGTTAAGTTACTGCACTAAATGATGGCCAACCATGTCCGTGCACCTCCAAATCTACATCTACATAATAAAAACAAAACGGATCTGGAAGATGTATTTCATTATCAAATAAAAAAATTAGCAAAATGTGGCTACTCAAAATCCAGAGGCGTGCACGTACATGGCTGGTCATCAATTCCTGAAACGCATAGGCTAGTCTAGAACTACATTAACCAGTGGAAGCACGACTTGTTTACTTGCTACTTAGACGTTGATGTAATGGTGAATTTGGCTACTCAGAATCCAGCACCACCTTGCATCCCCCTAAGAGCGAATATTATAAAGTCTAGTAGATTTATACATTCCCTTAACCAATATTCTTTCTCAATTTTTTTTTTAATCTAAAATTTTTTAGTAATTGAATGCAAAATAATTACTCTTTTAAGTTCCATGAAAGTATTGTCTTTGAAAAGAGTGTATTTAATGTTTTTATTGTTCTAGTTTTTTTTTTGGTTTATATTATTTGTTAGAAAATCAAAGTTTTATACTTGTGTTTTGTTTTTGCTTGTCACTGGTTTAGTCATGTTTATGTCAATGGCTTTAGTTTGAGAGAGCGATACATGAAAAGACCAAATATTATCTTCTCTACAAATGTAACTAGCTACTTACATATAGCTTCAACAAAATACAAATAACACAATTGGTTGACTTACCCGAGGGAATGACTTGAGTGGTCGAAGTTATTATTGTCGTAGATAACTGGGTTGTTGAACGTGTGGCTGCTGACTGGGTTGTTAATTTGACAGAAGTGGATGTTGTTTGCTGTGATGAAGTTTGTGTTGTTGACTGAGTTGTCGTAATAAATGTTGGTTGGGTGGTTGGTGCACTGGTTGCATCTGAAGTTGATGCAGTTGTGGGCTGAGTCATTGATGCGGTAGTTGGTTGGGTGGTTGATGCACTGGTTGCATCTGAAGTTGATGCAGTTGTGGGCAGAGTGATTGATGCGGTAGTTGGTTGGGTGATTGGTGCACTGGTTGCATCTGAAGTTGATGCAGTTGTGGGCTGAGTGATTGATGAGGTAGTTGGTTGGGTGGTTGGTGCACTGGTTGCATCTGAAGTTGATGCAGTTGTGGGCTGAGTGATTGATGCGGTAGTTGGTTGGGTGATTGGTGCACTGGTTGCATCTGAAGTTGATGCAGTTGTGGGCTGAGTGATTGATGAGGTAGTTGGTTGGGTGGTTGGTGCACTGGTTGCATCTGAAGTTGATGCAGTTGTGGGATGAGTGGTTGTTGCGGTAGTTGGTTGGGTAGTTGGTACGCTGGTTGTATCTGAAGTTGATGCAGTAGTGGGCTGAGTGATTGATGTGGTAGCTGGCTGGGTAGCTTGTGCACTGGTTGTATCTGAAGTTGATGCAGTTGTGGGATGAGTGATTGATGCGTTAGTTGGTTGGGTGATTGGTGCACTGGTTGCATCTGAAGTTGATGCAGTTGTGGGCTCACTGATTGATGCGGTAGTTGGTTTGGTGATTGGTGCACTGGTTGCATCTGAAGTTGATGCAGTAGTGGGCTGAGTGATTAATGAGGTAGTTGGTTTGGTGGCTGGTGCACTGGTTGCATCTGAAGTTGATGCAGTTGTGGGCTGAGTGATTGATGCGGTAGTTGGTTGGGTAGTTGGTGCACTGGTTGCATCTGAAGTTGATGCAGTAGTGGGCTGAGTGATTAATAATGTAGTTGGTTTGGTGGTTGGTGCACTGGTTGTATCTGAAGTTGATGCAGGAGTGGGCTGAGTGGTGGATGTGGTAGCTGGCTGGGTAGCTTGTGCACTGGTTGTATCTGAAGTTGATGCAGTTGTGGGATGAGTGATTGATGCGTTAGTTGGTTGGGTGATTGGTGCACTGGTTGCATCTGAAGTTGATGCAGTTGTGGGCTGACTGATTGATGCGGTAGTTGGTTGGGTAGTTGGTGCACTGGTTGCATCTGAAGTTGATGCAGTTGTGGGCTGAGTGATTAATGAGGTAGTTGGTTGGGTGGTTGGTGCACTGGTTGCATCTGAAGTTGATGCAGTAGTGGGCTGAGTGATTGATGCGGTAGTTGGTTGTGAGATTGGTGCACTGGTTGTATCTGAAGTTGATGCAGGAGTGGGCTGAGTGGTGGATGTAGTAGTTGATTGCGTAGCTTGTGCACTGGTTGCATCTGAAGTTGATGCAGTTGTGGGCTGAGTGATTGATGCGGTAGTTGGTTGGGTTATTGGTGCACTGGTTGTATCTGATGTTGGTGCAGTAGTGTGCTGAGTGGTTGTTTCGGTAGTTGGTTGGGTAGTTGGTGCACTGGTTGTATCTGAAGTTGATGCAGGAGTGGGCTGACTGGTGGATGTAGTAGTTGATTGCGTAGCTTGTGCACTGGTTGTATCTGAAGTTGATGCAGTAGTGGGCTGAGTGATTGATGCGGTAGTTGGTTGGGTGGTTGGTGCACTGGTTGTATCTGATGTTGGTGCAGTAGTGTGCTGAGTGGTTGATGCCGTAGTTGGTTGGGTAGTTGGTGCACTGGTTGTATCTGAAGTTGATGCAGGAGTGGGCTGAGTGGTGGATGTGGTAGCTGGCTGGGTGGCTGGTGCACTGGTTGTATCTGAAGTTGATGCAGGAGTGGGCTGAGTGGTGGATGTGGTAGCTGGCTGGGTAGCTTGTGCACTGGTTGTATCTGAAGTTGATGCAGTTGTGGGATGAGTGATTGATGCGTTAGTTGGTTGGGTGATTGGTGCACTGGTTGCATCTGAAGTTGATGCAGGAGTGGGCTGAGTGGTGGATGTGGTTGCTGGCTGGGTAGCTTGTGCACTGGTTGTATCTGAAGTTGATGCAGTTGTGGGATGAGTGATTGATGCGTTAGTTGGTTGGGTGATTGGTGCACTGGTTGCATCTGAAGTTGATGCAGTTGTGGGCTCACTGATTGATGCGGTAGTTGGTTTGGTGATTGGTGCACTGGTTGCATCTGAAGTTGATGCAGTAGTGGGCTGAGTGATTAATGAGGTAGTTGGTTTGGTGGTTGGTGCACTGGTTGCATCTGAAGTTGATGCAGTTGTGGGCTGAGTGATTGATGCGGTAGTTGGTTGGGTGGTTGGTGCACTGGTTGTATCTGATGTTGGTGCAGTAGTGGGCTGAGTGGTTGATGCCGTAGTTGGTTGGGTAGTTGGTGCACTGGTTGTATCTGAAGTTGATGCAGGAGTGGACTGAGTAGTGGATGTGGTAGCTGGCTGGGTAGCTTGTGCACTGGTTGTATCTGAAGTTGATGCAGTAGTGGGCTGAGTGATTGATGCGGTAGTTGGTTGGGTGGTTGGTGCACTGGTTGTATCTGAAGTTGATGCAATAGTGGGCTGAAAGGTTGATGCGGTAGTTGATTGGGTGATTGGTGCACTGGTTGTATCTGAAGTTGATGCAGTAGTGGGCTGAGTGATTGATGCGGTAGTAAGATGGTTGGTTGTTGCAGTTGATGATAAAAATATCCAAGTAGAAACTTGAGTTGTTGACTGCCTCAGTAAAAACGTTGCCGCTAAAGATGTGTAGTGCACTAACGATGCTACAGATATACTTGTTGAATCTTGGGATGGGACAAACATTAAAGAAGTCTGTAAAGGTAGCAGAACATCTGAAGAAATCAAGGGAGTCGGCAAGAATGAGGCTTGTGTTGATTGTTGATTTACAAATGATGATATTTCTTGTGAAGATTGCAGGTCTATTAAAGATGTCATTGTTTGTGACGATTGAAGGTTTATTGATGATGTCATTGCTTCTAAAGATTGCAAGTCTAATGTCATTGCTTGTGATGATTGCAGACCTATTAAAGATGTTATTGCTTGCGTAGATTGCTGACTTATTGAAGAAATCACTGGCTGTAAAGATTGAAACTCTTTTGAAAATGTTGTTATTTTTGACGAGTGTACGTCTATTAAAGATGTTATTTCTTGTAATAATGGAAGATCTATTGAAGATGTCAACTCTTTTGATGATTTCGTGTCTATTGAAGATGTTTCTGATTGTGAATATTGTTGATCTATTAAAGATGTCATTGGTTTTGACGCTTGTACGTCTATTAAAGATGTCATTAGTTGTGTAGATGGCTGATTTATTAATGATGTCATTGGTTGCACGTCGATAAAAGATGATATTTCTTGTGAAGCTTGAAGACCTATTAAAGATGTCATTGCATGTGAAGATTGATGGTCAATAAAAGACGTCATTGCTTGTGAAGATAGCAGATCGTTTAAAGATGTCATTACTTGTGAAGATTCCAGACTCGTTAAAAATGCCATAAATATTGATGATTGTAGGTCTGTTAAAGATGTCATTGCCTGTGTAGATTGATTATTTATTGAAGATGTTATTGCCTCTAAAGATTGCAATTCTTTTGAAAATAGTATTGTTTCTAGTAAAGTTTGCACGGATATTAAAGTTGTCATGTCATGTAAGGATTGCAAGTCTATTTCTTGTGACGATTGCATATATGTTATAGATGTCATTACTTGTGAAGACATCATGTCATTTACAGATGTCATTGATTGTGAGGATTGCAGATCTATTAAAGATGTAATAGCTTTTGTAAATTGATTATTTATTGAAGATATAATTAGCTGTGACGTTTGATAGTCAATAGAAGATGTCAATGCTTGTGAAGATTGCAGGTCACTTAAATATGTTGTTGCTTGTGAAGATTGCAATGCTATTGAAGATGTTATTGCTTGTAGCGATTGATTGTCAATAAAAGATGTTATTGCTTGTGAAGATTGCAGGTCTGATAAAAATGTCATTGGTTGTAAAGAGTGCAATATTATTGAAGATGTCATTGATTGTGACGATTGATAGTCAATAGAAGATATCATTGCTTGTGACAACTGCAGGTCAGATATTGATGTCACTGGTTGTAAAGAGTGTAATTCTATTGAAGATGTTATTGCTAGGGGCGATTGATAGTCAATAAAAGAAGTCATTGCTTGTTCTTTTAAAGTACTCAGTTCTTGTGATGATTGAAGGTCTATTAAAGATGTCTGTGTTTGTAATGATGTCAGGTATATTAAATCTGTTGTTGTTTGTGATAAATTTAGATCGATTTTAGATGTCATAGCTTGTGATGTTTGCATTTCTATTAAAGACTCTATAGTCATTAATGAATTTGTGTCAACTGACGACATAATTGCTGGGAATGATTGCAAGTCTATTGAAGATAATACAACATGTAAAGATTTTATACCTACTGTAGATGTCAGTGCGTATGATGATTTTAGATTTGCAAAAGATGACATTGCCTGTAATGATGATGTTATTGATTGGAATGGTTGCGCCTCTATCAAAGTTGATTCCGTTGCATCTGATGACTTCAAGTTCGTTAAAAATGTAATTTCTTGTAATGATTGAAGGTGTATCAAAGATGATTGCATATCTATTAAAGTACTTATTGAATATTCTGAAGAAAATAGTGATTGAATTGATAAAGGTGTTGTTCGTTGATCTAAAGACTGAGGTGGTAAAAATGATATTTGTAGATCTAAAGACTGAGATGGTAGAATTGTTATTTGTTGACCTAAAGACTGAGATGGCAGAACTGATATTAGTTGATCTAAAGACTGATATGATAGAACTGTTGTTTCTGGACCTAAAGACTGAAATTGTAGAATTGATATGTGTTGATCTAAAGACTGAGATAGTTGAACTGATATTAGTTGATCTAAAGACTGAGATGATAGAACTGATACTTGTAGATCTAAAGACTGAGATGGTAGAACTGTTGTTTCTGGACCTAAAGACTGAGATGGTAGAACTGATATTTGTTGACCTAAAGACTGAGATGGTAAAACTGATTTTAGTTGATCTAAAGACTGAGATGGTAGAACTGATATTTGTTGACCTAAAGACTGGGATGGTTGAACTGACACTTGTAGATGTAAAGACTGAGAAGATAACATTGTAAATTGTTGATCTAAAGACTGAGATAGTAGAACTGATAAGAGTTGATCTAAAGACTGAGATGGTAGAACTGATATTTGTTGACCTAAAGACTGAGATGGTAGAACTGATATTAGTTGATCTAAAGACTGAGATGGTAGAACTGATACTTGTTGATCTAAAGACTGAGATAGTAGAATTGATATTAGTTGATCTAAAGACTGAGATGGTAGAACTGATATTTGTTGACCTACAGACTGAGATGGTAACATTGTTAATTTTTGATCTAAAGACTGAGATGATAGAACTGTTGTTTCTGGACCTATAGACAGAGATGAGTGAACTGATAATAGTTGATCTAAAGACTGAGATGGAAAAACTAATATGTATTGATCTAACAACTGAGATGGTAGAACTGATTTTAGTTGATCTAAAGACTGAGATGGTAGAACTGATATTTGTTGTTCTAAAGCCTGGGATGGTTGAACTGACACTTGTAGATATAAAGACTGAGATATTAACATTGTTAATTGTTGATCTAAAGATTGAGATGGTAGAACTGATATGTATTGATCTAAAGACTGAGATGGTATAACTGATATTTGTTGACCAAAAGACTGGGATGGTAGAACTGATATTTGTTGACCAAAAGACTGAGATGGAAGAGCAGTTACTTGTTGATCAAAAAATTGAGATGGTAGAACTGATATTTGTTGACCTAAAGATTGGGAAGGTAGAACTGATATTTGTTGACCTAAAGACTGGGATTGTAGAACTGATATTTGATGACCTAAGGACTGGGATAGTAGAACTGATATTTGTTGACCTAAAGACTGGGATGGTTGAACTGACACTTGTAGATGTAAAGACTGAGATGGTAACATTGTTAATTGTTGATCTAAAGACTGAGATGGTAGAACTGAAAATAGTTGATCCATAGACTGAGATGGTAGAACTGATATTTGTTGATCTAAAGACTGAGATGGTGGAAATGATATTTGTTGTTCTAAAGACTGGGATGGTTGAACTGACACTTGTAGATGTAAAGACTGAGATGGTAACATTGTTAATTGTTGATCTAAAGACTGAAATGGTAGAACTGATAATAGTTGATCTAAAGACTGAGATGATAGAACTGTTGTTTCTTGACCTAATGACTGAGATGGTAGAACTGATATGTGTTCATCTAAAGACTGAGATGGTAAAACTGATATTTGTTGACCTAAAGACTGAGATGGTAGAGCAGTTACTTGTTGATTCAAAGACTGAGATGGTAGAACTGATATTAGTTGATGTAAAGACTGAGATGGTAAAACTGATATTTGTTGACCTAAAGACTGAGATGGTTGAACTGATATTTGTTGATCTAAAGACTGAGATGGTGAAACTGATACTTGTTGATCTAAAGACTGAGATAGTAGAACTGATATTAGTTGATCTATAGACTGAGATGGTAGAACTAATATTTGTTGACCTAAAGACTGAGATGGTAGAACTGATATTTGTTGACCTAAAGACTGGGATGGTTGAACTGACACTTGTAGATGTAAAGACTGAGATGGTAACATTGTTAATTGTTGATCTAAAGACTGAGATGGTAGAACTGAAAATAGTTGATCCATAGACTGAGATGGTAGAACTGATATTTGTTGATCTAAAGACTGAGATGGTGGAAATGATATTTGTTGTTCTAAAGACTGGGATGGTTGAACTGACACTTGTAGATGTAAAGACTGAGATGGTAACATTGTTAATTGTTGATCTAAAGACTGCAATGGTAGAACTGATAATAGTTGATCTAAAGACTGAGATGATAGAACTGTTGTTTCTGGACCTAATGACTGAGATGGTAGAACTGATATGTGTTCATCTAAAGACTGAGATGGTAAAACTGATATTTGTTGACCTAAAGACTGAGATAGTAGAACTGATATTAGTTGATCTAAAGACTGAGATGGTAGAACTGATACTTGTTGACCTAAAGACTGAGATGGTAGAACTGATATTTGTTGACCTAAAGACTGAGATGGTAGATCTGATATTTGTTGACCTAAAGACTGGGATGGTTGAACTAACACTTGTAGATGTAAAGACTGAGATGGTAACATTGTTAATTGTTGATCTAAAGAATGAGGTGGTAGAACGGATATGTGTTGATCTAAAGACTGAGATGGTAGAACTGATATTTCTTGATCTAAAGACTGATATGATAGAACTGTTGTTTCTGGACCTAAAGACTGAAATTGTAGAATTGATATGTGTTGATCTAAAGACTGAGATAGTTGAGCTGATATTAGTTGATCTAAAGACTGAGATGATAGAACTGATACTTGTAGATCTAAAGACTGAGATGGTAGAACTGTTGTTTCTGGACCTAAAGACTGAGATGGTAGAACTGATATTTGTTGACCTAAAGACTGGGATGGTTGAACTGACACTTGTAGATGTAAAGACTGCGAAGATAACATTGTAAATTGTTGATCTAAAGACTGAGATGGTAGAACTGATATTTGTTGACCTAAAGACTGAGATGGTAGAACTGATATTAGTTGATCTAAAGACTGAGATGGTAGAACTGATATTTCTTGATCTAAAGACTGATATGGTAGAAGTGATACTTGTAGATGTAAAGACTGAGAAAGTAGAACTGATATTTGTTGACCTAAAGACAGAGGTGGTAGAACTGATATTTGTAGATCTAAAGACTGAGATGGTAGAATTGTTTTTTGTTGATCTAAAGACTGAGATGGTAGAACTGATATTTGTTGACCTAAAGACTGATATGGTAGAAGTGATACTTGTAGATGTAAAGACTGAGAAAGTAGAACTGATATTTGTTGACCTAAAGACAGAGGTGGTAGAACTGATATTTGTAGATCTAAAGACTGAGATGGTAGAATTGTTTTTTGTTGATCTAAAGACTGAGATGGTAGAACTGATATTAGTTGATGTAAAGACTGAGATGGTAAAACTGATATTTGTTGACCTAAAGACTGAGATGGTTGAACTGATATTTGTTGATCTAAAGACTGAGATGGTGAAACTGATACTTGTTGATCTAAAGACTGAGATAGTAGAACTGATATTAGTTGATCTATAGACTGAGATGGTAGAACTAATATTTGTTGACCTAAAGACTGAGATGGTAGAACTGATATTTGTTGACCTAAAGACTGGGATGGTTGAACTGACACTTGTAGATGTAAAGACTGAGATGGTAACATTGTTAATTGTTGATCTAAAGACTGAGATGGTAGAACTGAAAATAGTTGATCCATAGACTGAGATGGTAGAACTGATATTTGTTGATCTAAAGACTGAGATGGTGGAAATGATATTTGTTGTTCTAAAGACTGGGATGGTTGAACTGACACTTGTAGATGTAAAGACTGAGATGGTAACATTGTTAATTGTTGATCTAAAGACTGCAATGGTAGAACTGATAATAGTTGATCTAAAGACTGAGATGATAGAACTGTTGTTTCTGGACCTAATGACTGAGATGGTAGAACTGATATGTGTTCATCTAAAGACTGAGATGGTAAAACTGATATTTGTTGACCTAAAGACTGAGATAGTAGAACTGATATTAGTTGATCTAAAGACTGAGATGGTAGAACTGATACTTGTTGACCTAAAGACTGAGATGGTAGAACTGATATTTGTTGACCTAAAGACTGAGATGGTAAAACTGATATTTGTTGACCTAAAGACTGAGATAGTAGAACTGATATTAGTTGATCTAAAGACTGAGATGGTAGAACTGATACTTGTTGACCTAAAGACTGAGATGGTAGAACTGATATTTGTTGACCTAAAGACTGAGATGGTAGATCTGATATTTGTTGACCTAAAGACTGGGATGGTTGAACTAACACTTGTAGATGTAAAGACTGAGATGGTAACATTGTTAATTGTTGATCTAAAGAATGAGGTGGTAGAACGGATATGTGTTGATCTAAAGACTGAGATGGTAGAACTGATATTTCTTGATCTAAAGACTGATATGATAGAACTGTTGTTTCTGGACCTAAAGACTGAAATTGTAGAATTGATATGTGTTGATCTAAAGACTGAGATAGTTGAGCTGATATTAGTTGATCTAAAGACTGAGATGATAGAACTGATACTTGTAGATCTAAAGACTGAGATGGTAGAACTGTTGTTTCTGGACCTAAAGACTGAGATGGTAGAACTGATATTTGTTGACCTAAAGACTGGGATGGTTGAACTGACACTTGTAGATGTAAAGACTGCGAAGATAACATTGTAAATTGTTGATCTAAAGACTGAGATGGTAGAACTGATATTTGTTGACCTAAAGACTGAGATGGTAGAACTGATATTAGTTGATCTAAAGACTGAGATGGTAGAACTGATATTTCTTGATCTAAAGACTGATATGGTAGAAGTGATACTTGTAGATGTAAAGACTGAGAAAGTAGAACTGATATTTGTTGACCTAAAGACAGAGGTGGTAGAACTGATATTTGTAGATCTAAAGACTGAGATGGTAGAATTGTTTTTTGTTGATCTAAAGACTGAGATGGTAGAACTGAAATGTATTGGTCAAATGGTTGTAGAGTTGTCATTGATTGATCTAAAGAGTTAGATGGAATAATTGTTATCTGTTGATCTATAGATTGAGATTTTAGAGTTGATATGTTATGATCTAATGATTCCTGCAAGAACTGCGATTTTAGACTTGTCGTTAACGTTTCTACAGACTTAGTTGGCAGCTCGGTATACTTTTGGTTTGATTCTTTTGATTGAGTGAGAGTCGAGTGTATTTGTTGATCCATTGACTCAGATAATAACCATGATGTTTGTTCTTGAAAGGTTGATTGAATTGGACCTATTGTTATTGGATAACTAACTGAATGATATGACAAAAACATTTGTTGTTTATCTGTTGATTGTATTGGTGACAATGTTATCGGTTGATTAATTGACTCATATATTAAAAACGAATTTTTTGATTGTATTGCAGAAATTGTAATTGGTTGTTCAACTACCTGATTAGACAAAAACGATTGTTGATAATTTGTTGGTTGTGTTAGAAACAATGTTATTGATTGATTGACCGATTGAATCAACTGTTGTTGTTGTGTTGATGGGTTTGGAATCAATGTTATATCTTGATTGACTGATTGAATGTTTGTGCTTTGTATCAATATCGATTGTTCATATTTAGACCCTAAGGTAATAAAGGATGTACTGTAGTTGAATGCTACGGGGGATTCAGTGCTCAGTTCACTGTTTAGTGCTGTCGTCTGTTTTTCTACTGTTTGTATAATTGATTTTAATATTAATTCTTCCATGCTAATTGTTATAGTATCCTCTTTGGATGCATACAACGTAACTGTTGGCACCAGTGTCACGCCACTTCCTAACTCTGTTTTATTTGGTAATGTCTTAAAAGTTGATGTTTCAATGACAAAAGTACTACTTGATGGTGTGGCCGTTTCCTTAGCTGTGTATACATTCGTCACTGTCTCATATGCAGGTAATTTGCTTATAGCATTAAACAGTGAACTGGGCGTGCTATTGATAGTTTCTGTTGCAATAATAACTGTTGTATCTTTCGTGGCTGTTTCAGTTGACTGTTTTAACATCATGCCAGTTGATTGTATTTCACTTCCAAATAATAAGCTATCAAAGGTGCTTAAAGTGAAAAACATTGATTGACTTGCTTGTAAGTTAAGTAGAGTAGATGATTCATTAATGGTGTCACTGTTCAGAACAATTGTTGCAGTTACTGATACATTTAGGATAGTAGTATGTATAGTTTCCATTGCAGAATTATTTGTAATGGCACTGTTATTTTCATCTAAGGATACATTTTCTAACGTCTTTGTAGCAGACCATTCCTTAAATGTTGGTGCAGAGGTGACTGTAGACACCATGTCTGTTAGGTCTAGACTGTTCCCCTCTGTTGATCTATTTGAAATAGGAGTGGCACTGATGGTATTCACGGCCAGAGATAACTCTATCGTTGAATCAGTGGTAACTGAAAGAGATCAATTGAAGTCCTGTGTTAGTATTGTCTTGCAAGTAACTGAAGTGATACCTTATAACCTTGTTTATATGTGCTAGGTTAACATTTCTAACTGTTTAGTTGCGTCTATTCGATAGCATTATTATACAAGTATAACTTTAAAAACATATATTATGGTTAGCACCAAGGAAAATAAACACTCCCGAGGATTGCTTTAAAGACAGATCATATTTTAGCCTACTGTAGTGAGCATCATTTTAAAATAAAAAGGCTGCATCTGATTTCTAGAAAAGACATCACACCAGACCTCGATATTATCTGCGTTACATTATGCAAAAATGTTTTTCATAGTAAATCGATCATTATGGGCCGTTTTTTCATGATGGACACCTGCTTGGTTGATGTGGTACAGAGAAAGAACATGTGAAAGTTTCCCCGGGGTGCTCGGGCTTTGGCCTCTCTTCTAATCCGAACGTCTTGGGTAACGAGCCATGAGTAATAGGAAAGTAAAAATTTACATCTGCTTGGATCTTTCAAAGACATATGTTTGCTCAGAAATAATAGTGTCTTTGATAACGTAATACATCTATACATACCTAATTGTGAGGTCACTAAGAAGGCCAGAACTCCAAGTGTTAACACTAGTCTGGTTGTCATTCTTCAACGTTTTAGAGAACCTACAAATACATGTGTCAGTTATCAGTAAAACTTTGTCAACATTCTAGGAATGGAATAAGACTACCAAATAATCAAAATACTTAAAACTTGATTTTGTTGGCCACGTTCCGTTTCATGAGGCTGTAAAGTCGGATTCTGGGGAGACATAGCCCTCCATATAAAACGCAGTGAAAGGTGACATTTGCTTTGGTAGAATAGGAACATGATATCCTTACTTTTGTCTCGTGTTTCTTCCAGAGCTGAAGCCACTGCCTCTTCACAGTCCATAGCTTTCTCTGTCCCCATCTCTCTCCACATAAGTGAGGTCTAGGACTTTCCAGCACTCAACGTTGATATCTACAGCTTTGAGACATCCATATCTTAAAGGTAAAGAGGACTAGTTGTTTTTTTTTACCACTGGGAGTTGTCCATAAAGGTTACATTTCCGGATACGTTCATCCTCCATCTGGCGGACTTGACCAAGCCAGTGCAGGCGGCGATGTCTGCAGATGGTGAAGATGCTGGGAAGAACCTTAAAGGAGTATCACGGTGTTATATAATTTCTCTATTTATGTAATGTGCAGGGTCAGACTATGTTTATTTTTATCCTTTATACAAAATCATTCTAAAAAAATTACAATAAATATCCCTGTCACAGACCTATATTTATATAATATCTAGACTGGAAAGCGGAAACAAATTCTTATCCGCAATTTATCAACTCACAGACCCATCTATACAGATTGTTATGTATTAATCACAAAACTATATATTCACGCAAATTCATGAAATAAAACCATTTCCTGCTAGTTTCCATAAAGATAAACTATTAAAATCCTAGATCGAAATAATTTACGTTTATTGATTTTAGTCATCTTATGTAAATTTAAATTGATTGATTTCCTAGATCTTTTTAGAATAAGTATCTAAAAATTGCAAAATAATAATTATGAGACGAGAGTGCTCTTTTTTCCGATGTTCAATTACTAGATCTAGATCTATATGTTACATAGGTTAGGGTTGGAAAAAAATACTTTACTCTTATGACTACTTTACAAAACAACACCTTGTTGCAACTTTTTTGTAAAGTTTCACGACATTTTTAGTAGTCCAGTCTAGATATACTATATATAGGTCTGTGGACTGTAAAACCTATTAAATAGAAATTTAAACAAAAAACAAACAGAGTATGTGTTCTAGTCTAGTTCAATTTTCAACACAGCTTGACAAGTACGTTTATTTATAATCCAAAAGTAAACAGCCTGTGCTAGTTGCGTTCCTTGATTTTGAAGTTGGAAGTCTTAAATATATACATAAAGGGGAATTTAAAACTAATGTCCGAAAAGTGTCTTAGAAAAAAAAACATTTTCCTTTTATTCCTAACATTTTTAGTTTCGTATTTTTCCTTCTCATCATTCTTTAAACCGAAGAGGTTTTTTGTTTTTGTTTTTTTAACTTTTCTTGTTTTCGTACCTGTCCCACATCATGTCTCCTTTTTTTGTGTCGATCTTTAACTCACAACGACACATACAAACGGTTCACTGGGCTTTTAGTGTCAAGCATTCATCAATGTTCAAATCACTGACTCTTCAAACGTAAAGGAGCTCTATTCTCTAACGGGTCGACATAATGAAAAAACAATCAACACGTTAAAAATCCTTTTTTTTTTAAAACTAGACTTATCTAAGGTGAAAAACTCCGCATTTACTACTATATCTACCAAGAATGTAGAATTTATTTCCCTTATTCGATATCAAAAATAAAAACAATAAATTACCGATATTTAATAGACACATTGGTTAATTTTGATTGATTCATGTTTCGTGAAGTAAAATAAATAATTGTTTAAAGTTTTAGTTTCATCCGGAAATTGGTGTGAAAGAATTAATGTCTACAATAATTTAAGGGGACAAAACCCTACATATTTAGCAATATCTGTGTATGCTGAAGGATAATTTTCCCTTGTTAGCATCAAACAAAATAATTAATTACCAGTAATAAATTGACTAATTTGTTAATTTTTTATCGATTCATGTTTTGTCTATGTCAATGAATAATTGTACATAATTTCAACTTGATCCGAGAATGGGTGTGGTCGAAATATCGTGTACAAAACTTTTATCAGACAGACAGGCAGACAGAAAGATTAAGCTGATGTAAGCTGATGTAAGCTGATGAAAGCTTGGTAACAACATACTTTTAATACTTATATAAGGGAAGAACTGTATATATAAAGCCCTATAACTCGGTACCCTACGATTCATTTTCCTTAATCAATTTCAAATTAGATGTTAAAAGTATATCACTTATTAATTTATTAATTTTTTTAATCGATTCATATTTTGTTAGGGGCAATAAATAATTGCGCAAAGTTTCAACTTGATCCCAGAAAGCGAAGTGGGAGAAATAAATTGTACCAGACAGACAGAGAAACAGAGTGACTTCATATAAGCATTGTAAAACCTAACCATATGTGTTTGATATAATGCAGAATATTTTACACTATTACCTAACTGAAAAGGGAGGCAGTACACATAACAAGAGGAATTAGAACTCATTAGACTAGCGCTTTATGAGTTCGACTTCTATGCACTTCTCAATGACGACAGGCTTATTCTGACACTTAGCTTCAGTCTCTGGCTGACAAATTAACTGCTGCTTGTCAGAAGTTCGGCTTAATATTATTTAAGCAAGACTAAGATACTAGTTCAGAAAACAAATACTGCACCTCAAGTAAACATTAATGGCCAATCACTAACAATTGTTGATCAACCAAAAGAAAACCGTTATTGAAATGCACATTTCTAGATAAAAAAATATGTATATAATATATTTGTTTATCAGTATATGTATCTGATATTTATTTGTTAAGAACTTGTATAACTACCTAAAAACTACCAAAGAACTGTAACTAAAATAAAAGTATAACTGCAATACTAGAAACATCGTTGTTTTTCAAAAATAATAACCGCAGGTGTATATTATTGATTTAGAAATGTATGTCTCATTATTTACTATAGAACACAACTTTTTGTCATGCACCATGTTAGGGGAGGGGAACACTTATCATACTCTTTAACACGAGCCTGCAAGTACCCTCGACGCCACTATCATAAATATTGTTTTTTTTATATCGATAGGGCTAGACTGAAGAGTTCCTTTAGCTGGCTGTAAACATGAGGAGTGTTCATAAAAATAAGTTATATAATAAAGTTAAAATGAAAATAATTCCTCCCTTACAAAGCTAAGAGGCTACTCCGAGAGCGACAGTTAGCTCTCAAAAACCAATGTAGAATTAATTAGGAAAAAAAAGTCCAGTGCATATATCTATTCAGAGTACGGAAGATTTTAGTTTGGTGATATAGATTAGGACTTGGAAATATTAAAAGGCAGTAGTCTATACTAGTACACTGGATCTAGTTATAGATATAGTAATGATGAATTTAGTTAGAGATATAGTATTGATAGAGTGTATACTTTGTATAAACGTATTTTGTATTATTTACATATGTAGATTGACACAATTCTAGCTGTCCAGCTAAAGACCAGTGCTACATAACGTTCTTGTAAAAAGTAAAAAGTAAAGTTTCCCTTTCAGACCTCGTGGTCTATAGGGCAGTGCATCTGTTGCTGTGGCCTACTAAGGTTTACGATGGTGTTATGATGCCAGCACAACGATCAACCGCCCCTACGTTTCCCAACTAATGTCAGGTACCCATTAAAGCTTGGTAGGCTCAGAGGCGCCCAAAGATCCCGAAATTAAAAATACCAGTCTTCACCAAGATTTGAACCCGGGACGCCAGTTCGGAAGCCAGGCGCTTTACCACTCAGCCTACGCGCCTCCAAATGCCTCTGAACGTCTAGTTATTTATTGAACTCGTTCTGAATACATTCGTGAATTTCCACCAGATTTCATTTTTTAAGATAATTTTATTATGAGAACTTATAGTGCCAAACGAGAATGTTCAGTATGTGGTTAATTAGCCAGTGAGTGTGACTGAATGTTATTTGTGTTACATCTATATTGTTACTGCTATAGTAGTAATGTTGAGATGAACTATTGTAGTCAAACTCAATTTCCACTTTGTTTGGACCAATGCAATGATCCTGTCCTATCGTTTTCCTCAATGATTTACATAAACTTTTAAATTTAGAATGAAATCGTTAAAGCGGTTTTCGAAATTCCGGTCTATCGCCCCAATTTTTTTTCTCTAGACACGATGTTTCTCTCGACACTATGCATTTCTCTAGACACTATGTGTTTCTCTAGACACAATGTGTTTCTTAAAGACACGATGACGTCATCTATACCAATGAGGAAGTGATTTTTAACAAACAAATAGTACATGTTTTATTTTTGACTTTTTTCAATGTTATAAAAATGTTAAAGTAATCAAGGTCTTCGAGGAAGTCTATTGTTTTATGGCCTGGCCATTGTAAAGATTTGTGTTAATTCTTAACATTTGTCGAAGTTATTTTTTTCTAAATATTGCATTATTTCCAGTTGTTCTTTCAGAATTGAATATTATTAAATCTTTATTCAAATATAGACGTGGGATGATTATTGGCATGGTAAGAACTCATGACCATCGATACAAAGGTCCAGAGCGCATGCGACACAACCACTCACTTTAGTTAGCGGGACTGTTGCCTGTTGTTGAACTGAGTGTGGATCTTGTTTTTTAAAGCATTTTTTAAAAGGGGAGGGGAAAGCGATCAGAATTCAAACTCATGGCTCAAGCCTTCTCAAGCCGACATACTAACCACTCTGCTACTGAGATAAATGGAGGTAGTGAGGTATAGGTAATTAGGTATAGTCTCAACGTGATCCAATATTGGGTGTCGGAGAAATAACGTTTACAAACTTTTTATCCGACAGACTAAATTAGTTGATATAAGTTTGTAATTAATAAAAAAAAACTTGAGTAGACCACCGGCAGAGAAATCTCGAATTGCGTTTGAGTTAGCAAACATCTGTGCACCCATCTAAAATAGTGTACCCAACCTTAATCTTTGGACAGAAGCCTTATTTTTTTAAAAATGTCGGAATAAGTCGATAGAAATATTTATTAAATATATTTTTGAAGTATGATAGTTTATATATTTATGTACCATATGAATTTGATGACTCATTATTAGACACTGCGATAAAGAAATATGAAATCGTTGATGACACTCTGCGCGTTAATCGTTGGCCAAAGAAACAGAGAAGTATAACTTCATCTGCTCTATAGATCGCATGTGGAACCTTACTCTCATTACAGATAGTATAATGTGTCGGTAAATGTATATATTAAATTGCTCTGTGTACATTATTAGATTATAAATGAATGAATGGGTATACAGAGAAGTCTTAGAAAGCCATAACATAATGATATAATAAGTGAATAATTAATGACTTACCGGTAACGTAACAAAAAATCAAATTAAATTTTAATCATTTTTATATAAATATTATTTTGTCTACGACACAGGATTAAGATTATAGTTCCATATTATCGAATAAAACATATGATGTATGCACCATTATAAAGTGAAATACTAAAAATAAAATAATCCGTTGAGAAGGTAATATTAAACAGTTAACGTTCTTTGAAATTAAACGACTATAGTTATCTGTCCTTTTCTTGTTAACCTGTCCCGCACTCAAAGATAATAATAGGCTGTATTCTAATTTTCTGAGAAGGGTGTCAGAAGGGTATGGGTCTATGAATAGAGTGACGTTCACTGTGTCAGGATGTGTCTAGCAAGGCAATGTATAACGGCTTAACATCCAAGTAGTAATCTCTGAAACGGATAGGAATCAAACCTGTAAATCTATTTGTAACTGTGTTGGCTGACGACTCCGGCACATCAAGAATTGTGGATATGTATTTTAATTACAAAATTTAGGTAACCTTTTTTGGCTCGCGCCTAAAAAAAATAAATAGAAAAACAAAAAATTTACAAATGTAAATATCAAATAATGGTAGCCAAACTGACGGGACTGGACATTTTTATACATGGCGGAAAAAATATAAATAGCAAGCTTTTTGGTGTATTCGTTGTACAAAAGCAGTGTTGATACGTTTTAAAGATGTCCAATAATAACATATGTACATCTATTTAGCACTGCAGAAAAATAAATAAAGCTCTTCCTGTTCTGAATTTTTTTTTTATTTCCCTTAGCAATTTCGAAGCAATATAATGTAGCAAAATAATTTTTAAAAAAAACAGATGCGGAGAAATGTGGTGACGATGTAATAGAGGTTAAAAAGAAAAAAGATCGGGAGAGATTTTGAAAGAATTAAAATGATCAATGTCAAGGACGCCATAGTCAAGCTCTCTGCTGCCAAATAAATACATTTCTTAGTGCTACAAGCGAACTAGGTAACGCACTGTATTCTAGGCCACTCTTGTTCTTTTAGCAACACTTTGGTATTCTACTAGCCCGGATAGACCAAACAAGCATGCAGTTTTTAGATTGGCCTTCCTACATGTATACAATGCTCCTTAGTAGATTTTTTTTTTGGGTAGTTGACTTTGTTTGTTTAATAAAATGTTCTAATCATTTTCCTCGCTTCGCAAACACGCACGCCAATACCGTGTCCAATAAACACGCTCTAGAATGTAGTCATCTCGCGATCCTCCCTAAATCCCCCTTTCTCGTTTCTCCCCACGACTGGGTCTACCAATAATGTAGATAACAGAGCCTCGCTGTCTTTACTCAACATAACAGTAAGCCCTTAGCTTGACTTCTAGCAAAGTGTATGTGTGTGTGTCTGTAAGTAGGAAGGTGTCTCGGCAAAAGTGGAAATGACTCTCCGATGGAATCCAATGAAAAGCTATAATGTTTTATTTATCACGTAGACAATAGTCATACATTTTATATGTTCAAATGAAACTGTTTTAATGTATCGTACCAATTAAGTGTAACAATTGACATTGGTGCCTTCAACTAAGAAATAAATGTTTTTTTGAGGTTTTTTTTTTTTTGTCATAACGAGTTGAATACGTAAGTATTTACTCTTTCTACCAAATAGAGTGAAAACTTAACTCACTCCACTTGCGCTGCCTTCGAAGGAGCTTGAAAATAATATGGAGAGAAAGAGTGTGCAATACTCAGATCCTAGTGCGAAAGGGCCTTCCCAGCATATCTACAGTCCTCAAGCAACGCCACCTGCGTTGGCTCTGACATGTTCGCCGGATGGAGGACAATCGAATCCTGAAAATCATTCTGTACGGGCAACTCGCGTCTGGACCAAGAAAAACACTGATCGCCCCCACCTCCGTTACGTGGATGTGATAAAACGGGATTTAAAATCAGTGCACATTGATACTGACCATAGGGAAGACATAGCCTTAGACCGCACTCGTTGGAGAGAGACGGTGACGGTGACCCTGAAAACTATGGACAGCGATAAAACATGGGCTCTTGATGAAAAGCGTATCATACGAAAAATGGCCAGCTCCTCTGCTACCAAAGCGAAAGCCACCTTGACATGCAATTTTTGTGGACTGGAGTGTCTCTCCAAAATAGGGCACATGAAAAAGTGTTCGAGATGAACCATAGTCGCTCTACGACTGAAGGAGTCCAATAAGAGCAGAACACACAAATTAAACAGTATGACAGTACCAAGCCATATTTTCAATCATGGAGACAAAACTATAAATAGCAAGTTTTGTGTGTGTGTGTCAGGGGGGGTGTATCCGGTGTACAAAATACGCTAGTATTAGCCTAGTATTAATAAGAGAAGTATTTTAATAAACAATATAATATTTTTGTGCCTTTAAAGCTCATAATAATAAGTTTTATCTCTTTTGATTGTAGCGTAAAGTTTTTTTTTACTATTAAGTTAACAATAAAGATATTTCAAATGACGTCATTGATTATTGTGTCATTTATTACCAAATCTCTCCCAATCGTCCTATTATTATTTTCCTACTTTTTCATTAGCTTCCATTATATTGCCACCACATTTCTTCATATTGATTTCTCTGTTTTTTTTAGCTTTTTTCTCTATTTTTACAAAGCACCGTGCTACAGTCTGGCAGAGGCTGCGGCGCTACTGATCCCAAGCTGTATCGGATATTTCGATCCTGCGTAGATAGGGGAGAACTGCTGTGTGGGCGACATCGTTCCGACCATAAACGAATCCCAGGCTTTGATCTCACTTAGCACGAGATAAACCATAGCCGTTCTACGACTAAAGGAGGCAACAACAACATATAAACTCACTCTGTCTTCTGTCTGTCTGGTAAAACGTGTGAACATGTTATTTCCCCCACACCCATTCTCGGATCAAGTTGAAACGCCCCACAGTTATTCATTGACATAAACAATACATGAACAGAATAGTAACGAATTGCACAATTAATGTCTGGTAATTAATCATTTTGTATAATAGCAACAAAAGGGAAAGGAATACTTCAGTATTCACAGTTATGGCTAAATGTTTTGGGTTTAGTCCCCTTAAATAAGTGGCAATGCTATTTCTCCCTCACACATTCTCCGATCACGTTGATACGTTAAACAATTATTTAATGTACCTAACAAAACATAAAATCAATAAACACAAATACTAACTTAGTCCCCTATTTATTGGTAATTACTTTTTTACATCGAATAAAGGAAATAACTTGTACATTATTGCTTGGTATAGTTTTAAGGATGGAGCTCTTCCCCTTGAGATAAGCTTTGTATTTTTTTGTTTTTTTAAGGATATATTTTTAATGGCTTGTTTTCTCTAAGCACTAAATAGGTTCTCAATAATCAATCTGTTATTTAACGCGAAAGTCAAAACCTCCTCTGCCTTGCGGCTATACCGAAACATGAGAAATGCATTGGAAAAATGAGAAGCCTGTGACTTTTAGGCAGCTTACAACATAAAGTGCTACACGATGCTGATCCCAAACTGTATCGGCTCCTGCCGTTCTTTTGGAGTTTGGAAAACTTAAAACTAGATGTTTGGAGGAGGGGGGAACAGCTTTAAGGGCGACATTGATTCGACCATAGTTAATGTCATGACTGTCATATTATTTCTTTCAAGTGATTCATGTTTTAAATAAATATTTAGATTTACTGAATGCTGTGTTTTCTGTTATACAAGCTTATTATTTTTTAAATAAGTTTATTACTTTTTTAACGCATTTAGTATGTATATAAGTTGAGTATAAGTGAAAACATATTATATAGGTGGAATATAATGAAGTATTCAATGCATAAGCATTTAATTAAAGGGAAACGTTTCTTCCTTGAGGCCTTGAATGAGAGATAGGTCTTTTACAAAACCATCAATTAGTCATTCACTAACCTCAGAACAAAAAGCTGAGAGAAGAAGCAGGCCTATCTGTAACTGACCAAACCCACCCATGCCACGTATGCGGCCAGATTTTTAAAGCGAGGATTGGACTTAACAGGCATCTTCGTTAATAGAATTTTGCGTTTAAATGTAAAATTTATTTATAAATTAGCCAAGAATAAAGAAGTAGATTAAACCTGATTAGCTGTCAGAATTTGGTTTTATTAGACATGGAATTCTGTGACCTCAACATTACATCAATATGTAGGTGTATTTTTTTCGATTTCTTTTCAATTTTGTTTTTAGAAATAAAAAAGCAATAAAAAAAGAGACAGACTTGTACTAGACTATCGCTAGACAGTTTCAACTACTGTCATTGATGCGGGAGTTGACTACTTATCTTCACAGCCAGCCCACTTTGAAAGGTGTATTTTCCTTTGTTCAACATTACAATGGCCGTGGTTCAGAAATCACTGAAGCGTGAAGAGGAGTTCCCAGGTAAGAAAACAATAAAAGCATGCCCTACATAGCAGCCTGGGAACCACGCCAACAGCTATAGAACCGTTTTCGTGTATTCTTGTTGAAAAAAAAAAGAAAATGCACTTAGAAATGATTTAGTACACATTTTGCAACTGTGAAATTAGGGTTAAAGATTTGATAATACAGTTAATATCATTTCATATTTTTCTTATGTACATTAGAAAGCTGTCTGAGTGGGGACAAGACAATAGCTTGGCGAGCTCCTTCAATGAATGTGGACTCGACACTCATAGCTGGAAAACGTTTGCCATTGATTGCTCTTATTGTTCGGAACAAGGATTCTTGGCCTTTCAAGCCCCATATTATTATTAAGTGGAAGCAAACCAACCGTCATAGCCATTGGATACAATTTGTATAAGCTTAGACAGATAGACAGTTAGCTAGATAGAAAGACAGACAGACAGATAGATAGATAGATAGATAGAGAGAGATAGATAGATAGATAGATAGATAGATAGATAGATAGATAGATAGATAGATAGATAGAGAGATAGATAGAGAGAGAGATAGTTATTCAAAATTATACTCTTGTACGTTCACAGACCGAATTGGAACTAGAAATCAAGAGATAAGTCTGCTCTATAAAATCAACAAGGTCTTATCTCTAGAATGGCAGATTTTTCGTCACATCGAGTCTATCAACAAAATCCATCATAACTTGTTGACATAAACTTTATCTTGTCATTTCTTTACATGTCATGGGCTTTTACTTTCAATCCTTTTTTTTTTTTTTTGTAGATTCTCTTCACCATGTGAACATTTTCTAGAGAAGCCTTACAAATAACACTTTCTAGTGAAGCCTTTAAATAACACTTTCTAGAGAAGCCTTATAAATAACACTTTCTAGAGAAGCCTTATAAATAACACTTTTTAGTGAAGCCTTTAAATAACACTTTCTAGAGAAGCCTTATAAATAACACTTTCTAGAGAAGCCTTATAAATAACACTTTTTAGAGAAGCCTTATAAATAACACTTTCTAGAGAAGCCTTATAAATAACACTTTCTAGAGAAGCCTTACAAATAACACTTTCTAGTGAAGCCTTTAAATAACACTTTCTAGAGAAGCCTTATAAATAACACTTTCTAGAGAAGCCTTATAAATAACACTTTTTAGAGAAGCCTTATAAATAACACTTTCTAGAGAAGCCTTATAAATAAGGGGAGGTATCCCTAGAGAAAATCGAGTTTTAACTAATAACATAATTAAGTAGATCAATCATTTTTCATTACATTACATACATTTTTATTGCTTTAATCGGTGTCTAAAACATGTTTTCTTTATGTTTTTGTAGGGCCTATGAGACAAAATCTTAATAAAATTTATACTTTAAACTCATTTTTCTCAAAATGTTAGTTTTTGCACATGTCATTATGCCTTTCTAGGAATTTCTCCTAAACTTGATAGATTTTAATGACATTAGAAACACTTCTTAAGGACATCATTTACTTTACTCGTACAATTTTTCAATATTTTATTTACTTTTTTTTAAAAAGTAATTTTAATTAATATTTATCCTGTTTTTTTAGGTCTAAAATATACTAAAAATTCAAAAAATTGTAAAAAATTTAATATACTTATATCTTTAATTCCGATGTTGTACCAATTTAGAGAATCCTTTTTTCTTATCTTTTAACTCAGTTTCATGTATTTTTGATCAATAGTTTTTACAAAATTCAGAGTTTTAATTTGTATACAATAAACAATATGGCCGCCGTTACCATGGAAACCATCATTCAAAAACCTTTTTTTTAGCATTATTTATTTTAGAATATCATTATATGTTACCATAACAAACTTCAAAAGGCCTAGCTTTAGAAATAACAAAAATAAGATTTTCAGGGATACCTCCCTTTATAAAAAACACTCTCTAGAGAAGCCTTACAAATAACACTTTTTAGAGAAGCCTTACATATAACTCTTTTTCAAATCGAATATCCAAGGCTTAGTTTCAATTATTATACTCATACATCTTGACTACTAAAAGAAATATATATATATTCTTTTTGTAAACTTGTAACACTTTCTTATAAGCTAACATTTTATTATTTTATGTAAATTTAGCGAAAGTTTTCTTCATCATGAGTAAAAAGTCTATAATGTAACACTTGATTGGATTTAACATCCTCTAACATCATCTCACATACAAAATGTCTCCTTAAAGGTGCATACATTGTATGTCCAATATGTGTATCAACCTTTATAAAAAGGACATTTAAAAAAAAAGTTATTTTTTAAAAAGAGGTTCACAGAAAGAAATAACTGTTTCCTTGAAACAATGCCTCGAGGTCTGGTGTGTACACAAATAGGCTGATGGAACAACACAGGAAGACGCTAGAGGTTATTAAAATAAGTGTACTGGTATTTCTTAACTCCCTTGGTTTACATATGTAGTACTGTGAATTTACCTTTATGTATTTTATGTCAGGTAAAAAGATAGATGGATAGATAGATAGAGAGGGAAGATAGATACATACATAATCAGAGAGACAGATAGATAGATAGAGTTTGTGGACATTTGCAGTAAATTGTCAGTAAATACACCAAAAGTTTGTAATTCGCTCCCCATTGAGCTTAGACCAGACTTATTATTCCTTACATTCAAGAAGATAATAGGAAAACACTTGTTTTAAACTCATCCAGAATACTTTGCTTTTTGGTCTGTTATATTCTCAAAGTGCATTGTCCTACATTATTTTTGCTAATTAACAGCACCTTCTAATTTCAACTATTATTCGTTGAGCTTGATGCCCGAGTAATTTACTTTGTATCCTGTTTACATTTGACAAAATTGTAGGGGTTGATCTGCAGTTTTTTTTTTTGTTTTTTTTTTCAGAAATTTAGAATGAGACGATTTTTTAATTCTCTCAAACTCATTTTCATGGCTTTTTAATTGCGATCTGAATTTATGTCTTTGGAATAGAGTTTTACTTCTGCTAGTGAATGAATACCTTGTCTATATGCTACGATACCTTGTCTATACGCTACGATACTTTGTCTATAAGCAACAATACATTGTCTATACGCTACGAAACATTGTCTCTACTCTACGATACATTGTCTCTACTCTACGATACATTGTCTCTACTCTACAATACATTGTCTTACTCTACGATACATTGTCTCTACTCTACGATACATTGTCTCTACTCTACGATACATTGTCTCTACTCTACAATACATTGTCTTACTCTACGATACATTGTCTCTACTCTACGATACATTGTCTCTACTCTACGATACATTGTCTTACTCTACGATACATTGTCTCTACTCTACGATACATTGTCTCTACTCTACGATACATTGTCTCTACTCTACGATACATTTTCTATACGCTATGAAAAGTTGTCTATACAATACATTGTCTCTACTCTACAATACATTGTCTCTGTTCTACGATACACTGTACTTAAATCTGCTGATGTTACGGTACAACGAAACAAGGCGTTTCGTCGCGGGACATCTTCGTTCATTTTAGAATGTCTTGTTACAAAGAATAATACAAATCTGTGTTTTGTTTCTGTGTTTTTGAGACAACATATTTTAATGAGAACAATTTCTATTTTTTGTCCATTGAATATTTGTTTTGTAAGAATGTGTTCAAAATATAGTCGTCTCGCTTACTATTAACACAAGTTCTACTTTAAGCCTTTTTTAATTAAATAACAGCATAACATTGTTTTGTTTTTAAAATTACACTTAATCTTATTCAGACTTTTATTGCAATTAAAATTTAAGTTAAAATCTTTAGCATATTATTAACAGATATTAAAATTTATTATGTGAATCATAGATTGTGGATCTGTGTATTACAAATAACAGTGTAAGCAAGTTTAATATATTCTTTTCCAAAGGTGTTAGTGGAAGATGTGTCTCGAAGCACTTTGTAAAGTATTGCAAGTCACTTCCAGACATTGTTCGATGTTCCCAGGATCTCAGGAATATTTCCTCGCATGAATGAATCTATAGAACTATAGGAGAATCTAAAAATGTCATGAACACACTGAAAAGCATGTTAGGTCTAGGTCAGTCTCTGCATTTTTCTTGCAAAGCATGGATTCTAAGATTTAATTATCAAGTCATATCCCATTGTGATAGTCTTATTACTTTACTTTTAAAAAAGTGTAGAATAAAATATGACCTAGTAGAGGTGTGTATAAGATCAGTAGAACTAGAATGTATGTCACTTCGACATATTTCTTATTATCGAATACCAAGTGTTCATTTTGAAGAAGTAGGATTTCAAATGAACAACTTTAGTCAAAACTTATAAATGTAACTCAGTGGTAATAGTTGTTTTTTTTAGATTTATCTTATCTTAGAGCTGGAAATTTATGTTTCATTAGGTTGTAGACTTTCTATCTATATCTTATTCCTAGAGCTGGAAACTCATACTTCAGGCTTGGTGGATGCTGTGGGTAAACTCTGTCATATACACAATACAACAACAGCCAAACAGTTAAAGAAACTTTTACAAACTGATGATTTGCAAGGGTTGGTTAGTTTTGGGTGCTATTTTTACAATACCTCTATTCAAGACACAACTTCACAGAACCTGGATATGGATGTCAAAAATGTTTCTAACGATTTTCCTAAAAATTTAACTTTTGATGTATATTGCTTAAAAAAGAATTAATAGCTCATTGGCCACACTGGGAAAACTCTAGTTTGACAGTTATTTTTCAAAGTAAAAAATAAATAAATTTAAACTTGGCTATAAAAAAACATGGCATAGTCAGACATGGTGTACTGATAACTGAGTAGTTTATTCAATTTAATGATAGATTATCTACGCTTTGCTTATATTTTTACATAAATCTAACCTTGATTACAGTACATCTGGAAGTAGATCTAGATCTATACTACATCTTAAGAGTTCTAAATTTAAAAAAAAAAAAGAAATTTGGTAAATTTAATCGCTGCAATTTCGATCTTGAAAATGGCTTTAGTTGTCCTAGGCTAGGGTTTGTATTTCTACGTCATGTTACGTCTCGAGAGACTATCTTTTCCCTTTGCAACTTCTTGTGATTACATGAGAGATGAACCTCCTATTGAAAACAAAAAAAGAATAGAAAGGATCTTGTCATCACCAGGCGCCGTGACACTTTCTCCCATCTTTCTACTACTGTTTGTATAGCTTCTGCAATCAGGGACGCTTCCTCTATGCTCGCTTCATGTGGATCTATTCAGTGCCACTTTTTCACAACCCTAAGCGTCGATTTTGAAGAGCTTCATCGTCGGTACACCTTAAAGAACTCCATTATCATCTTAAATATACCTATTGTAAAAATACCAAATTTGAACACTATGTGCATATTGTACTACTAATGTTTCAGAACATTAGCAACATTCTGCTTAGTTGTCTTGTCTTATTCTATTTAAATATATGGGTTAACTTTGTACACATTTCATTGAGAAGATGAGACAAAAGTGTTAAAGGGAGATAAGAGACCCCCCCCCCCCCCCACATACACACAAACACACATGCTAAGGAGGTAAGGATGTACAAATGCTTGTGAATGTGTTTGTTTATTGTCATGAAATGCTGATGGACCTTGTTGTATCACGTTCATGAGTTACAAGTTTACACAGTCGAGTGTAAGATTGCTAGTTACGTTTTGTCTGGAATAACGGTTCTCAAACGCTTCTTGATTGTTGAAGTTTGATATCAATACATTTTAAGCGTTAAAACACTTTCCAACACTTTTACAAAGCTCTTATCAACTGTCTGTCTGTCTGTCAGGTATAATGTGTACACGATATTACTCCTACACACATCAACAAATCAAGTTGAAACGTCGATTATTCATTGACTTATACAAGACATTAATTGTTAATTGTGGAGACATGAGTGGATGACGCTCAATTCTTAGTATGAAGTTAGTTTAATAATATTCTCGTTTGAATGACTTCTCTATGGGGATTTACTTATTATTGTTGGGTTACTTTCATGTTTTAAACTTCAACTCGAGGATCACAATCATTCAGGGAGTTAAGTTATTGAGATTAATGAAAAAAAAATTATATTCTGTCAATGCAATGATTTTTTTATAATAACTTTTTATGTACATACATTTCAGTGGGACTCATGGATTAGTACATCATTGAGAAAGTTACTGATGAATAGTTTATGATGCCTCTTGAAAAACCAGGAAGTCGTATACGTTTCAGAAATGTACCTAGTGAGATAGCACAGGAACCGCAAAACTATATTAGTCCCGTATAAATACAGGTAGTGTCACATTTATCTTGTTCAGTTGCACTTGTTTCATGATGGATTAGCTCGGCAGACAAATTGTTTTTTTTTTGTCCTTTTATTTAGGTCTACGTGTTTTGTCTGTTTCTGATGTTTGTCTTATGTTTGTAAATCCTAATAAGATGCCAAATTTTAGTGTGTTCAATCTAGGTCGATGATTTCTTATCGATATGCTTTCACAACGAGTATAGATTTGCATGATAGTATAGCAAACATTACCGACACACGTTACCTCCGTGAGGTGGTCTAACTTCAGCCTTGATCTCTTTGAAGTGGTCTAGCTTCAGCCTTGAACTCCTTGAGGTGGTCTAACTTCAGCCTTGAAAGGTTGAAGTAGAACATGTACCGCAAACCTAATGCGACGCTCTGTCACAACCTCATTAAGTGTTCGACATAGGATTTCCATGTTTGAGACCCAATCTGGTAGCTGACTCCCAAAACCCGTCTCAGCCATTTTTGTTGAGCCACATTTAGTCTTTTCTCAATTTTGACAGATGACTTCCATGTCTCACATGCATATGTAGCAGTTGGAATGATGATTGTGTTGAGAAGGTGTATTTTTGTCTCGAGTCCAATGGCTTGGCTAGTCCAAATAGGCTGCAGCCTTTGGAAAATGCTCCCTGCCTTTCCTATTCGGCACGCTTCATCATGGTAGGCATCTCCATCATTTGTTATGATGCTGCCAAGGTACGTGAACTTGTCCAGCTCTTCAAGCTTTGATTCGCCAGGTTTGACGGGGACACCCTTTGCCTTATATCCCACTCGCATAATTTTAGTCTTATCCAAGTTTATGTCTCTCTGTCTAGGCTCTCCGTCATTTCTTGAATGCATGTATTTGTAGCCCCGAATAGTGCAACATCATCAGCCAAGTCCAAGTCAGTCAATCAGAGATGTTCACGCCATGGAATACCAAAGATTATCTGGTTCATTGCTCTCCTTATTATGTAGTCGATGGCTAGGAGGAAAAGGAAGGGAGATAAGATGCACCCCTGTCTCGATTGTAAAAAAAAAACTGTTGTTCCCTTTTCTGTTTTAATGCAGCACCTAGACTGACTGTAATGGTGTCGTAGGATCTGGACGAATTTTTCTGGGATGCCTTATTCTCTAACTATTTTCCGTAGTGATTCTAGGTGGACACCATTAAACGCTTTTTTAAGTCCACGAAACTGATCGTTAGCCTTTGTTGGTACTCAAGACTGTTCTATGATATTTCGTAGAACGAAAATCTGCTCTGTACATGATCTGTCTGACAGAGAGGAGAGTAATGCCCCTTCAGTTGTTGCAGTCTACCAAGTTGCCCTTTTTTGGAAGCTTTACAATTACTCCCTTTTGCCAGTCCTCAAGGACTATTGAAGTTCGCCAACAGAGATTTAAGAGATTAGTCATTCTGTTAACTGTCCCCCATATTTTAGCATTTCTGCTGATATTATGTCTAGCCCTGGTGCTTTGTTATTCTTTAGCACTGCAATGGCCATGGTAACCTCCTCAGCAGTTATTGGGTCTGTCTTTACCTTGAGATCATTGTCCGGAGAGGGGTCCTTGAATGTGTAAGTTAGGTCTGGAGACGGTTGGTTAAGAGTCTCTTTAAAGTGCTCTATCCATCTTGCATCCTGTTCTTCTTTTGTTAACAAATTTTTCCTTGCTTGTCTTTTATCGGTGCCCCATGTCCACTCTTTGCTCCAGTGAGATCTCGGACAATATGATAGAGAGTTTTTGTGTCAATTATGCTTGCAGCTGCTTGTGCCTCTTGTCCCTTCTGCTCAATCCATTCCCGTTTATCTCTTTACTTTCAGATCTGCTTCCCTATAGGCTTCTTCCGCTAGGCTGCGATCCTGTGTTTCATTTTTCTGATCTCGTCTACGTTTGGCCTCTTTCCTCTCATCTATCAATTTCCATGTTCTGTCTTGTATCCACCGTTCCTTGTATGAAACTCGCCTCCTTCCGCGCACTTAATAGTGGTATCTTTGAAGTTAGCCCATTCTTCTTCAAGGGTCAGTATATCTGCAAGAGCCTCAAAGCGGTTCTTTAGTAACAATTGGAACTGTGCTGCAGTATTGCCGACTTTAAGCTTCTCGACATGAAATGGGCGGTGTGAACCTCCCTTTAAAAAAAATCAATATAAAATATGCAAATATCCAATACAAAATGACGTGCCTTTTAACTATTTGTACGTATCTTATTAAAATTGCTTTAAAAAAAATAAGGTTTTCAAAACCTCGCTGCATGTAATTAGACTGAATTATGAGGAAAAACAATAAGTGTGTAATTGTTAAAGTGTGTGTGTGTGTAGTCTCATGTGGCAGTCTGACCAATGACCTCCTACTTAACAAGAGGATGGACTGAATATGGTTTATTTTTCAAAGGATGACATGCCTAATAAAAAAAGACGACTAGATGAAACCAAGCAAGATTTGAGTATTTGCTGTGACTATTTGCTAAGCAAAGGAGAAATTTAAAAGAGCAAAAAATAATTCTCTACTATTTTCTTTGTTGGAAACCTGACATAAGCTTGGGAGAATAATTTAAGTTGGTCACTCTGCTGGTCCCATGCCCCCAATAGTTTATCTCAAAAAAGAATAAATGTACACAACCAGCCACATTCTAGGCTTTGAAGTAAAACTATTTTAACTATATACTAATTAAAAAGTACATTTATAAAAAAAGGAAACTTATGCCATTTTTTTCTTGTATTATAACTTTGAATTATTTATTAAGTTTACAAAATACAAGGTAATGCTTTGAAATTATCTTTCACACAATCTCAATTAAATAAGTGTAAGCTATTAATAAACATGCTTTATAGAATACAAAGAGTCTAAAAGTTCGACTACGAACAAATGACAAACACTTTATGACCAGCATAGAGTGTCCATGACCAGCATGGTTCTGACAAAGTTATTCTTCTTCCTAGTAAACACAGATAACCAAATAAACTTTTCACATTTATAAGACTTAAGGGGAAAAAAAAAAGATTTGCTTTAGTAGATATGGCAGGAGTAAAAGTTTACTCCACATAAACATTGGCATACACACAAAACTTAACATTAACCACATTAACAAAATGTGTAAATATATGTCCTTTTTCAACATTTCAATTGTTCTCTTGTTTATCTAATCTACATATACAAATCTATACAAAGAAATGTACAATAAAAATTTTCGATATTAAACACTATTGTATTGTAATACACACATTCAAGTTGTATTTTATATCTAAATTAAAAGTCAAGATTAATGACACAAATCATACAAATTTGAAACAAGTCATTCAAGTTGTGATATCAGAGTCCTTTCAAAAAATGTTCCTACAGTTTACTGACAGAAATATACTACCTGCATTACTACCTACTACAACCCATGCACCTTCAATTAGTGAGTCAATGGACATAAAGTAACAAAATGTTTGACATTGAATCATCACAAACAAGCTGATTACATATTTCTGTTGTATTAACCATGTAACAAAAAAATAAGAGACAACTAAGACAATTATTTTACCCAAATAATTATTTTCAAACTAACATAAACCAGTTTTACATTTTGTGTGAACTTTTAAATGGGTCTGTTAGGAATATATTAGGCACTATGAATGGGTCAAATTTAAAAGACATGCATAGACAAAAGTTTGTAAATGAGAGAGTTGACTTATTATGGAACATCAAATGTATGAGTTAAATATAATGAGGTGTGACTGTATTAATAAATATTAAGAATAAAAACATTAAAAGAAAACATGTTAGGAATCTTTTCAAAAGCAATGTTTGAATATTCAATCTGTAAAGCCAGCATTTTATTTAGATTAAAGATCTTATCATCAAACTAAAGTCTCAAGTTTACATGTCAGTATAGCATAATTTTTTATTTCAGTAGAATTATCTGCTAGCAGTGATTGTCTTGTTACCACTCAGACCTACACATATATCTTTACATGACACTAAATGAAAGATATTGAGCCACTTGTTAAAAAAAAATTGAAATGATTAAAAAATAAAAGAAAGGAAATAAGTAAATTATTTTTACAAATATATGAAATTATAATAAAGTTCAATAACAGTGAATGAAAGAAAAATTGTGTTCACATTAAAGAAACAGTGTTACCATGAAAAAAAAAAAAGAACATTGTGAAATTAAAGTCAAGCCAAATGTGCTTTACTGACAGTGAAACAATGACAGCAAATACTTAGCACCTTTGAAACTGGGACTTTGGGTTAGATGGAGGAGCTGGTCAGCTTAGTTGGGTAATTCATCTGGGGCACTCTATTGCCCTGCAGATATAAAAAATTGAGTAATAGATAGCATTCTTTTGGACTACATAACAAAATCAAGAGAAAGACCTTAAGAAATGGGGCACTCTTTTGGACTACATAACAAAATCAAGAGAAAGACCTTAAGAAATGGGGCACTCTTTTGGACTACATAACAAGGTCTTATCTTATCTTATGTCAATAATTTAATATATTCATTATTTAAAAGTAAGAAAAGGAGTTAGTTTCATAAATTAATAATCATTAAATTACAGATGACTTCCAATCTAACATTTCACATACAAGTGAAGGACACACAATACTTTAAATCATATCACTAAATGTCAAAATGTTACACAGCACAGAACTTGGAGCCACTTCTCTCAAAATTCAATAGCACTTACTGGAATGCTGTCCATTTGGAAGTGCAAGTATCATCTTCATGTATGCTAGATTACAGTCTGGTAGAATACCCCTGAGGGATTTACAAAATTGAATATCTTATCTGATCATATATAATACAGACGTTACTTAAAAAAAAGATGATGATTACATCCTATGCGTCACGCATTCAGTCATGCATATAAACCAATGACTTAAATTCTGCCAAGTCACTAGTTTTCCTGGCTAGCTCTGGCAACCCATTCCATGCTCTAATAGTACTAGGGAAGAAGAAGTATTTGTACAAATTTGTCCTAGCCTATGGGATGAGGAATGTGCCTTTATCTTTGTGTTTGAAGATTAAGGTTCAGTGTTTTAAATATAATTGCTACTTTACTTTTGAGTCTTCTGTCCTGAAGGCTTTCTAAATTTAGTGCTTTTACTAAAGGTGTTATTCTAGTCAAATGTGAATATTCGTTTGTTATGAATCTCACTGCTCTATTTTGTGTCTGTTTCAGTTTCTTAATGTTTTCTTGAGTTGAGGGGTCCCAAACAGAGGATGCATATTCTATTATTGGCCTAACCAAGGTTAAATATAAATAACATTATAGTTTTATGTTCTTATTTGATTAATAGAAATTTCTTTCAATAAACCCTAATGCTTTGTTTAATTTTTTTATAGTTTCATCAATATGGGGACTCCATGACAGTTCTTCATTTATTATAACACCTAGGTATTTTGCTTAATAAGTTTGTGTTACTGGTTTACCATGAATAAGATAAGTAGAATTAATTTGTTTTGGTTTTTTTAGTTACTCTTATTAACTGACATTTTTCTGGGTGGAAAGACATGCTCCAATTTGATTCCCATTTCTGTTATTCATCTAATGCTCTTTGTAAAATTTCTGTATCTTGTGTTGTTTTTATTGTTCTATATATTATGCAATTGTCTGCGAATAAACTGACTTTTGTTCCTGAACTAATGCAATTTGGTTAATCACTTATGTAACTTAGTAGTGGACCTAAGACTGTTCCTTGAAGCATGCCTGAGTTTACTACTATTGGTGATGATTTAGAGCCATTTATTATTACAGTTTGTTCTCTCCCTATCAGAAAATCTTTAATCCACTGATGCAGTGGACCATTAATGCCGAAATATTTTATTTTTTTAAGCAAACTATGGTGGTGAACTTTGTCAAAAGCTTTGGAAAAATCTAGTAAGATAGCATCTATTTGCTCACTGTTATCTAAACCTTGTGAAAAATCATCAATTAGTCCTATTAGTTGTGTTTCACATGATCTATATTTCCTAAAGCCATTTTGGTATGCAGTAAGGACATTTTGTTTGTCTAAGTGGTGATTGATGTTGCTACATATTATGTGTTCCAGGATTTTACATGTGATGCTGGTAAGTGATACTGGTCTGTAGTTTCCTGGGTCTGATTTTTCTCCTTTTTTAAACAGAGTGGTGACATTAGCTTCTTTCCAGTCCCTTGGTACTCTCCCCTTCTTAAGAAAAGTATTTTTGCTTAGTTCTTTGAGTAATCTAGCTGGAATACCATCAGGTCCAGATGATTTATTAGGTTTGATGTTGGCTAAAAGTTTTTGGATTCCCTGTTCTTGTACTTCTATATCTCCTATGTTGTCTACTTGGTTCAAATTAAGTAATATGTCTTTGTCTCCTGGGGTGGAGAATGCTGATGCAAAGTATTTGTTTAGGATGTTAGCTTTAGTTTCATTAACATTATGTGTTCTGCTGTCTTCTCCTTTTAATAGCGCTATGCCTATTGTTTCCATTTTCTTAATGTATGACCATAGGTTTTTGTTGTTATCTTTAGATATTACATTGTTTATGTATTCACTTTGCAGCTGTCTGCTTACATTTTGGGTTAGGTGTTTAATTTTTATGTACTTTTTATAAACTCTTTCTGCCTTAGTTTCTTTAAATTTTCTATATAGGTTTTCCTTCTGTTTACGAAGCTTCTTTAATCTATTATTAAACCAGCATTTATTTATTTTGTTTGATGTGTATTTAGTTGGTATATGATTTTCTATTATGTTTTTAAGATAGTTTTTTATGAAATTCCAGAGGTCATCGACTGGTTGGTTAATGTCTTTTTCTGATAAGAATGTTTGTTGGAGGTTTAATTCAGCTTGTTGTAGTTGTGTTAGGTTGCATTTGTTCCAGAGTAACATTTTTCTTTTGGGTTTTATATTGGCTACTGCTTTTATCTGACTGTGTATTTTTATGATCTCATGGACTGATAGACCCGGGATAATATCATAATCTACTACTAATCCAGGTCTGTTGGTTAAGAAGAGATCTAATGTGTTGTTTAATCTAGTTGGCTTTTTAATGATTTGATCTAAACTTAGGTTGAGTAAAGTTTCTATGAAAAGCTCATTTATGTCCTTAAGGTTTTGGTGTTTATCTATGGTTAGTGTTTTCCAATTTATATCAGGTAGGTTGAAATCACCTATAATCCAAAAAACTGCATTTTGATTTGTTTCTTTAAGTGTAGTAAACTGATTACATAGAATTTGGTGGTCTGTAAATACTGCCTATTATTAGGGATGTTGAGGTGGTATTAATTTTACAAAATGTTGATTCTATATTTTTTGATATTTTTTGAGTTAGGTAAGGTAATTTCTTCTGCTATCAGAGTGTTTTTTTTATTGCTAAAAGAGCTCCTCCATGATTATCAACCCTATCTTTTCTAAAAATTTCATAATTATTATTGAAAATTTCTGCATTATAAATTTCAGGATGTAGCCAAGACAGAACATGGAAATTGATTGATGAGAGAAAAGAGGCTAAACGTAGACGAGATCAGAAAAATGAAACACAGGATCGCAGCCTAGCGGAAGAAGCCTATAGGGAAGCAGATCTGAAAGTAAAGAGATAAACGGGAATGGATTGAGCAGAAGGGACAAGAGGCACAAGCAGCTGCAAGCATAATTGACACAAAAACTCTTTATCATATTGTCCGAGATCTCACTGGAGCAAAGAGTGGACATGGGGCACCGATAAAAGACAAGCAAGGAAAAATTTGTTTACAAAAGAAGAACAGGATGCAAGATGGATAGAGCACTTTAAAGAGACTCTTAACAAACCGTCGCCAGACCTAACTTACACATTCAAGGACCCCTCTCCGGACAATGATCTCAAGGTAAAGACAGACCCAATAACTGCTGAGGAGGTTACCATGGCCATTGCAGTGCTAAAGAATAACAAAGCACCAGGGCTAGACATGATATCAGCAGAAATTCTAAAATATGGGGGACAGTTAACAGAATGACTGATCTCTTAAATCTCTGTTGGCGAACTTCAATAGTCCCCGAGGACTGGCAAAAGGGAGTAATTGTAAAGCTTCCAAAAAAGGGCAACTTAACAGACTGCAACAACTGGAGGGGCATTACTCTCCTCTCTGTCCTGAGCAAAGTTTTCAGCACTGTTTAGTTGAGAAGGCTTCAACAGTCTGTAGACGGAAGGCTCAGAGAAGAACAAGCAGGTTTCCCAAGAGGCAGATCATGTACAAACAGATTTTCGTTCTACGAAATATCATAGAACAAATTCTTGAGTACCAACAATGGCTAATAATCAGTTTGGTGGACTTAAAAAAGCGTTTGATAGTGTTTACCGAGAATCACTATGGAAAATAGTTAGAGAATACGGCATCCCAGAAAAACTCTGATGATGACGGAGAGCCTAGACAGAGAGACATAAACTTGGATAAGACTAAAATTATGTGAGTGGGATATAAGGCAAAGGGTGCCCCCGTCAGCCTTGGCGAGTCAAAGCTTGAAGAACTGGACAAGTTCACGTACCTTGGCAGCATCATAACAAATGATGGAGATGCCTACCATGATATAGCGTGCCGAATAGGAAAGGCAGGGAGCATTTTCCAAAGGCTGCAGCCTATTTGGACTAGCCAAGCCATTGGACTCGAGACAAAAATACACCTTCTCAACACAATCATCATTCCAACTGCTACATATGCATGTGAGACATGGAAGTCATCTGTCAAAATTGAGAAAAGACTAAATGTGGCTCAACAAAAATGGCTGAGCCGGATTTTTGGAGTCAGTTACACAGATCGGGTCTCAAACATGGAAATCCTATGCCAAACTGGGAGTCGAACACTTATTGAGGTTGTGACTTATTGAGCGTCGCATGAGATTTGCAGGACATATTCTACGGCTAAATGAATTACGCACACCAAAAGTTGCAATAACATGGAAGCCAATATGAGGAAAGCGCAAACAGGGACGGCCTCCTATTACTTGGCGACACACCTTCATGGAGGGCCTCAAAACAGTGGACACCAGGTGGGAGGAGGCTTCAGACATTGCCAATGACAGATCTTTATGCAGACAGTTTGCCGCCCAATGCGCCGAACGGCGCGGGAGGACCTAAGTCTAAGTAAGCCAAGTTTCTGTTCCTGCAATTATGTCTGGTTTCTCACATTCTAATAAAATTTCTAAGTCTGCTGTTTTGTTCCTAATGCTTTGAAAATTTATTACTTAGGTTTTAAGGTATTTTGGTATTACTTCTTTACTAGGTTTGTTTAATGAGAGTGTTGTATTTGTTTTAGCAGATTTAACAGGAGTGGATCTGGCTAGTGGTTGGTAAGTTTGGTTTGGGATGGTGTTTAGGATGTTGTATGGGTTAGAAGTGTCTGCCTCAAAGGAATTAAACAGTTCTGATGTAAACTGAGGTAACCCACACGGTACACAATGCCATAATGGGTCTTTGTTGCCTAAGGCATAATACACAGGTTTATTCATATGGAGACATGATGCGTGGTGCTATTCAACACAGGTGTCACATTGAATGGCTTTTTGTTTCATGGTACATACTTTTTTGCAGATGTTGCATCTATCTTTAGATCTAGACCCTGGATTTGATTCTACATCTCCTGCTATTAATTCTAAGAGTGATAGGTATTTACTTCGGCTGTGTCTAATTGAGAACTTCCATTTGTGATAGGTATTCTTCTTTAATGTTATGGATGTGTATGTTAGATTATTTTTGAAGTTGCATTGATCTATAGTGTGATGATTGATAATGACTGTTGTTTCCTTTTTAAGTTTAGTGTTGACTGAGTTAGATCTAGATCTGTGTTCAGGTAATGTTTTTTTAACTAATTGTCAGGATATAAACTATTAATCTTAAGCATAAATTTAAACTAACTAAAAACGTTTATACATTTCTAAGAATACATAAATGTTCAAAATCTGACCTTATCTTATTAAATACAGACGTTATTTCAAAAAAGAAGTTGATTACGTCTTATGCGTTTTCCTAGGTCAATCTAGTCATGTAAATCAATGACTTAAATTCTGCCAAATCATTGGTTTTCCTGGCTGGCTTAGGCCACCCATTTCATGCTCTAATTGCGATAAGGAAGAAGGAGCATTTGTACAAATTTGTTCTAGCATATGAAATGAGGAATGTGACTTCACTGTGTTTGAGTATTTTATTAGGTTTATACAAAGTCAATAAATAATATAATACTTTTGTCTTGAAGTCAATTTTTTATTTTACTAGATGTAATAAGGGTAAAAATTAGTTTTCCTTTTTGTTTAATTTAGAAAACTAGACAAATGTCTTATTAAATCCTCTTTATTTTAAATAGTTTGTAATAAACAATGAATTTGAGTTTCAAATACTCAGTTAAAGGTGTCCATGAAGCAATGTAACTTCAACATTAAAAATCTTCAAATGACACTCTATGGCAGATTGTTTCTTAAAAAGATTCAACTTAGTTTGATTAGTGTTTGATGGGATAATATTAGTCAAATGTACTGTCAATAAACAAGAAAATCTTGAACTTACAGGTGTGATAGTTGGTCTTTGAATTTTGAATTCCTGTAGAGTATTTCAAAAGATTATATATAGAAATATTCCTTATAGCTATGTATGACCATCTACTTTTTCTTAACTTATATTCTATATATTTGACTATGTAAACATTTTTTCTAAAGGTTTCAGGTGTAATGAATAATTTTAAATACAAATTATAAAATCTTACAAATCAATAAGTAAATTACAATTGGTTACTTCTTCTTCTAGCCAGCTTTATTGCTGCTGAGCTGTAAGCTCTTTTGCAGACTGTGCCAAGGAAAAAAAGTGTGCTGTTTTAAGTTGGTTACAAAAAAGAATGTTGAATGATTTTCATTACTTTAGATAACCTGCATGTCTCATTTTAGAATTTAATTATTTTCTTTCATGAAACTGTCTTGAAATGAAATTCAGGTGCACAGTTGTTGTGATGCGCTTTTGGATAAAACAAATGATTTTTTTAATGCCATATCTATTTTCTACAATGAAGAATTACCCTGGATCAGGCCACATAAAACATAGAAATCTTATTTTCCAAGCAAGGCTGGTCTTAAGCATAGGCAAACTAGGCAGCCACCTAGGGCCTCCAAAAGATGGGGGCCTCTCACAGAACTTGTTTTAAATTGCAAAAAGAATCAAATCTCAAACACATCAGAACTCTATGTCCTTGTCTACTAGACTAGATCTAAGTCTCTACTATGATTCAAGGTTTATTCACAAAAGTTTAGATCTACTTTTTAGACTACATGTGTTAGAAGATCTTGTTTTCTTTTGGTGAAATGCTATTTCTAGACTGGTGATCATTAATCATCCATGAAGCACATTCGTGCTATCAGCGCTTGAATTGAGCTGAAAAATCGGTTTATGAGATATGTACGTATATGTCTAAGAAGCTTATGGAACACTACAGATATTGCACTATATCAATTTAACTTATTTGATGATTTAGATATAGATACAGAAAGGTTTTTAAATTCACTGCATATTTTTTTTTGGTCTTAGTTTTTTATTTTTCTATTTCATTTTGGGCAACCCAATTCACTTAACCTGCAGTCTCAAATTATTTAAAGCTGGCCCTACTCCAGGCTCAATAAAATGCCATATAATTATATTTATTCCACTAAACAATTGTAACATAAAATACTAAAAGTATTTATAACCATGTAGGCTATATAATTTTCAAAAGTACTTACCTTGCCACTGTCCTCTAGAGCTTTGTTCATAAAATCCCAAGAAAATTTTCCTTGATCTATACCTGCATTATTGAGGTTTAAACATGCATTTAAATTAGATTTTTTTGTCAAACGTAAAATTAATTATCAGCAATGTACTCTGGTTTTCTTTTTAATTTTTAGAATTTCCTTCAGAAATAATATCATAATCTGGCTCAAACCTTCTAAAGAGAACAGAGAATAATAGTGAGCAAGGTTCAAACATGTTACTATATTGATGACAGTAGTCTTTAAGTTGTCAGGCAGTCAAAACAGAATAGTAATCTATTCGTCATTGTAATGTATACCAATGATCTATATGAAAGTAATTAGGTTTCTTCTACTATTGTTGGTCGCTAAGATTTAAATACAGAATATTGATATATTTATCTAACCTGTGACTCCACATTCTTTAGAAAGTTTGACATATTATCTACCTTGAGGCTCCACCTTCTTTAGAAAGTTTGACATATTATCTACCTTGAGGCTCCACCTTCTTTACAAAGTTTAACATATTATCTAACCTGTGACTCCACCTTCTTTAGAAAGTTTGACATATTATCTACCTTGAGGCTCCACCTTCTTTACAAAGTTTGACATATTATCTAACCTGAGGCTCCACCTTCTTTAGAAAGTTTTGCATATCTCTCCTTCATCCCATCTTCACTGCTACTGTGGGATGCTTGTGACAGGCCATCATAAGCATGCTGGTGATAGTCACCTTCACCCCAAGATCCTTTCTTGGCAAATGACCTAGCAAAAACACCTCTGATAGAACATAATGGACAAGCTAGGTCAAGTCAATTTTAAATATAGCCGTCAAGATAAATTTTAAACAAGCAAAATATAAAAAATATTATTTTTAAAAAAAGCTTTTACAAGGGAAAGAACTACACAATTTACAAACATCTAGATCTACTAATCATCTACTAAAATAACTTAAAACTTAAAAAGGAAACAAGTCATAATCAATTATCACACTCTAGATCAATGCAACATCAAAAATAACCTAACATACACATCCATAACATTAAAGAAGATCCCCCATCACAAATGGAAGTTCTCAATCAGACACAGCAGAAATAAATACCTATCACTGTTAATATTAATAGCAGGAGATGTAGAGTCTAATCCAGGGCCTAGATCTAAAGATAGATGCAACATCTGCAAACAAATATGCACCATGAAACAGAAAGCCATTCAATGTGACACCTGCGATGAATGGTACCATGCATCATGTCTCCATATGAATACACCTGTGTATTATGCCTTAGGCAACAAAGACCCATTATGGCATTGTGTACCGTGTGGGTTACCTCAGTTTACATCAGGACTGTTTGATTCCTTTGATGCGGACACTTCTAACCCATACAATATCCTAAACACCATCCCAAAACAAACTCACCAACCACTAGCCAGATCCACTCCTGTTAAACCTAAATCTACTAAAATTAATACAACAGCCTCACTAAACAAACCTACTAAAGAAGTAATACCAAAATACCTTAAAACCTTAGTAATAAATTTTCAAAGCATTTGGAACAAAACAGCAGATTTTGAAATTTTATTAGAATGTGAGAAACCAGACATAATTGCAGGAACAGAAACTTGGCTACATCCTGAAATTTATAATGCAGAAATTTTCAATAGTAATTATGAAATTTTTAGAAAAGATAGGGCTGACAATCATGGAGGAGTTCTTTTAGCAATAAAAAACACTCTTATAGCAGAAGAAATTACCTTACCTAACTCTAAAAATATAGAATCTACATTTTGTAAAATTAATACCACCTCAACATCCCTAATAATAGGCAGCATTTACAGACCACCAAATTCTAGTTTAGAATACATGAAGGAACTATGTAATCAGATTACTACACTTAAAGAGACAAATAAAAATGCAGTTTTTTGGATTATGGGTGATTTCAACCTACCTGATATAAATTGGAAAACACTAACCATAGATAAACACCAAAACCTTAAGGACATAAATGAGCTTTTCATAGAAACTTTACACAACCTATGTTTAGATCAAATCATTAAAAAGCCAACTAGATTAAACAACACATTAGATCTCTTCTTCACCAACTGACCTGGATTAGTAGTTGATTATGATATTATCCCTGGTCTATCAGACCATGAGATCATAAAAATACACAGTCAGATAAAAGCAGTAGCCAATACAAAACCTAAAAGAAAAATCTTACTCTGGAATAAATGTAACCTAACACAACTACACCAAGCTGCATTAAACTTTCAACAAACATTCTTGTTAGAAAAAGACATTAACCAACCAGTCAATGACCTCTGGAATTTCATCAAAAACCATCTTTAAAGCATTATAGAAAATCATATACCAACTAAATACACATCAAGCAAAATAAATAAATGCTGGTTTAATAATAGACTAAAGAAGCTTTGTAAACAGAAGGAAAACCGATATAGAAAATTTAAAGAAACCAAGGCAGAAAGAGTTCACAAAAAGTATATAAAAATTAAACACCTAACCCAAAAAGTAAGCAGACAGCTGCAGTGTGAATACATAAACATTGTAATATCTAAAGATAACAACAAAAACCTATGGTCATACATTAAGTCTAAGAAAATGGAAACAACAGGCATAACGCCATTAAAAGATGAACATAACATAATACATAATGATAATGAAACTAAAGCAAACATCCTAAACAAATACTTTGCATCAGCATTCTCAGCCCCAGGAGACAAAGACATATTTCTTAATTTGAACCAAGTAGACAACATAGAAGATTTAGTAGTACAAGAAAATGGAATTCAAAAGCTATTATCCAACACCAAACCAAATAAAGCATCTGGACCTAAACAAATACTTTGCATCAGCATTCTCAGCCCCAGGAGACAAAGACATATTTCTTAATTTGAACCAAGTAGACAACATAGAAGATTTAGTAGTACAATAAAATGGAATTCAAAAACTATTAGCCAACACCAAACCAAATAAAGCGTCTGGACCTGATGGTATTCCAGCTAGATTACTCAAAGAACTAAGCAATGAGCTAGCCCCAGTGTTCAAAATACTCTTTCAGGCATCGCTTAACCAGGGCAGAGTACCAAAGGACTGGAAAGAAGCTAATGTCACCCCCCTATTTAAAAAAGGAGAAAAATCTGATCCAGGAAACTACAGACCAGTATCACTTACCAGCATCACATGTAAAATCCTAGAACACATAATATGTAGCAACATCATAAACCACTTAGACAAACATAATATCCTCACCCCATACCAACATGGCTTTAGGAAATATAGATCATGTGAAACACAACTGATAGGACTAATTGATGATTTTTCAAAAGGTTTAGATAATAGTGAACAAATAGATGCTATTTTACTAGATTTTTCCAAGGCTTTTGACAAAGTTCACCACCATAGTTTGTTAAAAAAATTAAAATATTTCGGCATTAATGGTCCACTGCATCAGTGGATTAAAGATTTTCTGATAGGGAGAGAACAAACTGTAATAATAAATGGCTCTAAATCAACACCAATAACAGTAAACTCAGGTGTACCTCAAGGAACAGTCTTGGGTCCACTACTATTTTTAATTTACATAAATGATTTACCAAATTGCATTAGTTCAGGAACAAAAGTCAGATTATTTGCAGATGATTGCATAATATATAGAACAATAAAAACAACACAAGGCACAGATATTTTACAAAGAGAATTAGATGAATTACAGAAATGGGAATCAAACTGGAGCATGTCTTTCCACCCAGAAAAATGTCAGTTGTTAAGAGTAACAAAAAAACTAAAACAAATTAATTCCACTTATCTTATTCATGGCAAACCAGTAACACAGACTAAAAACGCAAAATACCTAGGTGTTATAATAAATGAAAAACTGTCATGGAATCCACATATTGATGAAACTACAAAAAAATCTAACAAAGCATTAGGGTTTATTAAAAGAAATTTCCATAAATCAAATAAGAACATAAAACTAAAATGTTATTTAACCTTGGTTAGGCCAATAATAGAATATGCATCCACCGTTTGGGACCCCTCAACTCAAGAAAACATTAAGAAACTGGAACAAACACAAAATAGAGCAGTGAGATTCATAACAAACGAATATTCACATTTGACTAGAGTAACGCCATTAGTAAAATCACTAAATTTCTAAAGCCTTCAGGACAGAAGACTCAAAAGTAAAGTAGCAATTATACATAAAACACTGAACCATAATCTTCAAATACAAAACAAAACTTAATAAAATACTCTGAAAGACACAAAAATAAAGGCACATTCCTCGTCCCCTATGCTAGGACAAATTTGTACAAATACTCCTTCTTCCCTAGTGCTATTAGAGCATGGAATGGGTTGCCTGAGCTAGCCAGGAAAACTAGTGACTTGGCAGAATTTAAGTCATTGGTTTATATGCATGACTGAATGCGTGACGCATAGGATGTAATCATCATCTTTTTTTTAAGTAACGTCTGTATTATATAAGATAAGATAAGACATCTCTCCCAATGCTGTAAGATCTATTTCCCTTTTTCTATATCAAACAAAAGTAATTACCACTGTTTAATTAATACTCTAAATTGTTTTATAGATCCATGTTTTGCCAGGGACAATTAATAATTGTGCAAACTTTCAACTTGATCAGACAATTGGAAGTGGAGAAAAAGCATGTAAAAATTGTACCAGAAAGACATACTTTGTAAAATATCACAGCTTACCAATTTATGTTATCTTAATAGATAGCACATCTCACAATGTCTTGAGACATTGTTATTGTTAAAGGGAAACTAAGATGGTTTTTCAAATTTGAGTTATTGACATATTTAAATTCTGCGTAAAAAGTTGTAATAGTAAACATTTTTTATTTAAATGCTTAGAAACATTTATATTTTATATAGTCAGTAAATTCTCGACATCAAAAAAAAACCGGGGATCTATGAGATTTTGTTTTAAGCTAGTTCAAATTTCACTTCCATCAACAATACTGAAAGAGAAACTAGATTTGACCAATCGTATCGCTTCATTCTTACAGTCGCTGTTAGGCTGTTAAGCTTAGTGACTGTCTAGTCCAGAGCTATAATACAGTTTTATATATATATATATATATATATATATATATATATATATATATATATATACACACATGTATAGATAGATCTAAAAGCATCTCTGTCCCAAGAAGTAAATAGATCGTGTGTCTGACTGATTCGAACAAACTGGTCAGTGTAAGGCTAGTCGAGACTACGTGTAGTCGGTCATGACAAGACAACCTATCGATAGTGTTTGTTGTGTGTTGAGTGGTCTGGCGAGACAATACAGACTGCCGTGGTAAGTCAAGAATGTAAATCTACTTTTAATATGCATTTTTTCTTTACTTACAAAATCCTAGATCTAACTGCATAGACCAAGATATATTGCTTTTACGAGAATGTAAACTTTGCTGTATGGTCTCCTGTTATACAATAAGTCAATAGATTAAAACACATTTGTGACGTCACATAGAAACCCGGTGAAAGTCTGACTGTTTTGGATGCACAGGAAAATTACATCGGAAAAACATCAATTACTAAGTTATTATTGCAAAGAAAAAAAAAGAAACATATATTCATTATCTGTAAATTAAAACACATTATATCAAAAATTTTCAAAACCATCAGAGTTTCCGTTTAATAATTGATACTTCATTAATAAATGTGCAATACCATGATTAGTGCAAGATTCTAGATTCAGTCACAGCTGCCTTGTGTCATCTCTAGCAATTAGATATGTGTCCACTCTTAGTAAAAAAGCAGGAAACATCATAACAGCTTAGCCATAAAATGTTTTAATATGTTTTAAGACTAATAGATTTTGACTACTTAAACTAATCTTTTATCAAGACAATATGCTTGCACAACTTACCTAACTAAATTACGATCACTAACTATATTTCTACAAAATATATATAGTTAAGTAAGTCATGCAGTTGAAAATGTCAAACTAACCCAAACTGATCTTTCTCAAAGGAATAAATAGAATCGTCATAAGAAGGAGCCCTTCTCTTTTTCCATATGACCAGAGCTATCACAATACAGGCAGTGAAGATCACAAATAGAGGGATGCCAATAGCTAGTCCTAAGATGAGATCAATGTTCTCTGTGCTTTCTGAACTTCTGGCAGACACAAAATAAAATTACAAAAGATTAGTGAACACTTCACACAAGTCAGACAAATGTATTACTTCACTATTACTTCACTTGTGGCTCTGTCATGACAAAGATTGTCAGTCAATGATCCAACAGTCAAGCCTGTTCTCATCAAAGTGTATATAATACCATAAATATAAACATCATGAAACCAAATGATGCATGAAGCTATATTTAAGTTAAATTTCTACTGTAATCGCCAAAGCATTTTTTCTTTTACTTTTCCTTCATTAGAATTTCCGCCCTCTGGACCCAAATGCATGACTAAACATTAGTAGATCAAATTATTTTTAAAAAACAAATAGGCTTAAGATCATGAACCATTTAAATGTACCAGGAATCCAGAAATAATTTAGGCCTATATAAATAAGGATAACAAAGCTGTGAGTTGAACTGATGTTAATAGCCTGGCTACTCACTTTGTACACTGGGCAATTTCACTGACTTCTATACAAGTACATTGCATTGTATCCTCAAAAACACTGCATCGTGTAGCATTGGAGAAATCTGTAAAACATATTGTCATCTAAGTATTCTAGTAAATAAGACAAAAGCTGAAACACATTTTTAAGTTCATGTATTTGCTCTAAGGTTAGGAAAGAGTGCTGATGACTAAGTCACTTAGCGGAAACATTTTTTTTCCTCTTGTCTCAGAACTAATGTAGATTTGTGACTTATTGAATTTCCTTTACAAGATTTAGAAGTAATATTACGACTTATCTGTTAAAGTAGTAGACTCACATGATTTATTTTCTATGGTGTAATTCAGCACTGCTAGTGACCAAGTTTCATTGCCAATTGTGATAGTAGAGTTTTGTGCAATGTACTTGAAAGCATTGAACATGGAGTTGACATATTCTTCTTTGGTAATATTCTTCATGACTACACTAAAGTTGACAATCAGACTGCCACTCCTAGAAGAAATGTAGTACAATGTTAGGGGCATTTAATCATGTCAGAAGAGAAATGAGTGTCAATTTAAATCTTAAAATGTGTGTGGAGTAAACATTTATATTCAAAAAATACTAAATAATTGTGTAGGTTATTTAGAACATTTAAAAACATATATAATTATACAATTAAAATTATAACAAAATGTGTAACATCTACTTATGGAAGTTATCTGCAGCCTCTACTTACATCATGTCATTAATTAAAACTTGGAATACATATAAATATTAATTTAGAACATTTAAAAACATATATAATTATACAATTAAAATTATAATAAAATGTGTAACATCTACTTATGGAAATTATCTGCAGCCTCTACTTACGTCATGTCATTAATTAAAACTTGGAATACATATTTAATTATGGTTCTTAGAGATTTATCCATCTAAAATAAAAACAAAATGCTATAATATATTTATGCAACAAATTTTTATGCAGCACTGTAATATATTACTTGTAATATGTAAAGGAATATGTAAAAAAAATTATAACAAAATATTATTTTAAAAATATAATACTTAACTACTAGAAAGTGCTAAAAGGAAAACTACTCCAAGTAGTTTAGATTCAGAGCATTTAAAATATTTGCATGGAGAATAATATATATATATATATATTTAATACAACTTAAATAGTCCTAAGTTGTAACAATGATATTAATAGGCTACTGCAACAAAATAGTGATGTGATAGTTTCAAATAAACAAAAGGAGGAAGCCAAATATTCAAGTGAACCTACCAAATTTGAAATGGCATTCTTTAAATTCAGGTAACTCTCGTGGCTTTTGTTGTTAAAGTTTATACTGGATGCATCGTACTGAAAGATGATTGTCTCACTTTTTGTCATTGTTTCTGGGGCAATAAAAACAGACTGGATCATAGTTAATGATTATAGCATTGGCATAAGTAGAAAAGCAATTAGTCTCTAGACACAGACCTCAAAACACTCTTTTTCTAGGCTTGTTTATGTCACAATAATATCCCAATACAAATCTAGTGTCAAACAGCATAAAGCATTTAAATTATAATATTTTATATATCTCTGATATCCCAAAACTATAGTTTACAAGCGCTTTGGACAAAGTCTTTTTTTTATCATAGATAAAATGACTATGTTTACACCTAATGAGTAACAATTTTTACAGTAACCATCAAATTGACAATGTTGCCATCTTGTTTCTGTGATTAAAAACTTATATTCAACTAGCATTACTGAATTCTTGTATATGTTACAATGAATTGGAATGGACTGCTCAGTTTCTTTTTCTTTCTCTATCTCTCTGGAACCACTAATAGTTGTTTTTTATCTTATGCATCGTATTGTTATGTAACTAAAGACTTTTTACTTGAATTGAAATGACCCGCTTTAAAATTCAAGTATAACTTTTTGCAATTCCACTTCCTTATGCCCTACCATCAACAAAAAAAAAAGTTACTCCTATGTACAATATACTTTCAGTTGCCTTTCGACAGGCCTACTTAGCCCCACTTTCATACTTCTTGGCTCTTTGGTATTTTAATGACAGTCCTAAACAATTTTCAAGCAACCGCTAATGCATCTACATCTCAGGACAAGCATAGCAGAAGGCCGTTACTGAATGTTCTGTTTCCCTTTTTTGTTTTGGCAAATATTAATCTCTTTTGTTAATTGGTACCATTAACTTTACCCCTTCCCTGCTTCTAAACTACATTTATTATAGCATGTGAATTATAGAACACATGAAGTTATAAAAAAAAAAAAAACTATCCCTGAAAACACATTTGATGATCGCCAAGTCTGTAAATAATCCCTCACATTCATTCTGACTATTCTGTAAGTAATAAATTCTAGATATATGTCTAGAAGAAAAGACAGTGATAGTCTTATATATCCACATGCACAAAATCATAACCTTTGCTGCCTAGAACAAAAAAAAGAAACAAGATCTATGCTGTCTTGATGCTAAGTAGGTATTGTTTAGAATTTGCATGTAAGGAAGCAAAATCGAAATTTCAATAAGACCTTACAAAAATTATAAATTGACTAAGGGATAAAAAGAAATTAGGCTTTTAAAATACAGAAATCTTGTTTTTTTTGTTATTTGAATTTAATTTTATATAAAGAATGCAGCATTTTGGAGAATGTCCAATAATAAAATACAAAGATTTAATAGATAGCTTGCTATTTTTCATGAATTGTGGTGTTCAGGTTGTGAATTTGTCAAAACCCTGTCTTAGTGAGCACCTAAAGGTAAAAAGAACTTGTGTATGAAATTTCATGCTAATAGGTTAATAGTTTAATCCATAAGTGGTATTTGGAGATATATATAAGATTAAAGAAAAATTCATCAATATTTATGAAACATCTAAACAATATCTATAATATAAAAAAACAACAGAAAACTTCTATACATAAAAAAATATGAAAGAAATTGTCGAAAAAAAATCAGACATACAATGCCAAATGTCTTAAAGTAAATTTTCATAATTGATTTATTGCTATTTCAGAATTATTTAATAATCTTTTAAGATATCTGCACTTACTTTCACATGTTTTTGTATCATCACTAAACAAGAAGCCTGAATAACATGAACAATTGAAGCTACCTTGTATGTTTGTACAGTTCTGTAAGCAATTGTTAGTCTTTGTTGTGCATTCATCCACGTCTGTAAGATACAAACATTTTTAATACAAACATTTTTAAATTTCAGCATATACCAACCAAACATTTAAGTATAAATGGAAACTACATACTGTCACATTCAACTGCACAGAACAGAATGAGTACTTGGGAGTGATATATAGAAACCAATATGCAACAGAAACATGGTGACATCTGAATGGAGAAAAATCAAAACATTTATATTCTTACTTTACCTTCACAAGAGGAGCCATCAGAGGCAAGCTGATAACCATCTTTGCAGAAGCAATTATAATGCCCCATAGTATTGTTACAATTATGTTCACAGAGAGAGGTGTTCTCAGCACACTCATCCACATCTATGGAATGATATTTACATATATGGATACAGAACTAAACTAGGGCAGACTTTTAACTTAAATTATATTGTAATTGAATTTTGGTTTTGATAAGAACATTTCTATTCATTGGTGAAGTAAATTTAAATTTTAGTCAAGTATGTGCAGATTTGCTATATTGTTATATTTTGACTTGACCGAGACTTAAGATAAAAATAACAGGTAAGACTATCAGACTGGCTCAAAGATTGTCACTCTGAATTTCTAGATTGATGAAACAATTATAAAAAATTAAAGAAGAATTATAAAGTTTGACAAGACTTAAAAAGTCAATACTTAAGATTATAACATCTTGCATTGGCTTTAGACCCAATTCTCATAACTAATCAAGAACATGGAAAATTATAAAAACCAATAAGCCTACTTAATACTTGTTTGAACCATTTTTCATGGCACAAAATCAATCCAATATTGGCCAAATATGACCAATACCTACCTGCTAAAGAACACTTGGTCTAAAAAACACTTGACCAAAATATATAAAGCCCTCAATGCATATAACGTTTATAAGTTATCTATAAACAAGAAAAAAAACTTACTTAGGATTTTTAACTCATTACCTGAACAGGTGTAGCCATCACTGGCTAGTTCATATCCAACTCTACATGAACACCTGTAATGTCCTTCATTGTTCTGACATGATCCTTTACACTTTGATATGTTCATAGCACATTCATCAATATCTGGATACAAAGAAAACAAAAAACTTGATCAGTTGTCATTGAGATCCTTCCAAAGAAGTTATCAGAAAGAAGACACAAAATAATAGTATTGGAATTATTAAACATTTGTAATTTACACTTGAATTATAACTTGTCAGGCATGTACACAATATGCATAAACTCTGGCCAAATGAACAATGCCAACTACATTTACGAACATAAAAATTGTTAAGTGATTAAAAATAAATACAAACATAAAAAATTGTTAAGTGATTAAAAATAAAAGCATATCTTTTTTTATTGAGTAACTTGACAAAAACTTCATGATAAATGAAAACAAAACCACAGGCTACCAGTCAAATTAATAAGTTAATAAATTGAAAAAAAACAAACAAAATGCAGAATCTCCAAAGATAAAAAAAAATTATTTGGCAATGTTTGTAATATATACTGCAAATGAAAAAATATTTTTTGAACCAGTTAGTAGATTTTTTATCTGTAGACCCATTTCCTACCATTTATATGGTTACCAGGCAGGGCCAGTCCTAGGCCACTGCAACTTACTGGTTGCTCACTACAGACGGATGGGCTGGCAGAGAGCGTAAAAGTGCATTCAAAAGGGGTTATGCCCAAACTTCCACTCCCTCATGTGCAACAGTGAATAAGACAGACACAGGCTCTCCAAAGAAAAAATTGCACTGGACACCAGCTCAAAGGTTGGTTGTGTCCAGAGACATGGCTGATCAGCCCTCTCTAATGGGCAAAACTGGACAAACTAGCATAGCCTTTGCAGACTACATTGGGTGGCCTAGCTGGTTCCATGAGCTAAACTTTAACTAGCTTGTTCTTTAATAAGATAGTAGAGGAACATGTCAACCAAGTGACAGTTCTGACAGTAGGGACATGAAGAAAGCTTTGTTAAACCACTGCCCAATGTGGGAAACTCTTGCCTCAGGTATCACTAACCATTAAGTTTAAAAAAGTGAGTTTATTTTTTTTACCTCTACAAGTGCCAAGTGCATCTACAAGTTCAAAGCCATCAAAACATGAGCAGCTGTAGTTGCCCTCAGTGTTGTTACAGTTCTGAGAGCATTTGTTAAGCACACATTCATTGATATCTGTGTTGTCAAAATGTACACATATATAAATATAGCAATTTCAATACTTACGTAAGACTCAATTTAATTAAATAACATGAGGGTTGAACGAATTTTAGTTACACTTCAACTTGTAGGTGGCCCTTAATGGTTAATCTTACTCACATAGGCCTACAACATTATTATACAAATATTCACACCTTAAAACCACCCATGATTTAAAGTACTGAATCAAAATAATGTCTTTCTATATAAATTTATCAGGCTGTGTGTTTCTAAGTTATTGTTTAGTGTTTTATGAATTATTGCTACTTTACTTATTAGTCTTCTGTCCTGAAGTGTCTCTAAGTTAAAAAATGGTTGATGGGTGTGTGTCCAGACAATATGAATACTTAAAAACAAAACTGCATACTTTGAGAAAACTTAAGTAATAATTACATCTTACATATTTTAAACAGAAGACAAAAGCTTCATCAGATTTTCTATCATGGCAAGTCTTACATGAAGTAATTTGATTTTAAATTGTTTTTTTCAATAAGTGAATAAAATATGTTTATGTAATAACTATAATAATACAAGCAAAAGCATAGGATTTTATGATGACTACTAGACAGACATATGAGCAGACAAGGGATCAGAGAGGAAACAAAAGAAGAAAAAAACTTTCCCAAAGGGTGGCTTTCCTATGGTCTCAAATGTGTAAACTGCCAGCTTTGCAAGATTTAATAATGTAATATTTATTGAATATATAACGCTAAAAAACCTTACAGTTGCAAAAATATTTTTAAAAATTAATTATAATTTTATATTATATCTATACTTATCTTAACATAATGTCACCTTGTATGTTGGAAATGATTTACCTTCACATTGTCCAGTAGTGTTGGTAAACCCAGACTTACAGTCACAGAAATCAGGTCCATCTCTTTCATTACACACTTGGTTTTTGTATTGAGAACAATTCAATGTTGAACACTGGTTGACATTTAAAGCGCAAGTAGGTCCTGAAAATAAAACAAATATTAATAAATCTTCCTGATCTTATATACAATAAAATTTTAGCTCAGAAATACAATTATTTTATAGCTCAGAACTACTATTACTTTTTAGATCAGAGGTAACACTAAGAAGTTAATTAATCAACTCCACAGCACTGTATAATGTTAGAAAAAGCTCAGAGAATGTCAAGTTTTACTGGTTTCAAAGTGATATATTTACCTTACACAGTTAAACATAATTCACACCAATAAAACATTTACACAATCTTTAACATCATTGATGGGGGCACGGTGGCTGAGTGGCTAAGTGCTTGTTTTCATAACCTGGGGTCTTGGGTTCGAATTTTGGCAAAGACTGTGATTTTGAATTTCTGGAATTTTAAGGTGTCCCTGAGTCGACCTAACTCTAATGGATACCTGACTTTAGTTGGGGAAAATAAAGGCAGTTGGTCGCTATGCTGGCCACATAACACCCTGCCCCTGAACCATAGAAACAGATGAGCTTAACATCATCTACCCTATAGATGGCAAGTTCTGAAAGGGGAACTTTACTTTAACATCTTTGTGGTATCAAAGCTAACAATATATACCTGTTAATTTTCTTTTGTCCAAATAAATTTAACACCCAGATTTGAAATGCATTAGAACTACATGTGCAGAAGTAATTTTAATAAACTGAAACTGCTATTCACCATGTATCGATAACTTTAGAACTTAGCTTATGTTAAATGGATTTACTAAAAAAAAAAAAAAATTGATCTTTCCAAATTAAGGTTAAGGTTGGTAAATAAGGCAGGCACTTGACTGGAACCCAAAAGGAAAGAGGAAAGTGGGCAGACCCAAGCAGACCTGGAAGAGTTCAGTCATCAGTGAAGCTGAGGGTACTGGAATGACATGGGAGCAGATGAAGAAAGCTGCTCAGAACCGAGTTCGGTGGAGAGGTGTGGTTGCGGCCCTATGCTCCCCTGGGAGTGCACAGGATTAAGTAAGTAAGTTGGTAAATAATAATTATATTAATAATCTTTATCCTCCATGAAGAAATTTGTTTTACAATTGTGCATTACACATAACAATACATTTTAAAAGCAAACAATGTATACAATATATATATATTATAGTTCATACTTTTTTATCTTAGAAATTTACAACAGTAAATTAGTTTTTAGTCAAATAAAAAAAATAGAATGTATACTATGAAAAGCTAGTTACCATCAAAACCTTCTTTACATCTACAACCAGTGATGGGATCACAAGAAATGGCACCCAGAGTACAGGAACAACTTTGTTGACAGCCTTCTCCCCAGGTTCCAGGCAGACAAGCTACAAGTGAAATGTGTGTTAACAACATTACAGAATACGTCATCAACTAAAATTCATTGAATTACAAGTCTTTCAAACACACATTTCGTTATTGCTCTACAAATGAGATGAAATGGTCTAGATAGAAAACCTTCACATAACTATTGAAATTTTGTTTTTAAAAAAGACTAACCAACACATGATCGTCCATCATTATCAAGTCTTGTTCCATTAGGACATGTGCAGTGGTAGAATGGATTATCATTAACACACTGTACAGTAGTGCTACATGAAAGGTTACTTTTGCACTCATCAATATCTAAAGAGTCCACAAGTGGATAAAAAAATTAATATGCCTTCTGTTGTTACATTCTTTTCTCTTTTTTGAATGTAAGATAAATATCAGAATTAAAAATAGATTTTAAAAGATAATGGACATTTTCTACAGAAGTGTTGGTAAACTAGCAGTTAACAGTGACTCATAAGGGAATGGCTTAATTTAAAAGAAAAAAAACAATTCTATATAATTTAAAATGTTTAAAATTACACTTGTGACAATTCAAGTACCACAGAATAATTTACTATACCAACCAAAGAAGTAAACATTATTTATATGTGACCTTTTGTTTCTGTAAGTCTCCAGAGGTATAAGAGATAGCTCACAATTAAAAATAAAATGTATAAAAGAAGTAGGTGAAAGAATACATGACACATAAATCACAAAAGCAGAGAACTATTTTCTTTCTTTTGAAATAAACTAACCTGTACAAGTGACATTGTCTGAGCTTAGCTCGTAGCCTGGCATACAGAAACATTTTGGTGTATTGAGTGAATCAAGTGTACAATCATAGGAACAGTTGATACTACCAGGTCCAAAGCACCCAGCTAAATCAACATCTATGGATAGGAACAAATAGCATTTAAGTCTTTAAATATTTTAACATTGTTATCATTAGCAAATCAGAGCTGGTACTAAAATTGACTGACTTCAACGTGTGTCTAGCTACCACATCTTGTCACTATATCCAGGATAGTCTTTTTTTTGTTTGTTTTGGATGTTCCTTGAATTGAAAATTATTACATCCTGGCAGGGTTCCAACCCAGAACCAATGAGATGACAGTCCAGAGCACAAACCAGCCGACCATGTCTTGTAGATAAGCTTTACATATTAGAGTCAGTTTTTTCTTTCACATAATAAATGTTTCTAAATCTAAGTTTCAGGTTATCTTGCAAGATCTCAAATTTTAACGAGCAGGTGTTATAATGTTTAATGGCTGTGTAACAAGCACTACTATTAAACCCATTTGGTTTGTCCCCTTGAATATTGACTTCACTAAAACAATTGAGTAGAAAGCACTTAACATTATTCAATTATTTCATAAACTAACTTTGACTGTCAAATAAAATTAAAATAGCAATCAACTTACCTTTAACACATTTTTTTCTGTTCTCTGAGACACTGAAGCCATTGTAACAGGTGCAAAAGAATGAGCCATTGGTGTTGACACACTTGTGCTGACAATTGTGCATCCCAAGTGAGCATTCATCAATGTCTGGGAACATAGAACAGAAGTTTAATAGCAGTAAAGCCATAGTTAAATATTTCAAAACCAACTACACAAACCTTCATTTAAATAATTGAATCTTACCTTGACACGTTCCAAAGCTATTTTTGATATAGCCAGTTTTGCATTTACAAGTGTAGCCACCATTATAGTTAAAACAATCTTCGAAATTCCGATCACAAATATTGGTTAAATCATTCAAACATTCATTGACATCTAGAGAATAAAAAAACAAAGTTGCTAAAAATCATTGTATTCAAGACAAGCAGCACATTTATTCTTTAAGACATATAACTGTTATGAAAAATCCTTTTTTTTAATCTCTTTAACACTAAACAATTTTTAAGTTTCTATTAAGAATATTAAATTAATTATTGTAAGATTATATTGTAATTATCAATCAATTATTTTAAGATTATATTGTAATTATTCTAATTAAAATCAATATTGGTCTTTAATGGACAAATAACAAATTGATTTTATTGTTGATGATATTATGAATAAACTGGTGGAGCTTACTTTGAGTGGTCAAGTGTAACTAAGAACAGTCTCATGTGAATACTTGTCATGCAAATCACCTTTGATATGGTCATGTGATTGTCTTGTCACACTATTAATGTTAATGTTGAAAATCTGATTTACGTTATTGATATAGTCATGTCATTGTCTTGTCACAAATATCAATGTTAACAATGTTAATGTCACGAATGAATGTGTGTATGTGTGTATAATCAATTTTACTTATAAATGTCAGTTAAAACTAATGTCCAAAGCGTGCTAGTTTTTTAGACAAAGGCCAGTGTGTGATATATTCTATGAAGAGTAGTAACGTTTCTGTGTTTGTCTTGAGTGAGTTATTAAGTGTTTTGTAATTACAGCTGAACCCAGAGATACCTAGACTGGGTGAGAAACCAAAGTAGTAGGTTCTATAGAGCTTTATATACTAGAAAGTTTTAACAGTTGAAAATTTGAGCTGTGTTTTTTTCATTAGATAGCTCACCTGTACAAGTTTGGTTGATAGCTTTTTCATAGCCAGATGGACAAAGGCATGTGTAACCAGGTACTTTGTTCTCACACACTTCCCAAGAAGGGCACATTGTCTTTACTGCACACTCATTTACATCAACATTACAGTTGGGGCCTTGCCACTGTGAATTGCAAACACAGCCTCGTATTGGATCACAGATTCCATGCCCATTGCATTGGCATTGATTGGTACAGTTCAAACCCCAAAATGAGGGATCACAAGCTGCAGGCATAGAAATGGAATTTTGTATATAATTTACAAACATTGACATGCAAGCAACTAATTGAAGTAAAGCATAATCTACTCTTAATGTAATTAATAAAGTGTTACATATTCTTCATATATCTGTAATTTTTTCTTCCATTGACAAAAAAAAAGTTTCTCAAGTTCAGACCTATGCAGGAAGTTTTGTCTGAATCCAGTATGTACCCAGGTGAACAGGAGCAGTAAAAGCTGCCTTCTGTATCCGTGCAGATTTGGCTACAAAGTTTTCTGCTGTCCAAACATTCATTTATATCTAAAAAAAAATGCACATTTTTACTTCATATCAATAATTAAGACAAAGAAGCAATCAGTTTTTAAATACATGTTCTTCTGCTGTTATTTGTTTAAACATATTTTTCCCAATGTTATGTAAGAAAAAGTCATAAAAAAATTTGCACTATGTTTTTGTATGTTCATGTTAGCCAATTCTCAGTAGAGTATTTTTTGTGTTTGTTTTTTTTTAAAAAATGGTCATTTGATTGTTCAGTTTGTAAAAAATAAGAAACTAAGTGGGCATGTCTATCATCAAGGCTTGATTAGAAACAGTGTGTTAATACCTGTTACTGTTTTGATGGAACACAAAAGAGTGTGCCCATATTCCCCAGAAGATAGGGGAAGGTGGGGTGAAATGTCACAAGGGTAAGTTGTCACAAACACTACATCAGTTTAATGTGATGCACTATCAAAAATGTGAAACTACAGCTGAGATGTTTACGAAAACATTTACAAATAGTTATAAAATGAAGTCGATACCTTTTCGCATTTTAAAATTATCATGATTCATTGTTTTTGACTGTTCGGAAAGTGGAATTTTATTTTTGTGTAATTTTGTAGTAAAACACTTATAATGTTGAAATGATTGTCTAACATTACACTGTTTCATGACCCTGTGTATTAGTTACACATTTTTGTTTCTTAAAGCTCGATCCAAAAAAATGTTATTGGAATAAATGTTCTGAAAATTGTTGTGGGGCAAGTTGTCACACAGATTGGGGTAATATGTCACAGTTGTGACAATTTGCCCCAATGAAGATTAAGCATTTTGAAACAAATTTTAATATTACTATTTGTTTATTAATAATTATTTGTTTTATTGATTCTTTTTTATGGATGCTACCGAAATAGTATGAAGTGACTTTCTCTTTACATAATGCTGTTTACAAAGGTTATGCCAGCATCAACTTCAGAAAAGATGTTCTCCGAGCGCAACATTTATTTTAGGAAACAAGTTACCTAGTTCTACTATTTAGATAGGTTGGAAGTGGGTGCATTGCTGGAAGAAGTGAACAGGAATTTTACAAATATCATATAGAAAACAATAAACATTATTTTGAAGAAAAACCTACAGCTTTCCGTGTTAGGTCCAAAACTTTTCAGAACTTTCACATATATATCATTCTTTCACGACGGCCAGTCAAGAAAACTACTACAAGAACAAAGTCTTGACTTAATATGCTATTTCTTTTAGACATAGCATGATATGGTGATTTTATTAATGTGTGACATTTTACCCCATGCCCTGTGTCAACTTACCCCGGTGTGGGGCAAATTGTCACAACCTCAACCCAGCCACTTTTTTGTTGCATAACTCTGATAAATAAAGAGATAAAGTTTATTTTCTTTACTCTAATTGTTGTCTGAATGTTTAAGTTACAGCATGTTAAGTTTGGTGAGAATCAATGAATTCTAAATATGTTTAAAACATCAAAATCTGAAAACTGTGACAACTAGCCCCACCTTCCCTAAACAGGTAGATCAAAGACATATATTGACCAATATAATTGTGTCTAAAAATGTCATACTTGACTACAGGATTAGGCTTACAGTGAGGAAGAAATGGCTGAATTCAAATGTTGAAGGACTTACTTGCACAATCCTTTTTGTCATCTTTCAGGATGTATCCTGTCTTGCAGACACATGAGGCTAGTCCACTAACCACATGACACAAATGACTGCAGCTAGAATTGCTACACTTTTCTGCCTCTGTAGCATCTGTGAATGTAGCAGTTATTTCATTTTTTTAACAAGAATATTCTTCAAAGTCAACACTTATTTTGTCCCACAAAAATTCTCTAAACCACTAAAACAGACAGGACATTTTTTAACAAAAATTAGTATTCTAGAAAAAAAAAAAATAATATTCATAAGTTTTCTGGAAATGGAGAAATGGGTTTACTTAGCATTTTATCAAAAGTGTTAAGTTAAAAATATTTTTTGAATTAAATAGGGACTGAATTCTGAAATGCATTTATTTCTTATAATAAATCAATTCCCCTCACTGACAATGATTTAAAAAACATCAAAAAATTTCTTCACACAACAATTGCTTTAAATGAAATATTTCTTAAATTACTACTTGAAGATTGACTGATTTGATAAAAACAAGAGCTTTTCAAAGCACTGGATGTATTAGTCAAAAGAAACTACATGTCATTTAGATTCAGTTAACTAATATCTATCATTTATTTGTTAGTAAACAGGGTTGCGCAGTATCAGTGTGTACTTTACATTTTCTAGCTCCAATTCTTTTGTGTGCTGAATATTAGAACACATCATGGTTACTATATTGCTTTTTGTCTTGTTGAGCCTTTTCTACTATAATGGATGTTGGTTTTTATGGCACTGTAATGCCTACTTGTTATACTGCATTTTTAGCTCTGTTTACGGTGAGTAATTAGAACATTACTAAAAGCTCACAGATTTTTCTAGTTCTGTAAACTAGTTTAGCAAAGACTTAGTCTTTTCCTCTCTACAGGTCTAGAGCTGAGACTTGGAGGACAGTTGTTGTCTGCTATGGTTGAGTTACATTGGAAGCCTATCCGATATGATGGGGTCATGTTGGTCAAGAGGTGCACTTGCAGTTAAAACTGTTAGTCTTTGTCACTGATTCATGCTTGAGGATGTATACTATATTTGTACATATTGCCAAACTATGATTTGTATGTTCATCATATATAAATAGTCACTAAACAAGTGCATGTTACTACCACATGGATCCATTGGTGTTTACAGATAATTCATCTTTTACCTGTTGCTATTGTTTACTCATTTATTACTTGAATGTCAAGTGCCTTGGCAAATGAGCCAAAGCTTTATAGACAATCCTGTCATGCAGTTTGTACAAAAAGGACCCCTCCCCACCTATCACTGATTTTACTAGTTAAAATATTTTTTAACAGACAGAGCATACTCATACTTTTATAAACTCTGTCCAAATTCAATTCTGCATTTCATAGCAATATAATGTAGGCTTTAAAATTTATAGCAGAAAAGTCCCTGCATTAATTCTTGGTGAGCCTTTAAAAAATACTAAAGCCAAGTATTTGATCAGATTGCATTGCAATATTTTTTTTTTGGATTCTATCATTAGGCTTCTCTTCATGTATTAATTATCTCTAAGCTTTCTCGTGGGTTTGATAACAAGATCAATGGATAAAATACTTTATAATTTCATTGAGAATGCTCATAAAAAAAATGGTAGCTGAAGTAAGACAAGAATGGCAGCCTAGGAATTTGAATACAATTTCAACTATCAAGAGTTTAAGCCCTGTAGTATGATAGAGAATGTCAGAGCTAGGACGAATCATCTTTTCAAAGAAATATCCTTTTAAAACACTATACGTTGTATTAGATAATAAGAAAATAAACCTATATTTTGTATAAGACTATACTGTTGGCAGTCTGGCTCCACCTAAAATAACCTACTTCTTACCTAAGTGACATGTTCTATTGATCATGGTAAACCCAGTCACACATCCGCATTCAAATGAGCCTTGTTTGTTAACACACAGCTGCTCACAATCATGAGACAACTCAGAACACTCATTAATATCTGAAAGAAAATTATTTTTTTTAATCCAAGCAATTTTGTTGAACTGTCTTCAGGTGAAATTGTTTAAATGTGGTGTATGTTCCTAAGCTCTAATTGTGGTACAGGGTTACAGTAAACATTTGCAATGAAAAGAATGTTTTCCTTGCTGAGGAAAGTATAGTGTGCTTGTTGGGAAAAGTATAGTGTGCTAAGTCATTGTTTTTACCACATCAGACCACTTGATCACACCAGCTAAAGCAGTTGAAATTAAAATAGAGAAAATTTACAATACTAGCCACACAGACTAGATATTGAAATAAAACATTTTAAATCCATTTATTAAGAAAATATGTATACATTTTTAAATAGCTTACATAACAGCATATCTTTGTTAATATTTTGTACTTTGTGTACTAGGAGAATGAGCTTAACTTAGTTACCATTGCAGGAGTTTTTATCAGAATTTAGTTTGTATCCTGTAGGACAGCTACAATAATATGATCCTTCTGTGTTGACACAGGTTTTTTCACAAAGGTTGGTTTTATTGCACTCATCGATATCTGCAACGGTAAACCAATAAAAAATTTACCAAGAAATATTTTCTTTAAAAAGGGTTTACCAATCTAAATAAACAAACAGAATTTTTTAATTAAAATTATGTATGCATTACTAGTAACAACAATATTATACCAGAGCAAACTAAGGTGTTACTAATGTTTCTCTTCTCATATCCATCAGGACATGGTCCACATGTGTAGCCTATGGCCCTGTTACCCTGTTGTTCTGGGGTCATATCTGTGCAGTTCTGACCAATAGCACAAGGGTTGTCACTGCAAGCATTGTAGTTTTGACTACAATTAGCACCTGTACAAATCAAAGAAAGATTTAAGGGTTTTGGGCAATCAATGGATCTGGTCAGAAAAGTTTATACATTTTCATATTTTGAAAATAAAAGTTCACACTGATTTAATGTTTTGATGATGTAAATATATAATGTTATAAAAAGTATAAAGTTTCAAAATTATTATAGCCAGTGATGTATGTGTGAATAAGCTCCAACTGTTTATAAGTGTCACAAGGGATTGCAAGATCAATGGAAACATGTTTCTGATGTAAAGCTGATAGAAAAATGTTCCAGACTAACATAATGTCAAAACCATGACCATATCTAAATATGTCAAAATATGTTACTGACCTGTCAGTTTCTTATAAGTTTGGTTAGCTAGTCAGTTGTTCTATTGTTCTGTAAATTTACTATTGTGTGTACTATCATTGCAAGCCTTTTGTTGTTGCAACTCAATTATGAGACTTTAAATACACATATATTAGTGGTCAACAATAACTCTTTTTATAGTTTTTATACTTCTTTAAGACATGCAATTCAAACAGCCTTGAATAAGAAACCCTTGGAGTAGCATTAGAAGGGAAACACCAAATACATTGGGATTGCTAGCTATAGGTTTCATAGGCAACTCCTGACAATTAATAGCAACCCTATGGATCATACCAGTTAGAACAAGAGATTATAACGCAAGACAAAAAATAATTTACAGGCAGATATCTTTGATATTGAAATTGGTATGTTAATAAAAGCAAACATGTAAGTCAGGATCTTAAGACATATTTATTTAGCTTTTTTTTGCAGCTTCTATCAAGTTTGAAATATGCAATAATTAATAACTAGAATTACAATACCAACAACAACAAAAATTATCTCATTTAAAGTGAAGAAGAAGTTAATGAAACGGATAGATTGAAAATCTTAAGCCAACCTGTATAGGCAGGAAAGCACTGACAGGCATACACATCAAAATTATAAGTGGACTTGTCAGTTTTTGTTTTTTTTTTGTCACATATACCATTGCCGCTACAATTGGGGCACAAAGTAATAGGTACAGTGATAACTGATGAGGTGCCATTCTTTGAGTCCTCTGCCATCAACCTGAAACAGCAACAAGCAAAATTAGATTATTTCCTTAAAAGGTTTTTATCAAACACTCAAACCATAGTCTCCCTTTCCCTTAAATTCTTTAACTTTTTAAGCTGGGATGGATAAATGGCCTTGTCCATAAATAATGAACTGAGAATTTTATCTGATGTGTGATGATATCAACATTTGGAAAATACGCTTACAAGTTATACACATTGTAATAAAATGAATGTCTTTTATTTGTAGAGAAATTAATGCAATTTTGCATTAAGACTGGGCAGTATTTTGTGAAAAAAACAAAAAAAAAACAGATTTGTAAACTGATAAAAATTTTAATCTGATATAAATTTAAGAGTTACGGTAACTTATAGTAAAATCTAGAGCTTTATATTTAAAAGGTCTGCTTGAACATGTATTTTGCAGGATAATTGTCCCTGACATATAGTTGGAGACATAGGAACAAACCCCAAGGTATATCCTATCACCACTATTAGCTTTTGGTAGGTAACAACTTCCTTCTCATAGGTGCAAAGAAGTTGTAACTTTTTTTTTTTAACTCTCTTAGAAATAGAGCAAGAGTATATTTCTAGGTTTTAAACTGTTATAGCTTTTCTGATGGCATTATAATTTTCTTATGAAATTTTATTGACATACAGAGAGGTTTTAAGGTACACAATTCTTTACAAATGTGTTAAATTTAATTTCTGTACAAGAGATCAGTTAGAGCAAAAAATAAATTTGATATTGATATGTTGTCTTATCCTAGGGAATAAAAAGATAAAAATATAATTTACTTGATGGAAATAGGAACATTTTCATTGGGTAAGTAGGTCAAGGCACTGTTGTTGTAGATTTGGACATTACTAAAAGGTCCACCTATCAGCTTTAATGTCACATAATCACCATCGCTATCATTTAGCTGGACTGTCAATGTTTGCAGGTGCCCAGATGACAGCTCCCATTGGCCTTCATTATTTAGACCTTCTGTTATATTAACGGTTGGCAAGTTGTTTGCTGAAAACAGAAAACAAAACTCAAGCCTATTTGTATGTATTGTAGGAGCCAGGAGTAGTATTATTTAGATATTCATCATTCCAAGAAGTATGAACTGCAGAGCTGTAAAGCTTGAACTGCAAGCTTGGTGATAACACCATGAAGTATTATACTCTCTTTTGTTCTAGACAATGATGTTATCTAACTTTCTACACTAATATTTCTTTAATTCATCTACATGTTTTGATTTCTTTATATGAAAGACAGCTCTAAGGCTGCATTTTTAAATATTCTAAAACAGTGATTAATCAAAAAGTAATAAGTGGATTATAAATATTACATTTGGACATTTTTAAGTTACTTTATAGGAGCAAAGCTGAAATGTTTAATAGAATAATTAATAAATAAGTCTCAAATTCAAATCCATGCACAAACAAGTAACAGAAGTTGTGTTAATTGCAGAAATAAAAACTAAGAGATTGTTCATTAGCTGAAATCACAACTACCTACACTGCTTGACAGAAATGATTGACTTAATAGCTAGACCTAAAAATCATTAGGTTTTTTTTTTTAATTTAGGCCTATATAACTTTTTGTCTTTAACCTTATCCAAATTAATTTTTTAAAAGCATTTATTGATACTCCCACCCAATACCATCTGATATGAAACTTACTTTGGAAATTCCCTAAATTTAAGTCTTTTGAATAGGCTTTTAATTAATAACTGTGAAGAAACAAGTTCCTTTAATTGTAAAGTGCCTTTCAATTGTGAAGCTTTTCAACATCACATGTACACAAGGCTAACATTATCTACAGAACAACTCCACTAGATGACTCCCTTCTTCTTGTTTACAACTAGGGCTGCACAGGATAGTACTTTTTGATATCCGGCAGGAGTCGAATATGACTGGATAGTAAAATTTGATATTTCGCCAGAGCGGAGCCAAATACCTAAGTGTCTTGTAAATAGCTTGTGTTGCTGAACATTTTATGAAACTGTTAAATAACATACCTATATTGGTTGGTATTTTTTTTTTTCCTTTTATATACCTTATTGTTTTAAACTCTGTTACTGAATGATTTATTCAAGCTTAACAGTATTTCTAAAAATCTGTATAGCATGAGTGTGTCTGTGTGTATGTACGATGCCACCAACTGTAAAGGATGTGTATAGGAGGGTCAATGTAAAATATGTTAGTATATATTTAACTAGCTAATAATGTAAATCTCTCATAAGTAAAGTGCAATCTGCCTTGAATAGTGGTTGGATGTATGTGTTCATGAATTTCAGAGCAACAACCTGGTCAGATATACCTAGTGAGCCTACACATGTAGCCCTAGTGTAGTGTGTATAGTTGTTTGTGTTAACCATCACGCATTGTTTTTTCCTTGGACATGCGCACGCAATAGTGGATTGGATGGTCAGTCAAAAAAGATAGCACATCGGCATGGTCAGTCAAGCATATAGATAAATTATACCCGTCCACTAGTTACAGAGGTCAAGGGTTGTTTTTTTTACACTCCATCATATTATTTCTTTGTTTGCTAGATCTATTTACGGCGCTATTATTCAATTTCTTTTATGTGATTTTAGTTATTTATTAAGTCAAAAGAATTAAACAATGAAATTAGCTTTCTTTCTAAAGGTTTTAATACAAGGCAAAAAAATATACACAGGCAAACATGCACATCTTTGTTTTATTTTATAGTGCAAAGAACATATTAAATGCAAAGAACATAATTTAGAAACATCTTCCTTAATTATTACTTATTAATTATTTTAATCGTGGCTTAAGTAACTATTACAAAAGGGAACGATAGTAAGCCTATGGATGTCAGGTGTGTAAAAGTCGTCGTGGCCTGATACACAGTGGCTAAGTATGCATCTTAAGGAAAAAAATTATAATAATAACATGGAGTTAATTGACTATCACAAATTATTAAGAATATCGTTATCAAATCAAGACACTTAACTGCAGGAGTAATATTCAAGTTAACACGTTAGAAAAAAGTATTTAACCGTAATATTTATTGACAGTGTAATATCCTTTGTTAGCATGTTGTGTTTTTTCATTCTGGCTTAAAAATGGTCAATTATCAATAAATTGAGTGTCAAGGACCAAATAAATAAAATAAAGAGTAAGCGCTGTTTATCTCTCCATTTAAAGATAGCCCTGGTCGTGTCTTTTAAGCTAATATAGATTTTTTTCTACAAAATAATAAGTTACTGGCTTACTGGGCTATATAATCTCGCGGTTTATGTTCTGTGTAGCTAAAGGTCAATCGTTTAGGTGTGTGTGATCTTTAGTACAGCTTACTAATGGAGATTTATGTTCAAGTAACTCTGCACACTTGGAAAGGTGTGGCCTCTAGCCCAGCCACGTGATTCAGATTTTTCTCCAAATAAGCAAACTCTTTGTCCGGATACCCGTGTAGATGTTTGGCTTGAAGTCCAGTCCGCCCCCCCCCCCCCCCTTTAAGATTTACTACTAAGTAAACAAACCTACTTTCCTTATGTGACCTCTAGATAGTGCTTACATCCATCGTATCTGACTTGTGATCACCCCTCAATCAATGAACTCAATGTGATGGACTAAACAAATAAAGGGGGAGGGAGTTGTTCATCTCTACCTCTAGAGATATACCCGCACAGCTAGACAGACGTCTGGTCAGCTTGACGTAGTCAAGGAATGTAGCATTTTATCATGTTAACTTACCTACTCAAAGGTCAAGACAAATTGAAAAAATGTGTCAGCCATTGCTGCTCTGAACATAAAGCGCATTTATGATGTAAAGTTTCATTTCTATTTATATTAACACGCCTTAGTCTTTAAAATGAATGATGTTTGGTGCATATTCATAATGGCTCTATTTTTAAGAACATTATTTTGTTTTAATAAAAACATTAATACATTCTACAACAGACAATAATGGAACGAGGGCCAGATTATGCATATTAAATAGGTGCACTATTTACTATCCGGTTTACTATCCGGTAGTGATGTTTGGCCGGAGTCGAATATCACTGGATAGTGAAAAAATGCCAGATATTCAGCAGAAGACGGAGCCGGAGCGACTATCCAGTGTACCCCTATTTACAACACACTCTTTACTTCCCACTAGTCCCTTCTCCCAGGTACCCAACACTTGACCGTGTGTCACAACAGTCCTCCCAGGGCAGAGAAAAATTTTGATTGTATCAAAATTTCATGAACCCAATAGTTTGTGTGTATATTAATAATGTTTTACATCAACAAGGAAAGAAAACAAATGACATGTTATACAATGGCAAATTCTATTATAAGAGAACTGGAAATGCCTATGACGACCAATAAGTCTTCATTAACATGTTATTGAAAGGAAACATTTCCAAATGGACTATCGCAGAAAGATAAACACTGCATATGTCTTGTTATATTATGCAACTTATATAAAAAATCCATGCATTTAATTTTTTGTTCTTTCTATGTCAGATACTCTAGTGAATACTTTACATTACATCAAAGAAATCTTTCAAATGAAAGGGATTGATAATGTTGTATTTCACACATACCCGTTCATATGTTGATATCTACGACTACAATCAATGCAACCAAAAAAAATCTACTATACTGTTCTGACTTAAAGTACAAATTTTACATCTCTGAATAAAATAGAACATGCATATCAGGTCTTTATAAAAAAAATCTGAAAAAACGTAATCTTAATTCAATCTTAACAAAACAAAATTTAAAGATATCATACAAGGTACTTGTTAATTTTGGCTGATTAATGAATGAAAGTAAATCCAGCTGTCCCTAGACACATCTTGTCAACACATCAGCTATTACGTTGATTTGTCCCCAAATAGTTTAGACTGTAAAGTTTTAAAGCCCATCTAGTAATCCTCTGGTTGGCTAGCTTATTTGTATTGATATAAGCTTGAGGGGCGTGATTAAGATAGCTAGACCTTCACGCTCTATAGTAGAGTATTTTTGTTCTGCTGTGTTCAGCTTTCTGCTAATGTAGTAAACTGGTCGTAGCGTTGCATCACACTTCTTGTTAGGCATGCCTTTTTTGTCAGTTCAATTAGAGGTTGAGTAATACTTGTAAAATTTGCCAGGATGCGTCTATAGCAATTACATAAACCTAAGATGCTTCAGACTTGCCCCTTTGTAGTAGGTATTGTTAAGTTGAGTATCTTGCTTATGTTGTCTTGTAGTGGTCTGATAGTATTTAGCTGTATTCTGTGCCCTAGAAATTCAGTGTCTGTTCTGGCGATTTTAACCTAACTAGGTTTTATTGTAAGCCCGTTGTCTTGTAGTATCTGGAATACTTGTTGCAGACCAACAACGTGTTCTTCTAATGTGTTGTGAAAGACACAAATGTCATCAAGATAGAAAATGACATCTGGTCTTTTCCCTATTAGTTTTGCCATCATTCTGTTAAAGGTGGCAGGTGCGTTACTAAGCCCAAAGCTCATGTAATTCCATTGGTAACAACCGAATGGAGTAGTGAATGCTGTGAGTGGCTTAGCATCTTCCTCAAGTAGAATTGGCAAATAATCTCTGGCTAAGTCAAGAGTAGTGAAGTATTTTGCACCTCTAAGTTTAGGTATAATGTTCTCTATGTTAAGCTTTGGATATGTATCTTTCACTGTGATGGCTTTCAGTTTCCGGTAGTCTACACATAGACGCATCTTTCAGGTTGTTTCCTTTTGTTTCACTAGGACTGCTGGAGCTGAGTATGAAGATGTAGATGTATCTATTATTCCCATTTTTAAAAGCGTTTCAATTTCCCTTTTCAATATCTCTTCATGGTGTAAGGAAACTGAATATGGTTTGGCTCTTGTGGGCTTCGTATCAGTCAGTTGGATAGTGTGTTTTATGGCAGTCATTCTACCCGGTTGGTCTGTGAATATTGGCGCCCATTGAGCTAGCAGTTTATCAATATCTTGCTTAACTGGATACTGGAGGTGTGATGTATCAATATCTTACACAGTTTCAAAGCTTTCAATAACTGGACATGGTAATTCATCTGCTTCCTCTATTTGTTCTATCATCATTACTCTATGATTGTCTTGCGTGCCTTGCTTGGCGTTTAATTAATGTGTAAATGGTCTGGACATGTACTGCTTTAGCATATTGATGTGGAATACTTTATCTCGGCCTCTGATATTTATGCTGTAGTCAACCTTCGAGGTCACCTTTGTGATTTGGAATGGGCCCTGCCATTTTATAAAAAGCTGGTTATTTCTGTCAGGCAGCAGAACCATGACATTATCACCAACTTGTAGTGTTCTCAACTTTCGTCCCTGATTTAGCTTTCTCAATAGTTATGGTTTTCTTTATTTGCTTGCTTTTGGACAGTTTCCAATGCTTCGATTATATTTTGTCTTGTTTTGATGACAAAATCGTATCCTGTCAGTACGTCGTGTTTTATGTTCCTATTAACTAAAAAGTCTCTGTATAGTGACATGGGTCCTCAAATAGGTGAGCCATAGAGCATCTCGAATGGTGAGAAGCCCGTTGTGTGTGGTACTTCTCTGTAGGCGAACAGTATGGGGTTGATCAGATGTCCCAGTCTGTTGGGTTGTCCTGTGCTACTTTGTTCAGCATTGGGTTTCAGAGTTGAATTCAGGCGTTCGCTCATCCCATTCGTTTGGGGGTGGAAACGGGCAGCAAATTGTTGTTTAATATTCAGAGTTTTGCAAAACTGTGCGAATTCCTTTAATTTAAACTGAGTGCCTTGATTACTCAGTATTATCCGAGGGTTACCTGTTCTTGCAAATATTGCTGTTAGTGCGTCTCCCACATATTGGGAAAAAATTCTTTTCAATGGTATTGCTTCTGGAAACCGTGTGCACATGTCTACAACAGTCAATATGTAGCGATGGCCTCTTCCGGATATTACTGGCTTTGGTCCAATAATATCTACAGCTATCTTCTCAAATGATATTTCACTTAAGCCTGCTGTTTGTATTGGAGCTTGCATATATGTTCCCTTTACTCCATGTTTGGCAAATATGGCAAGATTTTATGTAGGCCTTGACTTCTTGCTTAATTCTAGGCCAAAAAAACTCATTCAAGATTCTATTCAATGTTCTCTTTACTCCCATATGTCCGGCAAATGGGGTGTCATGTGCAAGCTTTAAAATTGTTCCTCTATATTTCTTTGGAATTAGAAATTGTTGTGTCTTGTCTGCTTTCAGATGAATTTCTCTTACATAGACACCATCTTCGCCTATCTTGAATAACTCTCGTCTTGGGGGAACTTCACTATCTATGAGTTTTATTAGATCTGAATCATTTTTCTGTTCACCGACAAATTTTTCTCCACAGAAAGTCAAGACCAACTACAGATTAAAACAGATAAGGATCTTATCTGTTATCGTTTGTATTTAGCACTTCTTCTGCTTTCTTCTGAGCTCTTGTAGTAACCATGGAGCATTTCTGTAAGTATTTTTCTTTCCACTTGTTCAATTCTTCTACTGTGCAAGATTTGGAGCCATTGACACAGCCAATGATAAGACCAATGTTGTCTGGCTCATTATCTAGTACTAAAGACTCATGCCAACCATTGATGAATGGTGTGTGTATGTTGATACATGCTACCAGGTGTGTAGTTACTTGGCCAGTGTAACCATCACAATCTTGTCTTCTTCCGGTGTGCTCTTGTGGGTTGATGTAAATTGTTATTTCTCATGTATCGTACAGTACGTTGGTCATATGTTCTCCCACGAAGCCTGGGTATACCTACAGTTTATTAGCATGTTTGGCAGCAAATGCTCGATCTCTCAGTCTGTTGTTCCAATCTCTATTGCGTCGGTTGTAGAAGCTAGTCTCTGTAGTGTGGTTTGTTCTACCACAAATTTGACATTGGAAACAAACTTTTTGCTGGTTACGGCGGTATTCTCGTTCCTTGTATGTATAAGTTGGGCTCTTTTCTTCATCTTTCCCTCTTCTATATGTATATGTTGGGCTCTTAGCTGTGTCTTTTTTATATGTATAGGTTGGGCTCTTATCTGCATTGTCTCTTCGATATCTATATGTTGGGCTCATTTCTTCATCTTTCTCTCTTCGATATCTATATGTTAGGCTCATTTCTTCATCTTTCTCTCTTCTTTCTGTGTATGGTGGGCTCTTGTCAGCGTTCTCTCTTCTATATACAGGGCCCTGGGTCCGCATTCTTGCAGCATTATTCACCATAAAAGCTGATGCCGCAGCTGGGTTCTCTCTACCTAACACTTCACTTGGGTGTGCAGCCTTATATTGTCTTAGTTGTGCTATCAGGCTGCTAAATGTCTTTGGCTTTCGCTCCGAGATGTATGTTTTCACCTTATTATTGTAAGCTTCCATCACAGCGTCCATTATGATGTGTTCTCTGAGGGTTTCATATTTGTGATCCACTTTTGACAGGTCTACCCATCGACCGAAGTAAATCGACATGTTGGTGACGAATATTTGAGGATCATCGTTCGGCAGAGGTGTCAACTCTTTCAATCTCCTTCAGTATTCGTAACTTGTGGAGCCAAATAGTCTTAGCAAGGCCTCCTTCACGGCCATGTAATCTTTCTTTCCTCTCTCATTTGGATGGAGATGTTCATGGCTCTTCTTTAATTGCCCCATGAGGCTTCTTGCCCATTTTGACAGTGGGAGGTTGCAGGCTGTTGCTATGTCCTCAAATCTCAGTAGATATGAGTCAATGCACTCATTCTGGTTCTCGTCGAATGCAGACATTCTGACCAATTGTTTGTATTTGTTTAAATGTTCCTCCTTTTCATTTTGCTGTTCTTTGTCTTTCTTTTCTTTAAGTTTTAGTTCTAGTTGTAAGATTTCCTTCCTTCTATCTTCTTCTTTCTTTTTGGTTTCTTCCCTATTAAATCTCCTTTCTTCCCTTTCTTCCTCCTGTGTTATTTTTAGTATTATGAACTTTTCCAGTTCTTCACCTTGCAGGCCATTTTCCTTGCCCGCTTCTCTAAATATTTGGTACATCGACATTTCCACTTACTTGTGCCTCGTCGTGGTCACCAGTTGTGAAGAAACAAGTTCCTTTAAGTTTAAAGTGCCTTTTAATTGTGAAGCATTTCAACATAACATATACACAATGCTAACATTATATACAGAAAAGCTCCACTAGATGACTCCCTTCTTCTTGTTTGCAACACACTCGTTACTTCCCGCAAGTCCCTTCTCCCAGGTACTTGACTTGACCATGTGTCACGGTTGACCACTTATATCCATGTCTCAACAATAACCTATTGCATTCTTTCTTTGGTTCCTTCAGATATGAATGTATTTATATATAATAAATCCAAGCTTATTGTTTCAAAAGTTGATAATATGTAAATTCTACAAGAATGTTCGTATTGATCATTGTTCTAATGGCCATTAATCCATAATAGATAAATTTTGTATGACATAAGAAGTATAGAAGTAAATGTTACAGGTTTCCATTTTAACCTACCTGCTGATATTTTTGCAGATTGAGAGGAAGTAAATGTATCTTTGGTGTTTTCAGCAAACTTTTCATCCCTCGTGGCTAAATAATCATACTGACATGCCACGTTATCACCACATTTAGCAATAGAAGCATTTCGTTCTGATTCACTGACTTCATCCAAGAATATTGGGACAAATTCTTGATGGCTGTAGTTTGCAGAACTTTTATACGCCCCATAGGCAAAGATACTGTTGTTACTGGTGACTTCCCCTAAATTAAAATAAAAAGAACAGAAAAGTTCTGGATTCCATTTAAAATTTTGGTAATTTTTAGTGAAGCATAAAGAAATGTTCACTACAGTAAAATAATCTTATCAAAGCAGGAATTAAACTTTTATTTTATAATTAATTAATTATGGAGCATCTCATTTGATTAATGTTAAACTCTTAAACTACAAAATTTTTATTCAAAGAAAACAGAAAAAGCTAACAGAAAATGGTTGACAATCATTATTTTTCATTTAGATTTCAACAAATACAGTAAAAAATGCTCAACTACATAAAACAAATGTTTGGGGGTGTAAAAATTATCTGGTCATTCCTGGCTACTTCACATCTTCATAAATCTTTAAAAAAAAGAAACTGAAGCTTAAAATGCCATGTTCTCCAGAACTTTGGGTCTTAAAATTGAAATATGCATTTCATTATCAAATATACTGGTACTTACACTTTCGACCGAAGTTTTCAAATATTTTTCTTTCAGTGTTTGTTTCATTTGGTGCCAGCACAGTGCCATCAGGTAAAATAAAATCATCACTCACATTACCATTGAAGTTGCCCAGCAAGCCTGTTATGTTACCTTTGAGTTCAACACCGGCCTCAATATTCACTTCCAGGCACTTAATCCCCATGAAAATGTTGATCGTTATACCTGCAGAATTTATAGATGTGAATAGAAGTTTTCATATTGTTACTTATAACTTTGGCATAAATTTATAACATGATTCAAAGAAATGTTTTATAATAGTTGTCACCTAACATTACACTAAAAACAAACCCATATCTACCTCTTTAAAAATTATGCTTACTGGCTTTCTTTTTTTTTTATATAAAACTTACTCTTTTTTTTTTCTAAATTAGTACTAATCTGTTTTGCTGGGGGTTTTTTTTATCAAAATATAAATCTATTTTTTTATGGAAAAATCTATAAAAATGATTTAGTTAAAGAAATAATTTGAAAGGATTTTTTAAAATAATTTAATTAAAGCTCAGCCAAGGGGGTGTGGTGGTTGAGTGGTAAAGTACTTGGCATCTGAACATAGAGGTATCAAGTTTCAATTCAGGTGAAGATTGCTATTTTGAATTTCAGGATTTTCAGGGTGCCCCTGAGTCCGCCCATCTTTAATGGGCACCTGACATTAGAAAGCAAAGGCAGTTGCTCATTGTGCTGGCCACATGAGAACCTTTTAAAGTGAGCCACAGAAACAGATGATCTTTACATCATCTGTCCCATAGATCGCTAGGTAGGAAAGTACTACTGTAATTTTTTACTTTATTAAACTTTTTTTTACTTTGTTTGAAAATGTCATAATTAGGCCTCAGCTTTCTTCAAGCATAATATTATTTGAGCCCAAATGCTTTTATTGTAAAAGTTCATGTCAGCTTTTACTATTGCAAAAAGTTACATAAATGTTTGCAAAAAAAATTTATATTGACATACTTGTAAACTTAGCCACTATATTAGTCTTGTTGGCAATAGTCTCTCTGCTGACAATGAAGGTGCTCATGTCCTTTACAAGACCTTCAGATGCATAGAACTCGTTAGTTAAGTCTATACCATTAGCGAAAATCACCATGGCTGTCAATGAAAAAGGAATAAGAAATTATTATACCAGTCTGCCAGAAAGGCAAGCTTAAATTTAGCTTCAAAATAAAAGTAACTTTAATTAGATAATAAATCTAATTACTCACAAGTTTTATTGGCAGAAAGTTCAACTTGTAGTCTAGCATCATTCCTTTCCTTTGCAGCAAAGGCAACAAAAACTGTTGCATTAATCAAAGTACCATTTGTCGCTTCTATTCGATCAGTCCTACCCTAAAAACAAATGAATAAAATCAGTATTATGTTAACAAAGATTACAAAATATAAGCAAACTAAGCAATTACCACAAAAAATGTTGTATTGCCATATTTGCTTAAATATATTAGCCATATAATTCTGAAATTAAATTCCCCTCATTTCAGTACTTTCAAATATTTTTTTTTTATTATTTTATAATTGAAATGGAGGGTGTAATACCTCATTTTTTACTCTAATTTTATTAACACGTGGATTCCCCATGTAGGATTCCTTTGTGTTGCTCTGACACAATCAAAAATAAGCCAGCACACAAAACAATATTTCTAAACTTGTATTTAGTGTTTACTGTCACAGAGTGTTTACTTTATAATTTAATTGTTGACATTTCTTTGCAAGTTTTTCTTATATCATCATTGTTTATTTATCATTATTTATGAAATAGAAGATAAAATATTTTTTAACATGATTTTATTTTTACAATGTTTTGATTTAAAAATTTCCTTGTTGGGTGCATAAATATTATGGTTGTTAAAGGTATTGCCTGGAATAACTTGTATCCAATAGTATATTGTCATGGAACGATTAGGAATTATTTGTTTTGGAAATAGGGGAAGTTTTTACTTACTGACAATGATGGGACTAGTAAAACAATGATAGGGTTTTAGAGACAGAACGATATAGGTCGACGTAAACAGATATACTTTCAGGACAACGTAGAAATAAAAAGCATTTTATAAACATTAGCTGACATCTGAAAGTTCCCTTCATTGTTATTAAACTTGTTCAATATTCGGTATCAGCATCAACTAGCTTCTATTGATTGTTTGGGCTTTCGCTCGCCGTTGTTATTGGATTACTTTGAGTGTTACCTCCATTTGGTTTATCTACATTAGACACAGTGAAAGCGCTTAATATTAACATGAAATATACATTGTTACGAATCTCACTATCCTGCTCTCTGCAAACTGACTGCACCTTACAGCATAGAGCTCAAGAGCTCTACTATAAAAAGTTCAACTTTAAAAAGATACGTGTCCGGATCTGCTTCATCCTCCACCAGGTCCTCCCTATGGCAAGCTTGTAATGTTTCCTTATTTCCACTTGTCTTCAGCCCTCGATCACGGATCCCACTTCTGACACCAGTTGTTACGAATCTCACTATCCGGCTCTCCGCAAACTGCACCTTACACCACCAACTGAAAGAACTTGATAACTCAGGGCTCCAAATAACGTAATAGTTTAATGTCAATAAAATAACAGCCAATACTGTACAATTGGCAGCATGTAATACAAGACTGTACAAATATCTCTCCTGTAATAGTGGTGCACCGTATAAACTCTTGCACTGGTCTCACTGTCTCGTCTCGGACTTCTACTGAGCCGTAGTAACGAACTGTAGATCGGGAAGTTGTAACTACTCGTCTCTGATACCTTCACTCTTTATGTAGGGTCCCTGCTGACCTTCTAGAACCGGGCAGAATGTCGCTCGACCATTCTGGGTGGTCATATGACTACATTTCTCGTGACACTCCTGAGCTCTGTTCCTTCTCAAACCATCATGTTGACACTCGTCTCGGCTGACCGTCATAACTCGTCACGGTTGACCGCTCGTCTAGCGCTGGCCTGGGGCGATTTGCGTCGGCTGACTACACACACACCACTAACCCCATCTGTGCCACCACCAGGTTTATAACACTGCCCCCTCCTTAGATCTGTCCGTCCCAGGCAGATCCAGCTTCACCATAGTGCTTGTTGAGTCTGTCGTTGTGGACGACCTTCAGTTTGGACCTTGGGCTCTTCTGTATTCGATACACGACATCGTTGATTCTTTTTATCACGCGGTAAAGTCCTTCCCAGTCTGTTTGAAGCTTTGGGGACTTGCCTTTTCGTTTTTGAGGGTTGTACAGCCACACCAGATTGTTCTCATGAAACCCAGCTGCATTGGCCCGTTCGTCGTACCTTTTCTTCATCTGGTCACTGTTGATCTTGATGTTTCTGTGGGCTAGAGCGTGAGTTTTCTCCATCCGTTTTCAGAGATTTACGACATAGTCTGTCGAAGAGGCTGGCACATTTCCTGAGATCCCAAAGAGTAAATCACATGGTTGTTCAGCCTTTTTGTTTTTGAGGGTTGTACAGCCACACCAGATTGTTCTCATGAAACCCAGCTGCATTGGCCCGTTCGTCGTACCTTTTCTTCATCTGGTCACTGTTGATCTTGATGTTTCTGCGGGCTAGAGCGTGAGTTTTCTCCATCCGTTTTCAGAGATTTACGACATAGTCTGTCGAAGAGGCTGGCACATTTCCTGAGATCCCAAAGAGTAAATCACATGGTTGTTCAGCCTTTTTGTTTTTGAGGGTTGTACAGCCACACCAGATTGTTCTCATGAAACCCAGCTGCATTGGCCCGTTCGTCGTACCTTTTCTTCATCTGGTCACTGTTGATCTTGATGTTTCTGCGGGCTAGAGCGTGAGTTTTCTCCATCCGTTTTCAGAGATTTACGACATAGTCTGTCGAAGAGGCTGGCACATTTCCTGAGATCCCAAAGAGTAAATCACATGGTTGTTCAGCTTTCAGCTGAACAACATATTTGCTGGAGTGTAACCGGTGGTGCGGTGAATTGATCTTCTATATGCCATAAGGAGCATTGGGATATAGGTGTCCCAGTCCTCTTGACGTTCATAGACGACTTTCGACAGATGTTGTTCCAATGTTCGGTTAAATCGATCCATCATTCCATCTGACTGGGGGTGAAGAGGGGTTGGGCGTGTCTTTTCGATGCCGAGTACCTGGCACATCTCTTGAAAGATCTTGGATTCTAAGTTTCTGCCTTGGTCGGAGTGTAACTTCCTGGGAGCACCAAATCAGCTAATCCAATTCTCCACAAGTGTTTCTGCTATGGTAGTGGCTTCTTGGTTTGGTATCGCATACGCCTCAGGCCACTTAGTAAAATAGTCTATCACTACTAGAACGTACTTATTTCCTCTCTGGGATTCAGGAAATGGTCCGGCTACATCGATCACTATTCTTTCGAAGGGATTACCGATGTTGTATTGCTGCATACGTCCCCTCGTTCTCCTTTGCTGCTGAACATGCATTGCATCTTCGGCACCATTCTTCTACATCATCCTGGTAACCGAACCAGTAAAACCAATGGCGTACTTTTTCAAAGGTCTTGTTGATACCTAAATGTGACCCAATGGAATTATTATGGATTTCTTGCAGCACCTCAGCAACTCTCACTTTAGGCAACAACAGCTGTAAGCGATTGCATGTCCCATCAGCATGTCCCATCTGCCGTTTCCAAGACCCTCTTGAGAACTCCATTGTCGATTGTCAGTGAGTCCCATTGCGCCCAGTATGCCTTAATAGCAGCTCCTTTATCAGAAAGGTGATGCCATTCTGGTCGGATTCTTTTGTCGGACCATGACCCTGAAGCTTGTACAGCCGTGTTTACATTCCATTCTGCAAGGTCGTCGAGACAGCGCATCAGCATTCTGGTGAGTTTGTCCTTTTCGGTGCTGTCATAGGTTTGCAAATGTTCAATCCACCTGGCGACTTGTCCTTCAGGACTTTTAAATGACAACAGCCATTAAAGAGCAGGGTTATCTATCCTAAGGATAAATTTTTGCCCATATAAGTATTTGTGAAAGTGTTGTATGGCATCCACAACTGCCAGTAGCTCACGTCTTGTGACACAGTAGTTTCTCTCGGCTCCGAGTAAACAAAGCTATAACTCTTTCAGTTCCATCTACATTTTGGGATAAGACAGCGCCTATTCCGGTATTGCTCGCATCGGTGTCAAGTATGAACGTCTCGCCTAGTATCGGATAGGTCAGAATGGGTGATGAAACAAGAGCCATTTTAGGTCTCTCAAAGGCCTCATGACATTCCGTTGTCCAAATAAATGGCCGCTTCGGTTCTGTCTATTGATGAAGGGCACTACAGAGGCTTGAGAAATTAGGCATGAAACGTCTGTAATACGTGCAGAATCCAAGAAAGCTTCTTAACTCCTGGATATTAGCGGGGATCGGCCATCCATTTACAGCTTCAACTTTATCCGGGTCTGTGCTGACTCCCCCTTTGACACGATGTGCCCAAGGTACTTGACCCTCCTTCTGAACAAGGAGTACTTCTTTGGATTCAATTTCATTCCAGCGTTTCTAATTCGTTCAAACACTTCCTTCAGGTTTGCAATATGTTCCTCAAAGGTTCTGCCTATGACGATAATGTCATCTTCTTAGTAAACAAGACACGTGGTCCAGTTAAGTCCTCTAAGCACTTGCCCCATTAGTCTTTTAAAGGTGGTTGGGGTGTTGCAGAGGCCAAAAGGCATCACGGTAAATTGCCAGAGACCAATACCAGCAGAGAAGGCCGTTTTATCTCTGTCGTTGGGGTGTAGTCCCACTTGCCAGTAAACGCTCTTCAGGTCAAGGGTGGAAAAGATCTGTGACCCAGCGAGTGTGTCCAATGTGTCGTCAATCCTAGGAAGCGGATAGCTGTCCTTGTGTGTGGCGTCATTTAATAATCTATAGTCGACACAAAATTGCGTGGATCCATCTTTCTTCTTTACCAAGACTATGGGTGAACACCACGGACTGTTGGATGGTTCAACAACACCCTGCTGCCTCATTCGTTCTATGTCCATAGCTTCTTGGTGTTTTGCTAGTGGCAGGCGATGTGGTTGCTGTCGGATGGGCCTAGTGTTTCCTGTGTCTATTCGATGCTGGATCAGGTTTGTTTGCCCAAAGTCCATTTCATCAGATGGCAATATGTCAGATAATTCTCTGAGGAATAGTTCTGCTTTGGTGTACTGTTCTTTTGACAAGATCGTTTTGACTTCTGCCAGAAGTTTAGTAACCTGTGGTTCACTGGGCTTGAGTGTTCCGTCGAGATTTTCACTGCTGCAGTTTCGTATCATCTCTAGAGCATGGCAAATAGCGTAAATGTTTCTCTACTGTGCCGAGGTTCACAATTCTTACAGGTACCTTTTGGTCTTTCCCAATCGAGACTAGTGTCTTTCCTACTGCTATCCCTTTGTAGTTGGTGTCAAAGCTTTCTACCAGCGCTGTTCTTGTCGTGGGATAGTCGTCCTCACCCCAAATGATCATTTCCGACTTAGCAGGCAAGGTTGTATTTTCTACCAACTTAACCCTTTTGACTCGGCCATCTTTTTCATTCTCGTCGCCAAGCATGGGTACTTTGAGGTCCCCACATTGTAAAGTGCCTCCCCCGATAATCAAGGAAAAGCCATATTTCAGCATGAAGTCGAGCCCTATTATACAGTCATCTGTGACGTCAGCAATCAGGAATTTGTGTTTGAATGACTGATTCCCGATCTCAATTGTTATGTCGATCAGGCCTTTTATGGGCATCAGTTCCCCACTGGCTGTTTTCAACTAGTAGGCCCTAACTGGCGTTTTCTTGCTATTGTCCACTTTATCCATCCGGATGACTGATGGTGAAACACCAGTATCCAGGAGGAAGTGATAGTTTTGACGTCCGATTTTCCCGATGACTTTCAGACTCTTACTCTGTCCTAGCACGGTGACCGGGATGATGGTTGTAGGGGCTCTCATTCTCTGTGTCGCCGGGTTCCGCCCCTTGAAGCCGGCGCGTGCTAGTTTTCCTGGTAGCCCCGGGAACTTGGTCATGCATACCTTTCTGATCTGTGATAGGTTCCGGTTTGTGGAAATCTTCTAGTGCAGCTTCTTTGTATATGACCGAGTTCACCACAATTCCAGCATCGTACAGGAACCCTAGGTTGATTTTCTGATATCTGGTTTGTTTGGCGTCCATCTAGTGCCTCTGTCACCCATCTCACAAATTGTGCGAATTCTTCCTCTTTGACTTCTAGCCTTCTGCCTTGATGAGTGCTCCCTGATGCGTCTTTGGCGGCTTCATATGAAAGAGCATATACGAGGGCCTCACTGGCCTTACGTTTACCCCTAAATCTGGTGGCTTTCTTTAACTCGGGGTCTCGAAGGGCATCAATGAAAGGGTCTGTAATAATGACTTCCAGAAAATCTTGTGCGCGGTTGGGTAGGCTAGATGTGCGAGGCGTTTGATGTCTGTCTCAAGCTCTTGAAGTGTTTCATCGGGGCGCTGATGTCGGGTCTTCAGTTGCACTTGATAAACTTCTTGCAGATGTTTATCCCCGTATCATAGTTCCATAGCCTGTACGAGAGGGGCGAAGTCTTCCTGGTTCAGTAATGACGGAAGCTATTCGGAGGCTTTTCCTCTTAGAGATAACACAAGGGCAGTTTCTTTCTCCTACTCGCAGTTCCATTTGTTAACTTTAGCCACTGCGTCAAATTGCTCCTTGTACACTGTCCAGGACACGGAACCATCAAATACGGGGGGCTTCATATTTCTGGAGATTTCAGGCACAAATGACATCATACTTGCTTCCGGTGCATTAGTGTGCTTACAGTGAACTAAGGCGTGCTTGTAATGTTTCCTTATTTCCACTTGTCTTCAGCCCTCGATCACGTAGCTCTTGCTTCAGTTCATTCATAAGGAGTTGGTCCAGCGTTTTCATAGGAGCCCACTTCTGACACCAGTTGTTATGAATCTCACTATCCGGCTCTCTGCAAACTGCACCTTACACCACCAACTGAAAGAACTTGATAACTCAGGGCTCCAAATAACGTAATAGTTTAATGTCAATAAAATAACAGCCAATACTGTACAATTGGCAGCACGTAACACAAGACTGTACAAATATCTCTCCTGTAATAGCCGTGCCGCCGTATCAACTCTTGCACTGGTCTCTCTGTCTCGTCTCGGACTTGTACTGAGCCGTAGTAATGAACTGTAGATCGGGAAGTTGTAACTAACTCGTCTCTGATACCTTCGCTCTTTATATAGGGTCCCTGCTGACCTTCTAGAACCGGGCAGAACGTCGCTTGACCCATCTGGGTGGTCATATGACTACCTTTCTGGTGACGCTCTTGAGCTCTGTTCACGACGCCGATCCTTCTCGAACCCTCATGTTGACACTCGTCTCGGCTGACCATCGTAACTCGTCACGGTTGACCGCTCGTCTAGCGCTGGCCTGGGGCGATTTGCATCGGCTGACTGCACACACACCACTACCTCCATCTGTGCCACCACCAAGTTTATAACAATATATATATATAATAGAAAACCTTTTTCTAAATTTTTCAATCAACATAACACAGTACACCTTGCATTATAACAATTTGTTGTAAAAAAAATAATTGTGAACAACTTATTGAAATTGATGACCAAAGATGTTAGGCTATGGCATGAGATTTTATACAGGGCAGAAAATGGTTTGTCAGCACTCAACTGGCTGAGTTTAAAAATAAATGAAGCTTTATGCAAATCAATACAGATATTGCTCAAAAGGCTTGTCCTATCCCAACATGATGTAGAATGATGAACAATATTGTTATGAATGGGAATAGTTTATTCTTTAGCAACTGGTGGACGATGTGGTAACTCTTTTTATCACCTATCTTTATAATTCAAAATCATTCAGAACAGATAAATACTAAATGCCAGTACTGAAAAAATGTTCTTGAGTGAGTTTTTTGGAGGTCCTAATTACTATGACATAGTGGGATTGACCTTTCAGAGGAGATAAGGAGAAACATTTGGTTCTCATCCCAGTGGCTATTTCCTTGGATTACTCAAACTTTTTAAAAAAATTTGATCCTTTTCTAGTAAGCAAGGGAAACATTTTGGGAATAGAAGAAAATTTTTATTTCTTGTCTTTTTATAACAATCTGTGAGGAATTTATCCAAATTATGGCAAGTTAAGTAAGCTATCGGCGGAGGCACTTTATAATGTGGGGACCTCGAAGTAACCTTGCTTGGCGATGATTCTAAGAACTGCAGGGTACTTAATTTTTCTATACATTCTACTTCAAACTGGTCCCATATTGATCATCTCACTGTTAGTGTAAAGTATATTTTACCAGATGATGGGCTTCATATTGAAACTTTCCTAGAGATGAGGAGCTACAGAGGGAAAAGTCTTTTGAAGTCAAAGTTCAATTAGCCTGATTGTTTTCACAGTTTTGTTTTAGATTATATTCTTTGCTGTTGGCTGATCTCCATGCCTCAGCATGAAACTCTTGACACTCATGGCTTCACGCCATGAGGAGCTATCAAGAACTAGCAGATCCCAGCCATGAATGACAATCTTACACTCCTTGAAGGACATCTTAAAGGTGTCTTTGTCAAACTTTAAACCCACTGAGAGCATTTTCTAGGATGTTTATAAGGGTTGACCTACCTGGAGTCTGAAGTCTTCACTGTCTATTAAGATATATTCTCCCCAACCATTCATGGTATATTGAAGGCCATCTAACGCTGTTAAATGAGGATCCCCAAAGAATGATGCTAAAAGAAAAAAAAAAGAAAGGTGTGTAGTGCATACAAAATTTATCCTATAAATTACAGATGTTCATTAATACCTTCGAAACAGAAGATAATTAGTATTACGCCCAACACATATTCCTGTGTAATCGTGTTAATCTACTCATGCACATTAATTATAGAGACTCAATCTCTGCTAAATGATTGATTTTCATGGCAAAGTTAGTTAGGACACTGAAATGTTCTTATGTAATTACTTGCAAACAACATACTTCTAAAAAAGGCTAGACTAGTTATACTTGCCTGAAAATAAGTGTGATTATTATCATATTTTCGTTACATATTTACATCTAATAAAAAATGGACTAGTTAACCTTCCTGATAATATAGTTTTATTATAATTATTATTATATTTTTGTTTTTTTTTACACAGGTTGCACTTGGAAATAGATTATACTTCATTAATGAAATATAAGAGGCTTAAAGATGTGTTATTGACTACCTTAGACAATGGCCTTAAAAATGCTTAATGAGTATTTTTTTTAAAGCTAATTAAGTTTTTTTTTACTTATAATGAAAATATCACTTTTTTATTTTCACCAATACAGAATTTAAGATAGAGTACGAAGGGCTCATGTACAGTTTTGGTGATAGTCTATATAAAAAATTGTTGTCACAAAAAAACAAACATGTCAGGCTTTGTAAAGCCTAATATTCTTCATATATTTCAATAGTTTTCACTAGGTGGAGTCTAAAACTGATTTTCAAAAAATTTCTTCCATAACTTTTGATTACAATTTTTCAATAGTTGGTCAATATTTGGTCAAAGGGAGATAACCAAATTTGCTAACTCAAACAATGCCACCACCATTTTGTTCACACCTCTTTGACATTTCTTGTTGCTCAAGACCCCATAATTTCCTTCAATATTTACACTTTGAACCAGCAAGAATCATAAATACCAATGTGTGGGCTAGAAATTTACTACTAGTACTAGATCTACTTAAAATTTCTTAACTGACAAGTAAATCTATCATCTGCCAAACTCAATCTGAACTTTGAACTTAATGTTACTTTTGACCTGGAGGGGGGGGGGGTCTTGGCTAGCCTAGCCTAGCCAGTGACAGCATCTCCTCTCACACAGTTCCATTGGGCTCAGAGTTAGGTAAAAACAGGGGAAAAAATCACAACTTTCTCACATCCCTAGTTTATAGATTCTAGAGAAAAATGTTAGAATCTGGTCACTAAATTAATATAATTTATATAGATCTAAGTCACCTATCAATTTAATCATTAATTATTTAATATAATAAATGATACGGCGAGACAATATAAATATTACAATATACTTATCATATAGATCTAGTTGAGTGATACTGATAATGGCTGATAAAGTATGATACACAGAACTAGTAAACAAATCTATATCTTAATGTAGATCTAGATAGGCCCCTAGGTACCTGTAACAAATCCTGATGCAAGGGAACAGCCCATATCTGGTCTGACCTGGTTGAATAGATCACAATACTTTTTGGTCAGACCCTGACAGCACAAGCTCTTAGGGTAGACATCCTCTGCAATGGTCATAGAAAAATTCTGGAAAGGGTTGCTTGTTAAAATGTGCCCAGATTCAGCATTCCCAGACAGGTAAAATCCATAGAAGAAAGGATTCAAACGAATGTAGCAACACAGCTGAAAATTTTTTTTTAAAATTTAAAAGGAGAGCGTGACCAAGATGTCAAGATCTAGATATTTTGTTTGTAAATATGAGCGAAGCTATTTATAATAGGCCTACTACGTCAAAATTAGGATTAGTTTTCAGAGATTGTATGGCTTTTGCAATAAAAAATTATTGCTACTAAAGCTCATTATTTCAAAATTCACCAACTCTGGCAACGAGATATTGGTCTAAACTTCCCACAGGTTGCGATGTCGCATGTCAGTGTTCGGGCCTTCTATAACATTTGGTCTCGCTCCATTCCCCGCCATCTTGCGGAAGGTTTGGCCTAAATTTTTTATTCTAAATTAACATCAGAACCTGTAATATGAAGCAAAAAAAAACAAATAGTTGTCTGCCGGAAAGGCGATCCACTTAAGATCCACATACGTTCCACTTGGTCTCAAACGTGTACACTTTATTCCGCTGCGTATATAACTGATCTCCTGAGTTGTCTCTTTCAGAAGGGCCTACTGCCAGACCTCTAAACCAGTTACGGCAAGCTGGTGCCTTAGCTGGTAATTAAAGTTTTTGCAAAGAAATCTCTGTTACGCTGTCTGCCTTTCAATCGCCAAAAAATTTTGCCTTTGGTATACAATCGTCCCCCATACGGGATATGTGCTCTGCCCAGCGCAGCTGTTGAACAGTTACTAATGCTTTTATACTGTCCCCTATAAGTATTAGCTATAACTGGCCAGAACATCGCTACTATATGTAGTGTCGTTTGGCCTAGTTATTTTCAAGATAAAGCAATTTTGGTGAAAGCAATCAAGAAGTCTTTTAGTTGCTTTCTGTATAGCCTCCCCCACCCCCCACACCTTCTATCTCCCTTTAGATTTATTCTTCCACACTCTCGTTTGAAGGTGTGAATATTTTGCCTTATTTGTAAGGCGCCAGTGGTTGCAGCATCTAAAATGCTGCAGTGCTCCTAATCCTTGAAGAGAGAGAGAGAGAGGGCCTATAGAATGAAATGTTTTTAGATATAGAAATATAATTACAACGCTCAATCTAACGGTTTTTTTTTTGGTTTTAAAAGGCATTTATAATGAATCACTACTCTGGTTGTCTTTTGATGTTTAATTGTCATCCCGCCATTGTGACTCCAAGCACATGCATCTCTATCTTTTATTTAGTGATGAATAATTCATTTGTGATGAATTAATTTAATTTTGATTTATAAAGTTCATCGTTTTTTTTTAACATGAAGACTAATTTCGACTCATTTATTACTAATTTCAATTATTTTTTTTTTAGTTTGCAAACATATCTCTACATAATGGTTTGCTGATTTATAAACTTACTTTATTTAGTGAATTTCCTGCAAACTTGCGCTTTTTCTGAACTGAACTAATGGCATAGCAAAAGATATTATCATTAGTTCCCCTTTTGAATACAAACTGCCATTGTTTTCTGACCCTTTCTTCAGAACATGGGCATGCCGGGAGCTGCTTTAAGTCGTTTCTAAACTCGATGCTCTGGGCTCTAGCTACGTTGCTGTTATAGAACTGAAGACATTTGTAATCTTGTGACTCACTCTCACCAACTTTAAAGATGAAAACTCCAGGGTTTCCTGTACAAGAATATTCAGCGTATTGTTTGTTATTAGGCCAACACGCACCAGTTCAGAAATGAAACTTTAAACAAACAAAAATTTTCTCTTTTTAATAAAAGAATTTTTAAAATGCAAATTGGTGAAAAGTTTATTCTCAAAAGAGGTCAGTCTCGTTCACAATTAGAGGGCCAGATGTTATGAAAGGGACGATTTTTACACCCTGCTCTCGTTGCATAAAAGACTTCCAATTAGATAATTATAATTCTTATTTTTCTAGTATTTTATTATTAATAACAAATAATGCTAAAAAAATATTATTACAGAATGCTACAAGAAAAGTGTATAGTGTTGATATATCAACACAGTAGGCCTGGGGCTTTCTCCTGGCGTTCAATTGGATTTCATTTCAAACTCATGAACTTTTTAGAGCAACATTAATTGGTTTTAAAAAAGTATAAAAAATTAAGTTATATTACTATGATATGCAGACTAATTGCTTGCATTTCCAGAAAACACATTTCTGTTTTTAGTGGAATCATTGCGTTTGTTTTGCTTTGTACCAAAGTAACATTAGCGCCAATACTAAATTTGATTTGTATTGAAATCCCGTGACATACCAGCTGCTCCAATCAAGGTATCCAATCTTGTGGTAACAGCGGTGTTAGTGAAGCCAAGGTCTACCACTCCGTCTGAATTGACATATCCCATCAATATCTTTCGATTGCGAACAAAACTCCACTTCATGGAGCCTTGTTGATATATGGTTATTGCGTAGGCTTTCAAACCGTCAGTAGTGTAGATTACTTGAAAGGTGTTTTCTTCGTTCTGAAATTACATTGCCTTGTTTTTATATAGCTCGCCTAAGACGAATGTACAGGTGAAATGTAAGGGCAAACATGACATATATTACTGATTTATTACCAAATTAATAAAAGTTTGCAGAGTGAGCATAATTAAATTAGTTTTGTAGTTTATAACAATATATATCTTAAGTAAATGTGAAAATCTGATAATAAAGTAGCAAAGGGAAAGCCCCTAAGAGGGGCAAAGAAAGCCCACAAAAGAGAAAAAAGAGACAAGCCAAGGATGCCTATGATGTAACTGCCTGATGAAACAAGCAAAAAACTGAGGTTTCCAAAAAAGAATATTTAAAAAACTTAACCACTGTTAAATATATTTATATATATATATATGTTTATTTATCAAATCTGTAAGATGTGTAGTTTTAGTAAATATATATATATATATATATATAAACGACTAGCACTAAGCTTTCTCTAAACAGCTATTCAAATAGGCAAAACATACATCAAATAATTGGAGAAAATATATTCACAAACGTAAAGTTTTGTTTTCTTGTCCTAAGATGAAGCTAGAGAGCAATATATTATGTATCTTTGATGACCCACCATTTAATTACTTATTTTGATACAACAAATATAAACAAAGCCATAGACTGCCGAGAATCTTTATTTTTCTATACATATCCTTGCACGTTTAACAAATACGCATTTTACTCACATAGCAATATGCTGAGAAGCAAACAGCTGTAAAAGGTTTCACTTTGAGCCACGTAGCTATTAAAACTAAGTTTGCAGTAAAATTATAATCAGCTGCAGGGCTGTAGTAGTTCCTGACCTGTAATATTGTTTTAAAAAAAAACAACAGAAAATTTTGAATGCTGTAATATCTCTCGCAAGAACAGCAAATCATAAGCCTTCTATCTTTAACCATTTAGTTTGTATTTAAAATTATTTTTGGATGAAGGAGGTAAACTTTTATTACATCATAAACTAAATTAAATAATCATCTTATTTGAGAAAATTCGTATCTATAATTCTTTGGATGATAAAGAGAAAAAACAAAAGATTAGCTGTGCTGCTTCAAAATCTTTTGTTTTAAATCCAAAAGCCTAGTAATAGCCCCCTCCCTTAAGCGTAGGATCTCTTAAGTGTACCACTTTACTGTTAGAAAGGTACTTCTTTTAGTGAAATCATCAGCACAAACTGAAAAATTAGTTTTCTCTTCAAACCAAAGTTGACCGATGAAAGGGACTGGAACGGAAAGGAAGGGGCGCCAAAATGGGTATCAAAAGCACTGCATAAAATATTATAGAGTTATGCCGCTTAGAGTGCTTGTGTTATATATTAAGTTTTGTAAATGGTGGCCGTTTTTGTGTGAAATTGGATTATGTACAATTTTCGGAGCAGGGGGAGCGACGACAATACGTTACGCCACAGCTTCTAGGAACTGCCTTTCCAAAAGATAAAATGTGTATCTGCCACCACAATAGCTGCGACACTTTTTTTTTTGTGCGTGCACAAGCAAACAAGTAATATACCAAGTTTTATTTTTAAAGATAATTTCTCCTTTATACAGTTGATTTTTTTAATAACTAATGAATGATAGAAAACAACATTTCTTAACCAGCCCCTATTTTTCATCACCCCCGTTAGAGTATATAACATTCTAGTTTAGTGATGTAGATCAAACTTGGAAACATTAAAAGACAGACTAGCATGGGCGTAGCCAAGCGGGGTAGTGGTTCAATCCTCCCCCGACATTGAAATCGCTCCTATAGAGAGTTTTGAGGTTAAAAGCCTCCACATCAATTATATTCTAGAGCAAACTACAGTAACCAAATTCTATGAGCGTAGCTAAGGATTTTTGAGTTTGTTGAAAAAAATCTCCAGATATTTTTTTTTTAGTTTAAAACCCCTCAACAGATGGTTCTGACGATCAAACTTCCTTTTTCGATATAAAATCTAAAGCAAACTACAGTCATTAAATTCCATGATCGTAGCCAAAAGGGGTTACAAACTTCTACCCGTCGCTGTGCTCCATTTATAAAGTGTCGTGAGTAGCCGAATTAGTTTTTGAACTAAAATTTTATAACAGCAGGATAATGCACTTTTGATACATGAGAATGTACATTTTTTTGTTTGTTTTAAATACCGGAAATAGTACTTGGCGCGGAGCTCCGCAAAATCTTCATTAACATCTGTCTGTTTATTTAACTCTTTACTGAATATACGCGGTCGTGTATAACTAAACTTTATAGAAAATTTACTTTTAAAATGATTATATTTTGAACAATTGTAAAGGTCAAACCAGAGTTTATTTTATGTGGCCAATTAACTTTTTTTTCACCAAAGATATTCGTTAACTGTCAAATTTCTAGGGAAATCGTTAGAGCCGATTTCGAGATACATGTCTAGGTTTTAGATTCCACCCATGAAAACTTTGCATGATGATAAGAGGAATTGTAAGAACGAAGAGTTGGCAGTTGTGGTGGAATAAGCCCGCCGATCGGTTCGTTTGCACTTTCCGATGGGGACGATGGCCTGCGACTCCTAGGGGTAAGTGTTAGAGCCACAACGTGGTAAATATTTTGTTGATATTAAATAGGCACATTAAAAGGCACAAGCAAAACGCAAAGCTTAATGATTTTGTGGAAGAACAAATATTTAATAAAGATTAATTAAGAAGAAATACAATCAGCGAGAAAGGGGGGGATGTACAGAATGATTTAGGATTTTATGATAACGATTAAGATAATATCATCACTGGGATGTTGCTCATAAAGATTCGTGTATGGTCTGCTTATTCGGCTGTCTCTCACTTATCTGTTATTCAAGGTTCCGAGTATGCCACGCGGTGGCATCCTGGGACTTCAGCCTGGAATGCCTTCGGTTCGGGTCGAGGGTGATGAGTGACTCTCCCTCAACGGGAATGTGTGGAGAGCTGCTGAGGACTGCCATCAGGCAACCAAACACACCAGCCCTGGTGTAGGAGGCTATGAAATGAGACATGAGAGGAGCCTGAATTATTAAACCATAGAGGCTGGTTGACGAGGGGCGCATCCTTGATAGGAGCGTCTCCCTCAGACTAACTAAGATACATGTTAACGACATTTCACTAAGTCTGATAATAATCGCTATACAAGTGATATAATAACAATATTACGAATACACATATTAATGTACATGGCAGGGGCAGTAGCCCCGCCCGCCTTTAGCTTATCTTGTATAATACAGACATTACTTCAAAAGGAAGATGATTACGTCCTACGCGTCATGCATTTAATCATGCATATTAACCAATGACCTAAATTCTGCCAAGTCACTGGTTTTCCTGGCTAGCTCAGGCAACCCATTCCATGCTCTGATAGCATTAGACAAGAAGGAGAATTTGTACAAATTTGTCCCAGCATATGGGACGAGGAATGTGCCTTTATCTTTGTGTCTTTCAGAGTATTTTATTAAATTTTGTTTTTGTATTTGAAGATTATGGTTCAGTGTTTTATGTATAATTGCTACTTTACTTTTGAGTCTTCTGTCCTGAAGGCTTTCTAAATTTAGTGATTTTACTATAGGTGTTACTCTAGTCAAATGTGAATATTCATTTGTTATGAATCTCACTGCTCTATTTTATGTCTGTTCCAGTTTCTTAATGTTTTCTTGAGTTGAGGGGTCCCAAACGGAGGATGCATATTCTATTATTGGCCTAACCAAGGTTAAATAACATTTTAGTTTTATGTTCTTATTTGATTTATAGAAATTTCTTTTAATAAATCCTAATACTTTGTTTGATTTTTTTTTATAGTTTCATCAATTTGTGGATTCCATGACAGTTTTTCATTTATTATAACACATAGGTATTTTGCATTTTTAGTCTGTGTTACTGGTTTGCCATGAATAAGATAAGTGGAATTAATTTGCTTTAGTTTTTTTGTTACTCTTAACAACTGACATTTTTCTGGGTGGAAAGACATGCTCCAATTTGATTCCATTTCTGTAATTCATCTAATTCTCTTTGTAAAATATCTGTGTCTTGTGTTGTTTTTATTGTTCTATATATTATGCAATCGTCTGCAAATAATCTGACTTTTGTTCCTGAAGTAATGCAATTTGGTAAATCATTTATGTAAATTAAGAATAGTAGTGGACCCAAGACTGTTCCTTGAGGTACACCTGAGTTTACTGTTATCGGTGTTGATTTAGAGCCATTTATTATTACAATTTGTTCTCTCCCTATCAGAAAATCTTTAATCCACTGATGCAGTGGACCATTAATGCCGAAATATTTTAATTTTTTAAGCAAACTACGGTGGTGAACTTTGTCAAAAGCCTTAGAAAAATCTAGTAAGATAGCATCTATTTGTTCACTATTATCTAAACCTTTAGAAAAATCATCAATTAGTCCTATGAGTTGTGTTTCACATGATCTATATTTCCTAAAGCCATGTTGGTATGGTGTGAGGACATTTTGTTTGTCTAAGTGGTTTATGATGTTGCTACATATTATGTGTTCTAGGATTTTACATGTGATGCTGGTAAGTGATACTGGTCTGTAGTTTCCTGGGTCAGATTTTTCTCCTTTTTTAAATAGGGGGGTGACATTAGCTTCTTTCCAGTCCCTTGGTACTCTGCCCTGGTTAAGTGAAGCCTGAAAGAGTATTTTGAACACTGGGGCTAGCTCACTGCTTAGTTCTTTGAGTAATCTAGCTGGAATACCATCAGGTCCAGACGCTTTATTTGGTTTGGTGTTGGCTAATAGTTTTTGAATTCCATTTTCTTGTACTACTATATCTTCTATGTTGTCTACTTGGTTCAAATTCAGTAATATGTCTTTGTCTCCTGAAGCTGAGAATGCTGATGCAAAGTATTTGTTTAGGATGTTTGCTTTAGTTTCATTATCATTATGTATTATGTTATGTTCATCTTTTAATGGCGCTATGCCTGTTGTTTCCATTTTCTTAGACTTAATGTATGACCATAGGTTTTTGTTGTTATCTTTAGATATTACATTGTTTATGTATTCACTCTGCAGCTGTCTGCTTACTTTTTGGGTTAAGTGTTTGATTTTTATATACTTTTTGTAAACTCTTTCTGCCTTAGTTTCTTTAAATTTTCTATATAAGTTTTCCTTCTGTTTACAAAGGTTCTTTAGTCTATTATTAAACCAGCATTTATTTATTTTGTTTGATGTGTATTTAGTTGGTATATGATTTTCTAAAATGCTTTTAAGATGGTTTTTAATGAACTTACAGAGGTCATTGACTGGTTGGTTAATGTCTTTTTCTAATAAGAATGTTTGTTGAAAGTTTAATGCAGCTTGGTGTAGTTGTGTTAGGTTACATTTATTCCAGAGTAAGATTTTTCTTTTGGGTTTTGAATTGGCTACTGCTTTTATCTGACTGTGTATTTTTATGATCTCATGGTCTGATAGACCAGGGATAATATCATAATCAACTACTAATCCAGGTCTGTTGGTTAAGAAGAGATCTAATGTGTTGTTTAATCTAGTTGGCTTTTTAATGATTTGATCTAAACTTTGGTTGTGTAAAGTTTCTATGAAAAGCTCATTTATGTCCTTAAGGTTTTGGTGTTTATCTATGGTTAGTGTTTTCCAATTTATATCAGGTAGGTTGAAATCACCCATAACCCAAAAAAACTGCATTTTTATTTGTCTCTTTAAGTGTAGTAATCTGATTACATAGTTCCTGCATGTATTCTAAACTAGAATTTGGTATTCTGTAAATGCTGCCTATTATTAGGGATGGTGAGGTGGTATTAATTTTACAAAATGTTGACAGCACAGTATGTGCATAGCAAAAACAAGCATAATTATAATGTATATATATATATATATATATATATATATATATATATATATATATATATATATATATGCACATATACAGGTACATATGCACAGGTAAGGAAATAATCTAGACGCGAGTAGGTCCAGATGAGTATGGATATGAATGAATAACAAATGCATAAATAGACCTTAGGATTAACTGAATCGTAAGGTGGATGTCTACCGTTGGGAGTACAGTCAACATTGACGAGTAAATGAGGATCACATATTCAAAGATATTTACAAATGTAATATTTGGAAGCAAACAAGGGTTAACATGGTAATGATACATGAACATAAATGTTACAGGCGAAGACACACTAAATAATAATGATAAAGTTTTTCCAACTCACCCGCTTTGCCTTACACACTTCCCAAATGAATCGTTGACTTGAGAGTCTTCTGACTTCTCAGTGATTCTGATCTAAAATGGCATTAACCTGAAACTTTCGTCTCCGGCTTTTATAGGTTCCCGAGCGGTATGTTAAGAGTAGTGACGATCCAATGGCCAGCAAGTCTTTTGAGTTTAGAATTGTTAAATTGGACCAATCTTTTCATTTGGGGCTCACTCACCTGACTTCTTTAACCCGACGGGGGAGGGGATGAAGGAGGATGAAAGCGGAACCATACAACAATTATAAGGCTGGACCATCGCTCGATGGCTACGTACGTTTGTTCCGGCGTTTGGGTGTAACTTGGAGTGTGTGTTTATGGCCTATGATTTGGGGGATGGATCTAACCTTGGTGTAATAGGATGTTTGTGTTCTACACTGGTCGGTTTAGTGTAAAAAGGGGCTATACAATGCTAACTAGTGGTTAAGAGGGGGGGGGAATAGTTCCGTACTGGTCAGTTCTGTATTGAGAAGGGACGCGTTTCGTCACAGCAGTGCTATTTTTTTCTCTCTAGAACTCCAAACTTGGGATATTAAAGCAATGATTATATAATTCATTGTATTTATTATCTAAAATCAAAATGCTGTGACTACATTAAGGAATGATTAAGGTCTTGCATTGTACAGACTCTGAAACTAAGATACGTACATCTTGCGTGGCTCTGTTTAATACATCGGTGTTGTCATCTTCATACAGATGGTAAAAAACTTTCTGGTTCGTATCTACTGGATTCATTTGTGTCCAGAACGGGGCTAGAACATTTTGCTGCTTGGCCGATGCTGCGTCAAAGTCAGGGTTGAAAAGTTTGGCCGGCTCATCAAAGGTAATGGCACCATTCATAGTAACCTTTAAAATATATGTCTTGAAGTTGTCAACCCCAAAAGATGACCATTTAAACAAATAATTTATAGTCCTATACATAAGTGGGAATTATATATATATTTTATATATATATCTGTGGCATTTTACGTCTCGAGAGACGATCTTTTCCCTTTGCAACTTCTTGTGTGACTAAAGAGGCCAATCCTTGATACACAGCTGCGATTGCAGATTGGGCATATATAATCACCAGGCGCCGTTGCATTTTCACCCTTCTTTCTGCTTCTGTTGTGTATGACATCTGTAATCCGTGACCCTTCCTTTATGCTCTCTCTCCATGTGGATCTATCCAGTGCCACCTCTTTCCAGGTGCTAGTGTCAATTTTTAAGAGCTTCATGTCGCGTATAACGTAAAAGTGGGCGACCAGCGGCTCTCCTGCCTTCTATTAGATCGCCATACAGGATGTCCTATGGAAGTCGACCTACTGGCATTCTACGAACGTGGCCAAGCCAGCCAAGGCGTCTGCTGCTGATAACAGAGCGGATGTCCTGGCACCCTGCTTTTCGTAGTACTTCCTTATTGGTTATCTTATCTTGCTACCTTTTTTAAAGATCCGCCTTAGACATCGGAGATGGAAGACTTTCAGCTTTTTTTCCTGCCATGAGTAGGTTGACCATGTTTCACTTCCGTACAGCAAGGTGCTCAACACACAGGTCTAGACTAAGGCTTTAGTACTGTTAGTCAGCAATACGTTGTCCCAGACTCTTTTCTGCAACCGTGACATGGTGGCCATTGCCTTGGCTATCCTGTTGTTTATGTCTATATCCAGTAGAGTGTTGTTGGATATGATGGAGCCAAGGTAACAAAAGTGATCAACAATTTCTAGTGGTTGGCCATTTATGCTTACTTGAGGTGCAGTGTTTGTGTTTTGGACAAGTATCTTAGTCTTGCTTTGACTAATGTTTAAGCCGAACTTCTGGCAAGCAGCAGATAGTTTGTCAACCAGGGACTGTAGCTGAATATCAGAATCAGCCACAATAGCTACATCATCAGGAGTTCCCTGATGAGTAGCTTCATAACCTTGGTTTTTGCCCGCAGCCTTGATACATTAAATAGTTTTCCAGAGGATCTTGTATGGAGAAACACACCTTTGTTTATGTCGTTGTACGCATAATGCAGTACAATCAATCAAAACGCTGTGACTACATTAGGGAATGATTAAGGTCTTACATTGTAAAGACTCTGAAACTTAGATACGTACATCTTGCGTGGCTCGGTTTAATATACCGGTGTTGTCATCTTCATACAGATGGTAAAAAACTTCGTCTATGTCGTTGTACGCATAATGCAGTACATGTCCCACAGGACAGGCGTGACGCACCTATAGTCACAATATACAAGATCAAAGTGGATCGGAGTGACTGCAACAATTATAGGGGTATCTCTCTCATCAGTATAGTGGGCAAAACCTTTGCTAGAGTGGCACTATCCAGGCTGCAAGTGATAGCTTCTAGTGTCTACCCAGACTCTCAGTGTGGATTCAGGAGTGGTAGATCCACTATAGACATGATATCTTCTCTACGACTACTGCAGGATAAATTCAGAGAGAGAGAGAGACAGAACCCTTTACATTGTTTTTGTTGATCTGACTAAAGCTTTTGACATGGTCAGCAGAAGTGGCCTTTTCAAACTCCTAAGGAAAATAGGTTGCCCTCCCAAACTACTGAAGTTCATTGAGTGCTTTCATGAGGAAACTAAATGTACTGTCAAATTCAATGGAGCCCAATCAGCACCTTTTGAGGTTTGTAGTGGTGTCAAGCAAGGGTTGTGTGCTCGCACCTACTCTGTTTGGCATATTCTTCTCCTGTCTACTACATATAGAGGCATATATATATATTAAACCTTTGTTTGTTTTTATTATACTTTTTAAAAATGTATTCAAAGTTGAAAAGGTTATATTAAAATATTAAATTAAATGTGTGTTGTTGTTAAAAAAAAGAGGGCATACGTATAGGTATATTGTAATTGCACTCAGAAATAAATATAACATTGTACCAATAGCTTAGATTTTTGTTTCAAATGAAATAGAAATTGGCCAATTTTTCTTGCATTGCTTATAAATAGTTCACGGCTATACTAGCTTTATGGCTATGACAAATAATATGTTCCTATAAAGTCATTTTATTTAATTATTGTAAAGCAGACTCTATATCCATATATATATCCTACATAGACATAAGTCACTTTACTTGAGCAGTCTGTACAGACTTTGATCCAAAAGGTACTCTATGGTTAAAGTAGATAGTTTCACTCTGTGACCTGAACCCAACAGGGACGCTTGTATCGTTGACTTCATCTCCATATGGGTAAAGAGCTAAATCAATGATATAAAAAGATTAAAATTTAGTTCTATATCTTAGTTAATATCCATTTGTTTCGCTGTTTTTATTGTTGATCTTATTGATATTTTCACATTTACTAAAAAATTATTTATTTAGGCGAATGGAGCTACCTTCTAGATAGATATATGGTAGATGTAGTCCTACCTGTAGAGGGAGCTTGAGTTGTTGTGGATGTTAAGGTGGTCAGTGCTTGGCTGCTACCTGTTGATGATGATGCGGAGGATGAAGTGCTCTCGATTGTTGACACTTTGAACGTTGTAGTTGTGGAGTCGGTTGAAACAAGTGTTGTAGACGTCGAAGTTGATACAGTTGAAGCTGATGTAGTTATCGTATAAAGTGATGTTGATCCAGTCGTGTCACTGATTGATACTACAGTGGATGTAGGTGTGTTACTACTGGTTATTAAAGTGGATGACGTTGTGTCTCTACTGCTTATTGCAGTGGATGTGTCACTAGTTGTTATTACAGTGGATGTAGGTGTGTCACTAGTAGTTATTACAGTGGATGTAGGTGTGTCACTACTGGTTATTAAAGTGGATGACGTTGTGTCTCTACTGCTTATTACAGTGGATGTAGGTGTGTCACTAGTTGTTATTACAGTGGATGTAGGTGTGTCACTGCTGGCTATTAAAGTGGATGCAGGTGTGTCATTACTGGTTATTACAGGAGATGTAGGTGTGTCACTACTGGTTATTAAAGTGGATGTAGTTGTGTCACTACTTGTTATCAAAGTGGATGCAGTAGTGTCACTAGTTGTTATTACAGTGGATGTAGGCGTGTCACTACTGGTTATTAAAGTGGAGGCAGATGTGTCACTACTGGTTATTAAAGTGCTTGTAGGTGTGTCACTACCAGTTGATAAAGTGGATGCAGTAGTGTCACTACTTGTTATTACAGTGAATGTAGGTGTGTCACTATTGGTTATTACAGTAGATGTAGGTGTGTCACTACTGGTTATTACAGTGGTTGTAGGTGTGTCACTAGTAGTTATTACAGTGGATGTAGGTGTGTCACTACTGGTTATTAAAGTGGATGACGTTGTGTCTCTACTGCTTATTACAGTGGATGTAGGTGTGTCACTGCTGGCTATTAAAGTGGATGCAGGTGTGTCATTACTGGTTATTACAGGAGATGTAGGTGTGTCACTACTGGTTATTAAAGTGGATGTAGTTGTGTCACTACTTGTTATTAAAGTGGATGCAGTAGTGTCACTAGTTGTTATTACAGTGGATGTAGGCGTGTCACTACTGGTTATTAAAGTGGAGGCAGATGTGTCACTACTGGTTATTACAGGAGATGTAGGTGTGTCACTACTGGTTATTATAGTGGATGTAGTTGTGTCACTACTTGTTATTAAAGTGGATGCAGTAGTGTCACTAGTTGTTATTACAGTGGATGTAGGCGTGTCACTACTGGTTATTAAAGTGGAGGCAGATGTGTCACTACTGGTTATTAAAGTGCTTGTAGGTGTGTCACTACCAGTTGATAAAGTGGATGCAGTAGTGTCACTACTTGTTATTACAGTGAATGTAGGTGTGTCACTATTGGTTATTACAGTAGATGTAGGTGTGTCACTACTGGTTATTACAGTGGTTGTAGGTGTGTCACTACTCGTTTTTAAAGTGAGTGTTGGTGTGTCACTATCGGCTATTAAAGTGGATGCAGTAGTGTCACTACCAGTTGATAAAGTGGATGCAGTAGTGTCACTACTTGTTATTACAGTGAATGTAGGTGTGTCACTATTGGTTATTACAGTAGATGTAGGTGTGTCACTACTGGTTATTACAGTGGATGTAGGTGTGTCACTAGTAGTTATTACAGTGGATGTAGGTGTGTCACTACTGGTTATTAAAGTGGATGACGTTGTGTCTCTACTGCTTATTACAGTGGATGTAGGTGTGTCACTAGTTGTTATTACAGTGGATGTAGGTGTGTCACTGCTGGCTATTAAAGTGGATGCAGGTGTGTCATTACTGGTTATTACAGGAGATGTAGGTGTGTCACTACTGGTTATTAAAGTGGATGTAGTTGTGTCACTACTTGTTATTAAAGTGGATGCAGTAGTGTCACTAGTTGTTATTACAGTGGATGTAGGCGTGTCACTACTGGTTATTAAAGTGGAGGCAGATGTGTCACTACTGGTTATTAAAGTGCTTGTAGGTGTGTCACTACCAGTTGATAAAGTGGATGCAGTAGTGTCACTACTTGTTATTACAGTGAATGTAGGTGTGTCACTATTGGTTATTACAGTAGATGTAGGTGTGTCACTACTCGTTTTTAAAGTGAGTGTTGGTGTGTCACTATCGGCTATTAAAGTGGATGCAGTAGTGTCACTACTTGTTATTATAGTAGATGTAGGTGTGTCACTACTGATTATTAAAGTGGATGTAGTAGTGTCACTGCTTGTTCTTACAGAGGATGTAGATGTGTCACTTTTTGTTCGTACAGTCGATGCAGTTGTGTCAGACGATATCAGTTTTGTTATAGATGTGTCACTAGATGTTTCCGTAAACGTAAAATATGATGTGGAAGAATGTGTGGAATTCAAAGGTTCTTCTGTGGATATTATTATTGGAATAGAGGCACTTAATGAGGTCATGGTTGATGAAGATGTGTTGGCTGATATCAAATCAACGGTTGATTCCATTGTTGAAGATGAAATAAAAGGGTCCATTGTGATTGATATGGGTGTTTCGGAAAATTGTGCTGCCTCTGATGTACTTTGGGTTTCAGTAGAAGTAAATGTGGTGGTATGTTTATCATAGGATTGCGATTGCTCTGTTGTACTTTTTCCTTCTGTAAATGTCAATGCAATTGTAGGTTGTGCAGAAGATTGTGTTGATTCATTCGCAGATTCTGTGGTGTATTTCTCCTGTGTAGAAGTTAGTTCAGCTATTTCTTCTGACGTGTGTGTTGAGTCTGTAGTGCTGTTTTCATTGGATATTCTTTCACTTGTAAATACATTTGATATGTATGTACTTTCTTTTGTCGATTTCATTTCAACTGAGCTAAGCTCGGTTATTGGAGACATATTAGTTGTAGCCTCTTCTGAAGATTGTATCGATTCCGTTGTACTTTGCTCTTGATTAAAAGTCATTTCAGTTGTAGCCTCTTCTGAAGGTTGTGTTGATTCCGTTGTGCTTTGCTCCTTCGTAGAAGTCATTTCAGTTGTAGCCTCTTCAGAAGATTGTGTTGATTCCGTTGTGCTTTGCTCTTGATTAAAAGTTGTTTCAGTTGTAGCCTCTTCAGAAGATTGTGTTGATTCCGTAGTGCTTTGCTCTTCATTAAAATTTGTTTTAGTTGTAGCCTCTTCAGAAGATTGTGTTGATTCCGTTGTGCTTTGCTGCTTCGTAGAAGTCATTTCAGTTGTAGCATCTTCAGAAGATTGTGTTGATTCCGTTGTGATTTGCTCCTTAGTAGAATGCATTTCAGTTGTAGCCTCTTCGGAAGATTGTGTTGATTTCGTTGTGATTTGCTCCTTAGTAGAATGCATTTCAGTTGTAACCTCTTCAGAAGATTGTGTTGATTCCGTTGTGATTTGCTCCTTAGTAGAATGCATTTCAGTTGTAACCTCTTCAGAAGATTGTGTTGATTCCGTTGTGATTTGCTCCTTAGTAGAATGCATTTCAGTTGTAACCTCTTCAGAAGATTGTGTTGATTCCGTTGTGATTTGCTCCTTAGTAGAACTCATTTCAGTTGTAGCCTTTTCAGAAGATTGTGTTGATTCCGTAGTGAAGTGCTCTTGATTAAAATTTGTTTCAGTTGTAGCCTCTTCAGAAGATTGTGTTGATTCCGTTGTGATTTGCTCCTTAGTAGAAGTAATTTCAGTTGTAGCCTTTTCAGAAGATTGTGTTGATTCCGTAGTGATTTGCTCTTGATTAAAAAATGTTTCAGTTGTGGCCTCTTCGGAAGATTGTGTTGATTCCGTTGTGCTCTGATTCTGATTAAAAGTTATTTCAGTTGTAGTCTCTTCAGAAGATTGTGTTGATTCCGTTGTGCTCTGCTCTTTATTAGAATTCAGTCCAGTTGTAGCGTCTTCAGATGTGGGTGTTGCCTCTGTTGTGATTTGATCCATAGTAGAAGTAATTTCAGATCTTGTTTCTTCTAAAGATTTTGTTGCTTCTGTTGTGCTTTGCTCTAGAGTATAAGACATTTCTGTTGTACCCTCTTCAGAATATTGCGTTGTATCTGTTGTATAATAATAATAACAATAATAATAATGTTATTTAATATTAATAAACTTTATAATTTGAAAGGACAAATAGGCCTTCCAGTCAGATTAGTATTGTCTATATTAAAGCTTCAAAGCCCTGACCTGGACTATCCAATCGTTTTTTTTTACTGAAGATGACCACTACTGTAGATGAAATACAGCTTCTGCGCTTCTGGTTTTAAAGCAGTGTTTCTCAAACTGTGTGCCGCGGCACATCTAGCAGTTATGTCGAGGGAGGTTTTCAGAACGCTACACGAGCAGCGTTATATAGGTATGTCTACTATTAAATTTTTTGCAAGGACCAGTAATTTGCACTCTCCCCTTTTCTCTGCCCTGCTAAATCGGAACGCTAATTTTTAACGGAAGGGGTGTTAGCTATTCAGTATTCAGTATAGTATTCAGGTTATGAAATTTTCCACTTTACATATGTATATAAAAAATTCTCTTCATGGCTCAACAGTTTGGACAAGAAAAAGTAAAGGAAAAATCACTGTTTTATTTCTGCAAGTAGGACATGAGTTACCCCACGTAACTTGGCAGCGAAAAAAAGAGGGTGGGAGAACAAGTAGTATTCACCCGTCACTAAATAGCAGGGCCGGACTTAACCATTGTGACCAAGAATTCATGGAAAGATCACTCTATTATTTCTGAAAATTGGACTATAGTTACCTCACGTAAATATAGCTGCAAAAAAAAAGAGAGGGGGGGGGGGGAGAACAAGTAATCTACTCTATATTTACCCGTCACTAAATAGCAGGGCCGAACGTAGCAATTGTGGGGCCCTATGCAAAACGGATATCGCGGGGCCAAATTTGGGTAGGGATACGGATAATAGGTGAAAATTAAGAGTTTTTATTAGAAAACAAAATCATCTTTGCATTTTATTCATTTTTTACTACGTACAGAACTACTACACTAGCCTTGCGTGTAGCGAAGTCATACAGTATATCATAAGAATTCTGTTTCCTAAATAGATCACACTCAATAGCAAGAATTACCTCATGTTTCAATCTATCTTTGAGAATTGTTGACCTCATGTAATTCTTCATTAGTTTGAGGTGAGAGAAATTACTTTCACCAGATTACACAACTACGACTAATGCATAATGCCGTTTTTATTTATCTCGCGTAGTATTGGCGTTTTTCTAATTCAAAAATGACAATTTTTGTCTATATATTTCAGGAGATTTGTGTGAGTTTTCAAAAAATTTTAATTATTTCCGGAGATTTACAGGACTTTTTCATATATTTTGCAGTCTCAAAAGATTTCCAGGAGCTGCTGGTAAATCAGGAAGCTCGAGAAATCAGTTATAAGTTATAAAATGGTTTATTTTAATAATTTACAACTAGAATTAGCGCGGGTCCAATGAAATTGCGCATAGTAGCAGTAGCCTAAGACAAAATAGAGTCGTATGCTATGCCGTGGGTCGACTAGTTTTATAATGACTCAAATGTAGGGCGCCCTAGCAGACGCACAGTTTTTGAATAATTGGTAACGATAATAATAAGCGATGTGTTTCATTTCAATCTTTTAGGGGTATGCTAATAATAACAAATGATCAATAAGCGTTTTTCATTGTTATCCATACGTTAGCAAGAATGAAACTGTAAAAGCGTTAAATGAAAAGAAAGGAACCAAACGATGGTACAAAGAAAATCTCATCGGGTATGGTTTCATATCTTCGGGACCTGAAGATGTTCCATTGCCATTCTGTCTGATCTGTAATTCAGCTCTGAGGCGCAAATTGAAGAGCCACTTTGAAACAAAACATCCAGCTATAAAAGCGCATTCGAAGGAATACTTGGAAAACATCAGGGCTCAACAAAAAAAAAAAAAAGGATGAAAATTACGAACTACCTAAAGCTGCCAGAAAAGGGATAGATTACAAGTTATAAGGTAGCTCAGTTATTAGCAAAACGCAAGAAAGCGCACATTGAGGCTGAATCAGTCATTGCACCAGCTTTAGCAACAGTTGTTGAAACTATCCTTGGACCCGATGCAGCCGAAAATGTTAAGAAAGTTCCTTTGTCAAATGATACTATCACGCGCAGAATTGAAGACTTATCGTCAGATTTACACGATCAAATCTGAGAACACTTTGACGCGCCTGATGATGAAGTGTATATGTTGTGGTCTCTTCAAGTGGATAAAAATTGTAAAAGACTTAAAGACCGATGAAAAGAGTTGAGAGACAGTTATTGATTTCGTTATAAATAGACTGAACACATTGATTACATACATGCAACAATCTTACAGAAATACAATAAGATAATTTACGTAAATCCTCAAATATAGACAGTCAGTTTCTGACGCAATATCAAATTTAATACATTATAAGGACAGGTGGACATTGATAACCATCATATGCCACGAAACTCGTGGAACGGATCGTATTGTAATGTCAGCGTCTATTTGGATACCCAGTTCACCCATGTTTAGAAACATATCAATTAAACAGACTAATAAACATTTCATTCGCGTGCACTTTCAGTCAGAAAATAGTATGCACATCTAAAGAAGTGATTTGACATTGAGGTTGTACTCTGAATCTGGGTTACTCTGAATCTGGGTTACTCTGAATCTGGGTATACTCTGAATCTGGGTGTACTCTGAATCTGGGTGTACTCTGAATCTGGGTGAGCACTGATTCTGGGTGTACTTTGGATCAGGGTTAGCTCTGAATCTGGGTGTACCGGTACTTTGAATCTAAGAGTAATCTGTACATGGGTGCATTTTAAACCTGGAGGTCGTATGAACTGTCAGCCTCGATGCATGCAGAGCCTTAGTGCACAGTAAACTTTGAGGTCTTGAACATAATCGGTTTAGTTAACAGTTTTAAGAATCACCGAAGCTATATCTATAAGTCTCACCTTGTGACACTGCCACTGCTAGTAAGGTCACCATAAATAATATGATGAATTTAGTGTTTGCCCAGTCCATTTTATTAATCTCACATGCACTGTACAGTTAAGTCCTTCTGTATGCTTTGTAAACGCTTTCTATAATTAGATGTTATAATGTAACAATTAACTTTTGAACGTCATTGGTTTGTAGATTTTGAGCATATCTGTAAAAAAAAAAAATTAAATATATAAAAATGATTTTTTTAAAAGTGTTAAACTTCTGATTTAAAAAAAAAAAGAGATTAAAAAAATCAATACTTAGCATTTTCTGCTAAGATATTACGTCAGGTTATTACGGCAAATCAAAGTCAAGCTCATTATATAGTAGTCTCGGAGAATGGATTGAGAACTAGACCAGTAAAAGGGAGAGAATCATTGTCTTCTCCTGTGACAGACATGCGAGACATTGCATACATACGTCTGTAATGAGCAGGATGGTCGTAATATGATCTGTATCGGACCTGGTTTTGGTCACGAAAAAAAAGATGTCATCTCATATGGATACGGCACTCGATAGAATTTGGACAGTTGCGACGTGATAAAGATGGCCAGAATCGCATTAGCAGAAATGCTTTCTTCAAAGAAGACATTGTAGGGAATCTTGATACAGACGACTCTCTTTAAAGCGGCATAAAGTTCCTTGCTGTAGGGTGAATAGACGCCTTTAACTGTAACTCTTAGCATTGATAAAAATTGGTAATAGTACCTTTTTTTTTAAGCTTGCCAAGGTCTGTGGGTAAAACGGATACAATACCTCACACACACACACATAGACACACAGACGTATAGATTATACCAAACCTCGAGTGTGCAATAGTAGAAAACGAGACATTTTGAAAGTTCACCACCAACATCACCAGTACTTACAAGGATCATTACATACATGTAGTTTCCCCTGTTTTTTGTTTTCTGTAACTATTAAAAGTGAATAGTTCTAAAATCGTTGTATTGAAAAAAAAAATGAAAAAGAAAAAACAGCTGGCATAGTTAATTTTAAAAATTAAACGTTTCGCTTTCAGAAAAGCAAAAAAAAAGCCGTTGAACTTTAAACATCTAAAATATTATGATATCCAGATTTCCATATCTTTTCTAGTTTTTTGTGATCTTAACACGACGGACAGACACAGACCACACATACTAATTGCGGATATTTCCCTTTCCCGATCATGTTTTATCTATATATATATATATAGTTCTCTTCATGGCTCTAAGTTTAGACACCAAGTAATGGAAAGATCACTCTTTTATTTCTGCAAGTAAGACGACTAGAGATATCCCACGTAATTTTAGAGGCGGAAAAAAAAAGGGGGGGGGGGGAACAAGTATTTTCATCCGCCACTAAACAGCAGGGCCGGACTTAACCATTGTGACCAAGAAGTCATGGAAAGAGAGCAAGTAATCTACTTTGTATTCACCCGTCACTAAATACCAGGGCCGGACTTAACCATTGTGGGACCCAATGCGAAACGGATATCGCTGGGCCAAGTTTGGGTAGGGATACGGATAATAAGTGAAAATTAAGAATTTGCACTAGAAAATATATTCGTCTTTGCATTTTATGCTTTCTTTACTATGCACAGGATTACTACACGAGCCTTGCGTGTACCAAAGCCATACAGTATATCATAAGAATTCTGTTTCCTACATAGATCACGCTCAATAGCAAGAACTAGTCACACAAGTAATTCTTCATTAGTATGAGGCGCGAAAAGCTTCTTTGACCAGATTCCACAATTACGTGGTAATGACGTTTTTTTAATCGCGCGTAGGATTGGCGTTTTCCATATTGAATGACACCCCAAAATTTCAATTTTGTCTATATATTTCCGGAGATTCGTATGAGTTTTCAAAACATTTTAATAATTTCCGGATATTTCGATGACTTTTTCGTATATTTTGCTATTTCAGGAGATTTCCAGGAGCTCCTAGTAAATCGACAAGAGGCCACGGGAAATCTGTTATAAGTTAAAAAATGATTTATTTAAATAATTTATACACCTCGAAGTAGTCAATAATGTTAAGGGAAACCATATTGATAGTTGCAGGGCCTACGTCACGCATCAAGAAATAATGTTAAGCAATTATAGTAGGTCATTATCAAAATTAAGAGTTAATGTTCTCTGGCTTTGAAAACAAAATGCAAAATGCTGTTTAAATACTGCATTTTAATTTAGTTGGATAATACACAACAAAAATGTAAAAGACCTAAATATCCATCTACCAACTGGCTCAAACTATCCCTCCTCACAACTTTTTCATAGTTCGATACCTTTTATATATGTCAGTTTCATTGAATTAGAACTATGTACACTATAAGTCTCAATCATGAATTAGAACTATGTGCACTATAAGTCTCATTCATGAATTAGAACTATGTCCGCTATAATGTGCTCAATCATGAATTAGAAATATGTGCACTATAATAGTCTCAATCATGAATTAGAACTATGTGCACTATAAGTCTCATTCATGAATTAGAACTATGTGTACTATAAGTCTCAATCATGAATTAGAACTATGTGCACTATAAGTCTCATTCATGAATTAGAACTATGTGCGCTATAATGTGCTCATTCATGAATTAGAACTATGTGCTCTATAATAGTCTCAATCATGAATTAGAACTGTGTGCACTATAAGTCTCATTCATGAATTAGAACTATGTGCACTATAAGTCTCATTCATGAATTAGAACTATGTGCACTATAATGTGCTCAATGGACTTCCTTAAAGTCTTGCTACAGTAGGAAACAAAAGTATCAAGTAGACGTAATAGAAAAAAGAAATTATCACACGGCTCATTCACTTTTATGTGCATGTGTGTATGTGCATGTGTGTGTATGTGCATATGTGTGTATGTGCATGTATGTATGTGCATGTGTGTATGTGCATGTGTGTATGTGCTTGTGTGTATGTGCAAAGAATGATCCAGAATTTTTTTAGAAAAAAAAAGGGGGGAACTGCACAGTCTATCGCTGAAATTAATATGGCCCTTGGAGAGGTACACATTTTGACCAAGTTATATACAAAAAAAAATGGTTTTAGAAAGTGTAGCTTTTGAAGAAAAAATGGGGGTAAAATATCTCCCTAAGCCATTCACAGTAACTAAAATGTTTTATGCACAAAAGCAAGATAGCGTAAGCGAAAGGCAGTCTTTAGAAAGGTCAGGCGGGGGCATTATCTCGGGGCATCCACAGGAGAGGGGAACCCATAATATTTCTTAAGGAGTGTCTGAAACGTACGAATCCATTGTCTTCCCAGTGCAGACGTAAGGTTTAGAAATGTCATTCATGTCAGCAGTTTAACTTTATCAAGCTATAGGAAAAATAAGCGCATATAAGGGAAAGAACCACACTGACATATCTCTAAATATTGCAATTTTCATCTTCCTTTTTATATAAAAAAAAATTAATTACCACTAATAAATTAACTAATTTTTAAAAATTGATTTATGAGCTGTCTTCGACAATGAATAATTCTACAAAGCTCCAAATTATCCAGAAATGGGGAGGCAGGATAAATAACGACTCCAAGATTTGTGCCAGACAGTGAGTAGAGAGACGCTTTGGAAACAAAACGAAACTGGCTAAAGACTAATTAATTCATTATTAGAATTTACATTTTTTAATGAATGCATACCTTTAAATCTATTCCAAAAACACACACACACTGAGTCACTTTCGAAATATGTTATCACACTAGATCACCATAGCACACGTCTAAATATTTGCTTCATTATTTACATTATTTTCTTCTTATTCGGTGAAATCCTTGTTAAAGTACTAGATCTAGTTCCGCCTATGTAATGATGAAATGAGATGCGGCTTTGAAACAAGGGAGCCAACTCTTAAGAAATAGCCGAAGTCTTGAAGGCTCTGTTACAAGTGAGAAATAAGCGTGTTAGGATTGCGGGAACAATGACTGGAGACAACAGAAGGCACCCACCAGCTCGTCACGCAGTCACTATCTGCGGAAGTTGTTTTTTTTTTGTAGCGAGATTTGACTTGGGGACGACCAACGTATTCGCTGGGTGGAGTCTTAGCGTCCAACGTCAATGAATGGCGCGACTCGAGGTAATAAATACAGTACCTGGGTCACGGGAGTGAAGATGCGTCGTTGTGATATCACGTGGAATAATGTGACATTCATTCTTAGATTTGGTTGTTTTGTTTTTGCTTTGAAAGTGAAACACAGGGTCGACAGCAGAACAATTTAGATTTCTATTTTTTAAGAATGACTTTTGGAATGGAGACCATCTTCAATCTTTACTGAAAAACAACCTTTTAAATAAAAATATAATGTAATAATAGTAATTAGAAGAAGAAAGCATAAATATTAGTTCGTTTTTAACATAATAATTATAAAAATAATAAAAAGAAAAAGAAAAAAAAAACGCTACAATCACTGACATCGCCGTACCACTATCCCATAATATAAAGAAAACTGAAATGGAAAAACAAAGAAACTATGGGAACCTAAGCGTGAAGATTAAGCGGTTATGGAAGTTGTCTAAAATACTATGATACACTGTTGTTGTTACATCAAAGGGGAGATAATGACAACTGACATCACAAATATAAGGGCCTTCACCTACCTTAGAACATTCTCGTTGCCTGGTGGAGGCGGTACTGCTCAAGACTTGCCACATCATCAGAACATTTCTCAGTGGACACTATCTCTCTCTCTCTCTCTCTCTCTCTCTCTCACACACACACACTCTCACTCTCTCTCTCTCTCTCTCTCTATATATATATATATATATATAATATATATATTAATGAGCTTGAGCCACCTGGGCTATTTTTATATGTATTTTTACATTTAGTACTTTTATAGGATAGATCTTTGTGATCTTGCATGTAGTTGTTTTCAATATCCTGTAATTTAGAAATATTATATTTTTACATTTAACTATTTGTAACTATACTTTCTATTTTAATACAGTTTTTTGTTATTGTCTACTGGGAAAAAAATGTCAAAATAGTTGGCCGTTTGTTTTCCAACGTTGTATTACAGATAAGGGAAATAGCTTCTACATTACTGAGATACATATTTTAAAGTGCGTAGTTGTTATCCTTAGAAAAGCTTTGTTTTTTTTTTTAAATGATTTTTAATATTTTGCTAATTTAATTTAGAGATAGCTCACTAAAGCTTGACCCAATAAGCGAGGAAAGCAAAATAATTGACCTTCTTAAAGTATTTCCACGGAATAACAAATTCAATGAATTGAAGTAAGCAGTTGTCATGACGCTTTGCTAATCAAAAGCGCCCTTACATTTTTTCTACAATCCTTGTCTATTTACAGTTTAATAAATGTCTTTGTTGATTGACATGTTCATGTCCACTATTTAAAAGTCTTGTTCAATCAAGACTATTGACATTGCTTATATTGAAGCTTGTATTTTCTCGATTAAAAAAAACAGGCTTTGGATCACGTGCTAACAAGTAAATGTTTCATTCCCCCCCCCCCCCCTTCCATTCGATGCAGTCATTGCTCCGGAATCAGCCAAGTATTACAAGCCCCATTTTTGTTTACATCAAAGAGGAAAGTGTTTATGTGAGATTGTGTGTGTGTGTTTAAGAGTAAGTGTGAGAGTAATCCCACCCGCCTTTTTTTTACAAAAAAAAAAAAAATGAATGAAAAAGTTGATTTATAAACTTAAAACATGTCAGGGCCATCTTAAGCCTAAAAAGATAAGTAAGGTCTGCACCCAAGTATAACAATGTTGCCTGGTCTCAGTCAGAAGTGTCCGTTGTCCACGTCTATCAATAAGAAAACCACTCCTCTCTTCTGTATGCTTGCCGATGTCAATGAACTGTGATGTTCAGAATAACAAAACAAGGTTTAGACAATGTTCATGTAATATTAAAAAAAAAAATTTCAGACATTGTTCTGAGTGTTCAAACATTTAAACTATTTTGAAACGTAATTGAATCGAAATAAAAAGAATAATATATTTTTTTTTAGATCAAGCTCCAAATCAACATTGCGCTTCTCAAAATTTTCAGAATGTTAAGACATTGTTCAGAATGTTCAAAAGAAGTCCAGGCTCAATGAAATACACTTTTGTTAATTTGTCTACTCTTCATGGTTTTGACAAACTTTTGTTAGATGGATGGAACACCACCTACATGCCCAATACTACATACATATATTAAACATAAATGAATAACAGCACCAGGGACAAAGTTTTTAAGTAGTGAATTAAAATGCTACAAAAATAAGGGCATGCGCCAACCGAGGCTCGAACCTATGACTCCGGATTCGACACCACCGCCTAGCGATAACGCACCAAGCGAAACTAACCTCTAGACCATCGGAATGTCAAAAAAAAACATTCTTCTGATCCAGAGTCATTTTGCCCGTATGCAAATTACCACCCCAGTGGTCAAAGGTCACAAGCCCCAGCTAGCCCATCCACCACCCTCGCAGCATCCGTTCACTAACAACTTCGATGGTCTAAAGGTTAGTAAATCTCGAGTTTATATTATATTGAAGTATGCAGGTCTAATGACTGTAATAATCTGTAGCTTAAATAAATATAAGTAAACTAGTAATGTCAACAAACTAAAAAAATGGTTTCGTTTTTAAGACACACTATTAGTGATAAAGAAACAGTGACATTTGAAATAAATATCCTTTGATAAACTAAGACATTTTAATGACCGGACTATATCGTGAACACAGGCGATGTTATGTAAGGTGACTTCTTGCGTCAGTGCTCAGCGTGACTGTTAGCTAATCTATAACTCAGCCTCGCTCTGAATTCTTTTTGACCTCACCAACAAAATAAATAGCAATTATCGCACAATGCATTTTTTAAATCTTATTTATTTTTCGGTTCTTTTTTTCATTTACATTCTCATACGTCTGAACTGGGCGGATTTTTAAACAAAATCTTTTAAATAATTACTTTGTTTGCCATGATGTTTTTCTTATAATTTAGTCTAATTATAATAATAAGGCTTGTCTTCGAGTCCGAAGATTAGTGAGGAATACAGTATTTCCCGTGGCTGCGCAGCCCCAGCTGTGACCTACATATTTTGCCACATCTAGGGCAAGCATAACCATTGTCCGCAGGTGGTCGATTTAGATTTTCTTTTCGTCGTCTGCGTTTGTCCTCGGCAGCAGATTTTCTTTTGGTCTCAAATGTGTGTCCCGCGGCCTTCGTGAGTGACCTCCAGCTGTCTCGTTCCGACGCCGAATGCAACCAGATGCTCTCTTCTATGTCTGTCAAGAAAAGTCTAATTGTATTACGATGTAAAATATTATGTCCTAGCCTCATGCGGTCGGCTAGCAAGAAAGCTACAATACTGCTTGCTGTTACTGATAATAGATTATGAGTTAAGAAATTGGAAAGAATGGTTTACTTATGTTGACTCACGTATCCTTCAGCTCCACAAAACAATGAATGTCGTAATGACACTGTAATTAGTCAATTGTGTAATTTAATTATACTTTTAGTATAGCTTCTGGCCCTGACCACTCATCACTGATTCTCCCAGTTGCCGTGGACGATAATACACGAACATTTAACCTCTTATTATTTTTCGGCCACATACAATACACACTAAGCCATTTTCATGATCTCTAATGCAGCGAATAAATTTACCAAAAAAAAAAATGTTTTATTCTTTTTTTTATTTATGTTTATAAATGCAAAGATTTAGACAGTGGCGTAGCTAGGGTGGAGAGAGGAGAGAGGAGAATTTTAAAATCCCCCTGGGGCCCCCAAATGTGTTTTTTTTTACATTAAATACTAATTACGCAAAATGCAGGGTCCACAAATGATGAAAAAGGATGACAAATTCCCCCCCCCCCCCTAGCTATACCCGTGGATCTAGATCTGGATCTTAAATCTAATTCCCCCCTAGCTATACCCGTGGATCTAGATCTTGATCTTAAATCTAATTCTGTACTAGATCTAGTTAATTGTCAGAGCTGGTGTGAGCGAATAATTTTAGAGCAGTGTGATTATCAAATTCGTTTTTACAACGAACACGGAAAATCTGTATGAAACTGAGTTTCTTATATATATATAATATATTTTATACAAACAGAAAGAGAGACAGACAGGCAGATACAACAAAACGTTGGATGCGAAGGGCATTTGAACTGGTGTAGCACTCTAAATGTGCCACTATTTACACTTAGGCAGGTTACCTGGGCGGAAAACCTCACAGCACTAATGCCGATAATTAGGTCATGTCAGGTGTTACACAAAGAAACTTTTGCACGCAAAAAGTTACTGGTAAAACACTAATGACATTGACGAAATGAAAACTTCAGTAGCAGGAGAATACCACTATTTTTCTTTAGGCTGGAGGTTACCTAGTCAACACTGAATCAATTAAATTTACAGTTGTGCGAGGTGTAACAGATTTGTTGCCTGGGTGTTGACTGGATGTGTCTGGGCCACTAGGTCGTAATGACTTGTTTGTTTTGACGATAAACGTTCTGACCGTATCCGCCCTGTTGTAATGACTTCTCTTTTTGTTGTATTACATTTGGTATTCGAGTCCACTTCTCGCTCCGTCTGTCCAGCCTCGTTTTTTTTGTTTTTTTTTTAATATTGAAACATTTTTAGGCCGCAGTAAGATTCGAATCCATGCCGATGGAGAGATAGGTCATACGTCTAGAGTTATAGTTTTTGCTTGTTTGTTTTATCATGCTCAGAAATTTCTTCAGAATTTAATATTATTACGTTCTAGCCCAAATCTCCCGCAGGACGACCGGGTATGGCGGCGGGGAGGGTTTAGGACCCGGGATCATTCAGACGATAATTCAGAGCGCATATCACACGACTATAAAATAAAATATTGTTATAACTTTGGTGGTAGTGCCCTACTCCAGCGCAAGACGAGCGGTCAACCGTGACAAGTGGCGACACCTCTGTTAATACGGCGGTAAGGCTGTTAACGTTAAAACATTTGTACTGTCAATGGTACGTGTTGTAAATTGTACAGTACTAGTAGACCCGCGGCGTAGCATACGCCGCTATTTAGTGAAGGGTGGACATTTCCTGAAAGACATAGTAGTCCAAATGGGGTGGGTTTGGGCAAACGACTGCTCGCCACCATAAACGCCGGAAGTATTCATGTAGGCAGCGTATTGTTGAGCAGAGTGTATGACTGTGTTTCCGTGAGTCAGAACAACGGACTAGGCGTCGCCATAGTTATCCCAATGTTGGCAAAAAAAGCTTACAGCCATCTCGCGAAGTTCAAGTGCAACAGTTTCGTCGATGACATTTTCCCAAAAATATAAAGACTGATAGAAATAAACAGTTACCTGATGCAGGAATTTCGACTACATTGAAAAACTCTGTTGACTCCATGAAATATATGTGAAGCGGTGGACATGGTAAGAAAAGTAGGGCAATAAGAAGGGGCAAAATCAAAACAAAGTTATAGAAATAACATGCAACTATTTTGATGACACCAGATATTGACGTGTATAAAAAATACACACATAAATGTAGTCAAATATAGAATGTAAAGAGAAATATTACTTTCCCCCCCCCCCTCTTTTTTTCTGAGCCTTACTCTCTGTCGCCGCGAAAGTTACGTTGGGTAACTCTAGTCAGAGTTGCAGAAATAAAAGAGTTATTTTTCAATGACTTTTGCGTGGGGACAAAGAGAATTATATATATATATAGATTGTTTGTGATTTATTGGACATTAAAGTGTTAAGTTATTTGGGAGCCCTGAGTTGCCAAGCTCTTTTAGTTGGTAGTATCGTGTCGAGAAGTTTGCAGAGAGCCTGAATAGTGAAAGTCGGAACGACAGAGAGTAGCTCCCATGGCAAGAAATGTGACGATTTCTGCAGCTATCTCAACGAGTATTGATCTAGGAAGCGGAAAGAGACTGATGAAGAAACAAGAGAAGATGCCTATATTTTGACTGAAGCTTGAGCAACAGATTACCTGAGATGAGTACCTCAATCAGCCAGACTGATAAAGACAACGTCGTGTCTTCACCCAAGCCTGTTGCTCAGGACATTAAAGACATCTGGATATATGCACTAGCAGATATTCAACAAACGCTTTTACAAACACTAAGACCAACGGTAGAAGCCCTGGTGATGATCATGAACACCCAATGAAAGTTGAGAGACATTTGCACGTTGAGAGTTATTGACAGGGTCTGGACCCAACAAGCATTTGTACAGCTGCTGAGAATAAAGAGAGGAGTCCTGATAGGACTCAAGAAAGTCGAATGGGACCTGATGCCAAAGATGAGGGACTTTTGCACGTGGAGTTTTACCAACCAGCTCCACAAGCATGTCCTCCAGACAGGACTGAAAATGATGACGTGTCTCACAACTTCACCGCCAGTAAACCTGCGACGCTTCCTCAAAGTCCTCTTCAAGAAAACCGGAGGAAGCAACCTGTTTCCTACGCAAATCTATCAAGAACATTAGATAAAGAGGAATTAGTGAACGTGAGAATATTGCTTTACTAGCGTCCCACACGCGAGATTGTGGTGTAGAAGAACAGAAGTCTGTCATGTTTTAAGCATATGTCATGTGAACACCAAGCATTTCTCACAGTCAGACTTTTTTTTCCCACTTCACGAAAACTGAAAGGTCACCTCTGTGGTTAGTTTTCTTTCTTGTTACGACATGCAGTGTCACTCTTTACAGCGGTACCGAATAAAATTTTCAAAGACATCAAACTCACCATCAGCATTGCTTCAGGTGTGAGCTATATTGTAACATCACATGCCGCAGTAGAGAAAAATCTGAAAGTTTTCCATTACGTGACATTTGGTCGTTACCTCCTTTTGAAAATAAAAATAAAGACGCTAGATTGAGGCGCGGTGGCTGGGTACTAAGGGGTTGCTTCAGAACAGGGGTCCTGGGTTCGAATCCTGGTGAAGACTGTCACTTTTAATTTCATGATCTTTGAGCGCCTCTGAGTCACCCAGTTCTAATGGGTACATGAAATTAGTGGGGAAAAAGTAAAGGCGGTTGGTCGTTGTGATGGCCACATGACACCCTCGTTAGGCCACAGAAACAGGTGACCTTCACATCATCTACTCTGTAGACCACAAGGTCTCAAAGGGAAACTTTGCTTTACTTTAACTTTTAGATTGCTGCTGCTAGGTGAACAATACACAGATTTGCTGTAATTAATGACTTTGAGAATGTCGGGGGAGGGGGGGACAAGGGGCATGATGCCCGAGCACCACCCTCAGAGGGGATCCACACGCCCGCCAAAATAGGATTTTCCGGAAATTTACAATTTTTTACATTTTCCCATAGAACTAATTACTTATTACATTACTTGATCTGTCGTTATGTTTATATACATTCTTCAAGAGACTCCCACTCGCGTTAAATCTCATGTATTCACCACATTGGATACAATGCGCTCTGTTTATGACAGTTCATGTCATTGGGCATCTAGAAGAAAAATCTTGTTGTAATGAAAAATCTTTTACTAATGACAAATATGATTATAGATTATAATTCACACACAGTAGAACGAGTAAAACTGTTATAACAGAGTTTACTAAAATAATTAGATAGACAATAAAAAGATATTTTTTTTGCTACATCTAGATCAACAATCAATTTTTTTTTTCACTTTGGAATAATGTAAGCTCTTTTTTGTAAGTTGTTCAAATTCTGTGGCCAGCGTTTCTCAAACTGTGGGGCGCTCATCCCCCCCAGGGTGCTGACAAAGGGGCACGGTGTTAGTTTTATTTGTTTCAAAAAACCAACTGTTGTATTTTGGATCCAGATTAGAATATTAATCAAGTAAAAATGATATTATTATCAATGCTTAAAAAGAAATTATTACATTAAGTGAAGTCGGTTTTATCTACTAATTAATTAAATAATCATGGAAAAAGGGGGGGGGGGGGCGCCAAAATAGTACCTTAACCCGGTCTCAAGTTATGCTCACGACGCCTCTGGAAAGCCATAAAGTATTATTTTTCAATTTTTATTTCACTTTACATGTCACTTAAGATGTCCCATTTGATTTGACTTTATAAATCTTAAATTAAATCTAACCCTTGATTTCACTTAATATCTCAAATTTGATTCAATAGTTTAAAAGTAGACAATTGTCTACTTCAATTAGGAAGTCCTGTAGATTGTCATTGGGTCAGACAGTTGACTGTCCTGCCTTACTCTCAACTACCGATTAAAAGATTGCAATAACGATCGGAACCACGATGACCTTCTGACCATTTTCGTATACCGCAAGACTTTTCTGCAGCGAACAGTACCAGGAAAATTTTGGAGAAGCAGATAAAAGAAGTGTGATGCGAAGATAAATAAAGCAATGGACAGCCCCATCAATGACTGAGACTCTAATCCTGGCAAAAAAAAAAAAGAGAAATGGAAAGTGATAGTAATCATATCCAGTGTGGTGCCCTCAACGTACTGCTGCAGTGACCCACACTACGACACATGTTTTAGCACCAGTAATACAGTCAAGATCTTTAGCAGATCTTAAATCTACAAGAAAGAAAATTATTGGGCTTGGTGGGATAATTGTGTGCTACTGTTTCTACTACCCAAGGGAAAGTATTTTTGTGTTTTTCATACTTAACATGACACTTACTGTCACTTACTGCTTGAAATCTAGGAGTGCAGCAGTGGTCGCTGGTACAGATCAGAACCGGAGCAAAACTTTATTTAAGTATATTGTTTTGTAAATACTAGGATATTAGGATTACTGCATGTCATTTTTGATAATATATAGTCCTAGATGGATGATTGGATGGATAGATGGTAGATTGGTTGATTTAGTTTTTTGCAATATCTCTATTCAAGTCAGAACTTTATGAAACCTGGATCCAGGAACCCGGATAACTTGTACCATTAAACAGGGCAGCTGCAAGGTGGATTTCTGATAGTGTGGTATGCGCTTCTGGCTGTCATCCTGATGTTCTCGAGTTCGAATCCTGTCAGCCCCCACCCCTGCGGTCCAGCAGAAGATTAGAACTAGGGCGTAAAAATCGTACAAAACAAAACAAAACTTCGTTGTACATATGGTATACAGGATCAGTTTATCAGCCAATGTAGGGAACAGATACAGTAATATAAATAGACAGGGAAGTAATGACGAAGTCATAGGTAGAAGGGATCACATTTTGTCACTGTTACCAAGCAGAGATGTTTAGATTAGGTCTTTTTTTTTTCATTCGGCTGTAACAAGATCATGGAGACTTTGAAATACGGTACAATTAATTGCTTGAGTTATGAGAAATTTAATGGAATATTATGAATATACTCGGGTGAAACCAGGACCTGTGTTTTATTTGTGGAGAAGACTTTACAATAGGCTCGTATAAACATAAACATCGCAATATTGGACTGGAATGGAGAAGCGCGTGTCATGGATCATGTACACGTTGATTTTATAGTTGGTAACATTCCCGGAATGAAAACATATAGAGCGGCAGACAGAAAATGAGACGAAATATGATAGGCTGTTACGTGACATAAGAGCAGCGTTGTTGAAATCTGGGCCGATTTAAGAATTTTTGTGTTATAAATTTCATCAAATTTTACTAATTTAAAAAAAAAGGGGGATGATTATTTAATATTCACTTTTATGTTTTTGAAGAGTAAGAGAGTAAGACTATGAGTGACTCACAGACGAAGATTTGAAACTGCATTTATATATTACTAGCACGCAACACTACAAGTGGACACTTCTAAACCGCCATAAAGTTGTCATCTGTAAAATAGTTTCTTTTGTCTCTAAAGACGATGGATGCACATCATACTTCATGCACCCTGATGAATCACTAGTTTTAGTTTATTATAGAGCGGCAAAATTTGCCACAGTCCATGCATGTGGAAGCTCCTTTTTTAAAGCTACCTAATAAGGCAGCTTTCTTTTTCACTCTCTTGGTTATTCTCTTGGTTCATTCATTTTGCTCCCGGCGAGGTTCGAACCAGCACATCTATCGTGCGTGATTTCCTACCACATGATTTCTGATTTCTGTAGTCCTCAGTTCTCACTTGCAGACATCTCTGTAGGTTAGCCTTGTGAATCTCTTGGGTCTGATTCTATCAGCATTGAGGATGTCCTAAGGAATTCTTCCATCTGACACCGTTGAGATGCCCAAACCAACGTAGTCTACTCTGTGTCCAAAAAGCAGAGATGCTGTGTGTATGTCAAGTTTCATTACTTTCTTTATAGAAACAAGATCCCTGCAGGAGATACACATTATAAGCCAGAGCCATTGCAAGTGAACACTTTTAATGTATGCTCCTTAGTGCATGTATAATGACTAGCTCTCTCTATCATAAAGAGGAGCGTTCACTATAGAGGCGTTGTAGATTAGCATTTTGCCAAGGTCAGTTTAGAATTTCCCAGACATGCTCAGACAGTTTTGATAATCTTGTGCTAACTATAGCAACATCCAAATAATGAGAAAGCCGTTGGATCTCAGACCAGTTGGGCCCTAAATGTGTATCACCAAAGTCAAAATATGGCTTGATCATCACTGATCGTGTACTACAAATGGAGCTATGGGTAGAAAATATGCAAACCTTACTAGATCGTAAATGATATCTTGCTAACCGCATGTCTAACTTCTCAACACTTGTAGTTATTTTTTATAAATTAGATGAAGGCCATCTCTAAAGGAATTGGGAACAGCCATTGACAAGCTTACATGTTGGAAAGCAGCCGGAGGAGTTGAAGTTCCTGCAGAAACCACAAAGCTAGAAAACACGATTTACCGAAGCTACTCCACGAGCCTCTGTTGCCAGATTTACGTAAGTGAAACATTGAGCAGGCCCACATGGCCTCCCACTTGAAGGGGCCCTCTGCATTTCAAAAACTTTTTAAAATACAACATATGCTAATTAAATATAAGAAAAGGGGAGGGGGGATTAAATTTACTGGTATATTTTTTTATTTATTTCTTAAAAACAAACAGGCCTATGGCATGCTTTTGGATTAATTAATTTATTACAGATAGATTTTAGGTATCACATTTAAAGACCGCATCACAAATAAAGAGATCAGAGACAGGGTTAGTCCAGCGATTGGACCCCACGATTACCTGATAACTTGTGTAAAAAAAAAGGGGAAATAAAACTCTATGGCCATATTACAAGACCTACGGGGCCTTCCTTTAGGGAACAGTACCAGGAAAAAGAGGCAGAGTCAGACAAAGAAAGCGATGGAAACACAACATCAAAGAATGGATGGGCCTGACATTGAAAGTGGTTCTAAGGCAAAAAAAAAACAAAAAAAAAAAAAACACAGAGGAGTGAAAAAAAGACGGTTGAAAAATTGTGTGTGGTGCCCCAACAATCCAACATGACTATGGGATGGATGAAGGTCTGAATTTATTAAGCCATTTCTGTTTAAGTTTGAAGGGGGTAGGAATCTCCACGAAATTCCTGCCCATAGACTCCACATACTATAATCCCGAACTGGAGAGAGATGAAAGGGGAGAATAAAAGGCGACGGAACAGCGCAGTCTTAAAGTGTTTCCGAGTAACCAGAAAGAAAACATGCGTGCAAAAATAAGGAAATAATTAAGGAATGTGCAAAACTAATAGCAGGTGCTTATAGGACTATACAGTGACGGGGTTAATAGAGAGATGTAATGATAAGTCTACTAATTGTTATTCTATCATACAAACCTTGTATTAAGCAATATTAGGATAAATGTTGAAGATATTTTATCATAGGAATACACATCGGAAAACATCAAGAATGGAATTGTTATACAACTGATGGTTTAGGACTTATACATATACTGTAATACAAAGAATGAAAAAAAAAATGTTGATATGATACTTACACAATAAGAATTAACCAAAATATTTCTATGGACATATCTATTGTACCATATTAAGAGCATCATTCTTCATAGCTATGCGTGATAAGCATGGGATTTAAGCTATGGTAGTCAATTAGACTATCTAGGTCAGTGTGAACTTTTCAAAGGATCATTTTCACTGAACTGGCTTTATCATTGTTGCGACCTAGCACAAACCTCATACATAACGGTAGGGTTTGAACTTAAGACCATAAGATGACAGTCCTAAGCGTATACCACTCGACCACGACGCCTACCAGTTACCAGTAGACCTTTCCGAGTTTACTTCATCACTTACCGTCTCGATTCCAAAATTTACTAGTAGATTTTTTCGAGTTTACTTCAGTTACCAGTAGACCTTTCCGAGTTTACTTCATCACTTAGAGAAGAATCTCGATTCCAAAGTTAACCAGTAAACCTTTTCGAGTTTACTTCATCACTTAGTCTTGATTCCAAAGTTTACCAGTAGACCTTTCCAAGTGTGAGCAGGTCAGGAGGCGCTGAGTGAGAGATACCTATTATCTGCTGCTCAACATTAAAATTTACCAACAGTAGGTAGATGTTAGCTCTACTGGGTGGGCTCAATCTGTGACACCTCAGTCTACGACCAAGGGGCTAGAGTCGCCTAAGTAACCAGACATACTAACCTAAACTAAATGAAAGCAAGATAACGAAACTTTAGTTTAGGATAAATAAACAAAACGGAACTTTATTAACGTACAAAACAATAAATCAATAATAAAATATAATATATACACTAACCACTACAACTAACTAAAACCCTATAAATCTACGCCACTACAAACACCAACAAACTAACCAAACCAACTATCTAACACAAACTGATCAAAACAACTTTCTAACTTATAAAGAGAACTACAACTACCACACTAGACCTAGATCTACACCAACATACTACAATAAACTAGTCTAGATCTACAAAATTCTACTACTACAACCGACCCATAACTATAACCAAAACAAGATCACCTTAGTCTTAGTACCTTACTATTAGCATTCCCTAAGAAAAGAAACAGACTATAACTTATAACTAAGTTTACTAAGCCACTAAGGCTACACTACAAAAACAAAATAACACTAGATTCTAGATCTACAGCAAGAGTTACAGCAGAGTAATAGCAGTTATAATCAGCAGTTAAAACAGCAGTTACATTCAGCAGCTAAAAGCAGGCCGCCCCAGGTATAGAAATATAAAATAATTACACGACAGACCACAAAGATCTTCGGCTGTCACACAGACATACTATACTGACCACTGGTCAACTGTACACTGAACTGTTTTAAAACAGAGTGGCATCACTTTTTATTCACCCCACCCTAACCTACATAAAAAGCGGAAGTACAAATAATAAATTTGGCACTAGCCTATAAAAAATAGAATACATAAAAATATAGCTCTGGGAGCGCAAGCTCACACAAGTTTACTTCATCACTTAGTCTCGATTCCAAAGTTTCAATGGCATTGGCTGCCTAATTTGTGGCTACATTGTGCCATAACACACACAACACACAGGGACACCCTCAAGGCTTCTCTGAAGGCGTTCAGCATAGACCCAGCCACCTGGGAGACGGAGGCACATGACAGAGCATCATGGCGTCGCGCTGTGAAAACTGGCGTACAGGTTGATGAGGAAAAAAGATCAACGCTGGCAGAAGAAAAACGCCAGACAAGAAAAGCAAGGCAAACGACACTAACTCCAGCTGGAATAACCTGCCAAGTGTACGGCCGAACATTCCGGGCTCACATAGGTCTCACAAGCCACATGAGGAGGCACAAAACCCCAGTGCAAAACCCTTTGCCCCCTGGATGACAAAAGTGATCATCATCGAACCACGATAGACGAACTATAAAATAGGAATGTAACAAAGTTTAACAAATAAGCCCCTAGCATTCCAAAAACTAGAGTTTATATAGCACCTAAATATAGGAAGTCAAGAATACCGCTCGAGTGAAATGTTATCCCCAGGCTATGTCTCACAGATATAGGAGACCACAAGGTATTTAATAAATAAAACTAGGTGTGTAGTTTTAAAAAAATTATGAAGCAAGCAACACATGTGTTGACAAAAGGCTAGCAGATATCTATTGTCTCCCAAAGTCTCCGATTTCTTGTTATCGCCCCTACCAGTTATTGTCTTGCATGGCTGAGGTTACAACTCCACAGAGTACCTACAAAAGCAGCGAACCATAAAGATACTTTGTCAGGTGTGACATTTTTTTAAGCTGAATTTTTTTAAGCTAAAGTTTTAAAGAGTCATTAGCTCACACTATCTAAGTATCGGCTATAAGTTATAACTAGATAGGGGACAAGAGACAGACACTGAAAAGACTGAAAGAAAGAGAAAATGAAATTATACGAATGAATAAAGTGAGAATGAAAGAGACTGAAAGTGAGAATGAAAGAGACTGAAAGTGAGAATGAAAGAGAGAATGAAAAGGTGAATGATAAACCATGAGAGAAAGAATGAGAAATGAAGAGAGATTGAGAGAGAAAACGAGAAAGAAAGAGAAAGGAAATGAATATTAAAGAGAGAGAGAATGTGAAAGAAAGAAAGTGAAAGAAAATGAGAATCAGAGAGCGAGAGAGAGAAAGAGAGAGAGAGAGAGAGAGAAAGAAATAGTGTGCCAAGATAGGGGTGGGATTAGCGAATTAACAATTCCAGCATGCTTGACGTTGACCACCACCATCAACCAACAATTAGATTCCTTTCAAATCATACAAATGAAGAAAACAATGCTAATGATAATCCACTACCATCTGTAAACAAAAATTACTTAAGCGCCTAATGGAAACTTTCTGTGACTGCTTCATGTGTACTGAGAATTGAGCGATTGTTATGGCTGTTGATTAGTAGATAGATGGATAGATAGACAGATAGATAGATTAGATAGATAGACAGCCAGATAGATAGACAGACAGACAGATAGACAGACAGACAGACAGACAGACAGATAGATAGATAGATAGGCATGTAGGTACAGAGAGAAAGAAAGAGATCACTTTTTTTTGTTAGTTATCACTTTATTGTATTTTTAATTCATACTTTAACACAGACACACACATACATAAATGCCTTGTCTAGTACAAAATGTAATCCTGATACCTACGCTGCATCTAACACTACACACATTTTTCTGCCTGGTATACTAGTGTCAGTGTAAAAGGAGATACATCAAAATTCCTGGTATAGTCTTATATCCGGGAGACATTTTCTCATAACTAGAAAACGACTATGTCTGATTCTTATTCATTTATGTCAAACTTTTCAAAGAAGGGAAGTGTCAAAATGATTACTTAATTAGACACTTCTTATCTTATATAATACAGACGTTACTTCAAAAAAGATGATTACGTCCTAAGCGTCATGCATTTAGTCATGCATATTAACCAATGACTTAAATTCTACCAAGTCACTGGTTTTTCTGGCTAGCTCAGGCAACCCATTCCATGCCCTAATAGCACTAGGGAAGAAGGAGTATTTGTACAAATTTGTCCAAGCATATGGGACGAGCAGTGTGCCTTTATCTTTGTGTCTTTCAGAGTATATTATTAAATTTTGTTTTTGTATTTGAAGATTATGGTTCAGTGTTTTATGTATAATTGCTACTTTACTTTTGAGTCTTCTGTCCTGAAGGCTTTCTAAATTTAGTGATTTTACTAAAGGTGTTACTATAGTCAAATGCGAATGTTCGTTTGTTATGAATATCACTGCTCTATTTTGTGTCTGTTCCAGTTTCTTAATGTTTTATTGAGTTGAGGGGTCCCAAACGGAGGATGCATATTCTATTATTGGCCTAACCAAGGTTAAATAACATTTTAGTTTTATGTTGGATTTTTTTATAGTTTCATCAATATGTGGATTCCATTTTTCATTTATTATAACACATAGGTATTTTGCGTTTTTAGTCTGTGTTACTGGTTTGCCATGAATAAGATAAGTGGAATTAATTTGTTTTAGTTTTTTTGTTACTCTTAACAACTGACATTTTTCTGGGTGGAAAGACATGCTCCAATTTTTCTGGGTGGAAAGACATGCTCCAATTTGATTCCCATTTCTGTAATTCATCTGTCTTTATAAAATATCTGTGCCTTGTGTTGTTTTTTATTGTTCTATATATTATGCAATCGTCTGCAAATAATCTGACTTTTGTTCCTGAAGTAATGCAATTTGGTAAATCATTTATGTAAATTAAGAATAGTAGTGGACCTAAGACTGTTCCTTGAGGTACTCTGGAGTTTACTGTTATCGGTGTTGATTTAGAGCCATTTATTATTACAGTTTGTTCTCTCCGTATCAGAAAATCTTTAATCCACTGATGCAATGGACCATTAATGCCAAAATATTTTAATTTTTTAAGCAAACTATGAACGGAAGCAAGTTTATTATTCATAGCAGTGGTGTAATTATATGTCAAAATTATATATCAAACGTCAATGACTCTAGGGGCCCAAGTGTTCGTTTAGTAGAATTTCCGTTTCTACTATTAAGCCGCCAAACAGTCAAATTAACTTTAATCCTAGAGAAACGTCTGTGGTCATGATTTTATTTGTGAAGAAGAGAGATTAGAAATGTGCCCAACTTATATGCAAAACTATTTTTTTCCATTTACCACAAAGAAACGAGGAGTATAAAGAGCTTGGCTTCCGAGCAGGAGGGTCCAAGGTTCTAATCCTGGTGAAGACTGGGATATTTAATTTCGGAATCTTTAGGGCACCTCTGAGTCCACTCAAGTTTAATAGGAAAAAATAAAGGCGGTTGGTCATTGCGCTGGCCACATGACACCCTCTTTGACAGTAGGGCTACAGAAACAGATGGCCGATAGATCTTCTGGCCTAAACACAGAATGGTCTAAAGGTGAACGTCATAGATGTATTCCAGATCCAAGAACTGGCATTAATCGGATGTACATCATTGCCAGAGGCGCGGTGGCTGAGCGGTAAAGCACTCTGCTTCAGGACCGGGATTGGGGTTAGTATCATGGTGAAGACTGGGATTATTAATTTCGGGATCTTCGGGCTCCTCTGAGTCCGCCCAGCTCTAATGGGTACCTGAGATTAGTTGGGGTAAAAATAAAGGTCGTTGTGCTGGCTGGCCAGAGAAACAGATAACCTCTACATCATCTGCCCTATAGACCACAAGGTCTGAAAGGAGAACTTACTTACTTACATCATAACAAGACAGTAAAGCAGACGAGATTTAAAAGACCGATCCTCGCCTTCTTTTATATTGAAGCTGAACACTCCAAGACTGCACACAAAATCGGACCTTTAAAGCGCCTGGACATTAAGAAAATAAAAATAAAAAAACATGAAGGTGGGTCAAGGTTAGCAAAAAGCCCGAAGACATGAAGACGAAATCAGCTTAAATTGATTCAAGACACAGTCAAAACAGGGTATAGTTCTTACTAGCACTGCAGAGTCAAATACTCTTCTATTAAAGTTGTTTAAATGTTTCACTGCTATTATACAGTTTGAATGTTTTACCACTATTACGTGGTAACTGATTAGACCACTTCAACAATGTCCTCAATAGCTTATCAATACCAGCACAGTAACATTGCAAGTCTGATCCATCATTTACATACAGATTCTTCTTAATTCAATGAAGTAGTTATCATATCGAAACTATCAAGAACTAAATGATTAGAAAGAAATAAACATAGCATAGAAATAATCCTCTATTGATCTATGTATCTATATATAGAGGCGCGTAGGTTGGGGGGGGGGGGGGGGGTAAAGCGCATGACTTCTGAACTGGGGAGTCTAGGTTTCAAATCCTGGGATTTTTATTTCCGGGACCATAAGGGCGCCTCAGTCCATCCCAGTTCTAATGGGTACCGGACATTAGTTGGGGAAAAGTCAAGGCGGTTGGTCGTTGTAGGCCTACTGGCCACATGACACCTGTTCGTCATTTCCAAATATTAAAATAAAAGTAGCCTAAATTCCTTAAAGTCATTGCGGTCCATGGGAGAGATGATATAAAGCTATTTGAATAGCCGACATTTAACGAGGGAGGATCCCGAAACACAGTCTTTGAACTCAAGGCCCCTCGGTTTGGTAAGCAAACTACTCGAGCCTACGCCCCAAGAAAATGTCCATTGTGGCAGTTTAAAGTTTAATAAAAAAAAAATTCAATGTACCTACTACCGAGGACCATGAACCAAGCACACGTCAAAATAGGTACATATGACATTAAATAACTCCAAAAATGTCATACTAAAGGGAGAACATTCATGGATATCTTGAGAGGGAAACTCACTATCATGCAAGCTTTTCAAAACTAATTCAAAAGAGAAAACAGGAACTATAATTCCATTCATATATGCTGATGATATTGCTCTATTGGGAAAGACACAAAGGTCATTATTAGAGGTTTTACAAATATGAATAACCAAACAAAAAAAATAATGTTACTAGGACAAGAGATGACCAGACAGAAGGACAATATATTAAAATTGTCTGAAGAAGTAGAAACTTTCAACTATGCAAGAAGAACAATGAAAAGCAATAACTAGTGACAGATGTAAAGGAAAGAAAAGAAGCAGGTATCCCCCAAACTCCAGGCTTACCTCTGCATCCACACAACAGACCTATATACTACTTCACAGGAAAACAGGAGCTATGTAGACATAACAGGAAACAGAAACTATTTAAAAGTCTGAATACCATGAACAAATGCATGGTTTATTTAATTAAATAAAATCCATACAAAGAATTATTTGTACATGTAAGCAAATGCATATATATAGGGACTACATCAAAAATTAAAACTGCAATCATTCATACTTATGTCACCTACAGACCTATTAGACTAACTACCTGAGCAAACATGAGTTTTGGTAAAGACTTCTCATGCCAACTTTGTTTAAACATACTACATTCTGCAGCACATGTCCATGTAAACTTGTTGAGCATACCTTCCACTGCATCAATATTACAAAGAAGTATCACATAAGCATCAAACATAAACATTCCTCCCATTACACATTAGCTTTCATTCAGACCTTCCCCAGAGCTTGTAATCTCTTGCTCCAGTTGTTTAACTGAGGAGCCATCACTTGGTGTAACCCCATCCACTGACTTGACTAGGTTTTCTCCTGATTTCTCATTGTTCACATCTTGATCTTTGATGTCACTGGCAGAGTTACTTTCTCCTCCTGTCTGACCTAGTGATTAATGATGCAGTAAGTTAAAAATTATTTGTGGAAAGTATGGTTTTATTTGAAATAAATCTTATATGTTTTGTGCTGTTCTAAATTCTCGTACAATAACAGTTTACATGATGAAATGTTTTGACATAATATGTTGTGCAAATATTTTCCTTCACTGTAACATAGCTCATTTAGAAGATACACTTCCCAGTCAGCAATTATTTTAATGATGACAATGACCCCATGGAATCTCTAGAGCTTTGAGCAATAAACTGTAAGCCTACATTGAATGATCAGTAATTTTCACTGGAATAACATGTCTTATGCTTTCTAGGCTAAAATTTGTCAAATTAACTCAATTAATGGAATTCCCATCAGAACAAGCAATAGAAAAAAAGAATACTTTTTTAAAAGCAAAAGCTTATCTAAGGGAAAGAATTGCTAATTACTGCCATTTATCTTAAGATTGCAGGGTTTAGCTCCCTTTCTTCAATATAAAACAAAAATTAATGGACCTCATTCCCCAATCATAAACAAACAACATTAAGTCACGTGATAATATTGGTAAAACAATGATAAAAAAAGTATTATGTGACAGCCTTTATGGATTAAATATTTTGTTTAGAAGATATAGAGAATCACATGGTTAAATGTTGTTTGTTTACGATTGGTGAATGAGGTCCATTAGTACTAAATGATTAAAAAAAAAAAAGTTCCCCTTTAGACATTGTGGTCTATAGGGCAGATGTTGTAAAGGTAATCTGTTTCTGTGGCCTACAGTTAACGGTGCCATGTGGCCAGCACAACGACCAACAGCCTTTACTTTTCCCCAAGTAATGTCAGGTACCCATTTGAGCTGGGTGGACTCAGAGGCGCCAGAAGATCCTAAAATAAAAAATCACAGCCTTCACCAGGATTTGAACCCCTGATTCGAAGCAGAGCGCTTTACCGCTCAGCCACCGCGCTGATAGAAGCTGTGTACCAGACAGACAGAGTGAGTTGATAGAAGCTGTGTACCAGACAGACAGAGTGAGTTGATAGAAGCTGTGTACCAGACAGACAGAGTGAGTTGATAGAAGCTGTGTACCAGACAGACAGAGTGAGTTGATAGAAGCTGTGTACCAGACAGACAGAGTGAGTTGATAGAAGCTGTGTACCAGACAGACAGAGTGAGTTGATAGAAGCTGTGTACCAGACAGACAGAGTGAGTTGATAGAAGCTGTGTACCAGACAGACAGAGTGAGTTGATAGAAGCTGTGTACCAGACAGACAGAGTGAGTTGATAGAAGCTGTGTACCAGACAGACAGAGTGAGTTGATAGAAGCTGTGTACCAGACAGACAGAGTGAGTTGATAGAAGCTGTGTACCAGACAGACAGAGTGAGTTGATAGAAGCTGTGTACCAGACAGACAGAGTGAGTTGATAGAAGCTGTGTACCAGACAGACAGAGTGAGTTGATAGAAGCTGTGTACCAGACAGACAGAGTGAGTTGATAGAAGCTGTGTACCAGACAGACAGAGTGAGTTGATAGAAGCTGTGTACCAGACAGACAGAGTGAGTTGATAGAAGCTGTGTACCAGACAGACAGAGTGAGTTGATAGAAGCTGTGTACCAGACAGACAGAGTGAGTTGATAGAAGCTGTGTACCAGACAGACAGAGTGAGTTGATAGAAGCTGTGTACCAGACAGACAGAGTGAGTTGATAGAAGCTGTGTACCAGACAGACAGAGTGAGTTGATAGAAGCTGTGTACCAGACAGACAGAGTGAGTTGATAGAAGCTGTGTACCAGACAGACAGAGTGAGTTGATAGAAGCTGTGTACCAGACAGACAGAGTGAGTTGATAGAAGCTGTGTACCAGACAGACAGAGTGAGTTGATAGAAGCTGTGTACCAGACAGACAGAGTGAGTTGATAGAAGCTGTGTACCAGACAGACAGAGTGAGTTGATAGAAGCTGTGTACCAGACAGACAGAGTGAGTTGATAGAAGCTGTGTACCAGACAGACAGAGTGAGTTGATAGAAGCTGTGTACCAGACAGACAGAGTGAGTTGATAGAAGCTGTGTACCAGACAGACAGAGTGAGTTGATAGAAGCTGTGTACCAGACAGACAGAGTGAGTTGATAGAAGCTGTGTACCAGACAGACAGAGTGAGTTGATAGAAGCTGTGTACCAGACAGACAGAGTGAGTTGATAGAAGCTGTGTACCAGACAGACAGAGTGAGTTGATAGAAGCTGTGTACCAGACAGACAGAGTGAGTTGATAGAAGCTGTGTACCAGACAGACAGAGTGAGTTGATAGAAGCTGTGTACCAGACAGACAGAGTGAGTTGATAGAAGCTGTGTACCAGACAGACAGAGTGAGTTGATAGAAGCTGTGTACCAGACAGACAGAGTGAGTTGATAGAAGCTGTGTACCAGACAGACAGAGTGAGTTGATAGAAGCTGTGTACCAGACAGACAGAGTGAGTTGATAGAAGCTGTGTACCAGACAGACAGAGTGAGTTGATAGAAGCTGTGTACCAGACAGACAGAGTGAGTTGATAGAAGCTGTGTACCAGACAGACAGAGTGAGTTGATAGAAGCTGTGTACCAGACAGACAGAGTGAGTTGATAGAAGCTGTGTACCAGACAGACAGAGTGAGTTGATAGAAGCTGTGTACCAGACAGACAGAGTGAGTTGATAGAAGCTGTGTACCAGACAGACAGAGTGAGTTGATAGAAGCTGTGTACCAGACAGACAGAGTGAGTTGATAGAAGCTGTGTACCAGACAGACAGAGTGAGTTGATAGAAGCTGTGTACCAGACAGACAGAGTGAGTTGATAGAAGCTGTGTACCAGACAGACAGAGTGAGTTGATAGAAGCTGTGTACCAGACAGACAGAGTGAGTTGATAGAAGCTGTGTACCAGACAGACAGAGTGAGTTGATAGAAGCTGTGTACCAGACAGACAGAGTGAGTTGATAGAAGCTGTGTACCAGACAGACAGAGTGAGTTGATAGAAGCTGTGTACCAGACAGACAGAGTGAGTTGATAGAAGCTGTGTACCAGACAGACAGAGTGAGTTGATAGAAGCTGTGTACCAGACAGACAGAGTGAGTTGATAGAAGCTGTGTACCAGACAGACAGAGTGAGTTGATAGAAGCTGTGTACCAGACAGACAGAGTGAGTTGATAGAAGCTGTGTACCAGACAGACAGAGTGAGTTGATAGAAGCTGTGTACCAGACAGACAGAGTGAGTTGATAGAAGCTGTGTACCAGACAGACAGAGTGAGTTGATAGAAGCTGTGTACCAGACAGACAGAGTGAGTTGATAGAAGCTGTGTACCAGACAGACAGAGTGAGTTGATAGAAGCTGTGTACCAGACAGACAGAGTGAGTTGATAGAAGCTGTGTACCAGACAGACAGAGTGAGTTGATAGAAGCTGTGTACCAGACAGACAGAGTGAGTTGATAGAAGCTGTGTACCAGACAGACAGAGTGAGTTGATAGAAGCTGTGTACCAGACAGACAGAGTGAGTTGATAGAAGCTGTGTACCAGACAGACAGAGTGAGTTGATAGAAGCTGTGTACCAGACAGACAGAGTGAGTTGATAGAAGCTGTGTACCAGACAGACAGAGTGAGTTGATAGAAGCTGTGTACCAGACAGACAGAGTGAGTTGATAGAAGCTGTGTACCAGACAGACAGAGTGAGTTGATAGAAGCTGTGTACCAGACAGACAGAGTGAGTTGATAGAAGCTGTGTACCAGACAGACAGAGTGAGTTGATAGAAGCTGTGTACCAGACAGACAGAGTGAGTTGATAGAAGCTGTGTACCAGACAGACAGAGTGAGTTGATAGAAGCTGTGTACCAGACAGAGTGAGTTGATAGAAGATGTGTACCAGACAGACAGAGTGAGTTGATAGAAGCTGTGTACCAGACAGACAGAGTGAGTTGATAGAAGCTGTGTACCAGACAGACAGAGTGAGTTGATAGAAGCTGTGTACCAGACAGACAGAGTGAGTTGATAGAAGCTGTGTACCAGACAGACAGAGTGAGTTGATAGAAGCTGTGTACCAGACAGACAGAGTGAGTTGATAGAAGCTGTGTACCAGACAGACAGAGTGAGTTGATAGAAGCTGTGTACCAGACAGACAGAGTGAGTTGATAGAAGCTGTGTACCAGACAGACAGAGTGAGTTGATAGAAGCTGTGTACCAGACAGACAGAGTGAGTTGATAGAAGCTGTGTACCAGACAGACAGAGTGAGTTGATAGAGGCTGTGTACCAGACAGACAGAGTGAGTTGATAGAAGCTGTGTACCAGACAGACAGAGTGAGTTGATAGAAGCTGTGTACCAGACAGACAGAGTGAGTTGATAGAAGCTGTGTACCAGACAGACAGAGTGAGTTGATAGAAGCTGTGTACCAGACAGACAGAGTGAGTTGATAGAAGCTGTGTACCAGACAGACAGAGTGAGTTGATAGAAGCTGTGTACCAGACAGACAGAGTGAGTTGATAGAAGCTGTGTACCAGACAGACAGAGTGAGTTGATAGAAGCTGTGTACCAGACAGACAGAGTGAGTTGATAGAAGCTGTGTACCAGACAGACAGAGTGAGTTGATAGAAGCTGTGTACCAGACAGACAGAGTGAGTTGATAGAAGCTGTGTACCAGACAGACAGAGTGAGTTGATAGAAGCTGTGTACCAGACAGACAGAGTGAGTTGATAGAAGCTGTGTACCAGACAGACAGAGTGAGTTGATAGAAGCTGTGTACCAGACAGACAGAGTGAGTTGATAGAAGCTGTGTACCAGACAGACAGAGTGAGTTGATAGAAGCTGTGTACCAGACAGACAGAGTGAGTTGATAGAAGCTGTGTACCAGACAGACAGAGTGAGTTGATAGAAGCTGTGTACCAGACAGACAGAGTGAGTTGATAGAAGCTGTGTACCAGACAGACAGAGTGAGTTGATAGAAGCTGTGTACCAGACAGACAGAGTGAGTTGATAGAAGCTGTGTACCAGACAGACAGAGTGAGTTGATAGAAGCTGTGTACAAAAAAATGTGACAGTGATTTTAACATAGATGAGTGTAAGTATAAGTAGCAAACTAGATAGGTTAGGTTGAAATAAATATTATAAAGTTGAGTACACATACATCTTATTGTTATTCACATGTTAAAATGTTATCATGTCCAGATTTGCAGTAAACAAAGTTTATTCTTCTAATTATAAAGTGTTACAGCAAGGTTTAAAATGCAGAGACCTTCTTATGATCTTCTAATGGTTATGGTATATTTGCCCGACCAACATACATAAAAAGACTTTTGAGCTCGACCAACGGAGGATTAAAATATTTCCAGTGCAAGGGCAAAGGGAAAATTAAAAAATAAAAAAAAATTGAAAGCCAAAATAAAAACACTGTAGCACACAGGAACATTCAGCCAGTAAACCTAAACTTAGGACAGTGGTTTTACCTTGTTTTTTTTTTTATGCTTTCCACCTTCCACCACCTTTAACTAAAATGATTTATTTATAAAGCTTTGAAAAGTGAAAGATAGAAATTTATTCTAACCCAAAACTTCAAAGAATCAATATCAATGAAAAGATATATAAAGAGAGAGAGAGAGAGCAACAATCATGAAAGCCCCCCAAAAAACAACAATAAATTTCATTTCAACTGAAAACTAGCAAAGGCTAAATATCACTGTGACACTTAAAACATGGACAAAATGACATTAGAACTCAATTTATGATTTTAGTTGTTTGAGTGAAACATTTTAAAACTGGTCTTAGAACTTTTGACTTTATATACTTCATAGAATTTTATACTAACCCCAAGAAACTTGAAATCTAGGTTTAGAATTGGCTGATGCAGTAACAGGAAAAAGAAGAGGAGGCAGACAGAGAAAGTGATGGGAGGACAAAGAATGGACGGGCCTGCCATTGAAAGAGGTTCTAACTAAGGCAAAAGACAGAGAGGAATGGAGAAAGACAGTCGATGAATCTGGCATGGTGCCCCAACGGTCCAACAGACTAAGGGATAGGTAAGGTAAGGATAAAGCAAAATGTTGATTTCAATATGACACAAGCAAGACTTTCAACTGAACTTTCACTGTATTGAAATTTACCTGTTGAGTTAGTTTTAGATTCTGCATCTCTCTTTGCTTGTTCTTCTTCCAGTCTAAGTTTTTCTTCTTCCAATCTAAGTTTTTCTGCTTCTTCCTCCAGTTTCCTCTGCTCCTCTTCCTGTTTATATTGTTCTGTAATTTGTACAAAAGAACAATTTGAATTGAATAATTGGGAGCAAACAAAACTCCTTATCTCCAACTGTGGTAGGATGTGTTGTTTACTGTACACTTCTAAGACATGAGTTGGGATGCTAGCAGCAGTGAACGTATAAGAAGATCTCATTATGTTTCATTCAGAACAAGAACAGAGGCATAGTTACTATTTTATCTTAGTTATCTTAGTGAAAACCTGATGTGTAAAACTTTTTTTTCAAAGAGAATTTTTGAAATCAAAAGGGACCAAATCCCAGTGTACAAGGTCTAACTGGGAAAGTGAGTATTTTTTAAGCTTTTTTTTTTTTTTGTAATCTAAAGATATTTAAAAGTACATATTTTTAAAAACTAGACCTATTGTCATACTTTTAAGAGTTATTTTAAAGTATGTCTTAATTATTTAAATGCACATCAAAGAGCAAAGTAATCAAGAGTCTGCTGGATCTCAGGTGTGTGTTATATGAAGTCTTTCAACTATAATGATAAACTAATACTTAAGAGGGGATCATGGTTTTATGAATGAGTTGTTAATGAGTGGTCACAAACACTGATACTCACAAATACTAGATCTAGTAGACCCAGATCTAGTTTAAATTGAATGTATTTGTTAAAGAAAGTAATTCTTAGTTTGTACACTATGGATTTAGACATTTTTGGAATAATTGTTTCATTAACTGAGGTAAGTTAAGACAAAGTAATCGAATTTTGATTTTTTTAAATTTTAAATATCATTTTTTATAACTTATACAACATAATTTGGGGCTTTCATTGATTTTTTTTAACACAGATGCATATCAAAAGTCTTTAAATCTATTTCCCAGGAGCTTTAGTCATATTTTTTTTAATACTAAGGATCTATCTTTAATTGCAAAAAATCGCTTTCTGGATACAATGAATCTGATTAAATTTGATTAATTGCTTACTGCAAAACCTATGAAAAATTTAAACCCAACATGATTATTATTAAAATAGGCTTTTTTCAGCATTTGTTTTAATGCATTAGAAGACAATGCACAGCAGCTGTGATTTTAAAATAACATATTGTGTACATAAAAATGTACACTTACAAAATCTTACCTGCTAATCGCTCACAAAATTTCTTGTGTGTCGCCCAGTGTAACTTTTGACAATCTCTGTTACAATAAACTACCTAGAGAAAGTAAACACAAAAGTATTATGTTAATTCAGATCAAATATAAAGTCAATGGTAGATTTTTAAAATAAAATCCTCGAAATAAAACACTATAATGCCAAAAATGACATTCAGATTTTATTTAATCTAAAAGAACCTAAGCATTTAGACAAAGCTGTTGAAAAATAATTTTAGTACTGTATTTGGCTATTCAAAATCATTGTTTCAGCCAGCAGTCTAACACAGAATAATAAAAAAAGAAAAAGGGGTGAAGAACTGTATAGAAAATACAATAAACATAAAAGTAGGAAACCTTCTGGTTGGTATTTTTACAAAGGTTATATCAGCTCACTCCATCAATCTGTCTGGTGCAAATTTTGTACACATTATTTCTATCACTTCCCATTCTCAGATCAAGTCAAAACTTTGCACAATTATTTATTATTCCTAAGTAACATGAATTAATTAAAAACTTAACCAATTAATTTATTAATTAGTGGTAACTAATTTATTTTGTTTGATATAGAAAAGGGAAATAAATCTAACTGTACTGAGATACATGGCTGTAAAGACTAAATTTTAGGGAGTTCTACTTGGGAAGCTTCAAACTGAGTACAAAGTTACATTGTAAGTGATTTTGGCTGATAACCTAATACAATGACAGGCAAAATACTTTTATCGATGGTATAATAAAATAATCATAACGCAATATTAACATATTTTAATGAAGTTCTCAACCTAAAAATTAAAAAAAAATAAAAAATATATTGTTTACCATTATATGTATATTTATTTTGTATCTAATTGTTATTTTATTGTTTATTAAAAAAATAAATATAAAAAAAAATACATTTGATGCTGATATGGGGTCAATTTAGAAAAATTTTAAAGTGAATATTTTCAAATATTTTTAAAGTAAAACAAGGTGAGTTAAATCCTTGGTCCATTCTCTGAAGAAAAAAACACAAGTTCTTATTGAAATATGCCTGTGACAAGATTTCTTTCCACTGAATGAAGTAATACACATGATTTTTTAATGAGCTCATTAATAAATCATCTTAAGAGGTAGAGGTAAGTAAAAAGTGTTTAACTTGTACACAAAAATCTTTTCATTTCATTTCAAAGTATGCATTTGTTTGGAATGCCAATATAGTTTCAATTGGTAAATTTTACTAGGAACCCACATATTGAATTCAGATCCATAATTGCTAAACACTCCTTTTTTTTTATCCTCCAAAAGAATTAAAAACTATTTAATTTGTTTATCTTTTTTTTTAACTTGTACTTACCATTTTACACTTGGCACATTTAGCTTCAGCTTTAGCCTCTCCACAAGTGTCGCATCCCTCACTGGCATCCCAGGCAAACTGTTGACCATTCAGTGAGGAGATCAGGATGGACAATGCAGTTGGAGTGCTACCCTGGTGAGAACAACAAGAATATTTTGCAGACTACCCATTCATATTTTTTAATTGTACAAACTATATATAATATAAAATTCTAGATTACAATTTAGTTTGCAGTTCATTTGTTGCGTCATATATAACTTATTTAATGCTCTGTTCTGATCACTTATGTAGACAGTTCTAGATAGTAAGTATCTGGGAGAATGTTAGCAGTTCTAGTTAAGCTCAAGTTACATCTTAATTTTAAAATGGCATCGGAATTCAGACTTAGGTCACCTCAATTAAGTAGCCAAGATTGAAATACAAGCTAAAATAGTTTTCTTTAGAATGGCTTTAAATTATCTAACAATAGATTCACTCAAATTCCCTCAGTTAAGTGGCCAAGCAGTTAATTTCTTTCAACCAGGCACCCAAATGTTATAAGGACTCTTACACAGATAAAAACTAAGAGAACCTTGCTGAAAAAAAAAAAAGTCATTATTTCAAAATAAAATATTGTTCTAATAGATCAAACTGTAAAACAAAACAGCTATGAACTAATGCTTTTAATTATCTCATAATAGCTCACTATTTTAACAGGTGCAATCTGCCTGACTAGTTGCTGCAAGAGTGCAGAAGTTGCATAAGGAAAATCTTTGATTGCTTGACGAACCAAACGTTCCTGGAATTCTAAAAATCCATCTTCATCACGTCCTTTCATTAGGCTGAAAGAAGATTGGTTTAAAGAAAGAAAAATGTTAAATTATCAAGTTCATTTGGAGTTTGAAATAAGTTTTTATAAAAGAACGTAGATTGTATGTGATTAAATTAAAGACCTTATTTTAAGTATAATTTGAAGGCCTACAAACTGATTATAGATTGATTGTTTCCTAAGGTCTCCATTATAACTTCAGACCAATAATTCAAAGGTACCTTTTTGGCTAATGCTTCACTTCCTTAAAACTTACAATAACCCAATCTAAAAACTGATCGATCACAGCACTACACACTTTTGACTACAATAGTATGAATGGTCATTCTTAATATTAAACCATTCATTCAGTGAAAATATTATTTTATAGACAGAAAAACAAACTAGGAAATTGTGGCATTAATCTCTCCTACTACCAAATTGTTGCAAAGTTTATTACTATCAGTATATGTCCAGCATGTCTAGCAATAAAGAGAGCCTTACCTTTTCAACCATCCATTGAGAGACTTGTCTTTGCCCCGGGCTTCTGCAGCCAGCTTGATGACAGTTGAGATAAAGTGACATTTCATGGCCACAATGTCATTGATCTCACGAGACTTCATGTTTTTCTCAACAATGCGAGACAGAACTATGCAAACTTTGGCAGATTCGTCCAAAAGCTCAGGATGGTTTTGCAGATACAAGGAAATCTTAAAAGTTTAGAAAAAAATATAAATAGTGAGAACATTAAAAGTTTTTGAAAAAGGTGTTAAGGATTACAGGATCATTGTAATATTATTACATGGGATCAATTACAAATTCATTGGCAGTCAACATTTTTCCTTGACTAAAAACAAACTAAAGCTAACAATAAGTACAGTCTCAATCAGACAAGATTTGTTTCATAAAACAACAATAACCTTGGCGATAACCTATTCTTCTTAGATAGTGTCCCTCAACCACTCACCTATACTCAAGTTATTAGGGTCTTTATTATTATTGAAGCTCTTAACAGTACAATTGATAACATCGCTAACAAAAATTAAGACTAAAAAAAATCATTTACCTTCACAGGGTGTAGGTTGGTGAAGTTAACAAGTGTACACAGGGCAGGAGCAACATTAGGAGGCAGTTTGGGCTCTTTCTCTAGACCTGAAACAAAAATTATATTTAACTATCCATGCTGTAGGCTAAATAAATACCTGTGGTGATACGAATTCCTTTAAGTCTTTATATGCAAAGAATATATAATAACAATATATGTACATCAGGTTAACTTTCAACACAAACGTATCCACTAGTTTTCTTTCTCATTGTTGACAACACACCCTCGTGACTGCCCTCCAGTCTACTAACTGTCCAGATACACAACACTTGACTGTGTGTCACAATAATACCAATGCATTATATCATCCTGCTCATTTTATTTATATGTTCCAATGGTTTAGTAAGGCATATATACTCCTAAATGTTGCACTGAACCAAGACTTAAATAGTCATCTAGTCCAGGATAATTGTTTTAATATAGTAGGATAATGAATAAAAAAAAATGCATTTAAGTTTCTTTTAGATTCACACATCTTTGCTTCACATTAACTTACATCTGAATCAGACATAAAACTGGGAAAGTAAATAGACAAAAATAAGAGGCTTTTTAGTTGTGCAGTTCAACAGAGTTTGTTGGAGAAGTAAGAGAATCTTAGGTGTTGATTTCTTTTGAGTTGCATTACATCCCGGTCCTCAAGTACAGCTGGTAGAATGGTTTGGAAAGTAGGAATAGTATACAAAGACACCTATCTAATTAATGTGCAGCTAAACCATCAATGAAATGAAATTGAGGGACAGCCATAGTGTCTGTTCTATCAAGATGGTCTAAGCACTCAAACTCTTTTTCTTCTTCTTTGTAAAGTTTTATTTATGTACATGCTTATGCATACTTAATTATTAAAGTCAAAATGTAGACTATTTATAAAAATACGGGTCATATATACATACATATACATATATATATATTGTGTCTGAAATAAATTTGAGTAACATAAGCTGCCTTTTTTTCCCCACCTTTAAAAAAAATGATTTCTTTATAACTATATATGTGAATAAAATATACACACGCTCATGAAGCTTAAAATAATTGCAACTAAAGTATGTATAGTCTATGCACAAAAGGGTCTTTTCACTTTGCAGCTTCTTATGCGACTAGAGAGGCCTATTATACCCTATTATTTATTTTCTCCCAACTGTTGGGTCAAAGGACACCAAAAGGGTATACTTTTGTATTACTAAAAGTAGCAGCTCAAACTTCGACTTTTAGCCTTTGAAATCCAAATGTGACAGACAGGTGTACAGCGAGTACATAAAAGTACATTTTATGGGTCTATGGGGCCCATTAACTGTATAAAAAGTTATATATATGTATATATTAAAGTTGTGCTTACCTTGAGGTTTAGTGTAGTAATCTATCTCCTCTCTAGGGAAATAGTTATTAATGACACTCACACATTGATGTTGACCTGCAGACAAAATAAAAATACAAATTAGTTTTTAAATGAATCAAAATGAAGAGTTTGCTGAAATTTCTTTCAAAAGAAGAAAAGACATGAAATAGTCCCAATTTTACATACTGACAACAGTAAACATGCAATTCCAATCTTCTAAAATTATCTCCTTATTTCAAAAAAAGACCATGTAGATTTTTTATTTAGCTGCAACATGGAACCAATAAGAATAATTAGTTTTTTTAACTACTAAACCCCTCTCAATCTTCCTCTTTTGATTACCAATTTCTAGAGGTTTTCTTATAGTCTCCTGATTTCTTCATATCACTTTCATATCTTTTCCTATGTTATTTTATTTTATTGTATAAATCGAATCTTATTAAATCGACAATTTAAGAAAATAAATTTGTATGTTTAAAATTCTTAATTAATGAAATATTTGAAAAATAAGAGTAAAAAAATAACATGAAAAGGGCTTGTTAACTTGAAAGTCTGAAGCTCTATGAACTAAAAATAAATCCTACCAACAAATGCAGCCATTTGGCTAGCTGTCCTGTTCACAGAGTTAGTGTGGTTTACATTGGCTCCAGCTTCTAACATTAACCTTGTCACATCACGATTGCCTAAAGCAGAAACAAAAAGAAAAATATCAAATCAAGTAAATTATGAGCTATTGGTTTAAAAGAGACCATTTGAGTCCCTAATATCCATTTTGTTACTCATACCTAAATAAAAATTGCAAAATAAATAAAAAGCTGGTACCTGAAAGAGCTGCAAACATAAGAACTGAATAAGAGTTTTCATGATAATTAGAGTTCACATCTGCTCCATTAGCCAGAAAGAACTCACACAACTCTTTATTTCCCCTGAAGGCTGCCAACTGTAAAGGTGTCATGCCTTTCTAAAAGAAATAATTGAGGATAAATTATTTTAATTAGAAATCTTTCATCTTTTCAAAATTCTATTTTATAACAGTTGCAAAGTAATATCCAAAAGCTCAATACTGCAAGAGGAAAAGATGCTCAGGTTGCACTCATGAAATTTCAGCGAAGACTGAGATTCTATCTCACAGACATACATATTTAACAGAAATAATTTTTTTTTAAATTATTTTATTTTACAGCTCTATAGCTAATTTGCCAGTTTTTATTAAAATAGCAAAATGAAAAAAAAAAAAATGGATTACTTCATCTGTCTGGGCAGCTTTCTGAGGTAATATGGGATAACTTTGTAAAAGATTTTCAAATCAATTTAAATTGATTATAAATATTTGGCACATCGCCACACTTTATGCCAAGATATGCCCTTTAATCCTTAAAGAATTCTAATCCTATACTAAAAAATAAACAGATGGCATGATAAAGCCTATATAATTTAAAATAAAAGTATTTATAGTTCAAATATTAAAAATTCTAGTTACTAGTTACAATTACTAATCCAATATAGTCAGAAATATATTTTCTTTGATAAACATACAAAATTTAGACTTTTTTCATTAGTTCTTAAAAGTAATCCTACAAACTTTCTAGACATTCTAAAAAAAAATATGTAAACTGTTAAAAAAATCATTAAAATAAATAAATATTATGAGTACCTGGTACTTTGGTGTCTTTTATTCCTTTTTTAATGAAAGACAATGTAATACAAATTAAGCAGGACAATTAAACTCTTACTCTTTGACTCTGTAACGACGCAAGTTGATTTTACCCAGCTATAAAGCTCTTATCAATGCTGGAAATGTCGGTGTTTTAAAATTTATTTTCCCGTTTCTTTTTTCTCCTATATCTGTTTTTATTAAAATTACCTTGAATAGTTTCCCTTTGCTAAACATCTGGAATTTCCTTCTTTCATTGTGTTTTTACAGTGAAACATTTTTTGAAAAAGTGGTGTCTTAAATAGGCTATTTTCTTAAGATTTATGTTCTGGATGATAGTGATAGGGGATAATGAGCTCAGAATATTCATTTTATGCATTTTTAAATGGTTTTCATTAAAAGTTATGTGAAAATATGAATAAATATTGTAAATAATTTTTTTTTTCTACTTTTGATCATATATTTCCTAGATCTAATATAAACCCAGTCAAAGAGTTAATAAAATAAAACATAAAATGAAACAAACATGTTTAATAGTCAATAAAAAGAACTGCACTTACAGGGTCCAAGCAATCAACCTTAACTTGAGTTGCTTTGACATGACTAATGACAGCTTCATTGGAACCTAATGAAAGAAAACTTAATTTTACTACTCTACACCTTGTGTAGACATTAGAAATATACTGAAGACTTAGCTTAGTACCAATCAATATATACTTGTTACTAGCAATAAATGAAAACCCAACATTCTACAGAATGCTTAGGCAATGAATACATTCCTTATTGTTATACTTTTTCTAAAGATTATATTAAAAACCCAGGCCCTATCAAGAATTAGGATAAAAGGGAAATATTGGAAAAGTCTTTATTTACAACTGAAAGAAAAAGAAGTACACTTTTAATATTTTGATATTTTGGTACTAATCTTGTCAATTCACCTCCAATTTTTCTATTTTTTCCCATTAGGAGCAAATAAAGAGGTATATCATGAGCAGGAATACTGTAAGCAAATTAAACTTTGCATTATAAACTTGCATAAAATTGGATCAATATAAATCACACTATGTTTTTTAAAATATTTTACATGTTTAGAATGTTCCTTAAGAGTTGAAGATAAACTACATCGTAGCCCGAACCTCCTGCAGGACGACGGGCAATGGCAGCTTGTAGAGTATGAACCTGGGACCATCAAGACGACCAAACGACAGTCCAGCATGCACAACCATGCAACAAGAACCTTCAAGATCCCTAATTCAGCTGTACATATCAAGTAAAAAGGGAAAAACCCATTGTTGTCTGTGTAGACTTTTGAACAAAGATGAAGAGAGAAGGTTGCACAATGACTATTTGATTTATTCAATTACAGAATTGGCAAGACAAATGATGAAATAAAGGAGACAGCACAGTCCATCATTGCTAGATGCAACTCTGCATCACAAAGCTCTGAAAAACTTAGTAAAATGCAAAGGCTTCATATAATTTTTTTTTTCTAGTAATCCAATGCTGGCCTTAGAACTCCTATGTCCTTTAGCAAGGAAGGAGCTATCGTTACTCCCACCACGTTAATGAAATGGTTCTAACAATTTGCTAATTTGTTTATTAACGAGTCCTGAAATGCTATGCATCCATAGTCACTCAATAATTTCTCACAAAGAACAGAAGGATCATCCTTGATGGTTGAAACTTCTATGAACAGGTCTTCACCAATGTGGTCTCCTGCAAGCTCAGCATAGCTGTTAGCTCTTAGAATGTTTTCAAATCTTTAGTTTAAGTCGTCTTTGAATAGTATACAGTCCTAATAAACATACTAAACAGTAGTTAACGATAGTAGTGAGTAGATCTATCTAGAGCTACATTCTAGATCTCTACTAACTGGCAAATTCTTATTCTAATACTCAAATACTTGAAATTTGAGTAGTTACACAGTATAATATTGTAGTAAATCTAAGGCAAGCACTCAACGAAAAAAGGTAATAATAGATAAAAGGAGGTATGTATATAATAATACTATTAATAGACAATGTATTTATTTAGTTATAAAATAAACAATGAGACATGTACTTCAGCTATCAAGTCTCAGGGACCTGAGGGAGTCTCTTAAAGGGAAACTCGTATGGTTTTTCAAATATGAGTTATTGACATATATTTAAATTCTGCATAAAAAGTTGAAATGGTAAACATATTACCATTTTTTATTTAAATGCTTAGCAATATTTATATTTAATAAATTAGTCAGTAAATTCTTCACATCTAAAAAAAAACAAGGTTCTTTGAGATTTTGTTTTTAGGTTAGGCAAACGTCACTTCCCTCAACAATACTGAAAGGGAAACAAGATTTGACCAATAGTATCGCTTCATTCTTACAGTAGCTGTTAGGCTTAGTGATGGCCTAGTCAAGCGCTATGGTACAGTTATATATAGATAGATAGATTTAAAAGCATTAGGATTACCAACTCGAGAAAAAAAGTACATTTTCATCTAGGCCCCTCCCTGTCCCAAGAAGAAGATCTCAATAGATCGCAGGTCTGACTGATTTGAACAAACTGGTCAGTGTAAGGCTAGTCGAGACCACGTGTAGTCAGTCATGACAAGACAACCAAGCGATAGTGTTTGTTGTGTGTTGAGTGGTCAGGCGAGAAGATACACACTGCCGTGGTTAGTCAAGCATGTAAATCTCCTTTAACAAATATTTTTTTCTTTGCTTACAAGATCTAGTTAACTGCTTCGACAAAGATATATTTCTTTTATGAGAATGTAAACATAACTGTATGGTTTTCCATTATACAGTAAGTCAATAGATTAAATTAATAAGCATGTGTGACGTCACATAGAAACCCGGTGAAAGTCTGACCGTTCTGGATGCGCAGGAAAATTATGTCAGAAAAATATCAATTACAAGTTATTACTGCAAATAAAAACAAAATAATAATATATTCATTATCTGAAAATCAAAACACATATATTACATCAAAAATTGTCAAAACCATCGGAGTTTCCCTTTAAGTTCTACAAGTCCTTTTCTAGATCTATCTAAACATTAGTACACTCTACAGACCACCAAAGTGTTGTCAATCCAGGTCCTCAATACACAGTTCCCTAGTAGATCTATATACTACTACAGTACTACTACTAGTATATTATTAGTAGTAGATTATAGACAGTATTATTATTACTAATATTAATAGAGTCTAGTTACAGTCCAGTATAATACTAGATTCAGTATAGTCTATCACGACTCTAATGTCTATACTATAGAGAGTATAGTATAATTAGTATAATATTATACTTTATAGTATTATATATTATAGTTATATAATAGGCTAATAATTTAATTATAGATCTAGATTGACTAGATCTAGACCGTAGTCTTACTCTTGCCACTTATCCTGACTTAGTTTAGCGGCTTAGGCCTCGAGTCTAGCTACTAACTTCAATAAACTTAGCCTAAAAGTCTTTTCCGCTAGGACCTAGGTCTACTCTAGTCACCGTGACTTTGAAGTATGAATTGATTATAACTATTAGATCTAGAGCAGAGATTCTAATTAATAGATCTATATCTAGATCTTAATATTTCTGTATGAATGAACACCGGTACCTTTTTCAATAAGCTCAAATAATTTTTTTTCATCTGGAGTTCGCTTATCATCCTCAGTTTCTCCTGCCATCTTAACCATATCAATTCAAGTTGTCGAACCTGGATTTCCGGAAATTTCTAGACACAGTGTTTTTGTAACTATGTTAACAGGAAATAAACTGAAATATCAAAAGCAAGCAAGGCTTATATATAGATCTACTTTTATAGATCTATAATCTATAAAGATCTAAATATATATAGAATAATATAGATCTAGATCTTTTATACAAATTAAGATCTAGATTTATATATTAAAAGTGTCAGGGACTTTAGGAAGACGCTAAAGCATGCATGTTCATAGGAATTTTTTTCTAGTTAAACTAGGGCTAGGGCACAAGAGGCATTATATAATGATTAATTTGACAGGAAAAAAAACCCAACAAATCTAGATTTAAGATCTATAAATGTCTATATTAATAATAGATCTATATTATGAACACAAAGATCCCGATTGATTCAATAATAAACATTCATATTATTGTTATGACCCTATTGGCGGCGCAAAAGGGTTAACTATAGGCTCAGCTGACACACACGAGAATCACTCAGGTCAGCGGGGCCATGGACAAGGGACAGTACTACGATTACATGATTACACGCAAATATGACCAATGTTATGGTCATGTGATCGAAAGCCTGCGTGTACGAGGGACACAGTGTGTAGGAAAGCGGCAGTTCAAGACCGGAGAGCGTCGAGACCGGCCATGAAATCGGTCCTGGTTGAGTCCTCAGGTGTTGATGTACAAGTCCAGAGAGAGAGACAGTAGAGTTTTGTACGGCGATGTACAGAGTGACATTTTAGTTGATGATGTGTTTAATGCCAATTGTCTAGTATTGGCTGTTAGCTGCTTATTCACTCATTATTAAAGTACCAGATTATTTGGAGCCTTGTTGTCAAGTTCTTGATGTGTTGTGTTGTGTTTAGCAGTGTTTAAAGAAGGCCTGATTAGGAGAGAGAATCGTGACATTATCTATCTATACAGGGACGCCGCGAGGGTTGTGGTTGCCTGATTGCGAAATTAAAAATGCCGCCCCCCTTTTTTTTTGTTTCTAAAAAATAATTCCATTAAGACTGAGCTGGACAGTATTCCAAAAGTGGCCTTTGAATTAAATCCATTTTTGTAGACCATTTCATTTTTTCCTGCATTTTTGCAACGCTGTTGTATCCCTGAAGTACTACAAATATGAACCATACACTAGGAACAATTTTGAATAGGCCCCCATACGTGCCTACAGAAATCTGAATTGTTGGTTCTTTATGATTGACATCAAAAACTGATCTCGTTCTGACTATAATACTCACTTATGCTCCTGTATTTTTGACGATTAGAATCGATGAGCTGCGGCGGGTATATTACAATGAATAGCGTAAATGATCATGATCTATATACAATTTCTCGATTAACATTGACTGCTCAATAGTGGTTCATGGTCTGGACGTGGATAGGTTAACGTGTTTGTTATTGTATGCTAAAGTAAAATAATAAAAAAAAGCTTCAAATACAAAAGCCGTTGGAATTTTTTCAACGTTCTGTACACTTTCATAATAATTATCACGATTGTATTTTTGGAGAGATGTGCATTGTATCCACAATCATCTGACATACACGGATTTATCCAACAAATGAAGCAACTCAGCGCTGAATATTTTTCATGAGTTTAATACAAAGTAAATGATGCAAAGTACAAGTCACTTAAACAATGACTTGAAATAAAATATAGTATGGCAGTGTTTCTCACATTCTGAATATAATACATGAAATATTAAACAATAACCTTTAAATTATAATCGCTTTTCACTTTCGTCACGACGTTACCACAGAAATAATATCTATGATTCCACAACGTTGCGTTATGCATTAATTTACATTTATTTAAACTGCTAAATATATATATGCTGTGACAATTAATATGCTTGAAATCATTCTGATGGAGTTGTCTATCCTTGAATAACAACAACAACAAAATGGTAACTTCCAACAGAAAAACTTTGTACAATGTTATTTTTAAAACGTTAGAATTGACCCCAAAAAATCTATATTTTCGATGGTTTTAGGCGATCCCCAGGTTGAGAAGCCATGACTTTGAGTCACTTAAATCAAACTGATTGCAAGAATTTAAATGTGAAAAAAAAAACGTATTATAATTATTTCTAACATTATTTGTTTGTTTTTTAAACCGCCCACTGAGTTGATTATAAAGTTCAATTTCAAGACGAGTATATTATACACGGGTATAGGCGCGATTTTTTTTTATTTAAATGACAAAATATGTGTCAATATTTCGACAAAAAGAAATGAATAGCACTGAAGCCTCGTTTACAGGGCCAGATTTAAGGCACTCCAAACTACACATCTTACTTAGATATGTGACACTACTCTTCACATGTGGGACTCTCACTTTAGATGTGTGACACTTCACTCTCGATGTGTTACTCTGCAACTAGATGTAGGCTCCAAAGAAAGCAGCCAACATTTCATCACTATATTATGAAGAGGAAAAAAAAAAGTCTTCATCGCTGTAATGTGACGTATTCTATCACACTGTAAGCCAAAATGAATGTTAACCCCAAATGAATTTAAAAAAAAAAGAGTTGCAGCTTTAAAAAGTTCAACTCACTTTGTCTGTCTGGTACAAATTTTGAACTCCCATTCTCGGATCAACTTTAACCTTAATACAGTTATTCATTGTACCAAACAAAAAAAAAAGGTTAAATAAAAATTAAATTAATCATTAAATACTGGTAAATATATTTTTTCGGCTTTTTTACAATAAAGTGAAAATAATCCTTCAGTATTAAGAGATATGGTAAAATATGTGGAATTTAGACCCTGTAGACACTTGTTCTCGTTATTTCTTCCACGCCCAATCTCAGATGAAAATTGAAACTTTATACAAGCATCTGTTGCACCTAACAAAACAATAATCGATTAAACAATTTACTTATAAGTCAATTAATATTAATTAATTAATTGATATAGTAAATTGATTAATATACTTTCTTCATCAATAAAATTAATTGATAATATTAATTTATATGTGAGCAGGTCAGGAGGCGCTGAGTGAGACCTTTTCTCTGCTCAGCATTAAATTTATAAGCAGTAGGCAGATGTTAGTGCTACTGGGTGGGTTTCATCTGTGCACCTCGGTCTACGACCAAGGGGCTAGAGTCGCCTAAGCAACCAGACAACTAGACTAAACTAACTAAGAGAAAACAAGAATTAGATGAATTGCAGAAATGGGAATCAAATTGGAGCATGTCTTTCCACCCAGAAAAATGTCAGTTGTTAAGAGTAACAAAAAAAACTAAAACAAATTAATTCCACTTATCTTATTCATGGCAAACCAGTAACACAGACTAAAAACGCAAAATACCTAGGTGTTATAATAAATGAAAAACTGTCATGGAATCCACATATTGATGAAACTACAAAAAAATCCAACAAAGCATTAGGGTTTATTAAAAGAAATTTCTATAAATCAAATAAGAACATAAAACTAAAATGTTATTTAACCTTGGTTAGGCCAATAATAGAATATGCATCCACCGTTTGGGACCCCTCAACTCAAGAAAACATTAAGAAACTGGAACAAACACAAAATAGAGCAGTGAGATTATTAACAAACGAATATTCACATTTGACTAGAGTAACACCTATAGTAAAATCACTAAATTTAGAAAGCCTTCAGGACAGAAGACTCAAAAGTAAAGTAGCAATTATACATAAAACACTGAACCATAATCTTCAAATACAAAAACAAAATTTAATAATATACTCTGAAAGACACAAAAATAAAGGCACATTCCTTGTCCCCTATGCTAAGACAAATTTGTACAAATACTCCTTCTTCCCTAGTGCTATTAGTTGCATGGAATGGGTTGCCTGAGCTAGCCAGAAAAACCAGTGACTTGGCAGAATTTAAGTCATTGGTTAATATGCATGACTAAATGCATGACGCGTAGGACGTAATCATCTTCTTTTTTGAAGTAACGTCTGTATTATATAAGATAAGATAAGAAGAAGAAACAAACTTTACTTGAAATTAAATAAGACAAAATGAATCTTTATTTACATCAGGGAAAAATAAATCAATAATAAAATTTAATATATACACTAACCACTACAACTAAACCTCAGCAATTAAAACTAAAAAAGGAGCACCTTAGTTAGTACCTTACTATTAGTATTACTTCACTAAGAACAGATAAAGGCGTCTTGAAGCCGACTTAGGCAACACTACAAAAACAAAATCAAAATAACACTAGATTCCCTAGATCTACAGAAGCAATAACAATAGCAGTAATAAATGCAGCAGAGTAATAGCAGCTTAAAGCAGCAATAACACAGCAGTAATAATAGCCTGCAATACATAAATGCAAAAGTAAATAAATACAAAATCATAAATTCTATTAGATCTAGAACACTTATAGCTGGACTGATGGGCGCCGCCATCTTTAATACAGCATGTTGACAACTATTATGACGAATAGTCCAAGTAGAAAATGAAATAACTACTTTAAAATGTAAAGCATATTTACACATAGCTAAATGAATAATATAAAATATTTCTACAACTTACAGGCCGTCCCAGGTACAGAATAATAAAATAATTACACGACAGACCACAAAGATCTTCAGCTGTCCCACAGACAGAGATACTGTACTGACCACTGGTCAACTGTAAACTCAACTGTTTTGAAACAGCATGTACATCACTTTTTATACTATCCCGCACTAACTTATATAAAAATATGCGGAAGTACAATTATAAAATCTGACACTAACCTATAAAAATAAAATATATAAAAACAGCTCTAACCTATACAACAAAAATACATATAAAAATAGCTCTGGGAGCGCAAGCTCACATATATACTTATTTATGGTACCTAAAAACATTGATCAATTAAAAAATAAGTGAATTAATAATTGGTAATCGATAATTTGCTTATTGTCACGTACACTGTATCTATATTTAGCCCAAGGTCTGCCAGCCAGAATTTTAGCTACCTCGGGAATTTCCATCACGCAGCAAAATTATGTTTTGAAATAAATGTGATTGGTCTCGTGTTAGAACTCAAGGAAGAAGACATAATTATATTATTGTGTAGATCATTTATTTAATAGAAATATACACATTCTATTCTATTCAGGTACATTCAACCATTGTAATTATTTGTGAATAGCTATTCCATGTTTTGAATTAAAGTATTTGTTTTAGACGAAGAGAAGTTTCTTCATTGAAAATATAATAATATACTTAGATCGTCTTGACAACTAGTAACTTCTAGATGATCCTCTTATCAACTGGCAACTTCTAGATGATCATCTTATCAACTAGAAACTTCTAAATGATCATCTTATCAACTGACGATTTCTAAATCCTCGGCAACCACGGTCATTGATAGTGCTATATAGATCAAGATAATCTTCAACGTGACATCTATCTTAGCACCATCTTAGACTGTGACATTAGCACTATTGATGATCGTGACACTTATTATTGAAAAAGGGAAATACATTATACGCTTTTTAAGATATATAACTGTAAATGTTGCATTTTTCTCCCTCAAATTATTATTATAAGACTCTTGACCTGGGCCAGATTTAAGTATGTGGAGTCAACGGAACACAATTTTTGTGGAGGCACCTACACTTTTTCGAAAGCTAGAATGATAGCTTGAAGTCATTTATTAATGAAACACTCAAAAAGCAAGCGCCACATAAAAAAAATATATATGTAACATAAATTGTATATCTTTAGGGTTTACGCAATGTAGTAAATGCGAAGCTACTGTTGTATAGTACGAGCACACGACAGTGTTGCCAACTGTTAAAATGCTAAAAAAAAACAAAAAACATTTAAATAAACGTAGGTTGCTGGCCCGTAGAAATATGGATGTTTTTTCTCTCTTGTAAGGGTCCCGTTTTTGTTTGAGTTTCATGGGCAGTAGTCCTGCATATCCTCCCCTAAATCCAGTCGTGCCTTAGTCAAAAGTCCAGTGAGTATATTTCTGCATACCAGTGGAATAGCGCATAGTAGACATTTTGTGGTGTTATAATTTCACAGTATGTGCTATTATTATAGTATTAAAAAACATCCATATAGATGATACATTTTAAATGGATCTATCATGTTATAAAAAAAACAACAACAACAAAACACAGAAACTTTATTGACTTAATGTAGCCTGGAACTGCATAAGTAAACTGAATATCTCTCTCTATAATTCTCTTCTTCCCTCAACAGTTTGGACGAGCATGAAGTAAAGGAAAGATCCCTCTCTTATTTCTGCGGATAGTCACCCCACAAAAAAAAAAAACAAGAGGGGGGAAGAACAAGTGGGTATTCACACGTCGCTACGGATGGCTGCGCGCTGGACTGTCAAACCCTGCCCGCTACCATCTCCCTTCGTCCTGCGGGAGGTTTGGACTAAGAAGTAAACTATCTTCAACTCTGAAGGAACATCCGAAACATGTAAAAAAAATAGTAGCGTCGGATTTAACTATTGTGGCCAAAAAATCATGGAAAGATAACAAGTAATCTACTATGTATATTCACCCGTCACTAAATAGCAGGGCTGGACTTAACCATTGTCGGGCCCTATGCGAAACGGATTTCGCGGGGCCAAGTTTGGGTAGAGAATTACAAAATAAATTCGTCTGTGCATTTTATTCATTCTTTACTACATACAGAATTACTTTACGAGCCTTGCGTGTAGCACAGTCATACTGTATATCATAATAATTCTGTTTCCTACAGAGATCACGCTCAATAGCAAGAATTACCAAATGTTTCAATCTATCTTTGAGAATTGTTGACCTCTAGTAATTCTTCATTAGTTTGAGGCGCGAGAAGCTTCTTTCACCAGATTACAGAATTTATCGTGCGTAGGATTGGCGTTTTCCATATTGAATGACACCCCAAAATGACAATTTTTGCCTATATATTCCGTATATTTTCAGAACTTTTTCCTATCTTATGCTATTTCAGGAGATTTCCAAGAGCTCCTGGTAAATCGACAGGAGGGCGCGGGAAATCTGTTTTAAGTTCTAAAATGGTTTAATTTAATAATTTATACATCATAAATTAACGCGGGTCCTATGAAAGTGCGGGGCCCACTGCGGTCGCATAGGTTGCAGTGACCTAAGGCCGGCCACCGGTCGTCTAGTATTTAATAATAGGCCTATATTCAGCGTGATTCAATGTCATTTTCATAACATTAGAAATAATCAATGAAAATTATCGATTCCGAACTTCGTTCCGGCCTGAGAAAGTCTATTATTGTTTTAGAAAGTGACGTCATAAAAATACTTGGCACTGATATACATGTACTGGTAATTTTGTGACACGACCCTCGTGACAGTGTTTTATGGTTCAGTTGGATGTGTAAACAGAGAATATAACATCAGAGCTACTTGACAGTTAGAGGTAAAGAAAAGATTTTTACATAGTTTAATCTATCTATCTATCTATCTATCTATCTATCTATCTATCTATCTATCTATCTATCTATCTATCTATCTATCTATCTATCTATCTATCTATCTATCTATCTATCTATCTATATATATATATATATATATATCTGTCTGTCTATATGTCAGTCTATCTATCTATCTATCTATCTATCTATCTATCTATCTATCTATCTATCTATCTATCTATCTATCTATCTATCTATCTATCTATCTATCTATCTATCTATCTATCTGTCTGTCTGTCTGTCTATCTGTCAGTCTGTCAGTCTGTCAGTCTGTCTATCTATCTATCTATCTATCTATCTATCTATCTATCTAACTATCTATTATAAGTAAATAAATATATATATATATATATATATATATATATATATATATATATATATATATATAAGGACTTGAATTTTCTCTTTAATAAACGAGTCTAATCGCTAAAACTTTTAATACTTTATTTTTATACGAACGACGTGAAGGAGGCTTTATGTTAAGAGAATGTAATAGATAACAATTATGTCTAACCTACATTGCTAATTAAAAAATGTTTACTTCTTTGACATTAATTAAGTTTGATTTGGTGTTAATTGCTATTGTTCTGTATTTTACCAGTTTGAGTGTTTAAATGCTTTGAAGCTCAGCACGGTATGTATGAATGGCGTGTCGTAGAATACTGTTCAGCCTTACCAGTCTTATCCTAGTGGTCACAATAGTTGGAACTGCTGGAACTAAAGGATGGGATGTCCCTCCAGATCCCTACGGTGACCCAGATAATTCTCATGGCTCACATGAGCTGGACCATAGCGAGAAACTTCTTGAGCTGTCCGTAGATGGCCATATCTTTGGAGTGGATCATCTAAATGCTGCATTCAACTGGAACACATTCGACAAGTAAGCAGGTCAATTTTTTATGCATTTATACAAATAAGTGGGTCAAATAAATGCGTTTATAGAGTGGGTCAAGTGTCTATGTGTTTATACAAGTAGGTCAAGGGTTTCTTATTTATACAAGAGGGTCTTGTGTCTGTGTATTTATACAAGTAAATGGATCAGGTATCTATGTATTTATACAATAAGTGGGTCAAGGGTTTCTCTCTTTATACAAGTAAGTGGGTCAAGGGTTTCTGTATTTATGTCACGTGTTTTGAAACTTTATATATTTATACAAGTAAGTAAGCTTCTCATTCTCTCGACACAGCAGATACTAAACGAAATGTTCTCTTTTTAAAACTCAATATGTCGTCTGTTGTATAGTAATAGTATCTACCATCACTCTCAATCCTGGAACTGTTGTTTAGTATCTACTATAACTCTCTACCCTACAACTGTTGTAATTTTCTGTATAACACTAGCGACTCTCGTTGTTATAAATCATAAAACACAATATACAACTATTCTTTATTACTATTAGTAATTTTTCCTAATAATATAACATAGTCTATACCTAAACAGTCACCATCTTTTATATTCTTAGGTTTCTGCAATGTTTGTGTGGCGTGGACAATGGCGGATGTGACGTTGTGATCAACGGTGACACAGTCGAGAAAGTTATTGTTAACGAAGGACCCATTACAACAATGGCTACCAACAAATACATCTGCAGCGCCATGGATGGCACCAGCATTAGGTGCAAGAGGGCTGACGATGATGGCAAGCGAGCTTTCACTGTGGAGGGAGACCACTGCCCCTTGCAGAAAGTCGACGTCTATTGGGTGAAACACCAGAGACTTGATGTCGTTGTGAGGAAGGGATACTCCAGCTCCATGTTGAGATGCATCGACCGATGCCGATACATCGACGGCAGAGATGGCCACGGCGTCAGCAAGGTTCTCAAAGCTGTCATCATTTCCGTCGTGTGCCTCATCGCCACCTGTGCCCTCGTGATCGCCGTCTGCCTCGTCAAGCGTCTCAAGCGGAAAAGCAAGGTCAGAGTTCAAGAAAAGGTCAAACCCATTGAACCCGATAACCCGGAAAAGATTGCAAAGAGTGATATGAAGTATAGTCCCACCTCTGTACTTCCACCGTATTCGTATTTTGACTCATCAAATCACTATGACGGCAACAACTTAGAAAAAGGATCGCCTCCATCACAGCATGATTTATTCAATACAGAAGGGGGAGGAACTACTTTTGAAAACGCCGGCGAGTTGCCTCTCTTACAATGGCATAGGGATACACGATTAATGGCGCCTCCCTACGAAAGCGCCCCACCACCCTATTACACTATATGTAAACCACTAACCACCATCAACGAAGAGATGATACTGACCCAAACTCCCTCGGCAGCCCAGGTCAATCTGCTAGAGAAGGAAACTAGTGTAGAAATGCCTAGCGAACCACGACTTAAGCGAGACAAACGACGTGCGTTGGTTACTATCTCTTCCTAACCGAATGCCGTATAATGTATACTCATTATTGTAATATTTGTAATCTCTTTATGGTTAAAAACTTTATAATATGTATTTTTTCAAACGTTACTTGAACCGGTTGGCGATTTTCATAGTTAAGTTAATAAAAGTAATCTGCTCTTGGTTTTCATATTAATTTTTTAAACATCTGGTTTACATTCTTTAATCAATAAAATTGCAATAGCATATTCAAAGAAGAGAAAACGAAATGTACAAATGTGGGGGCGATATAATGGAGCTTATAAGAAATGTAAGAAAATGGAAATAGGAGGATTGGGCGTGATTTTTAACTTTAAAAAAATGCGATGTCAAGGATATAAGCCCTGTTGTGAACTAAATAACATAAATTCTTTGTGTTACAAAGCGCCAGAGCTTAGAAAATTGATTCTGCGGTTCTTATAATATACACAAATTATCAGATTTAATGAGTCCTAAAATACACGTACTTCTATATTTTGTTCAACAGATACACACACACACAAAACAAAAAAGTTTACTGCATTCTGTGATCCTTACAATAAAACAATTAATATATGTAGTTGTTTTTTCATTGTTACTAAACTACAACAACGTATGTAAGAATTATTGTAAATAAATATTTCTTTTTTTGTAGCTTTACCGTTGACTTCTTTGAATAAACATAGCTGAAAAGATTCTTATTGTTTCTTTTATATTAAATAATCATTTACAAATTAGAAGACAGAACAAGACACGTAATATTTTTTAAAAGACAATACCTCCTTGGTGAAGCGGATGGTTCCTCCTATAAGGGCAATCACTTTGCTCTTAACATCAAATAAATAAAAAAAAAAAAAAAAAGATTTTTAAAATCCTGTCTCAATTCCACCCACCCCTCTCCGATAAAATCATGTTACACTCATGTATAAACAGGTCTATACTCATAGTATAGAAAATTATAGTCTGGTGATATAAATCAATGTTGAAATAAAAAATTAAAAGACGGTAGTCTGGACTAGAGTACTGAATGTAGTTAGAGACGTAGTGTTGATATTGTGTCTTAATAAACTGTAAATGTATCATTAACAAATGTATATTGTCACAAATTAATTCGGCTAGCTTATGAATTCCACATAAAAACTGTTCGCAAAATATTCCTGAACGTCTATTTTTTTTTTAAAAAAAAAGCTTATATCAATTCCTTCTGTCTGTTTGCTTGTCTATATATCTGTCTTTCTGTCTGTCTGGTAAAAGGTTTGTTTTCCCCCCACACCCATTCTCGGAATAAGTTGAAACTTTACACAATTATTCATTGGCATAGACAAGACATTAATCAATTTTAAAAAACAATAATCAGTCAATTAATTACTGGTAAATAATTATTTTGTTTGATACCAACAACGGAAATTAATCCTTCAGTATCGCATAAACGGCTAAATATGTAGGGTTCAGACAGACCCTTTCGATAACTGAACACGTTATTTCTCCCGCACCCATTCTTGGATAAAGTTGAAACTGCAAACAACTATATATTGTGCCTAACAAAACATTATTCAATGAAAAAATTAACAAATTGTAAAATGGTAACCTGATCATCAACACAAGGCTTATCTCCCCTTAGTGTAGTGCATTTCTGCCAACAAAATGAATGAATTACGACCTATTGTTTTTGTTTTTTTACCCCATTGATTCATGTGTTGTCCTTGACAATGAATACTTGTGCAAAAGTTTCAACTTGACCCCAGACTGGCAAGTGGGAGAACCAACATGTACAAGACAGACAGAGTGAGTCGATAGAAGCTTTGTCATCGCTGTGCTCGGCTTCCTGGCTCCACCAATCGAGAAATGCTGCGTCAAGCCTAAATGTATTGCAGTTAGAGCTTTACACAATGTACCAGTTTGTGATCAACTCTAAAGAAAAATCAATAATCTACTGGGATCCATAAAGTTTATTGATATTCTCAGTTTGATACGATGGGGTCTTAAAGACTAGTCACTATATATGCATATTAATATATTGCAAACGTATGTGTGTGTTTTTTTTCCACTTGTGATAGTTATGTTAATATTCAAGATCTAGTAATGTACTTTCCATTTTACATCATTTAAACAATTTGTTTTTTGTGTGCCAAATTTAATATCCTCTTTTGGATTGTTGTCTTTATTTGACAATAACTTAAGACTGGTAGAAGACAATGTAACACTGGTAGAGGACAACGTAAGGCTGGTAGAGGATAATGTAAGACTGGTAGAGGACAACGTAAGACTGGTAGATGACAACGTAAAACTGGTAGAGGGCAACGTAACACTGGTAGAGGACAATGTAAGGCTGTTAGAGGACAAAGTAACACTGGTAAAGGACAACGTAAGACTTGTAGAGGACAACGTAACACTGGTAGAGGACAACAAAAGACTGGTAGAGGACAACGTAAGACTGATAGAGGACAATGTAAGGCTGGTAGAGGACAATGTAAGGCTGGTAGAGGACAAAGTAACACTGGTAGATGACAATGTAAGACTGGTAGAGGACACGGTAACACTGGTAGAGGACAACGTAAGGCTGGTAGAGGACAACGTAAGGCTGGTAGAGGACACCGTAAGACTGGTAGAGGACAACGTAACACAGGTAGAGGACAACGTAAGACTGGTAGAGGACAACGTAAGACTAGTAGAGGACAACTTAAGACTGGTAGAAGACAACGTAAGACTGGTAGAGGACAACGTAAGACTGATAGAGGACAACGTAAGGCTGGTAGAGGACAAAGTAACACTGGTAGAGGACAAAGTAACACTGGTAGAGGACAACGTAAGACTGGTAGAGGACAACGTAATACTGGTAGAGGACAACGTAAGACTGGTAGAGGACAACGTAAGATAGGTAGAAAGCAGACAGAGGATGATCTACTAGACTAAGACAGGTAGAGGATGATCTACTAGACTAAGACAGGTAGAGGATGATCTACTAGACTAAGACAGGTAGAGGATGATCTACTAGACTAAGACAGGTAGAGGATGATCTACTAGACTAAGACAGGTAGAGGATGATCTACTAGACTAAGACAGGTAGAGGATGATCTACTAGACTAAGACAGGTAGGATACATGACACGCAGGAGATAATGCATATTTACAAGACAGTCATTATTCATAAGGAGAAAGTCTTCTTAAATTTTTTATTTTTTTATTTTACTTCATCAACATACATTTTTTTAACATAAGAAATAAACATGCACGTGATGCAGTGAATCATAATCATACTTTTTTTGCCTCCTTCATTCAACAATCTGCCCCCCCCCCCCCTCCATCTCTTCCCATACTATTATATTAGACTTCTATGATTATATTCAGGATATATATATATATATATATTATTTATATATATATATATATATATGTACATTTCAGGGCGCAAACAAAGGCATAGAGAAGCTCTGTTATGATCATTTCTTTTGTTTTTGTATGAAGATTGAACACACTGCGGTCCGAACAAAACCTGATATAGATGCCTTTGTGCAATCGATGCCTCATTTGACCCAGCATTTCGCCAAAGAAGATAGTGAATAGAGTAGGAGCAAGTACACATCCCTGCTTCACGCCATTTTCTCTTGGAAAGTGATCAGACAGATCACCATTGTCTAGTCTGGCCTTTTATGTCTCACATGAAACTGCTTGAGAATGGATAGGAGCCTAGTAGGCATCCGAGCCTGGCCAAAATCCTCCACAAACCATCGCGACTGATCGTGTCGAAAGCTTTGGTGACTGGTGAGGTCCACTTTTCTATCAAAACTTTTTTGAGAGCCTTTCTGGTATATGGAATTTGGAATTCGCCTCCCACTTCAGCTTCTACAGACCATTTGCATTATTAACTTTTTAGATTTTTTTTTGTTTTTGTTTTATAAGTTTTGGCTTTTCTACAAATATTACTTCTAAGTCTAAAACTCCTGCAAGATAGTGGGGGATAAAAGCGGACAGTGTTCGAACTAAGAACATCGTACTGACATTCCAAGACGCATTCACGACCAGGCAGCATTCGAGGCTCTTCGTTTCATGTCAATCGTTTCTCCACGCGCTCCACGAGTCTAACACCGCTTCATACCATCATCTATTAAGCCTGGAGTCCTATGTGTGTCTGAGCTAGTCCAAACTGAGAAAAGATAAGCCAGTGTCACGTATACAGTATCTATATTTAGCCGCCCAAGGTTACCAGACAGAACTTATTAGCTCGGGTAATTCCTTCACGCAGCAGGATCATGTTTGGAAATAAATGTGATTGGTTTTGAAATATTAATTATTGTACATTGAGCTGCATTTATTGGTTGGCATTGCAACGAGGGGATGTTAGACACGTGACAACGCTATACCCGGGAAAAGGATTCTAGATTTTTAGTCAGTGTCGTACAGAACGTGTTAGGATTCAGACGTATATTTTACATTATTGTGTAGATCATTTATTTAGCAGAATTATATTTATTCTGTTCTATTCAAGTACATTTAACCATTGTAATTATTTGTGAATAGCTTTTCCAAGTTTTGAATTAAAGCATTTGTTTTAGACGAAGAGAAGTTTCTTCATTGAATATAGTAACATTCTTAGATCGACTTAGCGATTGGCAACTTCTAGATGATCCTGTTATCAACTGGCAACATTCTGAATGATCGTATTATCAACTAGATCTAGCTACTTTTATACGATCATCTTATTAAAAGACGATTTCAAGATCCTCGGCAAGTACGATCATTGATTGTGCTTCAACGTGACATCTTCACATCAAGTTTGATTGTAACATCTAGCACTATTGATGATGATCATAACAGCCAGCTTGATAGATGACTGACAATGTTAAGTGCACACTGGGCTGGTGACTTGAATGGCCATGGGAAATTAACAATATATATATATATATTGATATTGTCAGACAACAACATTCTTTAAACAAAATAACAAGAGAAAACAAACATGGGAAAACAAATGGCACATCAGAAAATAAAACACATTAAAGTACAAAACATAAAAAAAAAAGATTTTAAATAGTCGAGAAATATTTATCAAAGTATGAGAATCCTGTTCAAGTATACATTTTTTTCTTAAATTTAAAAAAAAGTAGCACTAAAGTTCAAATCTCACAAACAACTGAAAAAGTATCGGAGCAGGTGGTAGCGACAAGTGCTTCAGAAGGTGACGCGAAATAGACACACTGGTTGCTAGTGTTGTAATCTGAATAACAGAAAATAATATGTCAATATGATCAATAATGACTTTGAACAAATATGGAATTCTTATATACTAAATGATGTCATTTAGAACTTTAGTAGGTGTCAAGACACATTAGTGTAAGTTGTTTTCAGGCTTAAACCTCTAGACACTGGCAATTCGCTGTATACTCTTATGCAGTAATCACGCAAGCTCCTGTACCATACTGCCTTATTAGAGAGCGTGAAAAAATGGCTTCAAGATATTTGTGTTCTCGCTGAATCAGAAAGTCGACCAAAGAAGAAGATCTTGTTCTAGATTAAAAGATCACACGAAGTCTGTGAGAAGTTTTTACTTTTAATCTGGTTATGAAAAAATACACGTAAAATTTTCCGGTAATCTAACCTCATTTTTCATTTTAAAAAATGCACTATCATACTTGGTGATATGGAATATATAGTTAATGGATACGAAAAGTTTTGTGGTGCAATGAATGTATTCATACAGTGCATCTTTTCATTCCCTTGTAGAGCATCACCAGAGAATGCTGACCTTCAAAGCTGCAAGAGGCCCGAACAAGACTCTGGGCCCGAAACCCTCCTAGACTATACAGAAAACAGCCTGACCTGGAAACCAATGCGCGGTTCAACTCAGTTCAAGGATTAGGTTACTGATCTAAACTCTCCAACATATTAATGCGCGGTTCAACTCAGTTCAATGATTAGGCTACTGATCTGAACCCTCCAACATATTAATGCGCGGTTCAACTCAGTTCAAGGATTAGGCTACTGATCTGAACCCTCCAACATATTAATGCGCGGTTCAACTCAGTTCAAGGATTAGGCTACTGATCTGAACCCTCCAACATATTAATGCGCGGTTCAACTCAGTTCAAGGATTAGGCTACTGATCTGAACCCTCCAACATATTAATGCGCGGTTCAACTCAGTTCAAGGATTAGGCTACTGATCTGAACCCTCCAACATATTAATGCGCGGTTCAACTCAGTTCAAGGATTAGGCTACTGATCTGAACCCTCCAACATATTAATGCGCGGTTCAACTCAGTTCAAGGATTAGGCTACTGATCTGAACCCTCCAACATATTAATGCGCGGTTCAACTCAGTTCAAGGATTAGGCTACTGATCTGAACCCTCCAACATATTAATGAAAACGAAGAAGAAAAATTTTTTTCATTGAAATTTTTTAAAAAAGTTTCTAGTAGTCACTCTTAATAACATCAGAGGCATAGTAGCCGGGTGGTAAAGCGCTTGGCTTTTGTACCGAGAGGTCTAAAGTTCGAATCTCGGTGAAAACTGGAGGTTTGGATTTTTAGGACGCCCCCAGTCCATCCAACTCTCTTTCACCACTAGGCAGATGGTCATTGTGCTGACCATTTGATAACTTCGTTGACCGTAGGCTATAGAAATAGATCACCTTTACATCATCTTCCCTGTAGATTGCAAGGTCTGAAATGGGTTTACTTTTATTACATAAAAACATTTCTTCCTCTTAATGGTAAAACCAAACAAAAACCTTTCTTTTAAACTGTGATAACTTTAGAAATCAATTATGTCTCATTATGTTGTGTCCGGATCTGAGGCGAAAGGTTTAGATTTAGACGTTGGTCATGTCAATATTGGAAGAATACTATTATTCATTTGGCTCAGCACATCTTTATCAAATCACTGAAACTGTCAGAGGCGTAGCTAGGGATTTGGGGGCCGGGGGGGCGTAAACTCTTTAGGGCCCCTGCATTTTGACATTCAACATCATGGCATGAGATAATGACGTAATATTAATATAAAAACACATTTCGTACACTCATTTGGGGACCCCGTCAAGTGGGGGCCTGGTTTTTTTTTTAAATTTAGACACCCCCTCCCTAGCTACGCTTTCAGTTACTGTTTTTAAATAGAACGTTTTGAAACTCATCATCTTGTATGTAATATTTACCTGTGGCTAGTATGGGCAGCAGATCATTGGCTAGCTTTTGGTTGTTGTCAGACCACTGGAATTCACAATTGGAATCCGAATCATACAGACCCACCCAAACGTTGGCAGCAAAGTTAGGTAAGTAGTTAAACTTATCCAGTGACTTTGTAGTGTAAAGTTGACTTCCACGAGCTATGACAATACATACGAACATTAACTTAGCGAAATTATTTTTATATGAAAATATATATGTGATGTGTGTTTTTTTTTATTGCGGATTTTTATTACAAAGCTTATATCACTCTGATCCAAGCTACTTGGTACAATTACACTTAATTCAAGCTTTGTTTTTTTTTTAAAGTATTTATATATATACTAGACATATGTTACCCGCGACCCGCGGGTCTTCATTTGCGCATTACTGTCGATATAGTCACTGAGAGTGTTTTGTAAACAATTAAACGAAATAATAATGTAATAAGTAAAGCGAATGTGTCAGTGTAAAAATAGTGTGAATGAAGCTATCAAATCAAAATAGCTAATAGGCTTAAATCCATTTTTTCAAATTAAAACATTTGCTTGTAGGCCTACATATATTTGATTAAAATTTGAGAGGAATAGACTTAATTTTGTATGTTCATGTTTTAAAGTATAAAGTAGATCTTGAGGTAGACATAGATCTAAATACCTACAATAATCGAGTTAAAAATTGGCTTTTATAGAGTTCATTCTGTGTTGCGCATGCGTTTTATCATCTTAGAGTTGAATTAGAGTTTTAGATCTAGGGATGGGATTATAAAGTAAACTATTAAACGATTTAATACGCGATTCATTACGGTATTGTCTAATGAAAGAATGTTCACCAGGAAATCTGTAGTCACAGATATCAGAAACTAATTTATGTAAAAAATGCTTTTGAAACACAAAATTGAAGGTTATTTGATTATTTAATGAAATCAATGGATCTTCTTTTGTATTTTCATGTGTCAAAGTAAAAAACTATGTGCGCAAAGTGTATTTCTTAAAATTAGATCTAGGTCTAAATCCTTTCGATCTTTTCTAATGTCAACATTGTTAACCATGGCCTGCCTAGATCCATAAAATACTATAGCTGTAATAGAGTCGGACAACTTTATTTTTTTGAGGGTTTTAAGTTTGTTTTAGGGCTACAATACATACACTGCGGTCTAAGTTAGTACCCAAGGAACATTCCTGCCTAGTTTTATGAAGATTGGTCAAGCGGTTATAGACATGTCAAGCGGTTTTGATGTCTATAAATAACATATATACACACACATACATACGCCTCACATTCTACTTTATAATATAAGATATATATATATATATATAAGATATATATATATATATATATATATATATATATATTGTATTTTAAGTCATTGAAACCCAACATACGGCCAGCGGGTCATATCCGGCCCTTTACTCGGTGCTTTCCGACTATTCAATACTTTTGTCCACAGTGTATAATGAAGCGTCAGAGGCTGGGGTTCATGGTACTCGACGATATTTTAACCCCAAGCCAAAATAGTTTGGAATCCCCTGCTAAAGCTGACCAAAGTCATCTATTCATAGCTGTGCTAGGGTTTAAAGTTTGGATTTTTTTTTTTACGTTCTTGAAGCTATGTGGCAATTTATGTGGACAACTTTTCCCCTAGGCGAATTCCCATGTGACTAAAGAGACCAATCTTGTTACCAAGCTTATATCAACTCATTCTGTTTGTCTGGTAAAAAGTTTGTACACGTTATTTCTACCACACTGAATCTCGGGATCAATCTGATATTTTGCACAATTATTTCTTTTACTCAATAACGCAAGAATATTTTTTTTAAATTAACCAATTAGTTAATTAACTATTGGTAATTAATTATTTTGTTTGGTATCCCGAGCAAGGGACAGAAATTATACTTGACTGAAGAGGTGGTATAAGCTGAAGATACCCCGTTCTATCTCTTCCATCCCTTTCCAACTGTTCCAGACAAGTGCTAGGATCATAGCGTACTGAGAAAGCTAAAAGCATGAAATTGCGCTAAACACAAACAATAGGTAAAAAAATTTCTAATCGCACAGATTTATTATTGTTTGTCTGGATCTTTTACAAATTTAATAACATGACTGATCCAAACTAATTGATAAACTTAACAGAAGCTTTGTTTCTTTAAAAATAAAGCATTTTTTGTATTTTGCTTGTTAATGCTCCTATCGGCTAGGGGATCACTAAGAACACGTGACAAAATAATAATAGAACTAAAACAGAAATTGCTAGTAGGGGAATTACTTTTTGATTTCCCAGTGGTCTAACTTCAAACCATTTCTTACCTACACAGTAGGATTGTGCCTCTCGAAAGTTAAAATCCTCATTACTCTGCTTGACACACAAGCTTTCACTCTCTAGTTCAATCGGCGTGAAGCCTGTAGGGCATTCGATACGAGGCACCCAGAACAGTTGTGGAACATCAGCTCTAGGAGGGTCAGTAACAACAAAACCAGAACCTGTGCAAATAAAAGTCTTTTGTAAATATCTATGTTCTATGTCTTTTGTAAATATCTATGTTCTATGTCTTTTGTAAATATCTATGTTCTAAGTCTTTTGTAAATATCTATGTTCTAAGTCTTTTGTGAATATCTATGTTCTAAGTCTTTTGCGAATATCTATGTTCTAAGTCTTTTGTGAATATCTATGTTCTAAGTCTTTTGCGAATATCTATGTTCTAAGTCTTTTGTAAATATCTATGTTCTAAGTCTTTTGTAAATATCTATGTTCTAAGTCTTTTGTAAATATCTATGTTCTAAGTCTTTTGTAAATATCTATGTTCTAATTCTATTGTAAACATGGGCGTAGCCAGGGTGGCCCCCAACCCTCCCCCTGAAATGAAATCCCCCCTCAAGGGGGGGGGGGAACGGAAATCAGTGACTGATTTTTTGCTTTCATTTTGTTTATTTTAGGTGAGATTTTAATACTAAAGCATCACTTACCACAGCACAGCCGAGGGGAGTTTAAGTTAAAAATCCTCTATTAGGGGGTTTTGAGTTTTAAAAAAACCTACCAGAGGGTTTTGAGTCAAAAAAACCTTATCAAGGGGTTTTGAGATAAAAATCCCTCTACCAGGGGGTTTTGAGATCAAAATCCCTCTACCAGGGGGTTTTGAGATAAAAATCCCTCTACCAGGGGGTTTTGAGTTTCAAAACCCCCTACCAGAGGTTTTGAATTTAAAACCCCTTACAGGGGTTTTGAGTTTAAAACCCCCTACCAGGGGGTTTTGCAGTTACATCCCCCTCTTCTATAAACAAAACTAAAAAAAAATGCAAACGACATCCCCAAATTCCAAAAAAATTCTATGAGCGTAGCCAAAGGGGTTTTGAGTTTAAGCCCCACCCCCCTCCAGTTGGGGTTTGAAGCTAAAAAGTACCTCTTCAATATAAAAAAAAGCAAATTACACAATATAAAATCTATGAGTGTAGCGTATGAGTGTTTTGAGTTTAAATCTCCCTCCTCCAGATGGCTTTTTTTTTTAAATTTAAAACACCTCCAGATGGTTTTGAGTTTAAAATTCCCCTACAGAGCGTTTTGAGTTGAAAACCCCTCTCTTCAATATTATTTTAAAGCAAACTACAGTCACCAAATTCTACGACCGTAGCTAAATGGGGTTTTCAATTAAAATAAAAAAAAACTCCAGAGATTTTTAAATTTCAAACCCTTCAACAGATAATTTTGACGATAAAACTTTCCTTTTCGATATAAAATCTAAAGCGAAATACAGGCATGTAATTCCATAAGCGTAATCAAGAGAGGTTACAAATTTCTACCAGTGGCTGGGCTTCATTAATAAAGTGTGAACAGTCATCTGCCGAAATTGAAAAACACTAAATGTGGCTCAACAAAGATGGCTAAGACAGATTTTAGGAGTCAGTTATAGAGATCGGGTCTAAATCAAAGAAATCATATGCCGAAATGGGAGTCAAACCCTTAGTAAGGTTTTGACAGAGCGTCGCATGAGGTTCTCCGACAAAATGAATAACGCATAATAAGAGTTGCGGAAACAGCTTGCCGGAAAATGCGCCAAACGGCGCGAGAGGGTCTAAGTCAGTAAGAATGGCACATTAGGTTTTTGAAATAAAACTTTTTAATAGCAAGATAATGCACTGTAGATACCTCAGAATATGCATTTTGTTGGCTTTCAATACCAGAAATAGTGCTCGGCGGCGGGGCTTTGCCCCGCGCTGGGGGAGCGCTGCGAAAAAAAAATCCTGGCTACGCCCATGATTGTAAATATTTATGTTCTAAGTCTTTGTGAATATCTATGTTCTAAGTCTTTTGTAAATATCTAAGTTCTATGTCTTTTTTTTTTTGAATTTAAGAAAATGCATTTTCATACTTGGTGATATGGAATATATAGTTATTAGATACGAAAAGTTTTGTGGTGCAATGAATGTATTCATGGAGTGCATCTTATCATTCCCTTTGGAGCATCACCAGAGAAGTCTGACCTTCAAAGCTGCAAGAGGCCCGAACAAGACTCTGGGCCCGAAACCCTCCTAGAGAAAAGAGACTATACAGAAAACAGCCTGACCTGGAAACCAATGCGCGGTTCAACTCAGCTAACGGATTAGGCTACTGATCTGAACTCTCCAACATATTAATGCGCGGTTCAAATCAGTTAAAGGATTAATTGTTTTAAGTCTTTTCTAAATATTTATGTTCTAGGTCCAAGCAAACTGATAAAATATATTTAAATATCAACTCTTGACTAAAATAGCTGCAGTGCCATCTTTCCGTAGACTTTAAGGATGTGTACCATAACCTCGTTAGATCCGAATATGAAGACCTAATAGTCTATCCAGACAGCACTGACCCTGACAGACTCACTGCTACATGGACTCTGAATTGATAGGGATAACTATTGCGTTAGAAGTTATCAGAGCCCAAATGTCCAACAAGGAAACCAGCGCGACCATTGTCTCGCTCCTGTCTCCTAGCCCAGGTTGGCTCGGGAATGGGTCACCGCGATAGAAGAGACAGTCGGCACCGCAGGTAAGATCCGCTTATTTATTGGAGCTGTCGTTTGTATGTAGTGGACGCCCTTACATTGCGGCGTGAGGAGCGATGAGGTGGCAGACGAAGCACTATTTCTGGTATTGAAAGCCAACAAAATGCATATTCTGAGGTCGCAAGGAAGAGCGCGTTATCAGCTGCGTATTTTTACAGCACGTTTCTACAGACAGCGGCAGAAATCCGAGCACTCATTTATGAGAAGTTTTTAACTTAAAATCTAGGAAGGAATTCAATCAGTTTGAGTATATATATATAAACAAACAAACAAATGAATTAACATAATCTCCCTTAGATTTCTGTATTGTTTTAAAAATGGCTTGCATAATTAATTTTTAAAACAAAACGGTTTTATTTTAGAGAGCAAAAAAAAAAAAGCGCTATTGCACCAGAACTTTGCATGCGGCAAAAAATTGTGACATCGGATTTTCAATAACTTTCTTAGTTTTTCAGAACTGAGTGTGACAGACGGACAGACTGACAGAACGACTACACAAAACTAATATCGACTTTTCCACTTTTGGAACAACAAAAATGTTGTTATAATTTTAATTTCGCATAGGCTCACGGTTACAGAAAAAAAGAACGTGTCGAAGGGTCACATGTCATGAGGCGTGATGCCAAACCCCTGATAAATCTTTTACATTCCACATCATACAGCAAGGAAGCTGACGATAACATGTTAAGTTTTATAATGTAAAGATAGCTAGACGTGACAATGAGTTGGCCTAGGCTTACCTGTGAATTGTTAAGTTTTATGTTGTGAAGATTGATAAACGTGACAATGAGTTGACCTAGGCTTGCATGTGAATAGTAAAGTTTTATGCTATGAAGATAGATAGACGTGACAATGAGTTGACCCAAGCTTGCACGTGAACAGTGAGCTGTATTTAATATATCAGTCAGATTTATCACTTACCCAGTACACAGGTTGAATTGAAACGAAAATAAATGAAGGCCCGACATTGAGTTCCGTGGGATGCACATCTCATGGCACAGTTTGTCTGCGTAGGAGAAGTGTATGTTTTGTTAAATATTAGTAGAGACTTGTTTAGGTCAGTGAGTACTATAAACTTTGTTGCATTCAGACATCCAACTGTAAGAGATATGAAAGAAAAAAAATTATAATTTTATTTATGTATTTAATGACGTGAACTACGAGACAACGTCTCGAAACTTCATCAATTTCCATTGACATGTTTTTATGTTCCTCAAGAGGTACAGATGACAATCTGTTATAAGCATTACTTGCTTCTGTGGCCTACGGCCTGGGGATGAGGATGGGATAATGTGGTCAGCACATAACGTACTGTATCTACTTTCTACGAATAATATCGGGTGGCTGGCCACGGAAATGCCGAACAAGTATGAAACTGAATTTCGTAACCTCTACTATGTTTAAACATTTAGGTCTCTCCATTTGTCAACGAAGTACTTTTACTACTGGGCATCGGTGAAGTGCCTTAATTACTGGGCATCATTAGCAGTGCTTGGCTCACTATGCGAACAGAGATGATAGTTACATTTGCTCTTCGCTGTTTCACTGTGAGTCTTTACATCAAGTGCATAAATAAATAAAAAATTTCTACAACTTAAAAAAAAATAATCAAGAAAATAATACACGTTACATTTCAAGCTTTAGCTGTTTGTTTTTGTTGTCACCAGTTAACTAGAGGATAAGAAAACAAATCTAGCATAAGAAAAGCAATAGAAAAAAAAAAAGTGAGGATGAAACAAATTCCAGTATGTATCCCAGTGTGCAGCCAAACATTCCAGGCTCACATAGATCTCACCATCTACACGAGGAGGCACAAAGCCCTCAGCACCCTGGTTTACATCAGTGATCTTCATCACATCTTGAAGATACCTTAAGTTTATTAGAGTGTTTTGTGGTCATCTCTCATACTTACCGCGTTCTATTTCTTCAGCAAAGGTTTGTTTACCTATTAGAAGGGAAGTGGACATGAGGATGTCTGAAAAATTTGGACTAACAAAAATATCCCTTCTCCTTATTGTATGGTAAACTTACCACTGGTCTCTATTGCTTGACTTGTTTTGGTGAAGACAGTCTTTTAGCAAATTAAATTGCAAGTAAAGTTTTTTTTTTATTGATTAATGTTTGTATTACCCAGAGAAACGTTAATACTTCACTTTAAAATAATATCTTCAATAAGTGTGCTACAATGTTTGTTTTTGTTTTATCTTTCATTTAGAAAAAAAATCAAAGTAGCTAATAGTTGAATCCGGTTATTTTAACTCTTACTATCCTAATCGACGATACCATCGTTCATTTGACCTCATCTAACTAAATTATATCAAAAGAGCATGCATTCCTCTTAACCCTATACCAAATAAAACATTTTCTGTAAACAATGGAAAACGTTATTGAAGCAAAAATGAAGAATTCCGTCGGAACGTGGAAAATGAAAAGGAGAGAAAGAGTTAAACATAGTTTTCATAAATATGCTTCTTGACAACAAGATGAGCTAATCCTGCAATAGTTTGAAGATATCAATAGTGTTGTTAAAATAATTAGTTGGTGCCTTCATACTTCAATATATTAAACTATTTGTGGAGCTCTTGGTTTGAATAAGTTTCAATAGTCCCTTCAAAAGTAAAGATTTTGTAAGTTCTAACTTAAACCTTCTGTAGAACATGGACAGTTGCCGGACAGGCAGGTCTGGGATGGTTGCCGAACAGGGTTTGAACGTGAGAACATTATGAGGACAGTCTGCAGCTAATTCCATGCACGATATTTGGTGACTCAAATGTAAAACTGTCAGATCCTGAATAAATTACTGGCATAAGTTAATAAAATCTAAGATGTATAACCAAAACCACTACTTCAGTAATTCTCTTTTCTGAGCCGAATGACCAGTCATCGCAAACGGATTCCAGCTATATGGTCATATAGAAAGGAAAAAAATAAAAACAAAAATCAAAGAATAAATATATTTACCTGTAACAAGAAATTGAAATAGTTTGACTGTCATCTTAAATCACTTGAAAAGTCTTTTTGTTGACTTCTCGTTTTACAGATAGTCAAAGTGTTATATTAAAGTACAGTGTCACATTATTACTATAAATCTCCTTAGTTGATGTTCCCTAGATACTGATGTCTAGATCTGAATGATTTCTCTACACTTCTATTCAGAAATATACACAATCACACGAAGAAACCAACAAAACCAATAACAAACACACCTGAACAATACACATGTACACACCAACAAGAGTTCAAACAGGAGCTACTTGAAACCATGGTTAGTACAAGAGCTCGCGCTTTTTATTGTTTTCCAGACACAACTAGCGCGTGCCATTGGTTTCTGCTCTTTGTGTCTGGTATTGATTTTCAGTACAGATTCAGAAGAAAAAAAAAGAATACGGAATGTCTTATGAAAAGCAATTGTATAGAAACATGTCAGTCTAGTGTCAGTCTAGTGTCAGTCTAATGTTTGAGCTGTTTCGTAGCAAAACGTAGTATAAAAACACACCAAAAAAAACACGACGGAGAGTCTATGAGGGATCAATAGTTCACTTTAGATAACTCGTGAAGGACCTCTGAACTTCTCTGGAATGAAATTCAGAATATTTTCTACTCGGCTCTCCTTTTCTTCCAACCTTGCAAGTTAATGCTCTTTTTTTTGTGTCGTGCTTGTTAAAAAGATTTAGTTTTTTTTTCCTACAATTTATTGATTTCTTCCCGGAGTCTCACATAAGGCTTGTGAGAAGAAGCTGGGTTTCGAAGAGCATCGGTTCTCAACCTTTTTAGCTCTGAGACCCCTTTTTTACAATTCCTAACCTATTCGCGAATCTAACAGTATTATTTTTGTTTACAAGTATGATGTTACAAAATTTTAATTCGAGGCCTAATGTAAATATATGATTTGCATTGCCAAAGCTTAATGTTTAATCACGGTACAATGTCATTAATTTCTTGTAACCTACATTTCCCCTTGTCGTTCAATTACAAATAAATGAAATAATTTCATTTTGAAGTGCACTCATTCATATTTGCATTTCATATTCTCACTCCACAAATACGTGACAATTTTCTGTATTTAAACTTCATAACTAACAGGCTGTTTTGAGAAATAAATATATTATTGCAATTGGACAAATCGTACATGACCAAACTTTATATATTAAAATTCTAATTTATGGATGCCTTATTCAACCTTTTCGAAAATGTACATTATTTAGTTCACATATTACGGATTAATCACGTTTCGTTAGCTGGCACCCAAATTTAATTGGTTAAACAAAAAGGTCTTGAACAAATATAGATTCCTGTACAGAACTTTTGATCTTTAATGCAGATGATGTAAAGGTAATCTGTTTCTGTGGCCTACGGTTAACGAGGGCATCATGTGGCCAGCACAAAGACCAACCGCCTTTACTAATTCGCAACTAATGTCAGGAACCCATTGGAACTGGGTGGACTCAGAGGCGATCCAGAAATTAAAAATCCCAGTCTTCACCAGGATCCTGAACCGGTTTGGAAGCCAAGCGTTTTACCGCTCAGCCACCGCGACCCCAATAAAGGCCGAAATGTTTCTTAAGCGTGACGAATGACCCTAATAGAGGCCTTAATATTTCACTAACATCTTAAGCGTGATGAAGGACTCTTAAGCTTATAGACGATACTCCAGAAGTAACGATACGTTATTGATTAACCTGTATTAATTTAAACTTTTACGAATATATCTGCTGGACAATTAAAATGTTTGAAATCAATTCTGATTCAGTTGTCTGCAACATCTATCCTCGAATAACAATATATCAAGTAAATTCCAATAGAAATTAACCTAGTATGTAACAAGTTTTACATTTTAGAAAGAAAAAAAAAGAAAAATTCATAGTTTCGATGGACATAAACAACCCCTGACAAATTGTCAATCGACCCACAAAGGGATCGCGAGCCACAGGTTAAGAACCCCTCTCATAGAGGGACACAGAGATGAACTTTTCAAAATATTTCTCACTGTCGACCGGCGGCGTAGCATACGCCGCTATTTTTCAGGGCCGCCCTTAGGCCACTCAACCTATGCGACCGCATTGGGCCCGCACTTTCATAGGACCCGTGCTAATTCTAGCTTTATAAATTGTTAAATTAAACCATATTATAACTTAAAACAGATTTCAAACTAATGAAGAATTACTTGAGGTCAACAATTGTCAAAGATAGATCGAAACATTTGGTAATCCTTGCTACTGAGCGTGATCTATGTAGGAAACAGAATTATTATAATACACTGTATGATTTTGCTACACGCAAGGCTCGTCAAGTAATTCTCTACGTAGTAAAGAATGAATAAAATGCATAAAAGAATTTATTTTCTAATACAAACTCTTAAATTTCACTTATTATCCGCTTCCCTACCCAAACTTGGCTCCGCGAAATCCGTTTCGCATAGGGCCCCACAATTGTTAAGTCCGGCCCTGCTATTTAGTGACCTGTAAATATACATAGTAGATTACTTGTTCTCTTTCCGCCATTTCTTTTAGCCCCCCCACATTACTACTTTTAGTCATCTATAAGAAAAAAATAACCCAACTCTTTCGAGATTATTAGATGTAAATGTGCATAGAGAAATACTCTAGCAGAAGTAAGAAAATTTTTAAATAGAACAAACTTGTAATTATTGTTTTCGCACAACTCTATATAGTAATTAATATATACAACTTGTAAAAATATTATTTAAAAAGTCTGGGAAAAAAACAACAAACTTGTTCTATCCAAATGAAATTGTTTGTATTATATTTCACAAATGACATTATAATTGTCCAGACAATTCGTGCCAATCAGGCCAGGTTTCCAAGATGAGTGGAAAACACAAGTGGTCGTCAAAAGATCTGGAGATTGGAAACAATATATTTAGATAGATACAGAGAGAGAGGGGGGGGGGGGGAAAGTGAGAGGTAGCTAAACAGGTAGTTAAAAAGGGACCCATCGGTTTGGTAGCCAAGCATTTTACCTCTCCGCCAATGCGCCTCCATATATATATATATACCTATATACCGAGAGAGAGAGAGAGATAGATAGATAGATAGATAGATAGAAAGATAGAGATGTGGCTACAATTCCGCGAGGTTGTCATTGCAGAAGTGGTAATGGATATAAGCTCTTCACTATCTATAAAATGCTTCTTAATGGCATGTGTCTCAAATAGACTGACAAACAATACAACTCCTGGACTTCACGTGTAGCTCAGATATTGGGTCAGGGGGAACTGTTTTTATTAACAGGAGAAGGGGCGAATGCTAGTAGCTGGCGCCTACACCAGCAAACAGGAGGGATTCACTAACCATGGCTGGTTACTCACCTAGGAGAAGGAAAACTCTGAATTCAAGCCTCAGCTGCCTTGCAGTTACACCCAAACATGGGAAAGGCTTCGGGAACCTACCATAATATACTAAAGGAAAAATCAGAAGCCGGCGACCTTAAGCGATTAGCAGCACACGCTGCTACACCCTGGTAGAATCTGCGACGCCGCTGACCCCAAACTATATCGGCACTTGCCATTCCTTTGGGTGGATCATCTGCGTGGAGAACGGAAGTTGCTGCGGGGGATATCGTTCCGACCATTGTTTATGCTAATAAAGAAACAGGAATGGAGAAGGTAGGTAGAGTAATAATTAAAGAAACAGACCGCTAGTATTTCATCTTGCCACAAACTTCTTACACTCTCCTTATGAAACCTTGTCCTACTAGCCGAGAACATTGATAGTACTATAATCGTCTTTAATAATTGGTTTCGTTCTATCACAGCCTGGTAATTTGCAGTAATGTGTACCTTGTTGAAGCAAGTTGAGCAGTCCACTTTGTAAAGGTGAATTGTCATCAGTCCAGGCATAGTTGCCGAGTAAACCAACTGTTTTCAGTCCAACCCAATACTCCCCTTGTAGTGTCTCTAGGAATTGCATCTTTTCTTTCGACTTCATCGTATACTGGTGACCTCCCTTGTCTAAAATAAAAAACAACGTATTATCAGAAACATTAGCTAATAGTCATTTTTCATCGAGATTCCATAAAGTGAAATAGTTCATTGTAGCTCTCGAATTATTTTATTATTATTGTTATTATTATTGATAGAATATTTTTGTATGACTTTGTTAGTTTAGGTAAGTCAAGATACTGTAATTGAGAAAGTTTCTATGTAAACATTCCAATACTTGAAACTAAACAAAAATATATCATGTGCAATTCTTACGATTACAGTATTATACAAATAATAGCAATTAAACTATTGATAAAAAATGATCAATCTTGTTTTTAAAATTATTATAATTGTTAAGCTCATAAGGTGCTTTTGAAAAGCCATTTAAATCAAATAGAAAAATCCCAAGCTCTATTCTTCATACTACTTAGCTATTAAATATGATGCATATCGTAGAACTAAACCTAAGTATCTTCCGTCACGTTATTGAATACTTTATACTTTATAACATTTATATAAAACTAAAGAAACAGCAAGCTTTTGATTAAGCTTAGCTCCTAATTATGATGACACCATAAGTATCTGACGGTATATTATCAAAAGCCTAATTCTGAGAAGTTTCATGTATATATTATACACATATATATATATATATTAGATATACACTACGTGGTCACAACACACACAAAAGTTGATAATATTCTTGTATTTATAACTCTAAGTTAGGAGTAAGCAAGTAATAACGTGCATTAGGTTGACCTAATAATAATTTGTATGACTTTCTAATCAGTGTCTAAAAACATAAGTTAAGACTGTTCGGTCATGTCATGTGATTCATGGGACTCGAAACGACCTTCATGCAGGGAACTGCTCCAGGGGGAAAAAAAGAGAGCAGACAAAAGAAACGATGGGGAGACAGTATCAAAACATGGACATGCCTACCATTGAAAGGGACTCTTAATTCTATAATAAGTAGAGATCAAAGGAGAGAGATAGTCAACAGATCATGTGTGCTGCCCCAACGGTCCAAAAGATTAGGCGACAGGTGTATGTGATGGTGATTTTGTATTAGTTAGGATTTACAGAAAAATAACTTGTATTAGCTTGGATTAAAAAAAAAACATCATCTCGTATTAGTTATAAGATGTCAGTTAGGTTTCAAAGCTTGTCCACCCCCTCCAACCCTAACATTACCGACGCATTTCATCATTGCAGCTTCAAACGCCATCGTCTCCATGATCACCAATACACACGAGCTGGTGCTTGCAGTAGTGACCAGGTCATAACCAGAGGGGCAAGACCTGGGGGTGCTCAATGTCGTCTGCTCTATCCAATACATCTGTTGAGTCAACGGTCTGTTGCTGCTAGTGGAGATTACACCAGCACCTGCAAGAAAGTTAAAAAAAAATATGACAACAAAGTATCTCAAGACAAGTCTTAATAATATTTTTACTTCTTTTTGCTCATTAGATAAACTGCACGCAACAAATTAGTGGAAGAAGAAAGATTTTTGTTTTGATTTTCTGATTCCTCCATAATAGTCTTCTGACGATATATGTTTGAGTGCCAGATGACAACGTCTTAATGTTACGATGACATTATTTTTCTCTCTATTTGACAATTTCAGATTTCTCAAACACTGTCGTGTTTCCTTGAGATACTACTTCAAAGTATAAACTCAAAACTGACATATATAAAAAGCTTTAATTTGGAACTAAGACTCACTTTTTCAATATACAAACTACATAAATGTACAATACAATTATGAAAATCTTATACCTTATAGCATTTTCTAAATGGTTGGATAAAGATTTATACATGAAGATTTCTTACACAAATGTTCGTAGAAGGAAAGTTACATCAAAGTTACATTTCTGAGAAAGACGATGGACTTTCTCATATCAAACTCTCAAAAATTCAATGACAGTTAAACACACATAGTTAGCTTTTTAATGTGTTCAAAGTTGAGAATATCGGACATGTTGATAAGCTTGTTTTTTTTTATTTTGCACACAAAGTGTTTTTTTTTAGAATTTAGTTGGCAACAGTTTGGCATTCTCTTCTTTTTTTTTTAGAATTTAGTTGGCAACAGTTTGGCATTCTCTTCTTTTTTTTTTACCTGTTACTCTATTTTACTTTAGAAACAGACATGAAGGTAACCCTGCAGGACTAAGTAAACAATCTTTGTGACTTCATTTTATTGCTTTACAAAAGTGGAAACTGGATCTTAAAGGTCAAATTGTAAAGAAATATCAGATTACTGTGTTAAAAAGTATCGTTCCAATCTCCTATACTTTATCCACATCTTCCAGATAAAGCACTTGCAGCAGACTGTCACGTAACATAAAGCAGCTATTGCATAGAGTTTATTTTTAGATTAAATGTTTTCTAGCGCAAGGTCATATTTGCATGTTGTTCACAAGTAATGACAAGTTTATTTAAAACGATGACAGTTTTTGTCAGAAGCTCTAAAATGAAGTTGGACGTGACTAGAAGGAAACAAAAGGGAGTATTTAAAGACTTGCATGTTCAGTTTGGAGAGAAAGCTGCGACTAGAGCAAAAGAATTGAAATTGTTAATTGTATTGTATGGTAGCTACGAGGCACTACGCCGAACGGCTAAGTTTCTTGCCAGAGCACTACGGGAGGACTAGTCTTTCCTGCTCTGATTTTTCAATAGGAGTTCATCTCAGGTAAAAAGGCAGGTTTCAATATTTTCAGGAAGAACATCAGAATGAAATTCTATCAAAGACAAATGACATAGAAGAATGGAGAAAGAAGATTGACAGATCTTGTGTGGTGCCCCATGTCATGTATGACATGTGTATAGTTTTAGAACCCCTGTAATATTTGGTGACTAGTAATCACTGAATCATTCCGTGCATGTTAGCACGAGATTTTTCCTGGTCGGGGACTGACCACGAGGTGCACATCTCAGTTGATTTTGGACTCTCGTAGAGAGAGGTTTATTATGGATATCTTGTCCAGTGTAGTAATGTATAGATATTAAGGTTGATTTTGGAGTATATGTGATACCTGAAGTATTCCATTGGATTATAAAGTACTATGTTTTTGTGAATACTTCTTGATGGCTGGACTTGCCAATATCTTTTGTAAACTATATTTTACATGTAATAAAAACCATGTCTGCTACCAGTGAGTCTATTACTTATTCTAAAGATTGTAATCATGGAGTTCAGTATGTTAGTGTTCTCACGCACTAGCAAATCTAGTGCGCGAGTGAAAGTATTTAATTAGGAAGACAAAGTATATTAAAGTATCTACAACAGGTATCTACACCACGACATTCGCGTTATCACGCCAACAACAAGAACTAGGCTGTGACACCCCAGCGGACCAGCAGACCAAAGGTAGGTGAAAGTGAATGTAAAGTGTAAGGTTAGATGTGTACCTTGCCTAACTGATGTCTTATAATGAATATCTAATTGATCTAATGGTTTTGTAAAGGGTTAATCTCTTATTCAAATCCTCAAGAAAAAAACATTTCCGAAAAAAATATGTCCTTTATTAAGTGTTCTTAGGCCATAGTACCGCACTGCAGTTCAAGCGGTAATATGAAAAACTACTTATTAATTGTTGTTTTAAATTATGTCCAACTTTTATGCTTACTAAAAAAGTAAACATTTTTGTGTGTAAATGTAGTAGTTAGTATGATAGAACTTACTAAACTTAACAATACAAATGTAAAAAAAAAATATTTTTGAAAAAAAATCTAAAACCATTTGCATAAATGTGTTCAAAATGTGAACCGTATGCTAAACTAATAAAGAACATCCAGTGTTTGTTACTATTAATAGTGTATTTTATGAAAGAACTGCTTGCATAAGTGATTTTAAAAAAATAGATTTTTCGCTTACAGAAAAAAAAAAGTAGCCGTTGCATGAGAACTTTGAATGGTCTAAAATATTATGCTGTCGGATTTTCAATATCTTTTCTAGTTTACGAGATCTAAAGGGGACGGACGGACGGATAGACATTCTCTAAAAAACTAATAGCGTCTTTTGCCCTTTCGGGGGCTGCCAGAAAACAACAACCTATTTATATGGAGTCCAGGAGAACAAGATACTCGCATTCATAAAAATAAATTCAATCGGAAAAAAATTTACAGAAAAAAAAAAGTCAAATTTGTATAGGCAAGATTAACTTGAAAAGCAACTACTATTACAAATGTTATGTAATTGTATAACTACGATATCAATGAATGGGACTGGTTACATGACGAAGATTTGTTTCTTGCAATATTTAACATCACAGATACGTACCGAGACTACAGCTTGACTTTACAGAATCATAGGTAAATGCCAGACATCGTGACTTGTCTTGTACACAGAGCAAGCCACACTTGAGAGACGTCGGACAGATGAATGTTATATTCAGGGGCTGTATAGTTTTAGAAAGGTCTGTCAGCAACTTAAACTCAGACAAGCACAGACATGGGACTGAAATAAGACATTAAGGAAATGACAAAATATGTGGGGGTTTTGTTCCAATTTACAGAATATATGTTACAAATGAATAAATTAGAAAATATATAAAATAAGTGACAACATGTTAAGTTCAATTGTCATGTTGTTTTTTTTGTCCACGGCAAATGGGAGAGTCGATAATAGGAGAGTGAGGGCTTGTACTAGGTCAGCCATTAGTAGCTAGTACAATAAAAAAAAGGAAATGTTAATATTGCAGAGTATATACTTATCATTGTATTCCTTGGTTTTTTTAGTTGTTGTTTTTTTACTATTAATCGTGACCAGTTACCAAATGGTATATTTTATAAAAAAAAAAAAGACAAACTTAATTTTAAAAAGTAGCTGTTGCTTCAGCACTTTGCGGGCTAGAAAATATCCCGCAATGGTGTTGGTGTTGTTGTTTTGATTTTTAGATCTACTCATGACAGGTGAACCCCCTTAAAATTAATAACATTTTTCCAATTTCGGGGCCTCTAAAAAAAGAAAATGAAAAGCCTAAAAAATGTCTCAATGATTTAGTCACTGTCACTTAAACTTTATTGTGAAATAAAACTAATTTACCTGTGTATATAAGTACAATATTCACTGCTACTATGACATCCATCTCAATCTAAATTGTTAGCGATCTACATCTCTTGACACTACTTTGTCTAAAAAGTGAAGTGAAGTGACATGGCCAGTGAATGCTATTTAGAAACATTTTCTTTTGTGCTTTTGTAACAGACGTCTACATTTTTGATGTGAATCATTTCTAGTTTTTAGTTCATCTTTGCTCGAATGGACCTGTGGCGTATTGATTCTAGATCTTTTGTTGGAGAGTTTAAAGTCGATTAGGTTCAATATTTTATCACATTATTTGTGAAGCATATTTTAAACTGAACGTAGGCTTTCATTTTTGTTGACATTACATTGATCACGTGGTCCAATTGATTTGTACGAGAGATACAAGGAAATGGACTTATATGTATGTTGTTGTGGTCTTTAAAAAAGTTGATTGTTTAACTTATGTCATATGGAATCATGGCCTCTTAATGAAGAACACTTGTACTTGGATTTGATTGCATCGTGTGTCAATGATAGATTTCTGTTTTGTTTGAATAATTCAATGATCATCATAACGTTTAGGATTAATACATACAATAATAGCCTACTATATTACAGTGATGCCAAAAATACGGCCAGCGGGCTAGATTCGCCCCGCGACGTGGTTCCATCCAGCCTGCCGAAACATCAGTCCTAAGTGTAGAAAATCACGCCCCCACAAAAAAAAAATGGAAAAAATCTTTCCTAACTTTAGGGCTCTCACTATTTCCTTGATGGATAGTGGTACTGATAAAAAAGTGTTTTTGTTTGATACAAGAAATGTAGTGTTAGACAAAAGCGCATGAAGCGTTCTGACTTTTGTTTTCTATCTTGAAGACTTATTAGACAAATAATCAAAATGGAAATCTGATTACTTACTGTAGGAATTTAGCAACTGAAAAAACTTATTATGAAATCAACCGTAGGGTGGTGACAAAATATATCCTCTTGACTCCCTAATACGCTATAAAATAGTTATAGAATTATGGATTTCAGAATTTCTTGAGGTAACTATCTATCTATCTATCTATCTATCTATCTATCTATATATATATATATAAATATAAGGCTAGTCTTCGAGTCCGAAGATTAGTGAGGAATGCAGTATTTCCCCGTGGCTTCGCAGTCCAAGCTGTGACCTACATATTTTGCCACATCCAGGGCCAGCTTAACCATTGTTTGCAGGTGGTCGATTTAGATTATCTTTTCGCAGTCTGCGTTTGTCCTCGGCAGCAGATTTTCTATTGGTCTCAAATGTGTATCCCGCGGCCTTCGTGAGTGATCTCAAGCTGTCTCGTTCTGAGACCGCATGCAACCATATGCTCTCTTCTATTTTAGCCAAGGAAAGTTGACGCCTAAGCTGGTCTTTGAAGCGTTTCCGTGGGGCGCCTCTGTTACGTCGACCACCTTTTACCTCACCAAAAAAGACTGCCTTTGGTTTACGTTCGTCTCCCTTACGGGATTCGTGGCCTACCCAGCGCAACTGTCGGACCAAAAGAAGTCCCTCTATACTGTCCATACCGGTGTTTCCAAGGTCTTGCCACCATATGTCCATGATGGAGCGCAAACATCTTTAGTGGAAGCACTCAAAAAGTCCTAGATATTTCCTGTATAGTGTTTATGTCTAAGAGCCATACAGAAGGGTTGAGAGAACCACCGCCTGGTAGACACTGATTTTTGTAGGATCTGTTCCGCCAAACTCTCGCCTGAAGGCGTCCAAAAGCGCTACTGGCCCTGGCCAGACTGTTATCAACTTCTCTTGACAGTGAGGCGTCATTTGACACTATACTACCTAGATATGTGAAGTGGTCTACCTCATTAAGGGGCTGTCCGTTTACGGTGATCCTTGGGGCTGAGAATGTTTTATTGGGCGACTTCTGAAATTTGACTTCTGTTTTCCAGAGGTTTATAGATAGACCGAAAGAGGCGGCAGCGTATGCAAATTCGTTTATCGCGTTCTGGAAATCATGTTCATTGTGAGCTAGCAGGGCGCAATCATCGGCATAGAGAAGCTCCGTTATGACCGTCTCCTTTGTTTTTGTATGGGATAGTAGGCGTCGAAGATTGAACACATTGCCGTCAGAACGAAACCGGATATAAATGCCTTCGCAATCGCTGCTTCATTTGACCCAGCATTAAGCCAAAGAAGATAGCGAATAGAGTAGGAGCAAGTACACAGCCCTGCTTCACGCCATTTTCTATTGGGAAGTGATCAGAAAGGGCACCATTGAGGACTTTTGTAAGGTAGTTTTTCAAAACAGTTTCCAGAAAGCAGAAACTGTCAATTTTAAATTCTTTTTTTTCATCGTAGTAATTTGTTTCTGGATTTTGTCGTCAGAATGTACAAATAATTACGCAAACAGTTATTGTGAAGAAACAAGTCCTTTTAAGTATAAACTGCCTTTTATTGTGAAGCATTCAAACATAACACATTTACAAGGCTAACATTATCTATAGATACCCACTCCACTAGATGACTTCCTTTCTCCTTGTTTTTAACACACTCGACTTCAAGCAAGTCCTCTAACTCTCCGATACCCAACCCTTGACCGTGTGTCATGGTTGACCACACTTAGCAACCGTGTCACAACAGTTATGTAACCCTCAATTCAGTTTAATTTTGTTATCAATTTTGTGAAATTTTCTTTCAAACAAAGCGCTGAAAGCAACATGCGTTGTAGGGAGGAAAGTAACCTTTTATGCATTGAATAAATTTCATGTAACTCTCGATGACATGAATAAATTTTTCTGATCAATCAATGCAATACATACATTATCCTCAACCTTTAATGCCATGAATAAATTCTCCATAACTTTTAATGCCATGAATAAATTCTCCATAACTTTTAATGCAATGAATAAATTCTTCATAATTATTAATGCAATAAATAAATTCTTCATAAATTTTAATGCAATGAATAAATTCTTCTTGACTTTCAATGCAATGATTAAGTTCTTTTTGACAGAGAGGCAATCAAACCGTTGCCCTTGTATAGAGATTATAATAATTTTACTGCTGGCCTACTTTAACACAACACTTTTTGATATCGAAATACACTTTGGAATGGACATTTAGGAAAGTTTTATTCCCTCCACTGCCTTAAGATACTGAAAGATAAAGTAACAGTTATGCAAAGATAAAGTAACAGCTAAGTAAAGATAAAGTAACAGTTATGTAAAGTAACGGTCATGTACTTTTAATCTACCCTGGTTTTTTTTTTTTTTACAATCCCACATAATATCCTCAAGCTCTTCATGGGTGGAACTTAAAACCTACTAAGGTTTACACTGATCTTGAAAACGGCTTTAAAGTTTTTCTTACAAATTTTACAGTTTATTTTTTAGAAAAAAAGTTCTAGCTAATATGCCACACCGGGAAAACTCTGGTTTGACCATTATAACTTTTCAATCATCTAATTGTTACATTTCGCTTATGTCTTCAATTGTTTTTGTTCGGGGGAAGGGGGAGATCTCCGCATGTCTTCAGTAAAGATTTGATTCAATAAGAGAAGTTCAGTAACATTCAGTAACATTCAGTCACGTCTGATGTAGAAATCATTAGCAGGACTGCTAGAGTTAGTTTGTGACAATACACGTATGTATAAATATACGGTCACAGGTTTGGCAATTTATTAATTCACAATATCAATGCTAAATCTTTAACTTGACCAATTATTCTATTAATTCTATTCTTGACTACTCTTTTATTTTTTTTATCTGTAGGCCTCTATATTTCACCAATTTAGAATTGTCTTTCTACTGAGTAGATTTATATATGGGTGTAGACAGGATTTGTCCGGGAGTGAGTGGACATTGGGATGGATTATTCTCGGATTAAGTTGAATTTTTGAATCGTGGCTTAATTTTTCAATGTCGATGACAATACGTAAACCCATTAAAAAATAAGAATTAAGTTGTTTTTTTTTTTAATTGCTATTGTCAAGACTATGGGTCGCAAAAAAGCAGCTCTCAAGCCACATGCGGCTCTTTAACTCCTTGGCTGCGACTCTTCCGCTAAATGTTGAATGCAGGCAAAAAATAGTATTTATAAACTTTCCTTAAAAGAGATAAGGAAACATTTTTACGACGCAAGTCTACAGACATGAGACACATTTTTTAAAAACTTACAATATCACGGATAGTCGCTCGTAATACTCTTCGTCAAGTAGTTGTGTAGCGCAGAAACATTTCGTCACTCATCAAGTCGACAAACAATGAAGCATAGGTACATATGTACACATGCTTATTAGTTATGGATTTATTGTTTTATTATTATTCGGTCGGTGGGGCGTCTGATGCGATTCTTGCGTGAATGATCTTTTCTAAAGGCCTAAAAAGAAGTTTGTGGTATTATTGCCACGCAGATGCTATAATTGAGTACTTCTAAAGACATCAAATCCTATCAGAAAAAAAATACTCGTTTTGAACAGACAGAGCAAAAAAGTATGACCTTTACAACCAAAATACTTATACGCGCATTTATTTTAGTGTGTAACGAGTATATCAGTAAGTCCTTATTTAAGTATGTTTTTCTTAACCTGTTAGACACCTCGTGTACCCCCTCTCTCTCCTCCCTCCTCTTGTTGTACATCACGATATCTTTAAACATCATTTTCTAAACTAATCAAAGGTACATTCAACCCTGGGAAATATCAGGGAAATTCCCAAATAGAAAGCAGGGGAAAAAGGGGGAGGGTAGATTGCGACTGTGTCGTCTCAGCTGCAGGGCTGCTCATCATTTTGTAAAGGAGCAGTAGCGAGAAGCTCAATCCTGTAATAAGAAACGGATCACCATGGCGACAGAAGAATATAACTAGAAACAAAAAGCATAAAAAATAATCTAAATGATATTTTCAAAGAAATAACGGAGGGACTACGTATAAACTAAGATAAGACTACAATTGTGCGAGTGGCACATAAGGCAAAGGGTGCCCCCGTCAGACTTGGCGAGTCAGAGTCTGAGAGTTGGACAAGTCCACATACCTTGGCAGCACCATAACATGGGGATGTCTACCATGACGTAGCGTGCCGAATAGGAAAGTCAGGGAGCAATTTCCAACGGTTGAAGCCTCTTTGGACAAGCCAAGCCATTGGACTTGAGACACAAAAATACACGTTCTTAAGACAATTGTCATCCCAACAGCAACACATACTGTTATGACATGATTAGGATTTAGTTATTTGTTTCGGGAATAAGGAAAAAGTTTTACTTAGCGACGATGACGTAAAGTTTGTTAAAAGTAAGAACGCTCTAGGATTTGATAGAGACAAGACGCTTTTCCTACCACAGCAAAAAAATAAGAAGTAGTTTTCGGACATAGTGGACATCGGACGATTCCCTTCGTGATCATTAAACATATTTGTTGACCAACATTAGTGTCGACTACATATCTTGATTGTTTTAGCATTGCGCCGGTGTTTGAAGGTTACCTCCTGTTTTATTTCCTTGTTTGTACTTAACACGGCGGAAGAGCCATAACAATACATATGAGACATGGAAGTCTTCTGCCAAATTTGAGAAAAGACTTAAGTGACTCAACAAAAATGGCTAAGATGAATTTTATGCGTCAGTTATACAGATCGGGTCTCAAACAAGGAAACCTTATGCCAAGTCAACCACTTAGTGAGGTTGTGACAGAGCGTCGCATGAGGTTTGCCGGGCATGTTTTCCGACAAAATGAATTATGCAGACCAAGAATTGCGACGACATTGAAGAAAGCGTCGTAACGTCGTCGTATAACTTGACATCACACTTTCATGGAGGATCTCAGAGCACTGGGTACCTGGTGGGAAGAAGCTTCAGATATTGCCAGTGACGGATCTTTGTGGAGAGAGCGTTCAGTCCAAAATGTCGCGGAAGGATCTATTATAAGTCTAAAGTAAGTCTCTACCCGGAAGAAATGAAAAAAAAAAAAAAAAAAGAGTGGAATCAACGGGAAATGGACCAGCTCAGACTTAAAGTCAAGAAAAAATTCCTTTTAAGAGCTGTCCCGCCATAACCAACAGAAAATATTTCGTCTCAGAATCGGACACTGCAGAATGAGACAACACATGATCCGGATGGTAAAAATAGGGACTAGTGAGATTTGCCCTATTGGAGAATACCGCCCATGTCCTTTATAAGCTGCAACCTCTATCGAGAGGCCCAGACAAGACACTGGCCCCAGACTCCCCACCCCTATAGAATAAAAACTATAAGGAGAGTTGCCAGATCCGGAAACACTTTACCTAAGCCCACTGTGTGAGCAATAAGGTTTTATTTTTTTTCACAAACTAATACATAGGAAAATTTTTATAGCCGTTTTCGAAATACTCGTTCAGTTTCTATGTAATTTTAAGCTTTTTTTAACCCATGCAGAGGTGGCAAACTTTAAGGAACTGACTAAAAGTGGAGTAGATGGGTAAACCCATTAATCCTCCCCCCACTCCCAAACAAAAATGTGGTCACTTATGTAAAAAAAAAGGAAAATTCCCCTTTCAGACCTTGTGGTCTATAGGGCAGATGGTGTAAAGGTCATCTGTGTGGCCTACGGTTAACGAGGGTGTCATGTGGTCAGCACAACGACCAGTCGTCTAACTTTTCCCATTAGAGCTGGGTGGACTTAGAGGCACCCAAAGATCCAGAAATTAAAAATCCCAGTCTTCAGCAGGATTCGAACCCGCTAAACCCGATCAATTATATCATTGTTTTTAATTTATATAGCGTACATACAATATAAAATATTGTATAACCCTTGACCCTGTACAGATGAAACGTTTACCAACACACACACACGGTTATCCCTATACATTATTACATACAATCACAGAGCCATAAAATTGTTTGATTCTCGTATTTTACACGCGTGTTCATCCATTTTCGCATTTACAATGGTACTTAAACACAGACGTGTACTTACTTACACATACACACTTGCGTGTAGCTCAATTACTAACATAACAAACACGGGATGAGATACGATCTTTTCCGACTTGGCCAAGGACATGCTACGGCTCACTGCCTATGACCTGACAAAGAAACAATAGCATGTGACACAAGTCGTGCGTAATAATTTTATAAATAGAATTTTAAAAAAAAGACGTTGGCGTTGTTAAAAAAGAAAGCAAAATGGGGAAAGTTCTGTGGTAAGTATTTCTCGTTCACCTGTTTTGAGACAGTAAAGAAAAGATAGAAAAAGTTTTAATGTTTCCAAGTGACGTACGCTAGAGTGTAGATAGACAAAGCATCCTACACTGTGATTCTAAGGTGTTCATTGCGTTGAATTCCCTCGGTGTAACTCGCAAAGGAATTAGTTTTTTTCCTGTTCGACCATTTGCTTCCACTAAAGAACGTTTCAATCGAGGCTGCCACACTTAGAATTAGGGCACTGGTTGTTCTCAAACTGTGGTGCGCAAACCGCCAGGGGTGCCCGAGACGACAGTAGCGGGTCCGAAGAAAGAAGAATTTTACATTTAATTAAAAGGATCGGATAGTTTGAATAATCAACTTGACTCTCACTACTGTTTTATGACTTAAACCAAAGATTTGAAGACATTCTTCACTTGGCAATGCCCGATTACGTATTGAGCTCCTTTGCGCGTAGACAAACTCCGATCCAAATCACAGATGAATCCATTCTAATACAGGAGCAGTTTATTGAAACATTAAAAAAAGAGGAATTTAAAGTCAATGTTTCAATAAGTATACCACAATTTCTGCTTTCAAAATCAGATTCCAATTGTATGTCCTGCATTATGGGTCATTGTACAGAAGTTGTAGACGAGTTTCCTTATTTTGATTTAAAAGAACGTGACCGTACTGTAAATGAACCTCAACAAATCAAAGAAACCGACTAGCAAATTGTGCTCGAGGAAATTCGTGGTTGCTTTTTACAACCGTTGAGCCGGACCTAAAATCTAAATACACTCACAAAGTCTCATCACCTTTATCCAGGTCAATTTAACAAAAAATATTTTAAACAAAAGTTGAAATTTCAAGCAGCAGGCCTTCAACAAAATTATTTTTTGTTTAGATTTGTAATTTATATACTACGCATTTATGAAGCTTTTTCACGTAAGGGTCCATGGGCAAGATTTGACTATACAAAGGGGAACTCTTAGGAGATCGATTATTCTAAAAAAAACACATTTTATTAGATTCCTTTAATGACCTGACCTGAACAGCGACCACACAGAGAAAAAGAAAGCACAAAGTGGATATGCAGGTCTGCTATTATAGCAATAGGTCATCTCATGACTACCTCAAAGTTATTGGTCAGAAAACGTTTTAAGCAACTGTTATTTTCAAAGAAAACAATGTATGCTGGAGAGGTAAATATTAGGACAAAAAAAAACGCTGCAGTTGTAAGCCATAAAAAGTAATTAATACATTGGTTTCATTAATATAGAAGTGCAAACTTTGTTTAAACAATGTGCTACAGAGTCAATCAAAATAACCGTTGGTCGAGTCCATATCTTTCAACAAAACTTATGAGTTGCACCTCTTGATTCAATTGTAAGAGATCACGTAAAACTGGTATTGTGCTTTGGATGTCAAGGGACTCTCAGACTCAAACATCCAATCATGGCAAGAAGAATGGCTGCTTTTAGCAGTAGATTAAAATGTGAGAAAATGAGCGATATGAAACATCGAGAAACAAAACCGTATTACGAGAGATGTCAGTGAACTTGGAATGAACCTATCTGATAGATGTACATGAACTTATCTGATGGATGTGCATGAGCTTTTATGATAGATGTGCATTTATTGTACAAAAACTAATCTGATAGATGTACATGAGCTTATCTGATAGATGTACATGAGCTTATAATATATATGTACATGAACCTATCTGATGGAGGTACATGAACCTATCTGATGGAGGTACATGAACCTATCTGATGGATGTACATGAACCTATCTGATGGAGGTACATGAGCTTATCTAAAAGATGTAGTTGAGCTAGTGTGTGGGGCATGTTGGTAAGTGGCCTATGTCGCTTGGCTACCTAAAGGTCGCTCCAATCTGAGCTGAGTTGTGTTTGCTGAGAGATGTGGTCCATGTACGCCTAGTTATTTATACCACTTTTAATTGGATCAAAAGAAACATCTGTCAAGTTCTGGAATTTCCAATGAAGCCGTGTTAGAAACAAGTTATTATTTGACTTCATTCGGAACTATTTCATCGATAATAAGACGTTTTAAGCCAAATTTAATTTTAAAATTATTATTTTCTGAAATATTATAGCGATCACACCAGCGTCTTGACTGTAAGCGCAACGACCAACCGCCTTTGCTTTTCCCCAGCTAATGTCAGGTGGGTGGCGCCCCAAAAATTCCAGTCTTCACAAGGATTCGAACCCGTAAGGGCAATTAGCTAGTATTTTTTTCCACGTAGATATACTTAAGCTGTCAAATTTCTAGGAAAATCGTTACAATTGTTTTCGATACATCCATTCAGATTTTACACATCCTTTTTCAAGTTATCCCTTTCAACGATGAAGAAAGTTTTAACTGCCAATACTAGAACAACTAGATTTATATTTAAACAGGAGAACTATTAAAAGAAACAAAACATTGTAATATCTATGTAGTATTCCAAGTTAGTAGCATTTTTTCTCAGAAATAGTCTCCACCTTTACTAAACCTTCACAAATACTTTGGGCCCTCCTTGCAGACGCTTATGTCATGTTACATTTTTCGTCGCAGATCGATTGCCATGAGAGACCCATTTGTTCTGCAGGAAATTGAAGTCACGACTTAAGGGCATTAACTGTATTTTAAAAAGTAGCGCCACTCTTAAACCGTAGCTTGCTAGCACTGGTGCTAGCTAGATCCAAAAACAAGTGCCAGGAGGATATCAGAAGAGGTAGATCTAGATGTTTCATTAGAGCCGTTTTAATAGTATTAGAATAGAAAACACATTTTAAAATGAATGTTTAGGGGTGAATATCAATGAATGTATATATTCTTTACATCTCTCTCTCTCTCTCTCGTTCTATATGTCTGTCCGTCTCTTTGTCTTTTTGTCTGTCTGTCTGTCTGTCTATCTATCTATCAGTATCTCTGTCTTTGTGTATGTGTGTGTACATCGTTGGATTGTTTATTGTCAAATCTATTTGATAGGTTTTTTGTCCTATTGTACTTTCTCCACAAATGTTCCAATTATTACTCTCTACATCTTTACCAGCATTCTATTTAAAGCCTTAACACCAGAATGTTATGATTGAAGCTCAACTTTTACTTAAGTCTTACTCTAATATTGTGTTTAATAATTAGTTTAATAATTTAGAAATCTTAATTTCTTTAGGACTAGTATGAGCATAAGCTGCAGTCCAGACTTGCCACTGACATTGTAGTTCTCCCTTTCAACGCTGCTGTTGAGTCCGAAAAAACGGCAAAGAACCGATACGACCAGAGGCGTAGCAAGGTACCCGTGGGCCCTAACCCTAATCCATTCGCGCCATGAATGCTACGCCACTGGATACCACATCGCTGGCTCTGACAGATGTAGCACTAAGCCATATAGAGTTCTCCTACATTTTTTTGGTTAAATTTGTCCTTTCATATTTTCTATGAACAATTTTTAATTCTATTTTTCAGATTGTTTTGCTCCCAGTTTGGATTAATAGCTGACTATTAATGACTTTGTTTTCATGGCCAACCAAAGATCGACAAGATTTCTTCAGGCATATGTTCTTTTTATCTGGATAATAGCACAGGCTGATGGAGGTGAGACCAGTGCTCCTTTACTGCCGACAGTGCCGCCACCATCAGACGATGAGAATACACTAGTTCAAGTCGCGGTAGTGGACCAGACTAGAGCATATAGAAATCTGAAGGCCAGGTTCAACAAACAAGACGCTGACGAGTAAGTAGCAGATTAATTAAGTCATAATTACCTCTGAAACCGCCTTAATTCTTTTGCTTTTTGAAAGCTTAGCACCAGTACGAAGAGTATCACTTCTTCGTAATGTAATGTCAATTAACAAATTCTTCTTGCGTATAATTTCAGCTTTCATCAGTGTATGTGCCGCCCAGATCACGAAGGATGTCGCGTTACAGTCGATGGTACAATTGTGGACAAGAACAAAGGAAACTTCACAGGAGAGATGAGCCCCAGTTACATCTGCCAAGCAAAGAACGACACAAACATTGGATGTGACGGGTTCTCACCTGCACCTGGCGTCCCACCACCATCTTTTAAGGTGATCGGAGAAGAGTGTACACCCCGGGAGGTCTCCATCTACTGGCACGAGAGCCAGCAAGCAGACGTCTCCGTGAAGCAGGGTTACGCGAGCTCCATGTTCAGTTGCGCCAACGAAAAGTGCGGCTACTTTCTGGACCGCAAGGAGGACATCAGCAATCACCCACTTGTCATCGCCCTGGTGGTTGTTTGCATCTCTCTCTTCATCATCACTTCCGTGGTCATCCTTATCTGCCTGGTCAAGACCAAACGACTCAAGTTGGGAAAGAGAGCCACGACCGAGGATGCCCGAGTCTCTGAAAACGAGCATTCGCTTAAAGGAATATCTAACGAAAAGTGCGAATCAGTGCCCACTGTTTGCTCAGGCGAATGCGTGGATCCTAATTGCGGGAAAGGCTATGATAATATGGGCTACCAGGCCTGGCCATCCACCTCTAAACTGGGCGCCCCAGACTACGAGTTTGAGCCACCATCTTACGACTCAGTGTTTCAACCCGGTGAGAAAAAGCAAGGAGCTCCTTCTGAATGTGGTCTGCAGCCTAACTACATTCAGTATAAAAGAAACAAGGATCGCGCCATTGTGGAGCTCTCATTTTAATTCACTGATGTCCACATCGCTACTTATTTCCCTATTGTGAAATCATTACACATATCAATTATTGATGTTAAACTCATTACACGATCCGCTGATGCTGAAATCCACATCATTAAACATCCTACTGATGTTCACACCATTCACATTCCATTGACGTCTACATCATTACACTAAAAACACCCACGTTGTCACCATTGCAAGATCCACTACTGTCCACAGGCCTACAAGCACGATTAGCTGATATTCCCACCCATACTTGATACACTGATGCATCATTACACTGCTGATGTAAAATGTATATACTTTTGATTAACTCGATTATTCTGTTCATGTATCAACTTTTTGCGTATTAACCTGTACATAATGATAGAGTTTTATTTTCTTTAGATTCAAAGTTTCAATTATAGAGTAGAGTTTCTAACATTCAATGTCATCATATTTATATATATATATATATTAAAATTAAAGAGAAATTATAAAAGGGCTATATTTTAAATTTACTCTTGAAGAGATGTCATTTCTCACATTTACGATTTAAAACCTAATTTTGATAGCTTTAATTATGAACTTATACTAATTAAAAAATACCATAGACCATTCCCAGACACCCATATACCCTACAGAAATAAAAAAAAAAAGTTTTTCTTTGAACGTAAATTTTACATTATCATTGAGTGTATGATTCAAAAGTTATACAAATGTTTGTATGTAACAAAATTCAATGTTATCAAGTAACATTTTTAAGTAAAAAAAATCAATTGGAGATAAGCTGTAAGCTAATCAATGTCAAGGCCGCTAAATTGAAGTTCACTGTTGCCAACAAAATAACAAAGAATTGAGCTCTAATTGTAACACTATCTCAAAGTGTGGCAGCTGATCAACGTATCAGATTTCCTTTGTTACTGCTAGTTAGATCCGATTTGTTTTGTAAATAAGATTTAGGTCATAGAGTCCAACACTTCTCTGGATTAAGCGGCAGCGCTTAAACATTGATTCTGCTCAGCTAAAAAGTGCAAAAAAATGAATTATAGAGAGATCGATATATATGTATTTAAACAAAACATCCCTTATTAACATTTTTTTTTAATTTTGTGCTCCGGAGACATAAAAAGTTGGCTGTTACAAAGCTTATATCTACTCACTCTGTCTGTGTGGTCAAAAGTTTGTACACGTTATTTCTCCGACACCCAATCTCGGATCAAGCTGAAATTTTGCACAATTATTTCTTTTATCTGACAACACAAGAATCAATGAAAAGAAAATTAACAATTAGTTAATTAATTATTGGTAATTAATTATTTTGTTTTGCATCTCGAACAAGAGAAAGAATTAGTACTGGACTAAAGTGATGGTATAAGCTGAATTAGTTCCTTTTGTGCACCGTCGTCTGATTCTAAGTGAAAAAAAAACGGAAAAATAGGACGAGACTATACAGCGCCAGTCTTAGGCCACTGCAACCTATGTGGCCGTAGTGGGCTCCGCACTTTCATAGGTGTAAATTGCTAAATTAAACCATTTTAACTTATTATTAAAGGGCTCCTGGAATTCTCCTGAAATTGCAAAATATACGAAAAAGTTCAAATACTTATTTTACTTTAATAGCCGCTGGCATACAAAATATAAATCTAAATCTATCTCTACCTCTTAAGAAAAAACCAAAAGCGATATTTTGCTGGTCTATAGTAAAAAAAAAAGACAGCTCTGAATGGTTTATTTGTTGGAAAACTACAATCTACTGTAGATGGCTCGTAAAGTTAATTTGACAGTAATTTTGTACTTTGTAAAGTAAGAGTAAAATGCAAAGACGAATTTATTTTGTCATACAAAATCTTAATACTCACCTATTATCCTTATCTCTACACATAGCTGCCTGGTCGTGCGGTTTGCGCGCTGGACTGTCGTTCAGATTTATCGATGGTCGAGGGTTCAAATCCTGCCCGCTCCCATCCTCCGTCGTCCTGCGGGAGGTTTGGACTAGGAAGTAAACTATCTTCAACTCTGAAGGAACATCCGAAACGTGTAAAACATTTTACAGCATTTTACAAACAGACTGGCCCCCTCGAAATTCGTTTCGCATAGGGCCCTGCAATCTTTAGGACCGTCCTGGGACTATAGAAACAATAGATAACTCTACAATCTTCCATGTTCATAGGCTCTCCACTAGCAGTGGTTACCGTGTTGGCTTCAGAAGACTGAGGAGGCTTGAGCCTCGACTTCATATTTAGGTCATTACTTCTTCTTATTTTTTTAAATTTTTATAAATGCTTTGTTATTGTTAGTCTAGATCTATTACAAACTTAATTACATGACTGATCCAAGCTAATTAAGCTTTAACTGCCTGGTTTAATTATCTCTCACTAGATACATTTTGAGGCAAATATTGTTAGAATTAAATGTCTACTTTCCTCGATAAGATGAGGATAAAATATTATGTTTGGTTTCGACTCATGCCATTAGCTCGTGTCTCATGGCTACACATACATAATCTAATTCATTCATTTTGTCTTATATAGAGTTTCAATAGAGAGATATGGCTTTTGTCTCTGTTAGAACCTTGTCTTATATAGAGTTCCAATAGAGAGAGATGGCTTTTGTCTCTGTTAGAACCTTGTCTTATATAGAGTTCCAATAGAGAGAGATGGCTTTTGTCTCTGTTAGAACCTTGTCTTATATAGAGTTCCAATAGAGAGAGATGGCTTTTGTCTCTGTTAGAACCTTGTCTTACATAGAGTTTCAATATAGAGAGATGGCTTTTGTCTCTGTTAGAACCCTTATCCTCAAACTTTTATTTTATAAAGCTTATCTCAACGCTAGCTGCCTGCCTGGTTAAACATTTTAACCATTCGTTTTCACCCATTTCCCATTCTCGAATCAAGTTAAAACTTTGCACAATTATTCATTGAAACTAAAACGACATGAATCAATGTAAAAAAAAATTACTAAAGTAAATATCAGTGAATAAATATTATGTTTGATTTGGTTTCGAAATAAGGTGAATAAATGCTACTTTATAATATATATATATTTATTTATATTTTTACTTATAACCATAGACTTATATATATATATATTATATCTAGACTGGACATGGAGATGTTTGTACACTACAAAAATGCCATGAAATTAAGTTGAAATAAGGCGTTGTTTTGTAAACTAGACATAAGAAATAAAGCTGTTTTTTTTTTCAACCCCAACCTATGTAACATATAATTTAAATTTTACATCTAGATCTAGTAACCGAACATAAAAATAAGAGCACTCTCGTCTCATTATTATTATTTTCAATTTTTAGATACATAATCTAGAAAGATCTAGGTAATCAATCTATTTAAATGTACATAAGATGATTAAAATCAACAGACATGAGTTATTTCGATCTAGGATTTTTGAAACATTATCTCAATGGAAACTAACAGGAAGTGGCTATTTCATATACTTGCGTGAATATATAGTTCAGAGATTAATAGCCCATTCTAAAGAAAATCCGAGAAATTATTTTGCATTCTTTCTAAACTTTGAAAACTAAAGATCATTACTTTTCTAAGACAGAAAAGATTTATTGGGGCGAATTACAGATTGAAAAAGAGTTACGTATGTAAAAATATATATATATATATATCTTCTCTCTCTCTCTCTCTATATATATATATATTATAAACCTGGTGGTGGCACAGATGGGGGTAGTGGTGTGAGTGTAGTCAGCCGACGCAAATCGCCCCAGGCCACCTCTAGACGAGCGGTCAACCGTGACTAGTTACGACGGTCAGCCGATTCGAATGTCAACAGGACTTTTCGGGAAGGATCGCCGTCGTGAACAGAGCTCAGGGGCGTCACGAGGGATGTAGTCATGTGACGAAGCTACAAACGTCGAGCAATGTTCCATCTGGTTCTAGAAGGCCAGTAAGGACCCTATATAAAGAGCGGAGATGTCGCAGTCAAGACGGTTCACGGCAAGAGTTCAGAACACGGTCAACTACAGCACAGTTCAACGGTGTGGTTCTGTACGGAGCATTACGACGGTTCAGTGCGGAGTACTGTCAAGTACAGTTGAGACGACTGGCGTCTTGATCTTGGTCTGTGATCGAGTCCGACACAACAAGCCCAGTGTGTGAAGTCAGTCCTGAACTGTTGAACCCAGTGCAAGCCTGGAACGAGACGGAGAGGCCAGTGCAAGAGTTGATACGGCGGTACGGTGTTATCGGAGAGATATTTGTACAGTGTACGTGTGCCAATTGTACAGTATTGGCTGTTATTTATTCAACTATTAAAGTGTTACGTTACTTTGGAGCTCTGAGTTGTCAATTTCTTTAAGTTGGTGGTGTATGGTGCAGTTTGCAGAGAGCCTCGATAGTGAGATTCGTAACAATATATATCTATATTGTTACGATATATCTATCTATATATGTATATATATATCTATATATATCTATATATATCTATATATGTATATCTATCTATAATATATATAGGTCGATCAAAAATCGCGAATAAGAATTTGTTTCCGGTTTCCGGTCAAGATATTGTAATAACTTAAGTGAGGCAACTCAACGAGGCACATCGATATTTATTGACAAGACATCACAGGTACACAAACAACATCTATCTTAGGCCAAATCTCTTCATATTGGCTCTAGACTTGGGCGGAAATCGTTTGTCACCTAATGTCAACATCCTGTTCTAGTCTGGTTACTGATAGTGCAGAAAGAAGGTGCGCACTATCTTGGATGGCGGTGTGCATGGCAAGGTTAGAACATTGCCCCCTTCTTAGCACTTTTCGTCTCGAAAAGAAACACTGCAGCTGAGATTTGACAGTTCAGGTGGAGGTTGATCCGTAGGAGTCACAGGCCGCAGGGAGCGTTTTCCGCACGAAGGCATCCGCACTGTTTTTCTCTGGTGTCGCTTTCTCTTTCTCCAGTTGATCAGGCTGTTGTTGCGACGATGACGTGGCCGTTTGACACACAAAGAGATAGTGTCGAGCACTGTTTTCTTCAGCACCACCGTTGATCGGACCTCCCCGACAGACGCCTCTCAAGGGAGCTGCAGGTTCACATGCAGCCACGTTGCAAACAAAGTCCAATGCACCGCAGTCATCCTCAGACAACAGTCTCACGTCCAGAATATAGGTCACTTCAGGTTCAAGTGGAAAATGTTTTCCTCTTGACAGCTCAGATTTAGAGTGGTTTGATTGACATTCATCTATGCCAATGTCGATGATGATGGTAGAAGTACATATGCCCTGTTGGTGGTTTTCTTGGCATCTAAATTCTATGTGTGATGCGCCGCACGTACAGTTCATGCTAAACCTCTGGATGCAGTTGTCAAGCTTTGAATTTTCCTCGTGAGCACGGACAGATAGGCAGAGGTCTTTAAGGTCCATAGCAACAGGCTTGAACACAGACCCAACGTTGTCTTGCTCCGTCCGGCTCATTGAGGTACTGGTAACAGGTACAACAGGAACAAACGCTTCAGGCACATAACAGACTTCAGTTAAGGTACTGGTAACAGGTACAACAGGAACAAACGCTTCAGGCACGTAACAGACTTCAGTTAAGGTACTGGTAACAGGTACAACAGGAACAAACGCTTCAGGCACATAACAGACTTCAGTTAAGGTACTGGTAACAGGTACAACAGGAACAAACGCTTCAGGCACATAACAGACTTCAGTTAAGGTACTGGTAACAGGTACAACAGGAACAAACGCTTCAGGCACATAACAGACTTCAGTTAAGGTACTGGTAACAGGTACAACAGGAACAAACGCTTCAGGCACATAACAGACTTCAGTTAAGGTACTGGTAACAGGTACAACAGGAACAAACGCTTCAGGCACATAACAGACTTCAGTTAAGGTACTGGTAACAGGTACAACAGGAACAAACGCTTCAGGCACATAACAGACTTCAGTTAAGGTACTGGTAACAGGTACAACAGGAACAAACGCTTCAGGCACATAACAGACTTCAGTTAAGGTACTGGTAACAGGTACAACAGGAACAAACGCTTCAGGCACATAACAGACTTCAGTTAAGGTACTGGTAACAGGTACAACAGGAACAAACGCTTCAGGCACGTAACAGTCTTCAGTTTCTTCATTTGTCTCTTTCCCTTCCATTCGGTACATTCCGTTGAGATCATCAGCAATCGTTGTCACGTTTCTCGTCTTGAAAGTCACAACCACAAGACTTGCCCACAACACAGTCACAAACAGCGCTCCAATCCCCAGCGTCTCCGTCACCACTGTTTGTGCAGCCACAGTCTTGACCACGCAACATCATTACCAACGAGTCTACAGGCAACTGCTCCTTTACCAACGAGTCTACTCCTTCTTTCACTTGAGACACCATTTATCTACCTTGTTCCCCATACTGTAAATTTGTTCACACAATGCATCAATACCTTCATTTATCTTGCCAATGAGCTCATAAATTTCCGGTTTAATTTCAAATAAGTAGGTATCTGGATCTTCTTCATCTATCAACGCTTGCCGGAGACGAGCTGTAAGCACCTCCTTGGTACCATCAATTATCTCATATCGGTAACGAAGTTCCTTCCTAAGCTCTTTAACTGAGAGTTGGTCTAATTGTTTCAAAGCTGCCATTGTAAATCCTACCTCCTCTCGTTGAGTTGCCTATGATCCACTTCTGATACCAATTGTAATAACTTAAGTGAGGCAACTCAACGAGGCACATCGATATTTATTGACAAGACATCACAGGTACACAAACAACATCTATCGTAGGCACAATCTCTCCATATTGGCTCTAGACTTGGGCGGAAATCGTTTGTCACCTAATGTCAACATCCTGTTCTAGTCTGGTTACTGATAGTGCGCACCTTCTTTCTGCACTGTCTTGGATGGCGGTGTGCATGGCAAGGTTAGAACAGTAGGATATATAGTTCATTCTATTCTTGTAACGTTTTCTCCCTCTTCCCATTCTGATATCAAGTGGAAATTTTGCATAATTATTCATAGTCGATACAAATACACAAATCATTCCAAAAATTAACCAATTAATAATCTTTTAGTACTAATTAATAATTTTTTCATATAGCAGAAAGGGAGATATGCCTCGTAATTTTCAGATAAATGGCAGTACTTAACGTTTGCTTCGCTTCGGTATGCTTTGTTTTTGAAAAGTATTCTTTTGTTCTATTGTGTGTTATCTCCTAAGCCTTTCCTCGTTTGATCTTCTCTTGGTACCAATGTAATTGACTGACCACGTAATATTATAGTGTAAGAGAATGCTATCTTTTTTTTTCTTGCATGATTGTATTCTTTAAATGGTCTATGTGCAAATGGTTGCTTTTTATGTAAAGACTGTTGGCTATCCAATTATCTGTACTCTACTATCAAGTAAACACAACATTCCATTTTTGTGATCACATGTTGTTGTTTTTTAAGTTAATCTATAAATTTTAAACATTAATCCAGATCTATTTTTTTCTGTTATTGTTTTTCATAGAGTCTTTGGTGCTTTGGCTTTGTAGAAGTAAAATGATATTTAACCTTGAGGTTTGTCAATATTAGAATATACGTCTTCTGTTTGCGACCCCTCAACATAAGAAAATAGAAAGAAACTAGAACAGACACAAAATAGAATTGTCAGATTTATAGTCTCTAGGGCAGATGATGTTAAGGTCCTCTGTTTCTGTGACCCACGGTTAACGAAAGTGTTATGACGTCAGCACAACGACCAACCGTCTTTATTTTTCCACAACTAATGTCAGGTACCCATTAGAACTGGGTGCGCCCTAAAGATGTCGAAATTACAAATTTCAGTCTACACCAGGATTCGGGACCCTACGACACCACGCCTACGCACACATCCTACACATTTTACGGCCCTCGAGGATGACTATAGGATTGTTTCCCACACGTCCAGCTCATTCTCTAGCCTTGAGATTTAGAACAAAAGTTTATTCACATTTGATTACAATGAAACCTTTATTCATATCACTAAATTTATCAGGACAGGGACTTATGTAAGTAAAGAAGCAATAAAGCAAATAACACTAAAGTATAATTTACACAGAGAAAATACAACTAAATAAAACACAAGGCACTAGAAAAAGTCACATTTCTTATTCCATATGCTAGGACCAATTTAAATAAACAAGTGCTTCATCTTCCCTATTGCCATTAGACCATGGAATGGGTTGCCAACATTCACTTAGCAGAGTTCAAGTCACTGATAAACGTCCATCACTAAATTTACAAATAGATTCACGCTTTCTTTGGGAGTAACGTCTGTAATTTATAAGATACTAGCAAAATACCCGCGCTTTGCAGCGGGAGGATTATTGCATTAACATTTCAAATTTGCTTTAATTAATAGGCCTACATGTAACAACAAAACATTCTCATTTGTGCCAGGAGTGTTACCGCAGGGAATGTAGCGCATGTATTTTTGGAATAACCGGAACAACGCAGTTTTTGTGTGGCTTTTTGCAATGTTAGTCCGATAAGTAAAAATAATGTGTCATATGTACTGCCTTAAATATTTCATTACTAAGAAGAAAAGTAAACCTTTTGAAATAGAGAAGAAACATACATGTACCAATACACAGTTATTTGTTGAGGATCTCTTTGTACACCACGTTGTCAGTTCGGCCCTCCGGCTGCAGTATGACCAATCCCTGCGCCGAGCTTACTCTTGAGCATGCGACGTACAGTTGCCCATGTGAGAAGCAGTCCTGTCTCAAGTCAATGCCAACCTTTTGTAGTGTCTGTCCCTGAGACTTGTTAATTGTCATGGCGAAGCAGAGCCTTACTGGGAATTGGAGGCGTTTGAATTGAAATGGGAGGTCAGAGGGGATGACGGGGATGCGAGGAATCAAAACTGTCTCTCCTGAGCCACTGCCAGTGAAAATAGTTGCCTCAATGAGGTTCTCCTGCAGAGACGTGACTTGAAGTCTGGTGCCGTTGCACAGTTTAGGTGGCTGCAAGTTCCTCAGCAACATTATCGGTGCCCCAACCTTCAAAATGAGACGATGCTCAGGAGTGCCTGGAGGATTCAGAGAGTTGAGAAACTCTACCGGATAGTGCACCGCGTCTTTCATTTCCACAACTGAATCCACAGACTGGTATGTTTTAGATTGTGAGGGGAGTTCTTGGAGTAAAACGTGGTTTATGGCCGTGGTCATGTCGTTTCGTGGTGTTAGGATAGCTCTCTCCCTCAACCATGACACGTCTATATGCTGGAGAGTTCTTAGATTGGGATAAACATTGTAACGAAGGTTTTGCAAGGTCTTCACCAGGAGACAGAGATTTGAGGGAATTGCTATTTTATAATTTTCTTGACTGAAGCTGCCATCACCAATACTCATCAGAAGATCAGAGAACTCTCCGGCTCTTGTGTCGCCATTCAGATGAACCCTCATGTTTATTCTTAAAGTGACGACAGTGATTTGACGCCACAGGTACGAAGACTTCAGACAGGCTTTCACTTCGTCGGCGCGTGTTCCTCTGGGCACGACTGGTAGGGTTTGCCGAAAGTCTCCAGCCAGCAACACTGTCAAGCCTCCCATACGTGTGGTGGTGTTTCGGATGTCTTGGAGGGTCCTGTCCAAAGCCTCGACACCCCCTCTGTGTGCCATAGTGGACTCATCCCAGACAATCAGCTTGCACTGTCTTAGCACTTCAGCCATGTTGCTCTGCTTTGATATGTTGCACGTGGAGGGCGAATCAGTGGTGTGGCTGAGGTTGAGAGGTAGCTTGAAAGCTGAATGAGCAGTTCTCCCACCCTGAAGAAGAGTTGCTGCAATGCCAGACGAAGCCACAGCTACAGCAATGTCACCTTCCGCTCGGACTTGTCGGGATATAACAACGCCAATCGTGGACGCTACCTTGCTGTAGCAGACTACAAAGAAGACCTCGATGCGCACACAGAAAGGTGACGCCGTCCCTTGTAACGAAGATACAACAAAAGCCAAGCGAAAAGAGTAAACCGCCGTACCAAGAAGCGAAGCCAGTAACAATCGTCGACAGAAAATTAAGAATGAGCCTCCCACATTTTTGCCCTCCTACGTATAAAAACACTAAAATAAGCAGGGAAGCCGCGTACCAAGTTTCGTGAAGATGGCTCCATAAATACGAAAGTTCAACATGGCGGACGTTGTCGACCGTTACGACCGTTAAATAAGTACGTACATCGGTTTCGGTTAGCGCAGGGAAGCCGCGTACCAAGTTTCGTGAAGATGGCTCCATAAATACGAACGTTCAACATGGCGGACGTTGTCGACCGTTACGACCGTTACGCGTACGATTGGGAAACGAAACCTGCTGCACTTTTGTAAGTAAGCTGTAGGGAATGCGCCTGCCAAATTTCACCCTTGTACCTACACGGGAAGTTGCAGAATTAGTGATGAGTCAGTGAGTCAGTGAGTCAGGGCTTTGCCTTTTATTAGTATAGAAGATAATATAACATAACATAAACGGGAACGTAGGAATGAAGTTGTAACAAAAGATCAGATTACTCTAATCAACATGTAAGAATTTACTATAGTAAATTTGTTTAAAGATAAAAACAACAAAACACTTCAGTTTTGAGGAAATGTGTGCAAATGTGTGATATGTTATTAACAGGATTTTGTTTCTTCATACAAACATCCTTTAAAATATAGACAAGCAATAGTCTTGGCATTTTTTAAAATAGTAATTTCGGAGCTTTCTAAAGATAATTGCATTTAAAATGGATATAACTGAAGATATCTTTAATGCACATACCACAGAATACATAAATATTTCAGAACTAGCTCTCGATGCAAACATGTGAGTAGGTTTTTACAACTTTCTAAAGAGACTCTTACAATTCAATCTGACAGCGGCTACATAGTTAGTTAGTTAGATAGATAGATAGATAGATAGATAGATAGACTTACATACATACATACATACATATATACAGACAGACAGACAGACAGACAGACAGATAGATAGATAGATAGATAGATAGATAGATAGATACATAGATACATAGATACATAGATACATAGATAGAAATTTTGATGCTATTATTTCCTTAATTCGACAGAAATGAAGAAAACACTGCCAACACATTTCACATATTTTTGTTCAAGTACTTTATGTTCATATTGTGTTCGATCGGTCTACCTGGCAACACTCTAATTGTGATAACAATGGCCAAGCTACAACCCCTTGGGCCAGCCTCGTTCTTGATTGTATATCTAGCAGTGTCTGATTGTGTAGCCTTGGTAATAATACTTTTCGAATACCAAATGCAGTTTTACGAAGAAAATTTGTTTTTTAGAAAGTGTCAGCTGTTTTATGTTCCTGCCACGGCCATCACCGCAGTGTGCAACTGGACTCATGTTTTAATAAGCATTGAAAGGTTTGTGTCCATTTATTACCCCATCAAAAGGAGATATTTATTGACACTGAAAAGAACAAAGTTCATTGTAACTCTTCTTTCTGTTTTCCTAGTTCCTAGTGATTCTTTTAATGTTTCAACTCTTAGTCGAAGACAATGAATGTAAAACTAAATATTTAGACCATGGAGTGTTTCTTACAATACAAGGTGTACTGTACATATTCTGCCCATTCTCGCTTGTTACATTTTTCACAACACTGGTGGTCAAAAAGCTGCACCATATATCCATAAGACGACTTCTGACGTGTGACACCTACAAAGGAAGTGACGCCTGGCAAATGGCGGAATATCTCAATAGCAGACGACCAATGGACGGAAGACAACTGCGTCAATATGAAAGTTCTCTAAGCAAACTGGTGATTGCTGCTTCCTGTATGTTTTTTTTTCTACACGTATCCAGCTGCGTGTTCTTCTTAATTATTATGCACACAGTGACCATACACGACTCAACCATTACAGATTTTCTGTTCGTGTTGAATGACTGCACACATGCTTTTAATTTTTTCATTTATCTCTTCTTAGATGAGTTTAGAAAAAAAGTGTGTGCACTATTGAAAGTGTGTTTTAAATGTTGAATTGGAAATAAAAATTAAAACCAAGCTGTTTGTTTCCCTTTCTCTCATCTACTGCTAATAGTTGCATCATTTCCTGACCATTTCACGTAGCTGTTCAGGAGTTTTTGTTTCTACTGTTTACGTCTGAAGTCGTTCCATACACTTCTGCGTTTTACGTGTCAGCAGAAGCGTGGCTAGGGCTGGTGTCCCCTGGTGCGGTTAATTCAGGGTGTCACCCACTCCTGAGTCCCCACATTGGACCACCTCCATCCTCCACACCCGCGCCTCCACAATCAAAATGGAATAGATTTAGCTAGTTAATGTATAATTGTGAAATGTAATAGATTTAGCTAGTTTAAAGTACAATTGTTAAATGTGATAGATTTAGCTAGTTTAAGTATAATTGTGAAATGTAATAGATTTAGCTAGTTGAAAGTACAATTGTTAAATGGGACAGATTTAGCTAGTTTAAGTATAATTGTGAAATGTAATAGATTTAGCTAGTTTAAGTATAATTGTGAAATGTAATAGATTTAGCTAGTTTAAAGTACAATTGTTAAATGAGATAGATTTAGCTAGTTTAAGTATAATTGTGAAATGTAATAGATTTAGCAAGTTAATGTACAATTGTGAAATGTAATTGATTTAGCTAGTTAATGTACAATTGTGAAAAGTAATAGATTAAGCTAGTTAAAGTACTATTGTGAAATGTTATAGATTTAGCAAGTTAATGTACAATAGTGAAATGTAATAAAGCTAGTTAATGTACTATTGTGAAATTTAATAGATTTAGCTAGTTAATGTACAATTGTGAAATGTGCGTTTTGTTGTTTTCTGTTCAAATGTCATTGTTTAAATAATTTTATCAAGCGTAGGAGTATTTCCTCACTTTGATGTCACTTCCTGGTGTTTCCCAGCCATTGTATGGTACCCTCTATTGACGAGTGTCGAAAAATAGGATTCACTTTTAAATATTTCACATTTCTAAAAGCAACAAAAGTATTTGCAAATAAAAAAAAAGGTATTCCTTTAAATTTTTCTTTTTGCGGATCTGCTAATATTTCAATTTTATTTAATTCATTGATATTTGAAACGTTGAGAGTTGAATGTCTCGGTGTGTTCACATAAACCAAGCTTCTGCGGGAGTTGAGTCCAGATGAAGCAAGCCCCTGTGAGTCAAGTGCTTGTTGTGAAATGCTGCAGTTCGGGCATCTAAAGGTTTCAGTAACTCAGTTATTGTTTCTAGTGATTGATTTATTGTTTTTAGTCATTGATTTATTGTTTCTAGTGATCGATTTATTGTTTCTAGTGATTGTTTTATTGTTTCTAGTTATTGATTTTTTGTTTCTAGTGATTGGTTTATTGTTTCTAGTGATTGATTTATTGTTTCTAGTGATTGATTTATTGTTTCTAGTGATTGATGTATTGTTTTTAGTGATTGATTTATTGTTGCTAGTGATTCTTTTATTGTTTCTAGTGATTCTTTTATTATTTCTTGTGATTGATTTATTGTTGCTAGTGATTCTTTTATTGTTTCTAGTGATTCTTTTATTGTTTCTAGTGATTGATTTTTTTTTCTTGTGATTGATTTATTGTTTCTAGTCATTGATTTATTGTTTCTAGTCATTGATTTATTGTTTCTAATAATTAATTTATTGTTTCTAGTCATTAATTTATTGTTTCTAGTCATTAATTTATTGTTTCTAGTCATTAATTTATTGTTTCTAGTCATTAATTTATTGTTTCTAGTCATTAATTTATTGTTTCTAGTCATTAATTTATTGTTTCTAGTCATTAATTTATTGTTCTTCGCTTGAATTTTAGATGCAAGTTCACATTAGAAGAAAATAACTTGATAAACTTGAAATTTAATTACATACTAGGAATAACATCAAATTAATCCAACGATAAAAGAAATTTATCTTTTTTTGTCATTTCTTAAATGATTTGATGTATATTATTTTTAAAAAGATTCTCACAAATTCAAAGGTGTACCCTACCAGGTCAGCCAATGGATTAGGAATATCCAAGCCAAAAACTTTTTTCAATTAGTTATATCACTTAAAAACAAACTGAACAACCAATTGTTGATCATGAGTTTTATTAATTCTATTTTATTTATTTATTTATTTTACGTTAATGGAGAAATTAGCTTTAAATAGCTTTTTAGTTTTTCGATCTAAATGTTACAAACCGACAGACAGTCGACACAAGAATATAATTATAATAATAATGAACCTTGTTTACATAAAGAGGTAACCTAAAGAATGGAAGGGCCTGTCGGTGAAAGAGATACGATTCAATACAAAAGACAGGAATGGAGACCATCAAGAGAACATGAGAGGTTCCTCCGACGGTTCAACAGACTAAGAGACAGGTGAAGGTGAAGGAGACATCTTTGAGACCCTGAACGTAATCATAATTTAACAGTTCTACATACTAGGATACAGTCATTGGTTGACATGCATGACTAGATGCATGACGCGTAGGACGTAATCATCTATTTTTTTGAAGGTTATGTCTGTATTATATAAGATTGAAGATGAAGGTGTATGATAACTCGTTGAGACCCTGAGCTTAATTTAAGGTATAGCTAGAGCTCCGTTATCAAACATAAGATAGGCTCAACTTTCCGAAAATGAGTCTATCTACATGTCAAGTAGAACTGTTGTCTATGAACCCTCGACAACTTACTCGTATTGATGAAGACATTTTGTAGTCTAAGTAGACCGTTTGACATAGTGGATTTTTACCTTTGACGTCATATATAATTAATTATTTAAATGAAAAAACTCACTCGGTGCACCAACGTCTATGAACCCTCGATTACTTGCTCGTATTGATGAAGAAATTTTTCAGTCTAACTAGGGCGTGTGAAGTAGTGGATTTTTTTTATTTGATGTCATATGGAATGAATTCTTCAAATAAATGCTAAAACCACTCGGTATAGTAATTTTTTAAAACTCGTCATCTGACTCGTATTTAAAAAAAATAATAGCTACATTTATATCTAATCTAGATTTTTATAACTAGATCTAGATTGTTTCCTTTAGATCTAGAATTTTTAAACTAGATCTAGATTTTTTACACAAGATCTAGAATTTATTTTACACTATATCTAGATTTTTTGAACTAGATTTATATTTATATTCTAATTAGAATCATTGTACATTCTAGATCTATAATTACTAGGTCTAGTTTAGAATGATATAGACTAGATCAAGTTATAGAATTTCAAATTCTAGACTTAAAGTGTAGATTTATATTTCCAAACGTCTAGATTAATATTGCAATGTCTAATCTACTAAAGTCAATCGATTTTTTATTTATTTAAAGTTACACCGAGTCTATTGATAGACGATATCGATATCTGTTCTTTCCTTTTTTTTTTAATTACAAATCAATGCTGAAAGATGATCTAAAATCGCTCGTCTGACATATTGTACATATCCGGTAGATGTCATGCCGTAATGTGTAATATATCTCTATATCAATAATATACTTTTAGTTTGTAACCAGTTTGTTATTACGTTAACAGCAATGCATGGTCGTGCGGCTGGCGCGCTGGGCTGATTATCTCGACGTCCCGGGTTCATGCCCTGCTCGCTGCCATCCCCGTCGTCCAGCGTGAGGTTTGGGCAAGGATGTTAATTATCTTTAACTTTGAAGGAACATCCGAAACATGTCAAACAGAATTTTTTTTTTTTTTACAACGACAAATGAATCTTTGAAACTTTTGACAATCAAAACAAAATCTCGTCTTGACTATTCCTTGCGAATAGGCGAATTCGACAGGGATCCGATGGGGGCCGCCTCTGAGTTTGTGTGATAATACAAACTCTGTTGGTTATCTTGTTATAATAATAAGAAGAAAAGAAGAACCCTCATGAAAGTTATTTTACAATAGTGCATTAGACATAGAAAAATCTTACAAAAATATAAATTAAATATTAATTCATCGGGAAATAAACATAGCACAAGGGTGTGGTCGTATCTCAAACTCAACCATGCTCCTCTCAGGACTCTATTGAAGTGTCAAGTCACGATCTGCAATGACATTGACCCAGACAGCACTCGCACTTTGTCGGGCTTGTGTGGACAGGCCTAAGTGGAAAGGGAAGAGCAGCGGGTTTGTTTATTTAACTTCCTTGTTATTAAAAGTTTTAGTAAACAGACCATACAAACATCAAAGTAGGGAACAAGTCAACTAAACAAAGAATTCTAAAAATTGTGTCAATGTAATAAACATAAACATGTGTCTATTCATGTGTCCATTCATGTGTTCATTCATGTGTCTATTCATGTGTTCATTCATGTGTCTATTCATGTGTCTATTCATGAGTCTATTTATGTGTCTATTCATTTGTCTATTCATGTGTCTATTCATTTCTCTGTCTGTCTCCCATTTTGTTTTGTTTTTTTAACCTGTGCATCGTAATTTCTCCGACAAAAGTTTTTGAATTGATTTGGAAAGACCAGCTTTTTAACGCCCCCCCCCCACACACACACATATACGCGCATGTGTTTTTTGGACTGTGATTTCTAGTATCACTTTTACTCTTTCCCGATCCTTCACCACACACAATTTTCAAGTTTTTAAGTCTATAGATTGCACCTTTATTTTTTTTTTTAGATCCTTTAATAATAATGCGAGCAATATACGGTATTACCTTACCGGAACCCTACACACATTCGGAGAATTTAACAGAACACTGACTATTTTCAAGGTTGGATTAACTAGATTTTAACGTGTCAATATAATATTTAATGAGATGAAAGTATTTAGAAAGAACAAAATGATTTAACAATGTCACAAATATTATATAGAATTGATATTATGTTAATAGTCAAGTAAGCATTCTGCACCTTGCGCACACTTGCGGTACCATAATACCAACACAACCTATATTAGTATTTGACTTGTACACAACACTAGCCCACTGCTGACTCAATCCAAAAATCCAACACTAACTCCCTCAAAGAAACGTTACATCAGCATAATAACAACAAAACTTCATCAGCTAAACAGCAAGGCAACAAAGAACATCGTGCATATATCAAGAATTGGTGCTAGAATAATATAACCTACTCATCTATCTATCTATCTATTTATTTATCTATCTATTCATACATCCATCTATCTATCTATCTATCCATACATCCATCTATCTATTTATCTATCTATGTATCTATCTATCTCTCCATCTATCTATCTATCTTTCTATCCATCTATCTATTTATCTCTCTCTCTATATATATACAGATTTTGATGACATTGTCTCCTTCTTAATATCAGGCACAATACTGGTATGTTTAATTTTAACATCTAGTGTGGCCTGAGTTACTCCAGTTTCTAGATTTTGACTTTCCTTCAACATAAGAAAATTCTGCTTTCAACAAACAGGTTACAAGAAAATAAATTAAAATACCTATACTGTGGCAGTCTTCAGAAAGACATAACCTGAAATCATTTAATTGTTGATCTTTTTTTGGTTTCTTTATTTAAATTAGAGTCAGAATCTAGATAAGTTCAAAGAACATAGTGATGTTATTGAATTGTATTCGTTACAAAGAACATTTTTCCCCCTGCATTTACTTTAGATTTATTCACATGTAGAACTACTTGTTGATTATGCCTTTAGTTTGTGGAACACCTAATCTGACATCGCGGAACAATAGTTTTCCGAGGAACATAGTTTGGGAATACTACTTTAGGCTATAAATCTCGCATAAATGAGTGTAAAATTGATATATATTCCATTTTCGTTGCCTACACTACTAATTTTTTCTGGTTTTGTATCCTCTGAATATAAGAAAATATAAATTGAACTTCATTAATTGTACTCGTTTATTTGATCCCTTTTGAATGTAGAGAAATGTAAAATTCCTGGTCTACACCAGGATTCGTGTCACTAGCTGTGCCTTTGGAAATTGCAATAATTGTCAAATAAATATAGACCTAAGTATTTCCTCCGTCGTGATACGATACTGACCCACTTTTGTCTTCCATGTATCTAAGTGCTTTGCACTGGAGTTTTGTGCCTCCTCGTGTGGCTGGTGAGACCTATGTGAGCCCGGAATGTTCGGCTACACACTGGGCAGGTTATTCCAACTGCAGCTAGTGTCGTGGGCCTTGCTTTTTTCTCTGGCGCTTTTCATCAGCCAGTGCTTTCTCTTGTCCTCAGCAAATTTTTGCGCCTGTTTTCACAGCTCGGCTCCTTGATACCCTATCTTGTGCTTCCATCTCCCGGGTGGGAGGGTTCACGTTGAAGGCTTTCAGGGAAGCTTTGAGGGTGTGTCCAGGTAAACGTTTTCTTTGTCCACCTTGTTTCTCGCTTTCGTTGAGGGACGCGAATGTTGTCCAGTCTGTAGACGTGACCTGCTTATCGCAATTGCGACTGTATCAGGATTGTGTGGTAGCTTTGTAGGCCTGCTCTTTGGAGGCTTTCTGAGTCAAGTATTTCGTCTTGTCCCATAACGTTCAGGATGTCTCTGTGGCTAATCATGTGACATTGCTTCTTTTGTGTCTTTGTGGATTTTGTTTCAGATTGATTTGAATTCCGAGTTGAAATAAACGTCATTACTTACTTCATCACCTGTATAACTGAACCTAGATATATTTATATTCCGTCACCTACATCCACATCATGTACTGAAGAGTCACAAAGTGAAAAGTCGCTTCTCACTGGGATCTGCGCATCAGAACAATTCTCACAAGGTTGTGTCATAATGTCTGACACATACACATTTGACGTATCTGTAATACTGTCTTTGTCTAGAGATTCCTTTTGGTTTTTGACTAGTTCACCATTATTTCTTTGAATCTTGTTCTTCTATGCTACCCTTTCCATGATTAGAATATATGTCTTGTGGTAGCGTTGTCATTATGTCTGAATTAAAATAATATCCATTGGACATATCAACATCGCTGTCTTTGTCTAAAGATTCCTTTTGGTCTGTGTCCAGTTCAACATAATGTCTAATACCCGTTAGGTCTTGTTCTTCATATCCCTGTCCAGTATAGCTGCCTTGTTTTAACTCTGTAAATATATCTGAATTAAAATAATAATCACTTGCAACGTCATTGTCTGATCCATAACAAACAGAAGCAGAGCAAGTACTATCTTCGTTAGCGTTGACATCTACCCAAGCTAGGGAGGTATCATTGTTGCTCATGACACCTTGCTGAGCAGGACTGTTCAACTTTATAAATATGTCTGAATTGACATAATCACAATCATCATCTGGACTGTCACCCAACGATGTAAGTTTACCATTGTCTACCATGCCATTATTACCAGTTTCTGAAGAGCGTTGCACAGACTGACTTGTGTTGTTAGCAAAAATGTTTTCTGTCGATGAAGTCGCAAAGCTGATGTTGCAATAGTTACCACTAGTATATTTGTGGTCTAAACCTGTTCTAAGTGTGAATCTGTTTCCAAACGCTTTATTATTGAGATCAAATTGCTCAGAGCATTGGGACGAGAAACTTTCTTTGTGAGCTGAACTTGTTTCCACATGAGGTTTTACCAAATCGGTACAGTCATTGCCCGACTTGTAGTGATCGTCCATTGGAGTCTTAGGATTTGGATCGATGCATGCAAATGTGACATCACAGTCATTTGTAGAATCACATTTAAAAGAGGAATCCTCGCTGGTAAGAGGCATTGAGCTAAAGGAGCTGTCTCTATTAATCTTGCTTAAAAGGTCAGTGTTGAAATAAATATCATTGTCGAACTTCAGGTCATAGCCTTTATGTTCAGACGTGGCCTTGGTATTGGTGTTCATCTCGCTATCAACACTGAGGTTGTCATGACAATGCTCAAGAAAACTATTTCCGGTTGATGTGGTCACTAAATCTGAGTTAGAATAATAATCGTCATCTGCGTTATTCTCTTCATAAGGGACGCCATCATAACCTGCATTATTGCCCATGTCAGAGGGTACTTCAAAAGATAGATCTTTTTCTGTTAGTCTTTTCTCTCTTTGACATGCATCTGTTAACCCTCTGCACCCTAAAGCTTTTGTTACTTCATCGATATATTTCTTCTTGTCTTGTACTAAAATGGTTTTATTTTCTAATTGATTTAATTCATTATTAAGAAATAATGAGTCAAAACAAACATAAACATTTTGTGAGTTTTCACTGAGTGATTCAACTGAGTTGTCTCTAACCGAATCATCAACATCGACATGTATCAATCTTTTTGAGTCTAAACCTATTTCAACACTTTTCTTCCATAGATGAGAATTGACATACAGATCACTCGATCTGGAGTTGTCGTAAACATTCTGGAGTTGTCTCTCATTATGCTCATTAGATCGGATAGCTGCATCAACATCGTTGAGTAGACTTTCATCAGAGGTTTCATTTGGAGGCGGGACATCAATCTCCTGTGAATTTACGTAAACATCTTCAGTTATGGAGATAACATTACGAAACTTAAATTTACTAATCTCTTCAATTTCCGGTCTGTCTATATTGCTACATGAATCTGCCGCCATTGCAACTATCAGATCTGAATTAATGTAATCATTTTCCCTTTGGGTGCTTATGTGCTCTACAATGTCGAGTGATATTTCAGATTCCCTGCCGCTGACTTGATAAGAAATATCAATGTCGTGTTTTGAACATTGTGTTTCCTCAACAATAAGAATTTTTTGCCCTGTAGTTGCAACCTTGTTATAATTATCTTGAAAGTTTCTTTGATATTGGTGGGGTTTAGAATATACGTGACTGCAATAGGTCTCACTCGTTGTATTGTCATGTAACTGAAGACAAGTATCGCTGTAACTCCCGGTCTTCAATTTGTTATTTGTAGGACAATGATTCAGGTCACTTTTGGAATGCAGAAGACCATGTTTATTTTGTGGATGTACATTGTTGTATATATGTGGCAAGTTATCAGAGCGTGTCGGGGATTGCTGTCCCTCTTGTATGTAATGATCTCGTTCAGATGTCTCCCCCGCTGTTAGAGCTACATCATGAACATACCCCTCACTGCAGTACGAGTATATTTGGGGGCTTAAGTTATTACCTTCCTCGTCTAAAAGAGATGTACTCCTCGCTGAGAGGTCAAGCTCCTGTGAAGGCGAAGGAGGCCTTAATCTGGACACTGAAGCAGACTGGAGAAGAAGACTTGCCACAGCTGGAACTTTTGAGTTACTTTCCGAAGTGTTTAAATGAAAGTTCAGAGTATCATTATTCTCATATTGTGCGGTATGGCCATCCCCATCTTCTGCGTTCATACACTCGTTCTGAGTGTTTTTATGAAGCCTACAAAGTATACAGCTTAAGCAAGTAAGACAAAGGGAAATCAAGGCAGCAATAGAAAGTAGCACAGTTCCAAGGTGGCTGCTGTAGGAAATAAATCTATGAGTCTCTTCTTTGGTGAGGCTCGTTGTTCTCATGGATGGCATCATTCCGTTCAGAGCTGCCAAGTTTGCTCTTTTCTTTCGCTCTAACAACTTCTCTTCCACGGTGTTTGTGCTGGCATGAAGTCTACAAGCGATCAAAAACATGCTGTGACGCCAGCACTTTATAGGATGAAAGCATCTCATCTGCAGTGATGACAGTTTTGTGCTAGAGATCTTCTCGTGGGCTGACACCGTTCGACTAGCTTCTTCAAAATTTAGATGCAATACATCCATTGCTACAGCTGAAGCAGCAACTCTGAACAGTGTTAATGACTTTGCTTTTTCACGATTCACAAACGATTTATCGGCTGTGCTATTTGTTATTAAATAAACGACTCTGTCATTATTAGTAACTTTGTCGGTGAGCGATATACAACTGGTAGACTTCAAACACAAACAGCTAAAAAATCTGAAACAATAAAAATAAATGTTAAACTGTCTTCAATGTAATAAAGGATAGTTGTGAATATTCTATTTTAATTTTAAATAGTTGCCAACTAGGAACTATGACAAATTTTAGCTGTCATATATTCCGTCATTTTTTTATATTTGCAACGGGAGATTTTCACTTATGGCGGATAACTATAAATAGAGAGCTTTTTTGGTGTATTTGGTGTACTCAATGTAAGAATTATTGATCATCTTTGTATTTTAGAAGGCTTTAGATAATTTAGGCGCTGTAGAATCACATTTTTAAGCAGCTACTCTTTTAACACAAAATAATTGATAATAATAATAATAATTTAATTTATAGACTGCAGACGCAAGGCTCTGGGATAACATGGAGTCTATCATAATGAATTACATACCTAAAGTAACTCTTTCTTATGATGAATCTCTCACCTAAATTGACTCTTTCTTATAATGAATCACTCAACTAAAGTAACTCTTTCTTATGATGAATCACTCACCTAAATTGACTCTTTCTTATAATGAATCACTCAACTAAAGTAACTCTTTCTTATGATGAATCACTCACCTAAAGTAGCTCTGAGTCTTGACTGCTTTCTTCAAACTATGAATCACACTGTTGGCGTTGGCCAAAATCTCTTCATCTACTCTTTGTGCTTGCACTGTTGCTATGACGACCAACACTAAAAGGGATCCTACACTAGAATACGTCATTATAGTCTCAAGATATGAGGATCGTCTCCCTTCCTTGTTGACTTTTATCTTTTGGCCAAATTGTGAACATCTTTTGAACGGGCTTTAAAAGTGTTCATTGCACTCCCCAGATATCTCCATACAGATAACATCGGATAACTCAGTTTTAACGAAACTGCAATCAGACGGTTAAATTAAGCAGTAGTTAAATCAGGCCATGTTATTCTTTGTTAATGAAACACAGTAATTAGCCTTGAAGCATTTAATATTTGTTTTCATAAATGCGGTCAGTTAAATTGCTGTCACTCAGTTCGGCGTGGTTGAAAGATGTTAATGACACTTGTCTAACCGGAACTTTTCATTGTAAATCCTAGTTGTAGGTACATGCGTTCGTGCGTTGTATTTATTAAAAAAAATATTACAACAGATTAATAAAACAGAGATATCATTTAAAGAGTAATTAGTTCTTCTGAAAAATTGTGAAAAAAAAGTGAAAACTCATAAATATTGATTATATATGTATATATATATATATATATATATATATATATATATATATATATATATATATATATTTCATCACGGTCACTTCATCCTGTTGGTTTTGTGGAGGTAAACAAGTAGTCAACAAAGATCTGTGTCATGCATGAGGAAAAACTTGCAATAAATGCAAAACAAAAAATAATTTCTTAATCAGATGAAATATTAACAAATTAAGAGAAACAATCATGATTGGATGGCTTAAAAGAAAGAAAGATATAGACAATATAATTAAACGTTATTTTGATTTTGCATCTAAGTTGAAATTCAGCAATGATATAATTTTAAAAGAAACAGTTATTCCTTGAGGTATGTGTCTAAAAATAAAGAAAAAGGTATCACAGTACACAGTACATATGATGGAATAATATGGATGGCCCGATTGACTATGTTCTGGCCAGGTATGACTAATGAAATAAAACAGATGGTAGAGACATGCACTGTTTGTCAAGAGAAGAAACCAATGATCATGAGAAGAACATTTAGACAGCATAATGAAAGAAATAGTCCCTGAAGAAAGGTTGGTGATGACTTGATGGATGAAAGGTGTCTCAGAACTTTACCAACTCTGGTGATGAACAAAAGAGAGCAAGAAGACAAAAGAAATACGAAGAACAAGTAACGAGACATTGGGATAAAGGAACGTATGAGCTACATCGAGACCAAACAATAACCAGTAAATTATAAATATCTGGAAGAAGTAGGATGGTATCTTGGCAGAATCATAAAACAACTATCTCCAAGATCTTATCAAATCAAGGGTGAAAATGGAGACCAATACATTTGCAAAAGTGAAAACATCCGATCAAGATAAACAATATTGTACAGGAACTTTTGATCTATGATGAATATGTTAAAACTGATAATGTGAGGCTACATATATATATAGTGATGGGAACTAAACTAACTTTTAAAAGTTAAACTAAAACTAGTTTTTAACTAAAATAAAGTAGTTAAACTATTAGTTTTTCATGGATTTCAAAAGATAGTTAAACTAAACTATGGAAAATTAATTAAACCACAATGGACATATTTTTTTTGGGGGGGAGGGGCGGGATTGAACCAGACCTATATAGATATAAACATCTGACTGTATGCCTACGGTTCGATATTATTTTTTAACATTCTAGAAATATTTATCCATAATAAAATCAGTAGTAAGGAAAATGTTGCTTACATAAACGTTAATGCACAGTAAAATAACATGTCTAAATAAATATGTGTGCTTGTATTCTTGACTTGAATTAAAACCTTTAGAAAATAATGGTACTCCTTTTAAATAAAAATTATATTAACTTATTATATAGCGGAAAATCTTACTTATACTGGTAAAGTTTTAATCTCATTAAATAACATATATTTAGAATTTCAAATTTAAAAATTTTTAAAACCTTTCACCTGTTTAACTATTTTAGAGTGAAAATACATGCTTGACTCACCAAGCCGATGTGCTCTTTTCATGTCTGACCACTAAAAATACAACTAACACTATTGCATAACCGTTAAACGCGCAAGGAAAAACAACTGGGTAATCTTGTCATTATGGACTGCACACTCAGTACACTATATAGACCTACACTTGTACGTCTATCTGGCCAGGTTGTTAAAATCAGTCGGACACACTGTCTATTTACTTTCTGGGCAGGGAAGGTGTATAACTATTTTAGTGTAAAGATATATCTACGAATATGCTTGACTAGCCACGCCAATGTGTTATTTTCTTGTCTGACCTCTTTACAGCAAACACTATTGCATAACGCTTAGGCTTAATGCAGGGTAGTCTTACAGTATTATCGACTACACACGTACATTACACTATAGGCCTACATGTGGTCAGTGTATGTCTAGCTGACCAGGTTGTTAAAATCAGTTGGACACAGTCTATTTACTTTATGGTCAGAGAGGGTGTGGATAAAGATTTTTTTTCCAGAGTTGGTTACCCTAATGCTTTTAGATCTATATAGGCCTAGCTGTTGATTTAGCATTAATAGATCTCAATAATAAGTCTTAAGACTATACAAGGGTGTACTTGATGTTCCTGCAGTTAAAAAAATATTGTTTGCCGCAAATGAATTGATTAAAACCACTAAATATTGACCTAACTCACTAATCAGATTCCCACTAGAAACAGAAATTATACACCTCCAAGTGGCTCACAAAAAAAAATTCGGAACAACCTCATTCATAATACTACATAGAAGCTTTTGGCAAAAAATGTTTAACATTTTATAATACTGCTACTTTCAAGTGCAAATATTTACTCCCATAACTTCTACCAGGATCTTACTTTACCCTCTTCAAATGCAGACTGTCTAAATAGTTGTTAACTGCATCATTTTCTTTTATATCACATGACCAGAAAATAGGGAATGCGTTTCAATCATGACCACATGTTGAAAAGTTTAACAAATGTTAATTAAACTTTTTAGTTAGTAACTAAAAAAAATTAATTAAACTACGATTTTAGCTAAACTTTTTTTTTCTAGTTAAACAACTTAACTTAACTAATTTTTTTTTAATTAAACTAAAAGTTTCTAACTTTTTAGTTAACTTTTGCCCATCACTACATATATATACTGTCAATCATCAAGAAAGACAATATTCAGTCTCGTAAACGAATAGGACTCCTGATAATAAGTTATTGAGGAATATTAGTACTGAGATACAAGAAGTTAATGCGGAAAAGAAACTTTATTCTAATCTAAGGATTTCATTGACTAATATGATATCAATTATAAGTATCATTTGGGAACTCGGATAATATGTGTTCAGATAACATGTGTTCGGATATCATGTTTAAATTATTATTTTTTGTTGTCTATTTGCAGTTTATAATAATACTTTAAGAACTTGAGATATCTCACTCAATATATTTTATTTTGTTAATTACAAGGATTATCTAAGTTGATTTCGTTAAGCTGTAGACAGGGAAGGATGTTAGTATGTATGTTCTATATTGGTTATGCTATTAAGCATATACGAGTAATTTTCTTTGTTTATCATTGTTGTTACCTAGAATGGCGTCCTTAATTAATAAACAGCTGATGTGTCAGTTAGCTTAAGGGTTATGTGCTTAATCGTTCAAAGTTATCAACAATCTTGAAAAATTGAAAAAATCGTAATTGACAGATGTGGCGATATAAATTGAAATAGTCACCTTAAATAAGCGTAAATCCTGGCTGAACAGGTTGTTTTTTTTATGCGAAGACAATACCATTGACCCAAATACTCCCCCTCCCCATTTTAACCCCCCCCCCCCCCAACTTTTTCACAACTGGTCCAGACAAGAGATAAAAAAATTGGGCACTGAGAAAGCTAAAAGCTAAACAAAAACCATTGGTCAAAATAATTCTAATCGCACAGATACATTATGTTTAGAGTAATTGTGCATGAAATTACATGCCTGATCCAAACTAACAGATCCATGACACTAACTAGATGCATATTTTTAACAAGTTTTTTTAAACTGTTCTTCTTGTTTATTATTTACTTTGCAACATTTCATTGTTCGTCCTTCACCTTCACATTGTGAAGTATCGAACATTTGTAGTCAAAATCCCCAGAATACCTTTTTTTATAGTGTGGATTTTTATTACACTAAAATGCTAAGCTAGGACAAATTTGAACAAGTGCTTCTTAGTGCGATTAGAGCATAGATCATCCAGGAAAACTAATAACTGAGCAGAGTTTTTAGTCTCTAACCAACATAAACAACTAGATAAACACGAGAATACGCGCAAAACGTAATTATCTTATCTTTGAAGGGACGTCTGAAATGTATAGTATACTTTCTTTACGGAATTGCTCTTGAGAATTAATTTGATAAATTTTTAATACATTGATACAGGATGTAGATTTATGGCTAGACATAAGTTCAAAGTTCATGTCTCTTAGATTATCTTAACTTGATTTTTTTGGGTTATATCCTTGAAAATCAAAGACAATTCTTACTCGTATTTATAGCTTCAACTTTTATTTTTACCAGTTCCTTTTTTTAGCGGCCCCCGAAAGGGGAAAAGACGCTATTAGTTTTGTGTGGAATGTCTGTCCGTCCGTCCGTCCCGTTTAGATCTGGGAAACTAGAAGAGATAGTGAAAATCCGACATCATAATATTTTAGACCATTCAAAGTTTTGTTGCAACGGCTACTTTTTCTTTTCTGATAGCGAAAAATCTATTTTTTTCAATCACATATGCAAGCAGTTTTTTCATAAAAATACACCACTTTTAAAACTATTAATAGTAACAAAAAAGTAGTAGGGATCTGCTTGTCTGCCCGTCCGCTAGGGCAGCACACAGGATCTGTCAACCTTCTTTCTCCATTTTTCTGTCATTTGTCTTTGATATAATTTCATTCTAATGTTCTTTCTGAAAATATTGATACCTGCCCTTTTACCTGTCTGGGTGAATCACTTCGGGGGCCGATTTTGAGTTTGTGTTTCCATACAAACTGTCTTTGTAACCTTGTTTATATATATATATATATATATATATATATATATATATATATATTATATGGTTTTCTTATATGTTCTGCCTGTCTGTCTCTAGTCTCAGCTCTATCTAAGTAATTAACATAAACATTCTCAAAAACGCTTCCAGTCTACGTTTATTAGCATTTATTCAATTAACAAAAAGGAGTGTACATTTATGTCCCAGGCTGTGCATATATATTATGTATAGTTATATTCAGTGCTGTTACAAATTGGTATTCAAGCTCATAGATTGCACAATTTTGGGGAGCTACCGAAGAATTAATATAAATGTTTATAAGAAGGCTCGCGTTTTTTTTTTCCGCTAATTTCAGCGCTTAAAATAACGAATCTGTCAAAACCGTTTCTCAGTGAGCACCTAAGAGATGAGAGCAAATTGTGAAAATAAATTCATGCATATCCGTTCGGCGGTTCCAGAGATTTCGTGATAGATCAGTGACTGAGTGGTATATAGACTTTCTATGCCCGTACATTTATTCTCACTATTATCTATAACTATCAAAACTTTAGCCCATCCATTTCATGTTTTGCAAAATTTGTCAAGCGAAAAAATGTTAGCCTAATTAAGACAAATTTTTAACTTTCTTAAAATAATCTAGTATCTCAAAAAATCATTGTTAAGTTAAAATATTTTTTAGGCAATATAATATTTATTTGTCCAAAACCCCCTAATTTTTCTTCCATTTTAAATCAACTGACGACATTTCAACACTCCCCCACACTGTGAAAAATAGTAGTACCCCTTTCAGACCTTGCGTTGGGCAGAATGTGAAGGTCATAGTTTCCGTGACCCACGGTCAACAAAAGATAGCACAAAGACAAACCTCTTTTACTTTCCTCTCTACGTAAAGCAGGTACCCATTAAAGTAGAATGGACTCATTAGCGTGCTAAAATATCATTAATTGAAATTTCAGGTTGTCATCGGAATTCAAACCCAAGACCCATCGACACGGAAGCCAAGCACTTTACCACTCGCGCTCCTGAAGTTTAGATTTGGATCTTCCAAAATACCAATAGCAATAGTGCCTCCATCTAAGAAAAAGGTGAATATTTACATTTTTTTCTAAAGGCCCGGTCAAGACATAGAGAAAATACATATTTACAATAAAGGTTTCGCAATTCTGCCATTTCTATAAGTACCTCCAAGATAGCTTTTAATATTAAAAGCACTTGATTATATATATATATATATATATATATATATATATATATATATATATATATATATATATATATATATATGTGTGTGTGTATGTATATAAAGCGTAATTTTAAAAACTTGTCTCCAAAAAAGAATTGCTTATTTAAGCTATAAATGCAAAATAATGGAATGGAACAATAAGCGTATAAAAATATGTCTACTATCTTTTCAAAAATAATGAAAACGAATATTAAATGCAATATTAAATACACAGTTTTCACTCAGAATAAAACCCATATACCCAGGACACTGGAGACACTGCCTACGAAGCTGTTCAACATAGCTTCGTTGAATACCTCAATTCACTTGAGACACTACCCCAACAATCCTGCATGATAGCTGAACAAAAAACTCTTGGCACAGACTGCACAAGATTCTACAGCTCAGCAGCAAAGAAGCTGGCTAGATGAATAAGACGAGGAGTACTGACTTTTAAAAACAAAAATGAATATTAATTATTATGCTATTCGTGCTAAAAAAAAAGAAAAACAACAAAAAAAAATACATTTTTTTAAAAAGACAATACCTCCGTTGAGCAACTTAAAATAAAATAAAGTATAAAATATTATTAAACAAAATGTTTGCTCTAGCCGGATATCGAGCCTGTACTTTGGCAAGTACGTTACCCATTGGGCCAGAGGATATTGCAAAATTCTGCAATTATTTATTAGTACTTTCATATAGACATCTAGAACTAGATCCTGATCTAGACTTCTGATTTATAACTCGCAAGATCTAGTCTAGATGAAAAGTTAGTTGGACAGTTTCAAAAAAAAATGGCTACCATGTTCCCTAGTAGATTCTGACCAGGAAGTGTGAAGAACTCTTATAGCAGCACTTTCAGTGGTTAAGAGTCCAGTCAATAATAGGACTCCTCAAAATATAGGTTAATACATTTTCTGAATTATATTATATTATTAGTTACAGACGCTCCTTCAAAAGAAGGCATATCTACCTTTCAAACTAGTCATGTATGTTTTCCTGGCTGATTCAGACAATCTGTTCCAGGCTGTAATGGCATTGAAGGAGCATTCGTACAAATTTGGCCTAGCATAGGGAATAAGAATCTTTGTGTCTTTCTGTGTATTTTATTAGGTTGATAACTAGTTTGAGACTGTTTGTGTTTCAGACTTTTCAAATTTTACTTCCTCATACAATGTTCTAATACATAAACACTTAAAGCATAGAGCCAACACTAAATCCTAGAATCAGGCTTTCGTCTTAAGAAATGTTTTACATCAAGTCTCTGTACTTTTTTGTTATTCTCATTGAAAAGCCTATTCATTCAAATTTACAACACTGTAATTTGGCCCTGAGTCAATGTCTTCCAATTTACATTTCGGCGTTTTATACAAGTTTTCTTCGTAGTACGGATCAAATTTAGAGTTGTCATTGCTGTATACATTATTATTTGTGCTGTCAAAACTGCTATTCTGATCAGTTGTGTCTGGAAGACCCGTGACATTGGATGCTACATTGTATATTTCCACAACAGAGAGCGAGTTATTGCTTAATCCTCTACTAGTCTTTATCGGAGGGAAAGAATCAAATGACACATCCTTTCTGCTTGCATTGGACGTATTATACGTGTGATGAATATTTCTTGATATGTTTCTCAGACCAGAATACTTGGTAGGTGGATTAGAGCAGATATCGTCAATGAATGCGTAATGCAATTCTGGTTGCTCATTTTTAATGTTCGCACTGACCGTACTTTTATACAGCGGAGTTCATACATTTCCAGCCTTTATGTCTTAACATTGACAAAAGCACAAAGATCGCTATGCATGCGCACGACATTGTTAGTAGAACGGCCATTATAATAATATAATCGTGAGAGAGAACAGGCTTTTTCGTGGAATTTTCGGAATTTTCGGAAAGACAGGAACGAGAAGTTGGAAGGGTCTCATTAAATATTAAGACGTCAGGAGACGGAACGAGACCGGAACGAGAAGTTGGAAGGGTCTCATTAAATATTAAGACGTCAGGAGACGGAACGAGACCGGAACGAGAAGTTGGAAGGGTCTCATTAAATATTAAGACGTCAGGAGACCCAGACATTAGCGTTGCGTTAACCAGTTCTATGTTGACAAAAGAACCAACGCAAGTATCGCTGTGTATCTTTGTAACGTCTAAAAAATGGATGGCAATAACAGGCTTGCTGTGGACTACTTTAGTACAGGTGATCAGGAATTCACCGCTTTTATCTTCACCGACCTTACACGTGCTCACTAAATTGTCTTCACTTTCGCCGGCGTATTTTCCTGTTACAATGTCAATGTCAACCTCAGAAACATTCTGAAGTTTTTTTTCCGACCGAGCCAAACAAGGACTCCTGACTTTGTTGCAAAGACACTCATAGAATCTGGAAAGAGAAATGAAAATTAAAAGTTTTAAAATGGAATATTTAGTTTGATAACTCTGGATGTAGTGGTGGGTAGTTAAGTTGCAATCCAGACAGTTAATCCTAATTACACTGGGCGTATTTATTAATTCACGTCACAGTTTTGAATAAATATTTGACATACTCTTTATGGACAAAATGGAAACTAAATTGTTCGGCTATTACAAATCTTATTTCACTCTCTCTGTTTGTCTGTCTGGGTTGATTCTTTTACACGCTTTATCTTTCACTTCTTATCGTCAGATGAAGTTAAAATTTTGCACAACTATTTATTGTCGATAACAACCAGAGCGGCTTTAGACTTGAAAAAGCCCTAAGCTATTTGAGACAGGGGACCGTTAATATATTCAGATATCATGTCAGTACTTAAAAGGATTTTCGGATATTTAAAGGTTAAACGTATATACGATTTAACGATGTAATATACTAAATCAATTCATAACCTTAGAAACAAGGCTTTATTTCAATACAACACGACTGATACACACAATAACACAGTACAGACTGGTCACGATTCACAGACTACGATAATACGAACACGATTACAAATACTAGCACGATTACAAGCACGGGTAACACACAAGTTCATTTTACGATCACTCCAATCACCCCTCCTTTAATTCTTTCTGGGTCTTAGATTATAACCATGCGTATGAAGGGAAGGATCCGGAGGTGTCTCTGGCGTTGACACTTCTCCTTGCAAGACGTAACTGTCATGTACGGGACTCGAGTCAATATTGGCCTCTGGCATTGGATGGCTCCCCTGTGAGTCACTGATGGCTTCTGGCTGGTTGTACATAATTGGGGTGGGACTCTGTGAATTACTGATAGTTTCAGGCACGTAGCGACTCCCAGGTGAGAGATCCAAAGAGTCACCTACCTCTTGAGGCAGAATACCGTTCTCTGGTTCGAAATAGTCGTTAGTGGAACTTTCCTTCGGCGCCAGGTGCCTAAGCGACACTGTCTCTTCCCGGCCGTTTGGAAATCGTATATGGGCGTACTGTGGGTTGCAGCTAATAAGTTCAACCTTTTGTACCAATGGGTCAAATTTTGAAGATCTTAAAGGTGATTTTAGTAATACTTTCCTTGGGTTCTGTAGCCAAGTAGGCAAGGATGTTTCCGTTGGCGATCTTCTGTTGAATTTGAAGATCCGTTCGTGTGGAGTTTCATTAGCAGAAGTACACAGTAATGAACGAATTGAATAAAGTGCCTGAGGCAACACAGATTCCCACTGCGATAGTTCCAAGTTCCCTGAGTCCAATGCTAATAAAATAGCCTGCCACAATGTTTTATTCAGCTTTCCTATTTGCCCATTTCCTTTTGCATTGTAGGGCGTTGTCCTGCTAGTGGCTTTGCCCTTAGAATGTAGATATTCTGTAGTTTCTATGGACATAAATGATGTGCCACGATCAGAGTGGATGTAACTGGGTGTTCCAAAGAGGAAAAATAACTGGTCGAAGTACTTTATCACTGTTTTAGATGTCATATCAGGACAGAGAAAAGCGAATGGAAACCGCGAATATTCGTCAATCATTGTTAATAAATACTTGCTCCGAGTAGATGATGGCAAAGGACCTTTAAAGTCAACACTAATTCTTTTCAAACGGCTGTGTGGTCTTTATGAGCGTACCTGCAAATTCCTTATAGAATTGCGGTTTAATTCTATTGCAGGTTCTGCATTGTTGAATGGTCTGTCTGACCTCTTTAACAGAGAAAGGTAAGTTCTTTGACTTGACATAATGTAGAAGTCTAGTGATACCTGGATGACACAGGTAGTCATGGTACGTCTTCAGGCTATTTGGTTTCGTCATGGTTGCACAGTGCCCTCTAGACAAGGTGTCTGCTGCTGTGTTGGCGTTCCCAGGTCTATACTGTATATCAAACTTGAAGCCTGGGAGTTCCAATTTCCACCATTGTATCTTATCGTTTTTAATTTTCTTGTCATGAGTGTCTTTAAATATGTATGAAATAGACCGCTGGTCCGTAATAAGGGTAAAATGTTTGCCACACAAATAATGCTTCCATTTGCGTATAGCTTTAATTATTGCAGTTGCTTCTTTCTCTATGGCAGATTGATGCCTTTCACTAGGTGAAAGAGTTCTAGAGAAGAATGCAATAGGTCTTCCATCCTGATTTAAAGTGGCTGCTACTGCGATGTCAGAAGCGTGTGTTTCCACAATTAGAGGATGGTCATACTTTATGGTGAAAATTGCTGCTTTCTGCAATTCTTGTTTCAAGTCTTCCAACGCTGTTTTTACTTCTGTAGGTACAGGAAAAATTTGATTTTTCATTATAGGATACATTTTGTCGGAGAAATTGGGTATCCAGTGAGTATAATATGCCAAAAGTCCTACAATCATTTTCTAAGACTTCAGATCTTTTGGAGGTGGCAAATCTCGCAGAGCTTGAAATCTATCAGGGTCCGGCTTCAAATGTCCTTTGGATATTTCATATCCAAGCAGCTTTACCTTCTAAGTAGCAAATACACTTTTACTTTCGTTGAAAGTTATTCCGTATTCCAGAACTACCTTCTGGAAACGCAACAGATTTTTGTTATGAGAATCTACATCTGTACCACATCCACATATTGTTACATTGTCGACATGGGCAAACGTGTCAGACAACTTTTCTTTTTCTATAATAGTGTCTATGGTTTTCTGGAAGCAAGCTACACCGTTAGTGACCCCAAAGAGTATTCTGCAAAACTGGTAGAGTTTGCCGCAAGCTTCGAAAGCTGTGTATTTCTTTTCGCTCTGTTGGATAGGTATTTGGTGATAAGCACTCTCCAGATCAAATGTGCTTAAGATTTCATACCTGGAAATTTTCTCCACCATTTCATCCACTCGTGGCATTGGGTAAGCGTCCAGGTAAGTAAATCTATTTATAGTTTGGCTATAATCAACGACCATTCGCTTTTTGTGCCGCTCATTGGTCGTGACAAAGACTTAGCTCTCCAAGGTGATTTGGAAGGTTCAAAGATACCGTTTCGTATCCATTTCTCAACTTCAGCTTTGATAAATTGTGTGTCTTGGAAGGAGTAACGACGAGATTTAGTAGCAATAGGTCTGCAGTCAGGGGATAAATTTGCAAACAATTGTGGTGCCTCTACCTTAACAGCATTGAGCGAGCAAACATGAAATGCAGGTCGACCACCGTTGAATGGAATTATCAGTTCTTTGTGTAATGCGAGAAAATCCAAGCCAAGCACTACATCAGTGCAAAGTTCATCTAGTAACGAAAGTTTGAATTGATTGTAAACTTTCCCTTTGTATTTTAGCGATGCAAACATGTGGCGTCTTGTGACGCTTGACAGTTAAGAAGACGCCATAGAAATTTTGTGCTTTGAACGTGTCACTGACCAATCATACTCTCTTGGTATGTTTGAAGAAATGTAACTTTCCCCGCTACCTGTATCAATTAGGGCTTTTAGGTTCACGCCATTTACAGAGATGTGTACTGTTGATTTAGTTAAACCAGGTAGAGACGAAGTAGTAATTAGTGATGTTAGATGTGTAGAGTCCTTAATGCAGCTACAATCTCTACAATATTGTCTTTTAATCTCGTAGCTAAGAGATGTTTTGACTTTTGTTTTGGTTATAGGTGTGTTGCGAGACCTGCAAACCTTCGAAAAATGTCCATTTTCCCGCAAAAATGACACATGCAGTCTTTGGCAGGGCATTTCGCTCTGAGATGCCGACTACCTCCGCAAAAGAAACATTTAGTATTCACTGTTGCGATTGTTTCTGAGTCCACCATTTCTTCGGTTGAGATTGCCGATGTCGAAAGAGATGACTCTACCAATTAAGAAGGAGCACTAAACGAACTGGATTCTTTTTGGGCCATGTCGAGTGTCTTGGCAATATCTAAAGCCATTTTCAAGTCAAGGGATCTTTTCTCAAGTAGCCTCTGTCTAATTACACTTGAACGCATGCCGCTAACGAAGGCATCGCGAATGGCGTCCTCTTCATTTTTGTCAGCACTAACAGCTTGGAACTGACAATCTCTGGCCAACACTCTCATCTTGTGTACAAATTGATCAAGACTTTGATCGACTTCATGTTTGCAAGTTGCAAGCAAAAGTCTGGCCAATGTTTCATTAGGGGCCTTCACAAATAAATTATCAAGAATAGATTTTGCTTCTGAGTATTTAGAACAGGTAGAAATATACTGATATAAGGATGGAGACACAAAGTTGCATAGCAGGTCAAACTGTTCGCTTTCACTAGCCACTACCTTCGTTGCGAATCTGCCAAAACAAGAAATCCAATGTTTCCATGTAACTGAAGCATTAGTTGAACTAGGATTAGTATCCAGTCTATTGGGACGCAAAAACTTGTCCATTTAAGAATGGTTTTATTGAAATAAATTGTAATATACTAAATCAATTCATAACCTTAGAAACAAGGCTTTATTTCAATACAACACGACTGATACACACAAGAACACAGTACAGACTGGTCACGATTCACAGTCTACGATAATGCGAACACGATTACAAATACTAGCAGATTACAAGCACGGGCAACACACAAGTTAATTTAACGATCACTCCAGTAGTCTTAAGCCTTTTATGGTCTAACGCTCCTTTTCGTATTTTTTCCTTTAAAAAATCCACCAGCGCCCCCCCCCCCCCCTCTCTAAGAAAAATACAAAGAATGAAGCGTGAGAAGACAAATTAAACAAAAATTATGTCAAATAACTTAATTGATTACACACACAATTTCTTTAAGTTGGGAATATCAGGGTCCATTATTCTTAAGTTTAATTGTAAATTATTTTTTATTTTTTTATAGTTAATCATTAAAAAATGAAATAAAGCTAATGGGAACCTCCTGCCCTCTGACAATATTAGAAATGTCAAGCTTTAAATTAGCCGAAACAAGGCGAAGTTGTCCTCTGGTGGCTACATTCAGTCTATTTCCCTTGCTTACTCGTTCAGTTTGTTACGCACTAAGTCCAGCTTAACCTTGTATGCTGATGGGAAAGAGAAAAATAATTTCCTTTTGACCACAGTTTTGGAATTTTACAGCAACATTTAAGTGCAGCCACATCTTTGTTGTGTCTCCTATGTTGTTTTTACTGAAGACATAATTTTGTAAATCTATTTTTTCCCCTGCAACTCAAATTGAACATCAGAACAGGTGTTTAAAAATTGTCATATATATTTACATTTTTTATTTTCCATATCAAACAAAAATAATTAATTACCAATAATTAATTTACTAATTGGTTATTTTTGTTATTGATTCGTGTTTTGTTAGCTAAAAAATAATTGTTTAAAGTTTTAACTTTATAGGAGAATGCGTGTGGGAGAAATAACGTCTTCAAACTTTTTACCAGACACACAGATATAGTGAGCTGATAAAAGCCTTGTACAAAATAAAGCTAAAACTACTTACGTAGCTAGATTTGATCTTGAGAATGTAATTCTTGTACCATTATACTTGATTGTTAACACAGTGTCATTAGTAGCAGAGGCGGAACTCCAGATTGAAATGACAATAACTGACATTACCACGCCCACTACCATTTTAGCTGAAATAAATTATTTGCATTAGTGAAGAAATAAGTCAATGTTTTGTGTCATTTATAAAGAAAATGTCAATAGTGAAAATAAACAACACTACAATGAGAGTTTGTGTTGCATCCAATATTTAGATCTGCCTCCAGGGGCTTCAGTCAATGGGAAAGAAATATTCAAGCCATGGTCTTGCTTTGATAGTCAAATGTCAATGAATCATATTTAAACTTGAAAACAAACTGAAGATTTGAACGACAAGGAGATTTCCTACGTAGATTACATTTCATCTTTATTTTAAAGGAGAAATTTCGTTTTCAAAAGGTTTTCCAGATTTATTTCTAAAACAACAATGTTACAGACAGACGGATTGACGACACATTACTATAAGCGGATTTTCATCTTACGAGGCTGTCAGGTTCAGAAATTATTTGTGTTGTTAAATAGCTGTACACAATTAAGGTCCCGAGGTTCAACCTGACAAGAACATCATTCACACACAGGCGTACATAGAGTAACCAACTATGTGGATGGTTTAAATAACAAAAAAAAATAATTTAATTTTATGATACTGATAGATGTATATGTACAATGAGAATGATAGAATGATGAATAGATAATATATAAATATAACATATATAGATAGATATTATTCAATAATACATAAGCACCTTGCTACTGCTATCAACTTGTCACACTGGTTTCATAGTCCACCAGACGCTGACCGACTGGCGTCACAAAAACTACCGACCTCGGCAATAATAAAGTTAGACCTCAGCTTATCCCAGCTGATACCAACTGGTGTGTAACTGCTCTGACACTCAACGCCGTCGATGATCGCCAATCTGACAATGACACTGAAGACTGTAATATATATATATTTCTGAGACGACAAGCGACGCCCACACTGGCAAAGACTCGGGTTCAGTACTTGCCACTTCAACACTGGCACCCTATAAACGAATTCAACACACAATTTAACCTCTATTCCAAAACTAGAAACAGCGACAACCTTATATAACATACAATAAGAGATATCACAACGAAGTAACTCATCCTAAACATGGGTTCAAAAATCCTACTGAATAATATAAGTTCAAGAAACTAATAGAGACTAACACACCGTCCGTTTCAAACAAATTCAGAGGGGGAACTGTCTCAGGACAACGAATGACCAATAAATGTCGACGGACTTTGTGACAAAGCAAAAACAATTCACAACAAAAATACAAGGCACCAGGGGCGGACTGGCTATATGGGCAAACGGACAAATGCCCTGTGGACCGGTACCAAATGGGCCGGTCTGGTCGAGACCAAAGAAAAAAAAAATCAATGCAGACAACTTAAAACAAAAAAAGTGACAGCAGCAAGACACAAAGGCCCGAACACGTTTTCTTGTTGTTGTTTTTTTAAATTCTTATTACAATAAATTTGGTTTGAAATTCAAGAAGAATATAAAAAAAAAATACACTATACACTGTACGTATTATCATTTGCAAAACATTAGACCGTACTTTCTGCTATGCACGAGCGGCATGGACTGCTATGATGTCTTCGAGGTTGTGTTTGGCCTAATCATTGTGCTGGTTGGCATGGGCCTTTGATGGCACTCCCATTTTGTTTTTCTCCTTCCCTCCCTCGTCTTTTAATTGTTCTTATGAAATTTAACAAAAAAGAGGGATGAGAGAGGTTAAGTTAGAAAGCATTGATATAACGCAGCCAAAAAAGAAACTAAAAAAAAGATAGGCGTGACAATTGCAAGCCAACCAACTTATTCACAGCTCAATATGGGTATAAAGCTCTACTTTCTGCGATTTGAAAAGAAAAAGTAAGTTTCTTTTTTTTTAATTACATAGATCTAAAAATACTACACTTAGGGCTTACAAAAAAAAATATTTAATTAAACAAATAAATCTAGATCTAAATCAATTTTTATACTATTATAATTAATGGCAAACTTAGTAATAATAATAAGGCTAGTCTTCGAGTCCGAAGATTAGTGAGGAATGCAGTATTTCCCGTGGCTGCGCAGCCCCAGCTGAGACCTACATATTTTGCCACATCCAGGGCAAACATAACCATTGTCTGCAGGTGGTCGATTTAGATTTTCTTTTCGCTGTCTGCATTTGTCCTCGGCAGCAGACTTTCTATGGTCTCAAATGTGTATCCCGCGGCCTTCATGTGTGACCTCCAGCTGTCTCGTTCTGAGGCCTCATGCAACCAGGTGCTCTCTTCTATGTCAGCCAAGGAAAGTTGACGCCTAAGCTGGTCTTTGAATCGTTTCCGTGGGGCGCCTCTGTTACATCGACCACCTTTTAGCTCACCAAAAAAAGACTGCCATTGGCATACGTTCTTCTCCCATACGGGATACGTGCCCTACCAAGCGTAACTGTTGGATCAAAAGAAGTTACTCACAACAACTCACAACAGCATCTAACCTAACCCCCAACTTGCCTTAGCTGCTTCCTGCGGCTTCATTCACAAAGGCCGCGGTATACACATTTGAGACATAAAGAAAATACGTTGCCGAGGACAGACGCAGAAAATCGTAATCGACCGTCGGAAGATAAAGTTATCCTTTGCATGGTTTTGGCAAAATATGTAGATTACAGTTGGGGCTGCGTAGCTGTTAGCTAAAAAAATAATTGTTTAAAGTTTTAACTTTATAGGAGAATGCGTGTGGGAGAAATAACGTCTTCAAACTTTTTACCAGATACACAGACGGACCCGAAGACAAGCTTTATTAGTTATTGAGTGTAAACTAATAGCAGAAAAACAACCACGAATATTTTACTCAACGTCTTCTAAGTCTGAATTTATAGTTCGACCATTAGAATTGTTACAATTGTATCAGATCTGAGTTGATTTATACTTTCGCTTTATCGGAATCTTTTTAGGTGTGTGTGTGAAGGGTGGGTGGAATAGGGAAATGAGGTAAAAAAATTTTTTTCATATTTTGTTTTATATCATTCATTCGTTTATTTAGAGGTAAATAGTCGCTCCTACAAAACAGTCATAACATGTCAAGATTATAAGTTGATACAATCATCCTAAGATCATAAGGTGATACAAACATCTTAACATCATACTTTAATGCAAACATCTTAGCATCAAACCTTGATACAAACATCTTAACATCATATCTTGATACACACATCTTAACATCAAACTTTGATACAAACATCTTAACATCATACTTTGATACTAACATCTTAACATCAAACCTCATTAAAACATCTTAACATCAAACCTTGATACAAACATCTTAACATCATACTTTGATATAAACATCTTAACATCATATTTTGATACACACATCTTAACATCGTACTTTGATACAAACATATTAACACCATACTTTGATACAAACATCTTGACATTATACATTGATACAAACATCTTAACATCAAACCTTGATACACACATCTTAACATCATACTTTGATACGAATGTCTTTAGATCCAAGGTTGATACAAACATCAATAGATTATATGTTGATACAAACATCTAAAGATCATGAGTTGATACAAACAAATAAATATCATAGTTTGATACAAACATTTAAAGATAAAAAGTCGATATAGGATACATTCTGTACGTTTTCAACATTTGTGCCTAGCCAGATCTGTCATCGAACAAAGTCAAACTAGTTTAAGATATTCCGAAATATTTCCATTTAAAAATCAAGCACTTCATGACACTCATGCTAGAAATTCTTCCTGGCTCACACGGGACTCCATCACAGTATCATAATACCTTTTATAACTTTCCTTACATTTTGAGCTATTTTTCTGAGCTATTTGACAAGCCACAGCCAGCCTACTTTTTAGGTCTAATAAATAGTCAAACACATTCTTTATTTCTGGTTCTACCTGTTGATTAGTAAAAAGATCTTTTAGAATTGACATAGGCCCCCTGACTTTCCTTCCATACAACATTTCATAAGGGGAAATGTTAGTAGACTCATTTGGTACCTCTCTGTACGCAAACAGAAGTGCATTTATAACTCTATCCCAGTTCTTAGGTTCTGCTTCGGCCGTCTTTCTCAGCATGCACTTCAAAGTCCCGTTAAAGCGTTCTACGCCCCCATTTGACATGGCGTGGAATGGTGTTGATTTAACAATCTTTATTTTAAAAAACTGACATATTTCTTTGTATAATTCGGATCTGAACTGAGATCCATTATCAGAGAGTATCTGTTCCGGGAATCCTATTCTAGTAAAAATAGCACTTAGAGCTTCTATTACTACTGGTGTTGTTGTATTAGGTAGTGGTACAGCTTCCGGCCATCTTGTTGCCAAATCAACTAACGTTAAAATGAATCTATTCTTCCGATCTGTCATTTGGAGTGGTCCTATGATATCAATAGCAACTTTAGCAAATGGAGTGGAAATAATATTCATGCGCCCTAGTTCTACCTTTCCAGCTTTTCCTGGGTGTCTACCTCTTTGACAAAGGTCACAACATTTAATGTATGTTTTTATATCTTTATCTACCCCAGGCCAAAAGAAATGCGAATATATCCGATACCTGGTTCTATTTATAGACATATGTCCAGCTAAAGGTGTAGAATGTGCTATTTCTAATATTAGTTCACGTCTATTCGTAGGGATTACAAGTTGTCGTTCTATTACCCCAGGGCTATCTTTTCTCTCAAATTCTTTGTAAAGTAGACCTTCTTCCACAATAAATGATACCAATCCCTTTTTCTTATCTTCGACCGTTCCTGCTTTCGCTTTTTCCCATAATCTAACTAAAGAACTATCATTTCTTTGATCCTCTCTAAAATCACTGTCCAATTCCATCCACTTACTTAAACCAATCCTGTCCTTATCTTCCGATTTGACCCTAGTGTCTTCTGCTTTCGCCATTGCCCTAGTAACAGCATTCCCATATAAAAATGCTTTAGCCTGATCAACATTTCCAATAATAATATCTGCTATTGGGTCCTTAAACATGGCCGCTACAAAGACTCCTTTTAAAAATGGAGTATCAATGTCTATCCACGCAAGTGGATACTGAAAAGTTTGTCCATCTATTAATTTTAAAGTGAAAAACCCATCTATCTTCTGACTTTCTTCTATCAAACTTTCTCGGACCCCAATTATTGTCGCCCCTGTATCTCGTAGAACCGATACCCTTCGATCTCCTAAAAATCCCTCAACTATTTTCAATCCACCAACTGATTTATCTTTATAATCTAAAAAATTATATGTATCAGTGTGACATGCAAACAATCCCACTTGTTGCCCCCTTTCTGGTAATACTCTTAGTCATTGCTGTGTTGGACCTCTATTCTCATTTATCTTTACCCGACACCATCGAGCAATGTGTCCGCCCTTTCCACATCTATAGCATATCACTTGTGTCCCATCTGTGTTTATATTATTCGGGCGACAACTGTTAGATTGACCAGTGGCACCAAATGCTACATATGGGATATCGTTACTAGTTACTTTGTTACTTCCCTTTACAATATGTGTAGAGCCTTTCGTGGCATCTCTAAATTGATCAATACAGTCCAAGACCTCTTGGGCTGAAGTAGGCTTTCGTAGCAAAATATCTTTCAGGGCCTCAGAAGATAGCACACTGTAAAGTCTGTCTCTCATTATCAGGTCAATTATACCGTCTACTGTCATTGGGGTTTGTGATGTTTTAAGCCAGTTGTCAAATGTCCTTTTCAAATGGACATAAAAATCTTTCATATCGTCCGTCATTCGGGAAAGTTCATGCCACAGTGTCCGACAGGCTTCTTCCGTTAGTTGGGCTTGTTTTAGGAGCTCCCCCTTAACAAGATCATAGTCAGTGTTATGTATCAGTTTTGTTTGTATCATAAACAATTTTAATTTTTCATTTAATTTGTGAGTGAGGACAAGTGGCCATCTTGTCTTGGGAATGTCGTTAGCAGTAGCAGTTGTTTCGAACAGTTCTAAGTAGAATAACAAGTCCTCTTTGTCTGTCATGCATTTTAGGTTTTTGTCTAACTGTTTACTCTGTTTGGGGTTGTCGTTAACTGTTATGTCTTTCTTATCCATTTCATGTTGTCTTGCTAGTTGTTTGTCCTCCATCTCTCTTATATGTCTTCTCTCATCCGCTTCCCTTGTCAGTCTATCTAAGTCAATTTTCTGTTGGGCATCTATAAATTTCTTTAACGTTTTGCCCTTAAACCCCAACATTTGAGCCTGGGCTACTATCTCCTCAAATGAACGAGGTATATACTCTGACATTTTCCTAGAGCAGTGTCCTTTATTACAATATTAGCTCACAAAATGATATACATACAAAAACAATTAAAGCAAAATTAAAATAATACTAATACCTCTGCTCCTACTAATGTTGTTCAACTGGTACTCCAACAGGTTAAAGACAATAGTCCTAGGTTATCCAATAAGGTGATTTCTCTTAGTCTATTTCAGGTAGATAATCCAACAGGTAATCCCAACATGGCTTTATACCTACGCGTGGTACCGGTGCTTGGAATGTACCACAAAAGTTAAATACGTATTAGATCCAGCAGCAGCTTCTTCAGTATAATCCAAATAGAATGTACCACAAAAGTTAAATTCATATACGTATTAGATCCAGCAGCAGCTTCTTCAGTATAATCCAAAGGAATGTACCACAAAAGTTAAATTCATATAAGTATTAGATCCAGCAGCAGCTTCTTCAGTATAATCCAAATAGAATGTACCACAAAAGTTAAATTCATATAAGTATTAGATCCAGCAGCAGCTTCTTCAGTATAATCCAAGGAATGAGCATATTGGTAATCCAATTATGAGGGACGAACTTGCCCTTGCATATACCTTTATGTTTAGACGTACTAAGGGGTGCTACTATTACTTGCTAATAGTGAACATTATTATTAGATAGTAACAGCCTAAAATACAGACGACGAGTTTCCGCTCCTTATGGGTGTGTGGGTGCAGCAGATACTTTAGGTTACAGTACTCAGAGATATATACTGTCTGGATACAGCAGATACTTCAGGTTACAGTACTAAGAGATATATACTGTCTGGATACAGCAGATACTTCAGGTTATAGTACTCAGAGATATACGCTATCTGGATGCAGCAGATGCTTCACTGGAGATTGATGCATCCATCGCATGTAGTTGTTTTGGACGAGCCCCCAAAATGTCAAGACTCATTTCTTCTCTAATATACATGTGTGTATTACTAAATGTACCCAAATCCTGGGCAATACCACAACGACACAAACAACGATAGAGCAAATATTCAGAATGCCAACTCACAGACATATAACATGTTTATTACATTATCTGTACTATAATACAGAATCAGTTCAGACATTTGAAATATCCAGTATCAATTTAAAATATATCAGCTTAATATTCCATAGACTGAATAGTGACAACACAGAGAAATAATTAGAGTCCACACTTCGACTATATCTATATCCTAAAGTCCAACTGTCCTGGACTAGGAACAAAACCACACTGCCTTATTATGAGTTACATTATTTTCAACAAAAACATCTCACCAAATCAAAACAACCCAAAACAATAACAGTTTTGAAGTCAACAACCTGAATTGCCCCCCCCCTTCTCCTCTACAGTAAACAGGAGACCCAGGCTGACCAGAACTCAGTCCTGACATCTGTCATCGAACAAAGTCAAACTAGTTTAAGATATTCCGAAATATTTCCATTTAAAAATCAAGCACTTCATGACACTCATGCTAGAAATTCTTCCTGGCTCACACGGGACTCCATCACAGGGTTTAGTGCTCCCGCATACTACTGCTTGATAAAGGCTCTGAGTCAGTTTTTAGTTGCCCCCGTAAGGGGAAAAAGCCGCTATTAGGTTTGTGCAAAATGTCCGTCTGTCCGTCTGTCACACTCAGATCTCGAAAACTTGAAAAGATATGAAAAATATTATTTCACCATTAAATGCGGCTTGAAAAGTTTAGGTGCAACGATTACTTTTGGTTTTCTAAAAGCAAACCGTTTAATTTATAAAATTAATTATGCAAGCGATTTTTTCATAAAAATACACCAAGTCTAAAACAATAACGTAAATGTAAGGGAGGCAATGTTACAATATGCTAACAAAGATGAATAATTTTTGCTTATTTTCAGTATCACGAAGTCAAACATTTTTACAAAATGTACTAGAAATGTTTACAACAAATATAAATATTAATTAAAGGTGTTTTTTCTGGTCAACTAGCTGCTAAAATTAAAAGAAAACACTTATGTTTGTTTTCAAAGGCTAAGAATGCACTTTGTATGTAAATATCACGCACATTTTTTAAAATGGTCTTTTTATGCAGCGACTTTCGTGTAGTAGCGTAAATCCCGGCCTTGACATGTGCGAAACTAATTTCTTAAACTTTTTTAAAAAATCAGATTTTATTTACTTTTGCTTAGTGCCCTCATCAGTATAAAAAAGGTTTATTTTGGGGCGTTTTGTCTGTCGGTAGGTCTGTCCGTCACGATTTGATAAAAAAAAAGAACTCTAAAAGCTATTGAAAATCTGATTTACCCTTTAATGTTCCTCCCGTAACATCTCAATAGTTTTAAGTATCTAAAATTGATTGTTCCGGATTTTTTTTTTTTTTTTTGCAATACTAATCAACGCCAACAAATGTTTGTTTGCTCTTCTAACTTATATTACATTTAATTTCCATGTTTAAACGTTGCAAAATCACATTATCAATAATATGTTGTTCCATTTTTTATGTAAATTGCATATTAATGCTAAACCAAAATCTCTATACTGACTTATATTTCATTGAGTGTAAAAATGTTCCGGATATTGTTTTATAAAAAATGAATTATGTCTAATGATTGTTTGAAATCGCATAATTGACTAATATTACACGTAAATTATTTGACAATGCGTCACTATAATTTGATTATCGATATCAAATGTTCCGTATTTTCATCTTTAAGCAAATTTTTAAAATATCGACAATAGGTTGTTCAGAGCTTTAAAAAAAGTAATTTACTAGAATTGATTACTGAAAATCACATTTTAGACAATTAATTTTCTTGCTGAAACATAACATAAAAGTTTTGTAATCGATAAAAAATGTTCCGGATTTTGTTTTGAAAAGAAATCGACTTATATTACTTACAAATCGTCGCCAGAAATTTCCGCATTGATTTAAAAATCTACTAACGCCAAATAACTGTTTGAACTCCCTCTTCTAATTAATAAACAAATAATCTTCTCATTTACGAAATAATGTTATTCCGGATTTTTTTGAAAAATATTTTAACTCACTTCTCTCTTACAGTACAATTAATTTTCTACCTAAACCATAAAAAAATCTAATTATCGTTAATATTATGTTCCGATTTTTAAGGAAAACAACATCCAAACACCAAAGTATGGTATGAATATCTCACCACAAGGCTGTAGTTCTTCTAATTTTTATACGAGACCATCCAAGAAAATTAATTAACGTATTACATTTATCTTGAATTCTCTTTTTGTTTTACATTAATACAAATATCCGGAACAATCTATTACATAAACTTAAATCTATTGTGCTCATACCTAAAATTATTGCGATGTTTTGAAACGTAAAATAAAGGTTAATCAATTTTGAATAGCTTTTAGTTGTTTTTTTTTATATATATTAAGATGACGGACAGACCGATAGACAGACAAAACCCAAAAACAATGCTGCTTTGATCTTCTTTAAATAAATTCTATTAGAACTCTGTGCACTAATGTCTATGAACCATGGTTAAATATCTCGTGTAAATAAAGACATTTTTTTTATGGTACCGGTACTAGCCTATTGTGAGGTAATTGAATTTTTTTTACTTTGACGTCATATGAATGGACTCTTTAAATGTAATTCTAAAAGAACGCACTCGGTGCACCAATGTCTATGAACACTCGAAAAATTGCTCGTATTGATGAAAACATATTTTAGTCTAACTAAGCCGTGTGACATAGTGTTTTTTTTTCTTTGACGTCACATGGAATGAGCTCTTTAAATGAAATGCTAAAAGAATGCACTCGGTGCACCAATGTCTATGAACACTCGATAAATGGCTCGTCTTGATGAAGGCGATTTTTAGTCTAGCTAGGCCGTGTGACGTAGTGTTTTTTTTCCTTTGACGTCATATGGAATAAATTCTTTAAAGGAAATGCTAAAAGAACGCACTCGGTGCACCAATGTCTATGAACACTCGATGAATGGCTCGTATTGATGAAGGCGATTTTTAGTCTAGCTAGGCCGTGTGACGTAGTGTTTTTTTTCCCTTTGACGTCATATGGAATTAATTCTTCAAATGAAATGCTAAAAGAACTCGGTATAGTAATGTTTATTAAGTCTCGTTATGTGACTCGCATTTAAAAAAGAAATGATATCTTGATTTAGATCTAATCTAGATTTTTTTAAGTTTAAACTAGATCTAGATTTTTATTACAGTATATCTAGTTCTGGATTTATTAAAATTATTTTAGAGTCTAGATTTAGAGGACCATTGATAAATCCGAACGTCAGTCCAGCATGCACGCAAACTAAACGTCACGCGAAGTTAATTATTTTAAACTTATAAGTGAACACCCGAAACATGTAAAACAAAAAAAACAACATTTCTTACAACGTCTTCAACTGAAACTTTGAAACATTTTTACTTTTGACCATAAAAATTAAATAACCTCTTGAATATTCTTTGCAAATAGGCATATCCGAAATGGATCCGACTTCGACGGGGGCCGCCTCTAATTTTTTGTAACACAAACTCTCTTTGTAATCTTGTTTTTTTTTTGTTTGATTTTTTTAAAATTTTGATTCCATATTTGTATGAAACAACTTTATAAATCGAAACTTAGTTTATATTCGTGCTTCTATCCCCGAAAGAAAACAAATTAAAAAAAGCAAAATCTTAATAACCAGATTAAAATAGAATTAACAAAGTCAGCTGCTCTAATGTTAAACTAGCTAAAAGTACATAGTAAGCTAACCTACCTGTCTTTACAATTGAAGATGTTCCATACTGAATTAACAATAATACAACACTACTTCCTACTGGGTTAAAACAACAAATTATAAAATGTGCTTGAATACATTTCCAATGCTCATGAGTAATTGAGAAACTGAGCTAAACACATACTTTAAGTAGAGAGTTTAAAAAGACACTAGTACGATAAGCAGAGACAATATTGGCTACTAATCAACACGAGCAGTGTTGCGTTTGAAGAGGTCGTAACAAGAGATCGGTTACTGAGAGTCTCCAACTATAAATAACTTTTACAACTTTTCCAATCTTTTAGATGTAACAAAATAATATTATTTTCTCCTTTTTCTTCTCTATCTTATCTTTACTTCCCCCCCCCCATATTTACCTTTCTCCCCTTCCATTCCTCTTTCTCCCTTCCATCCTTCTTATTCCCTCTCTTCCCTCATTCACGCTTCTCTCTCTCTCTCTCTCTCTCTCTCTCCCCCACACACTCTCCCCTCTCTCTCTCTCTATTGCACTCTCGAGATACTGACTCGTTCTCTCTCAAAACATATATAAAGGAAAGAACAACACATTTACACCCAAACATCGCAATACTGTAAGATTTCGTTCTCCTTTTCTATATCATATGGTATAGAGTTTCAACTTCATCCAGCAATGGAAAGTAAGAGAAATAGCATGCACAAAATTTGTACCCGACAGACAGACATTCGATACAGTAGGCCTACAAAATGACCTTCGACGTCGCAACTTGTGGGCAGTGGATATCAATGGTTTGTTGACTCATACAGACCTGTGACGTGACAACGAGATATTAGTCTCCACCGCCCACATGTTGTGACGTTGCAGGTCAGTGTTCAGGCCTTCGACAGATTGGTCTCGCTCCAACTGGCCACATCGCCTGGATCTAATTTATGTCATCAGATGTTTTGCTATTTACGTAATTAGTAATATATTATTATAAGTCATTGAGTCTGATCAATGCGTGTGTTGGAAATATATGAGTTTTTTTGTTATACATTTGTTCTAAATTTACACAGATGAAAAAGAAATTATATGGATGGAGGGATAATAATCTGGAATTTTTTCTACAAATTATAACTCGTATGCTGCCAAAGACTACTTCAATTTTAAATAATTGTAACTTAAGAATTAAGTACATAAGCACTTGGACTAGAGCGTGATAGTTCAATCATAACTAAAAAGAAATATATAAATTTCACATTAACTGTTCTGTACTTAGAAAGCAAAAAGCTTGTCTGTTGACACATCCGAGTAAAGAATGAAATATTTAACTGACGACTTCAATGCTGGACTGATACAACTTGATAATACTAAGAGACCACTTTAAACGGTTTATCTTCAAAATCCAGGCGCATAGAAACACCAAATGACTGTAAACGCTGACGTATGAACTGGTCACCGAAGTATGTCTTAAGTATGTCCCAAAATGTCGTACATGTTTTTCTTCTTTGACATGTGAGTCTCATGTGGCTTCTTTACACTCGTACACACATAAATATATACACACAATCACGTACCTCGATAGAGTAGAAACAAGTACATATCTAAATCTAGATGTGGCCTGCTGGAATAATCCGCTTGGACAAACAGCTCGAGATTCGAGTTCCAATCCCTCAAATACGTTTAAAGCCGTACTTTTTAGCGCTTTCAAGAAACAAGGAAATCATTCCCTTCACCTCTCCCCACCTATCCACACACACACACACAAATTGTTATGGAAACAAGGTATACATGCTACAACAAAGCCTGGAAGCCACTACACAGTTAGTTGTAGTTGTAGCCAGGTAGGCACTAGACTTGACTAGACAGTAGACATTTACGTTTAGAATGTACGTCCCCAATTAATGTAGTCTAGACCGACTGTCTAGTTTCTTTTAAGGTTTCAGTAGGATAGTTTGTCGTGTCTTTACCGATTGAAGTGAAAGTATTTTGCACTAACGTACTTAGTGAGTTTTCTTTTATTGATACGATTGGTTGTAGTTTGAGTCTCGTTAAGTATTTTCTCTTTATATTTTCTTTGTTTTCTCAGCAAGTTTAGTTTCAAGTCAAAACATTAATGGTTTCGATATAGTTTGTAACGCCATTCATACAGCGAAATTTTCAGTGAAACATGGTCCCTGAAAGATTAAAAAGAAGTATTCATTTACAAATGATAGATGTACCACTCGGTTAAGTTTCTTCATAATTAGATTCTCATTACTTTAAAGCATTGGCTTGATAGTTAATATATGTTTGTTTGTTTTTTACATAAAATTTGCATTCACTTATAGGCTACGAAGGTACGACCCAACAGGTTACTGTAATGAATATCAATTAGTTTTAAAATATTAGTATTGCAGGCAAATATAATAAACATTTCATACTAACATTTTATACTAACATTTCATACTAACATTTTATACTAACATTTCATACTAACATTTCATGCTAACATTTCATACTAACATTTCATGCTAACAATTCACACTAACATTTCATACTAACATTTCATACTAACATTTCATGCTAACATTTGATACTAACATTTTATACTAACATTTTATACTCACATTTCATACTCACATTTCATACTCACATTTCATACTCACATTTCATACTCACATTTATAATAACTTTTCATACTAACATTTTATACTAACATTTGATACTCAAATTTCATAATCACATTTCATACTAATATTTCCTATTCACATTCATACTTACATTTCATACTTACTATTCATACTAACATTTCATACTAACATTTTATACTAACATTTCATACTAACATTTCATGCTAACATTTCATACTAACATTTCATACTAACATTTCATGCTAACATTTGATACTAACATTTCATACTAACATTTTATACTAACATTTGATACACAAATTTCATAATCACATTTCATACTAATATTTCCTATTCACATTCATACTTACATTTCATACTTACATTTCATACTAACATTTCATACTAACATTTCATATTAACATTTTATACTAACATTTCATACTAACATTTCATACTCAAATTTCATACTCACATTTCATACTAACATTTCATACTAATATTTCATATTCACATTCATACTTACATTTCATACTAACATTTCATACTAACATTTCATACTAACATTTCATACTCAAATTTCATACTCACATTTCATACTAACATTTCATACTAATACTTCATATTCACATTAATACTTACATTTCATACTAACATTTCATACTCACATTCATACTCTGATTTCACATTTCAATCTCACATTTCATACAAAAGAGAGGATGTTAGAACTTCAATGAATATTATGTGAATCTACTATTGAAATTAAATATTTGTAGTGTGCGTTTAATATTTTCATGAATTGAAGATTAAACGTGTTTATTTCATAAAGAGGATTTCTGTTCTGTTTTTCACTTAAATAAGAATCTTCGGCAATGCTGTGGAGTTTGTGTCATATGAAAGTTTTACTGTCAAAATTGTTGGTAAGAAACTCTAGAAACTGTAAGCATGTAAGCCTTGTTGAACATAGCGCTATGACTCAAGCACTGCTATTTCCAATGGGCAAGACACTCCGGACCCACGGACTAGATACGTGGTTGAAGGAACCTCCGCCATTTTCCAATCGTTTATCAAGCTAACCGTGCAGGACTCACCTTGAGGAAAGGCGCCTGGATTTCGTAAAGGTCGTGGAAGCTCTTTTACAATGCTATGAATGCTCTTGCACTGCCTTAAACTCTCTCACAGGAGTCTTGTTTAACTACATATTTAATTGACTACCAATTTACGGAACTACCTATTTAGCCTCATCGCTTCCACCCGAGTGCCTCGTTGAGGCAAGGTAGCGTACCCTGCCTGATTGAGCCACACAGTTCCATTATATCAAGGCTACTGTTATATTTATTTTCAACGTTCCTAGTCTGTCTCGGCTCCTTTCGTCTATTGTATATTATTAGAAGTTTCTTAACAAGAAGAAATTTTGTCCGTAAAGTTTTATCATAAACTTTAAACATTCAACCATCTACAACAGTAATGTCCAACTTTTTTTTTTGACCACTTCCTCACTCGTGTCACAGGCCACACCATAGCAGAAAGTCGTTAAGTCCAATGGATCATAGCCTTTTCGGTTTAAATATGCGCTTAGCTATGCACTGTGGACAGAGGTTACCGGAAAGCAGCTCTGTAGTATTCTGTAGGTCCTATATAGAAAATATTAAACTTTTTTTAAAAGCAGCTCTGTAGGTCCCATGTTTAAACTGTTTTTAATTTGATCTTAATGACATTTTGTTATAGATACTTACCTACCTTAACGACACAAAAAACTAACTAGAACTAAAAAGAAAACCCTGAAATTTTCCACAATTGTTCGAACTTTCAGCTTGATCCGTGAACGGGTGTAGGAGAAATAAAGTGTACACACTTTTCACCAGATCAAGTTGTAAAATAGAGTCGTCCTAAGAAACTAATGGAAATCAGACAAAAGAAAGCGGCAGAACGGGAAATCATAGTCTTTTTTTTAAGACATAATAAAATGAACATATGCAATGTTGCTAAACCTATGTGTGCCTAAATGCCCCACGCCAAAAAGACTGCGGCAAAATGTCTGCACCAAAATGGTCGCGCCAAAACGGTTGCCAATAAATGTTCTTCCTCGAATCCAGTAAGCCTTCTTTAGAAGAAGACTATTTAAATGTCATTTAAATAGGAAGCGTAGACAATGAGGACAAGCCAAGACGATGTAAAGCTTGGCAGACACTTCTAGAATCCACCTGAAGTATCAGAGCCATGAATGTCGGTATCTTGGATGTCCCAGTCCAACTTTGTTTCGTTTTTGACACATGCATCATTCTGATTGGTTAAGATGTTATTTAATTGCCTTAAGTTAGTTCCTCCATTGGCCCAGGTGCAAGTAATATTACTCTTGGTAGACAATACTTCGTCACCACGACATTTCCGAACTGAGAATGTGTCGTCTAGAGAATCGTTGTATTTCCATTGGACAGTTTCAATGTAAACATCGCTGGCATTGGGGGCCTTATTCCCAGAAGTGGCCCAGCAGAGCTCCATCACCGAATTCCACAAACATTTGTAAAACTGAAATAAAATAGCTTACAATGTCAAAGATGTTAGAGGTAATTGTCACATTTTCATTTTTCATTTTAAGAGAATTCATTTTACGTATGTAAAGAAACAAAAGGAACTTTTTTTTCTTCTTTAAATACCTGGAAAGAAATGTCTAGTCAAGTTTAAAACTTGGAAAAAAAATTAAAACTACTCTTGTAAAACAACAGACAATATCGTCTCCTTTAGACAACTTTTAGCGCGATTGTTTTTCTTTCAATGACTAGCAAATGTTAGATTAAAAAACGATAGAACATTTTTGTATCCCGCCCATCCCCCACCCCCATACTTTGAGAAAGAATCCTGGATAAAAGCCAAAGTATAGATGTAGTAAACTTTATAATATTCTATTGTAAGGCAAAATTTTCCTTAACATTAATTTATTAAACTCTTGAATCAATAGTGCCTCATATTCGGAAATTTCCGAACGCTATAGTCATTTCAAAACCGGTGTTAGATCTAGATCTAGACCTAGTTATTTGACCAAATTTAAATTTATTTCTTTTATTACTTTGAAAAATCGTAACGGTCAAACCAAAGTGTGGCCAATGAGCTAGTAATTCTTTTGTAAGCAATATAAATCAATGTTAAATTTCTAGGACATTCATAAGAGCCGTTTTTGATATTCGTCTCCAGATTCCACGCAGGTTCCACCCACTCAAGTTCCTTCATGAAATTCTGACTTGAATAGAGGTATTGTAAAGTTATCTTGTGTCTCAGATAGTGATGGGCAAAAGTTTAACTAAAAAAAAAATAGTTAAGGCCAAAGTTTAATTTTTAAAAAAAGTATAGTTTAAATCCTAGTTTAATTATTTTTTTAGTTACAAACTAAAAAGTTTAATTACAAATTTTACAAACTTTTTTAACATACATACCAATAAATATTTAGATCTATGTAATTTGGAGAATATATATAATGAATAATAGAGAGGAGAATAAACTGGGAGGGTGCACAGATCACTTGAAAGTCTTTTGACCTTTACCCTATAATGGCTGCTATTCCCGCCAATTCAATTATTTGAAAGGTGAGAAAAATAAACGTGTTCATTATATTTCTAGCAAGTTTCGCTGCTTGGTAAATCTTGATAATTCCTAGCTTTTATAGATCTACATTTTGCTGCTTTTTATTAAACGCCAGTGTGTTCCTGAATAGCCGCAGGCAAAGAATTTTGCTTTACTATAGATCTAAAAGAAATGTCGACTCTCTTTATTTTAAAACTTTTTAATAGTAGATAGATCTAGAGTTAGAGTCTAGTGACGTCTAGTCTATTAGTATTAGTCTATTACTACTATTAGATCTATAGTCATAATAGTCTATATTTAATTATTTTAGTCTTAAGTAGAGTCTATCTCTTAGTAGTCTTAGTCTTAGATTTAAACGTAAATTTAAAATTATAAGTAAAAAATATAAATCTATTAGTATTTGTTGATTATCATGAACGAATAATAACAAGACTCTGGATATAAATTATAAGACATGAAATCAGCTGTTTAATCTAACGCCATCTTGGTTGACAACAACAGTTACATGGGATGTTACTCCCAAACACCGATTGGTGCAACCTATATAAAACACACATCAACATCCTTCCCTTTCAATAGCTAACAAAACACATATCAGAAATATTTGCAATTAAAATAACAAACATTAATAACTCATCTTATTTTATGAATATTATAACAACTAAAAATAACAATCTATTTCAAAGTGAGAGTGTGTCACATATAGAATAAATATTTCAACATGAATATTAATATTGTCATAAAAATTCTTAGTACATATCATAATCCCTATGCCACACAGGTCTATTTGTTTCTCGAGGGCTAATTCTTGCTGGCTTATTTCTATCACAATTATTGTCTGGTACATGAGAAACTACTTCAGACTGTGATGCATGCTGAGAACAGTTATCAGAGAAATCTGGCCTTTCATTATCATCATTATCATCCAAGACATTTCCATCATAGACATCAGTGTCAGTGTCTTTAAAAATAGTTTTCCTTGGCCTAATATGAAATCTGTTGCGTATGTATAGTCCTCCATTATCTCCCTTGATCTTATAAGATCTTGGAGATAGTTGTTCCCTGATCATTCCAGGATACCATCCTGTTTGACCTGGGTTTTGGTAATAAATAGTTTGCCCTAGATGGAGTTTTGGTAAATCCCGAGCTTGCTTATCATATTGTCTTTTTACTTGTTGTTTGTAATTCTCTTTCTTCTCAGCTACACCATGTTCATTTAAACACTTTGAAGTGCTGGGAATCAATGTCCGAGGACTTCTTTTGAGACACATTTCAGCTGGGCTAAATCCGGTACATTGCCGAGGTGTATTTCTGAGTTCCAGTAACGCTTCATATGGATCATCACCATTGTGTTTAGTTTTCAGTATTATATTCTTCATTATCTTTACAGCAGCTTCCGCCTTCCCATTTGTTCTCGGATAACCAGGATCTGATCTGATGTGATTGATGTTCCATCGCCTTGTGAATCTCAAAAACTCATTTGAACTAAATTGTGGACCGCCATCTGTTATTGACATTTTTGGAGCACCAAAACGAGCAAATTGTCCTTTCAATTTATTTTCTAATCACATCTTGTGATGTTGTTGTTGAAAGATAATCATACTCAATAAAATTAGAGTAATAGTCCACAGTAATTAGATACTGTCTTCCATCCACTTCCATCAGGTCAGCTCCAACTTTTTCCCATGGTACATTTCCTTCATCATGTTGTATAAGTGTTTCTCTCTGGTTCATAGGTTTTCTTTCTTGACAAGCAGTGCATGTCTCAGCCATCTGCTTTATTCCATCAGCCATGCCTGGCCAGAACATAGTCTGTCGGGCCCTCCTCATCATTCCATCATATGCAATGTAAGCTGTGTGCAGGTTTTTTTTCATTTCTTGACGCATACTGAAAGGTATGACTACCCTTTCTCCTTTCAAAATTACTCCATTACTAAGTCCCAAAGAATCAGCAAAATCAAAATATGGTTTTATCCTGTTGTCTAAATCTTGTTTTCTTTGAGGCCATCCATTCATAATTTGCTTTGATAATTTACTTAATGTGTCAGCTAAGTCTGTTTCTTGTTTTATTCTTTCTAATAACGGATCCGGTATGTCCACAACTTGTGTCTGGCATATGTTAAAAACTTCATCTTGCTTCTCCTCTTGATTGCACAGTTGTGATGATGTGTCAGCAATGTGTAAACTGTTTCCTTCTACCCACTGAAATGAGAAATCATAACGATTGCTCCTCAACATCAAGTTTTGTAATCTTCTTAGAGCCTGGTTTAGAGGCTTCTTTAAGATGTTTGCAAGTGGCTTGTGATCATTTATTATTATGACATGTCTTCCAAAAGTATATTGATTAAATCTTTCTAGCCCAAAAACAACGGCAAGTAGTTCTTTTTCAATCTGAGCCCACCGTTTTTCAGTTGGTGTCAATGCTCTAGAGGCAAATACTATTGGTTGTCCTTCTTGCAATAGTACAGCTTCAAGTCCATGTTGACTACTGTCCACTAGTATTTCAAGTTTCTTGTCGGAGTTGTAGAATATAAGGACTGGAGTATTGGTAATCATTGTTTTTATCTTGTTGAATGCCCCTTAAAAGTTTTCAGTCCATCTGAAATTGGAGTCTTTTTTTTGTTAGTTCTCTTAATGGTTGAGACACTTCGGCTAGATTGTTCAAAAATGTTGACAAATACTGCACCATTCTACATAATTGTCTTGCTTCCTGGCTATTTTCTGGTTTCTTCATTTCCAGAATAGCTTTGATCTTCTTTATGCCTTGCGCACTAATGAAGTCTCCGGTGAAACTTATCTGGTCTTGTTTTTCTACTGTTTTTGTTTCATTTAATTTAATGCATTTCTCTTTGCATCTCTATCTTAATCTCTTCAGTTTGTCAAAGTGATCTTTTTCTGCTTCTTCTTTGGACTGATTACATCCCACAATCACGATATCATTAGCCCCATTCATGCATCCTTCTAATCCCAACTTTTTCTGGAATATTTCTCCACTCACACTTAGTCCAAAAGGAAGTCTTGACCATCTGTACCACCCATAAGGTGTGATCATGGTTGTTAGTAGACTAGACTTTTCATCTAGACGTACATGCCAGTAAGCCTCCTTTACATCTAATTTAGAAAATATTTTAGCATTTAGATACTGTGGCATTACAGCTTCCAAAGTTGGTAACTTAAAATGTTCTGTTTTTAAAGCAGTGTTAAGATGTCTTGGGTCAATGCAGATCCTTAAATCCCCATTTGGCTTTTGAACCACAGCCATCTGGCTGACCCAATCTGTTGGTTCATTTACAGGAATTTATATTTTTCTTTTTACTAATGTCTCTATTTCTGCTTCCACTTTCTTTTGAAATGCAAAGGGTATATAACGACAAGGTAATACCACCGGAGCTATGTTCTCATTGACAGTTAATGACGTTTCACCTAAATCTCCCAGATGACAATCCATAGTGTTTACTTGTGATATGAATCTATCTTCATTTAATGTGATCAGAATTAAACTTTGGCATGTTTTAAGGCCTAATAAGCATTGGTAGTGGTTCTCTACAACTGTGAATGTTACCAAATATTTCTTTTTGTTTTTAGGATTCGTTATTATTAAGTTAGCAGTGCCCTCTGTTTTTAATTTGGAATTATTCCACATTGTTAATGTTTGAACAGTCTTCTTAATTTGGGTCTTTTTTACATATTTCTTACATATAATGTTAACATCAGCTCCTGTGTCCAGTTGAAATCTTATTTGTTGACCATTTATCATGAATAGAGCTGTCATTCTGTCCCTATTGATGTTCAACACATTTATTGAGTTTAAGTGTTCCTCTTGGTCAAATTCATCCATAGCATTATGCATATGTATTTTATTCTTAGTTTTACACTTAACTGCAAAATGATTTTTACCTTTGCATTTATTTCAAATTTTGCCCCAAGCCGGACATGATGTTTTGTTCACTTCATGTCTGCCTCCACAAAACCAGCAATCTATAAGGTTGTTTCTGTTGTCAGTTTTCTTTTGTTTCTTTCTTATCTATCTTCACAACAGTTTCCTTATTTATCTCTGCCAATCCTTTTGCAGTTTGCTCATATGTTTGACACATATCTAAACACTTCTTCAATGTAAGATCATCGTGATTAAATAATCTCTCCTGCAGTCTTTTCTCCACGGAGAATACGATTTTGTCTCTAATCATTCTATCCTTTTCCTTGAAATTACATTTTTCAGCCTGAGCTCTAAGCTGCGTAATGAACACATCACAGGATGACACCTTTTCTATGTTCCAAAATCTGAAACTTTCCAGAACTTCATTTTTTCTGGGGTTGCAATAGTCGTGTAATTTCTTTAGTAATATTTGCGGGTCGTTCACATCTTCATTCTCATCCTACTGCAACTGCTCACAAATCTCTTGGGCCTGAGGTCCAGCACAATGTAGTAGTATTGCTTTTTGTCTGGTTTTAGGTTTTTCTTCAGCTCCTATTGCTAACAGAAACAGTTCCACTTGTCTTCTCCATTGACGAAAGTTTTCACTGACATTACCTTCAGTCACATTTAACTCTGTTGGTGGTTTAAGTAGACCTTCTGCCATGTTCAATTAAAACTTTACTATAGTATATCTACCGTAACTGAATAACCCCGAGCCTCTCTTAGTCTCTATATATGCTCTCTAGACTGAGTCTGAGACTGGAATCTACTAGATTCTAGATCTACACTTTAGAGCTATTTTTTAAACTAGTTTTATATCACTGATATAAACCTAAATATAATTCTTGTTACCGCTGCCACCATGTTGATTATCATGAACGAATAATAACAAGACTCTGGATATAAATTATAAGACATGAAATCAGCTGTTTAATCTAACGCCATCTTGGTTGACAACAACAGTTACAAGGGATGTTACTCCCAAACACCGATTGGTGCAACCTATATAAAACACACATCAACAGTATTAATTTAAATCTATAAGTATATTACTTTACTTTATTAGTCTAGATCTATTAGTTTAGAGATTCTACTATTCTAGAATTAGAGTCTAGATTAGATCTAGATATATCTAGATTACTTATTAGGCCTATACTAAGACCTAAGATGCATAGATGATAGATCTATAATGATTATAATAGGCCTACTAATAATAGTCGTCACCATACTAGATCTAATACTAAATTAACTAAATCTAGACTAGATATAACTAGATTGACTACATCTACATTTAATTCTATTATAATTATGCTTATATCTACTATCTAGATCTATTATTAGTATTATCTCCTAGAGTATATAGAAGATCTAAATACCCATATCTAGTTATAATCATAATTAGAATAATCTAAAATCTCTAGATCTAGAATTACTAAGATAGATATATCTAGCTAGTTAATGTGCAATTGAGAAATGTGATAGATTTAGCTAGTTAAAGTATAATTGTAAAATGTAATAGATTTAGCAAGTTAATGTACAATAGTGAAATGTAATAGATTTAGCTAGTTAATGTACAATTGTGAAATGTAATAGATTTAACTTGTTAATGTACAATTGTGAAATGTAATAGATTTAGCTAGTTAATGTACAATTGTAAAATGTAATAGATTTAGCTAGTTAATGTACAATTGTGAAATGTAATAGATTTAACTTGTTAATGTACAATTGTGAAATGTAATAGATTTAGCTAGTTAATGTACAATTGTAAAATGTAATAGATTTAGCTAGTTAATGTACAATTGTGAAATGTGCGTTTTGTTTTTTTCTGTTCAAATGTCATTGTTTAAATAATTTTATCAAGCGTAGGATTATTTCCTCACTTTAATGTCACTTCCTGGTGTGTCCCAGCCATTGTATGGTACACTCTATTGACCAGTGTCGAAAAATAGGATTCGCTTTTAAATATTTCACATTTCTAAAAGCAATAAAAGTTTTTGCAAAAAAAAAAGGTATTCCTTTTAATTTTTCTTTTTGCGGATCTGCTAATATTTCAATTTTATTTAATTCACTGATATTTGAAACGTTGAGAGTTGAATGTCTCGGTGTGTTCACATAAACCAAGCTTCTGAGGGAGTTGAGTCCAGATGAAGCAAGCCCCTGCAAGTCAAGTGCTTGTTGTGAAATGCTGCAGTTCGGGCATCTAAAGGTTTTAGTAACTCAGTTATTGTTTCTAGTGATTGATTTATTGTTTTTAGTCATTGATTTATTGTTTCTAGTGATTGATTTATTGTTTCTAGTGATCGATTTATTGTTTCTAGTGATTGTTTTATTGTTTCTAGTTATTGATTTTTTGTTTCTAGTGATTGATTTATTGTTTCTAGTGATTGATTTATTGTTTCTAGTTATTGATTTATTGTTTCTAGTGATTGATTTATTGTTTCTAGTGATTGATTTATTTTTTCTAGTGATTGGTTTTATTGTTTCTAGTCATTGATTTATTGTTTCTAGTCATTGATTTATTGTTTCTAATAATTAATTTATTGTTTCTAGTCATTAATTTATTATTTCTAGTCATTAATTTATTGTTTTTCGATTGAATTTTAGATGCAAGTTCACATTAGAAGAAAAAAAAACTGGATAAACTTGAAATTTAATGACATACTATGAATAAGATCAAATTAATTCAACGATAAAAGAAATTTATCTTTTTTTGTCATTTCTTAAATGATTTGATGTATATTATTTTTAAAAAGATTCTCACAAATTCAAAGGTGTACCCTACCAGGTCAGCCAATGAATTAGGAATATCCAAGCCAAAAACTTTTTTCAATTAGTTATATCACTTAAAAACAAACTGAACAACCAATTGTTGATCATGAGTTTTATGAATTCTATTTTATTTATTTATTTATTTTACGTTAATGGAGAAATTAGCTTTAAATAGCTTTTCTAGTTTTTCGATCTAAATGTTACAAACCGACAGACAGTCGACACAATAATATAATTATAATAATAATGAACCTTGTTTAGATGAAGAGGTAGCCTAAAGAATGGAAGGGCCTGTCGGCGAAAGAGATACGATTCAATACAAAAGACAGGAATGGAGACCATCAAGAGAACATGAGAGGTTCCTCCGACGGTTCAACAGACTAAGAGACAGGTGAAGGTAAAGGAGACATCTTTGAGACCCTGAACGTAATTATAATTTAACAGTTCTACATACTAGGATACAGTCATTGGTTGACATGCATGACGCGTAGGACGGAATCATCTTTTTTTTTGCAGGTTATGTCTGTATTATATAAGATAGAAGATAAGATGAAGGTGTATGATAACTCGTTGAGACCCTGAGCTTAATTTAAGGTATAGCTAGAGCTCCGTTATCAAACATAAGGTAGGCTCAACTTTCCGAAAATGAGTCTATCTACATGTCAAGTAGAACTGTTGTCTATGAACCCTCGACAACTTGCTCGTATTGATGAAGACATTTTGTAGTCTAAGTAGACCTTTAGATCCTTTAGAACTAGAATTTTTATACTAGATCTAGATTTTTTTACACAAGATCTAGAATTTATTTTTTACTATATCTAGATTTTTTGAACTAGATTTATATTTATATTCTAATTAGAATCATTGTACATTCTAGATCTATAATTACTAGGTCTAGTTTAGAATGATATAGACTAGATCAAGTTATAGAATTTCAAATTTTAGACTTAAAGTGTAGATTTATATTTCCAAACGTCTAGATTAATATTGCAATGTCTAATATACTAAAGTCAATCGATTTTTTTTTAAACTTAAAGTTACACCGAGTCTATTGATAGACGATATCGATATCTGTTCTTTCCTTTTTTTTAAATTACAAATCAATGCTGAAAGATTATCTAAAATCGCTCGTCTAACATATTGTACATATCCGGTAGATGTCATGCCGTAATGTGTAATATATTTCCTTATCAATAATATACTTTTAGTTTGTAACCAGTTTGTTATTACGTTAACAGCAATGCATGGTCGTGCGGTTGGCGCGCTGGACTGATTATCTCGACGTCCCGGGTTCATGCCCTGCTCGCTGCCATCCCCGTCGTCCAGCGGGAGGTTTGGGCAAGGATGTTAATTATCTTTAACTTTGAAGGAACATCCGAAACATGTCAAACAAAATTATTTTTTTTTACAACGACAAATGAATCTTTGAAACTTTTGACAATCAAAACAAAATCTCGTCTTGACTATTCCTTGCGAATAGGTGGATTCGACAGGGATCCGATGGGGGCCGCCTCTGAGTTTGTGTGATAATACAAACTCTGTTGGTTATCTTGTTATAATAATAAGAAGAAAAGAAGAACCCTTATGAAAGTTATTTTACAATAGTGCATTAGACATAGCAAAGTCTTACAAAAATATAAATTAAATATTAATTCATCGGGAAATAAACATAGCACAAGGGTGTGGTCGTATCTCAAACTCAACCATGCTCCTCTCAGGACTCTATTGAAGTGTCAAGTCACGATCTGCAATGACATTGACCCAGACAGCACTCGCACTTTGTCGGGCTTGTGTGGACAGGCCTAAGTGGAAAGGGAAGAGCAGCGGGTTTGTTTATTTAACTTCCTTGTTATTAAAAGTTTGGTAAACAGACCATACAAACATCAAAGTAGGGAACAAGTCAACAAAACAAAGAATTCTAAAAATTGCGTCAATGTAATAAACATAAACATGTGTCTATTCATGTGTCTATTCATGTGTCTATTCATGTCTCTGTCTCCCATTTTGTTTTGTTTTTTTAACCTGTGCATCGTAATTTCTCCGATAAAAGTTTTTGACTTGATTTGGAAAGACCAGCTTTATAACGCCCCCCCCCACACACACATATACGCGCATGTGTTTTTTGCTCTGTGATTTCTAATATCACTTTTACTCTTTCCCGATCCTTCACCACACACAATTTTCAAGTTTTTAAGTCTATAGATTGCACCTTTATTTATTTTTTTTTTTACATCCTTTAATAATAATGCGAGCAATATACGGTATTACCTTACCGGAACCCTACACACATTCGGAGAATTTAGCAGAACACTGACTATTTTCAAGGTTGGATTAACTAGATTTTAACGTGTCAATATAATATTTAATGAGATGAAAGTATTTAGAAAGAACAAAATGATTTAACAATGTCACAAATATTATATAGAATTTATATTATGTTAATAGTCAAGTAAGCATTCTGCACCTTGCGCACACTTGCGGTACCATAATACCAACACAACCTATATTAGTATTTGACTTGTACACAACACTAGCCCACTGCTGACTCAATCCAAAAATCCAACACTAACTCCCTCAAAGAAACGTTACATCAGCATAATAACAACAAAACTTCATCAGCTAAACAGCAAGGCAACAAAGAACATCGTGCATATATCAAGAATTGGTGCTAGAATAATATAACCTACTCATCTATCTATCTATCTATTTATTTATCTATCTATTCATACATCCATCTATCTATCTATCTATCCATACATCCATCTATCTATTTATCTATCTATGTATCTATCTATCTCTCCATCTATCTATCTATCTTTCTATCCATCTATCTATTTATCTCTCTCTCTATATATATACAGATTTTGATGACATTGTCTCCTTCTTAATATCAGGCACAATACTGGTATGTTTAATTTTAACATCTAGTGTGGCCTGAGTTAATCCAGTTTCTAGATTTTGACTTTCCTTCAACATAAGAAAATTCTGCTTTCAACAAACAGGTTACAAAAAAATAAATTAAAATACCTCTACTGTGGTAGTCTTCAGAAAGACATAACCTGAAATCATTTAATTGTTGATCTTTTTTTGGTTTCTTTATTTGAATTAGAGTCAGAATCTAGATAAGTTCAAAGAACATAGTGATGTTATTGAATTGTATTCGTTACAAAGAACATTTTTCCCCCTGCATTTACTTTAGATTTATTCACGTGTAGAACTACTTGTTGATTATGTCTTTAGTTTGTGGAACACCTAATCTGACATCGCGGAACAATAGTTTTCCGAGGAACACAGTTAGGGAATACTACTTTAGGCTATAGATCTCGCATAAATGAGTGTAAAATTGATATATATTCCATTTTCGTTACCCACACTACTAATTTTTTTCTGGTTTTGTATCCTCTGAATATAAGAAAATATAAATTGAACTTCATTAATTGTACTCGTTTATTTGATCCCTTTTGAATGTAGAGAAATGTAAAATTCCTGGTCTACACAAGGATTTGTGTCACTAGCTGTACCTTTGGAAATTGTAATAATTGTAAAATAAATATAGACAGATAAGTAGTTCGTCCGTCGTGATACGATACTGACCCACTTTTGTCTTCCATGTAGCTAAGTGCTTTGCACTGGAGTTTTGTGCCTCCTCGTGTGGCTGGTGAGACCTATGTGAGCCCGGAATGTTCGGCTACACACTGGGCAGGTTATTCCAACTGGAGCTAGTGTCGTGGGCCTTGCTTTTTTCTCTGGCGCTTTTCATCAGCCAGTGCTTTCTCTTGTCCTCAGCAAATTGTTGCGCCTGTTTTCATAGCTCGGCTCCTTGATACCCTATCTTGTGATTCCATCTCCCGGGTGGGAGGATTCACGTTGAAGGCTTTCAGGGAAGCTTTGAGGGTGAGTCCAGGTAAACGTTTTCTTTGTCCACCTTGTTTCTCGCTTTCGTTGAGGGACGCGAATGTTGTCCAGTCTGTAGACGTGACCTGCTTATCGCAATTGCGACTGTATCAGGATTGTGTGGTAGCTTTGTAGGCCTGCTCTTTGGAGGCTTTCTGAGTCAAGTATTTTGTCTTGTCCCATAACGTTCAGGATGTCTCTGTGGCTAATCATGTGACATTGCTTCTTTTGTGTCTTTGTGGATTTTGTTTCAGATTGATTTGAAGTCCGAGTTGAAATAAACGTCATTACTTACTTCATCACCTGTGTAACTGAACCTAGATATATATATATTCCGTCACCTACATCCACATCATGTACTAGAGAGTCACAAAGTGAAAAGTCGCTTCTCACTGGGATCTGCGCATCAGAACAATTCTCACAAGGTTGTGTCATAATGTCTGACACATACACATTTGACGTATCTGTAATATTGTCTTTGTCTAGAGATTCCTTTTGGTTTTTGACTAGTTCACCATTATTTCTTTGAATCTTGTTCTTCTATGCTACCCTTTCCATGATTAGAATATATGTCTTGTGGTAGCGTTGTCATTATGTCTGAATTAAAATAATATCCATTGGACATATCAACATCGCTGTCTTTGTCTAAAGATTCCTTTTGGTCTGTGTCCAGTTCAACATAATGTCTAATACCCGTTAGGTCTTGTTCTTCATATCCCTGTCCAGTATAGCTGCCTTGTTTTAACTCTGTAAATATATCTGAATTAAAATAATAATCACTTGCAACGTCATTGTCTGATCCATAACAAACAGAAGCAGAGCAAGTACTATCTTCGTTAGCGTTGACATCTACCCAAGCTAGGGAGGTATCATTGTTGCTCATGACACCTTGCTGAGCAGGACTGTTCAACTTTATAAATATGTCTGAATTGACATAATCACAATCATCATCGGGACTGTCACCCAACGATGTAAGTTTACCATTGTCTACCATGCCATTATTACCAGTTTCTGAAGAGCGTTGCACAGACTGACTTGTGTTGTTAGCAAAAATGTTTTCTGTCGATGAAGTCGCAAAGCTGATGTTGCAATAGTTACCACTAGTATATTTGTGGTCTAAACCTGTTCTAAGTGTGAATCTGTTTCCAAACGCTTTATTATTGAGATCAAATTGCTCAGAGCATTGGGACGAGAAACTTTCTTTGTGAGCTGAACTTGTTTCCACATGAGGTTTTACCAAATCGGTACAGTCATTGCCTGACTTGTAGTGATCGTCCATTGGAGTCTTAGGATTTGGATCGATGCATGCAAATGTGACATCACAGTCATTTGTAGAATCACATTTAAAAGAGGAATCCTCGCTGGTAAGAGGCATTGAGCTAAAGGAGCTGTCTCTATTAATCTTGCTTAAAAGGTCAGTGTTGAAATAAATATCATTGTCGAACTTCAGGTCATAGCCTTTATGTTCAGACGTGGCCTTGGTATTGGTGTTCATCTCGCTATCAACACTGAGGTTGTCATGACAATGCTCAAGAAAACTATTTCCGGTTGATGTGGTCACTAAATCTGAGTTAGAATAATAATCGTCATCTGCGTTATTCTCTTCATAAGGGACGCCATCATTACCTGCATTATTGCCCATGTCAGAGGGTACTTCAAAAGATAGATCTTTTTCTGTTAGTCTTTTCTCTCTTTGACATGCATCTGTTAACCCTCTGCACCCTAAAGCTTTTGTTACTTCATCGATATATTTCTTCTTGTCTTGTACTAAAATGGTTTTATTTTCTAATTGATTTAATTCATTATTAAGAAATAATGAGTCAAAACAAACATAAACATTTTGTGAGTTTTCACTGAGTGATTCAACTGAGTTGTCTCTAACCGAATCATCAACATCGACATGTATCAATCTTTTTGAGTCTAAACCTATTTCAACACTTTTCTTCCATAGATGAGAATTGACATACAGATCACTCGATCTGGAGTTGTCGTAAACATTCTGGAGTTGTCTCTCATTATGCTCATTAGGTCGGATAGCTGCATCAACATCGTTGAGTAGACTTTCATCAGAGGTTTCATTTGGAGGCGGGACATCAATCTCCTGTGAATTTACGTAAACATCTTCAGTTATGGAGATAACATTACGAAACTTAAATTTGCTAATCTCTTCAATTTCCGGTCTGTCTATATTGCTACATGAATCTGCCGCCATTGCAACTATCAGATCTGAATTAATATAATCATTTTCCCTTTGGGTGCATATGTGCTCTACAATGTCGAGTGATATTTCAGATTCCCTGCCGCTGACTTGATAAGAAATATCAATGTCGTGTTTTGAACATTGTGTTTCCTCAACAATAAGAATTTTTTGCCCTGTAGTTGCAACCTTGTTATAATTATCTTGAAAGTTTCTTTGATATTGGTGGAGTTTAGAATATACGTGACTGCAATAGGTCTCACTCGTTGTATTGTCATGTAACTGAAGACAAGTATCGCTGTAACTCCCGGTCTTCAATTTGTTATTTGTAGGACAATGATTCAGGTCACTTTTGGAATTCAGAAGACCATGTTTATTTTGTGGATGTACATTGTTGTATATATGTGGCAAGTTATCAGAGCGTGTCGGGGATTGCTGTCCCTCTTGTATGTAATGATCTCGTTCAGATGTCTCCCCCGCTGTTAGAGCTACATCATGAACATACCCCTCACTGCAGTACGAGTATATTTGGGGGCTTAAGTTATTACCTTCCTCGTCTAAAAGAGATGTACTCCTCGCTGAGAGGTCAAGCTCCTGTGAAGGCGAAGGAGGCCTTAATCTGGACACTGAAGCAGACTGGAGAAGAAGACTTGCCACAGCTGGAACTTTTGAGTTACTTTCCGAAGTGTTTAAATGAAAGTTCAGAGTATCATTATTCTCATAGTGTGCGGTATGGCCATCCCCATCTTCTGCGTTCATACACTCGTTCTGAGTGTTTTTATGAAGCCTACAAAGTATACAGCTTAAGCAAGTAAGACAAAGGGAAATCAAGGCAGCAATAGAAAGTAGCACAGTTCCAAGGTGGCTGCTGTAGGAAATAAATCTATGAGTCTCTTCTTTGGTGAGGCTCGTTGTTCTCATGGATGGCATCATTCCGTTCAGAGCTGCCAAGTTTGCTCTTTTCTTTCGCTCTAACAACTTCTCTTCCACGGTGTTTGTGCTGGCATGAAGTCTACAAGCGATCAAAAACATGCTGTGACGCCAGCACTTTATAGGATGAAAGCATCTCATCTGCAGTGATGACAGTTTTGTGCTAGAGATCTTCTCGTGGGCTGACACCGTTCGACTAGCTTCTTCAAAATTTAGATACAATACATCCATTGCTACAGCTGAAGCAGCAACTCTGAACAGTGTTAATGACTTTGCTTTTTCACGATTCACAAACGATTTATCGGCTGTGCTATTTGTTATTAAATAAACGACTCTGTCATTATTAGTAACTTTGTCGGTGAGCGATATACAACTGGTAGACTTCAAACACAAACAGCTAAAAAATCTGAAACAATAAAAATAAATGTTAAACTGTCTTCAATGTAATAAAGGATAGTTGTGAATATTCTATTTTAATTTTAAATAGTTGCCAACTAGGAACTATGACAAATTTTAGCTGTCATATATTCCGTCATTTTTTTATATTTGCAACGGGAGATTTTCACTTATGGCGGATAACTATAAATAGAGAGCTTTTTTGGTGTATTTGGTGTACTCAATGTAAGAATTATTGATCATCTTTCTATTTTAGAAGGCTTTAGATAATTTAGGCGCTGTAGAATCACATTTTTAAGCAGCTACTCTTTTAACACAAAATAATTGATAATAATAATAATAATTTAATTTATAGACTGCAGACGCAAGGCTCTGGGATAACATGGAGTCTATCATAATGAATTACATACCTAAAGTAACTCTTTCTTATGATGAATCTCTCACCTAAATTGACTCTTTCTTATAATGAATCACTCAACTAAAGTAACTCTTTCTTATGATGAATCACTCACCTAAATTGACTCTTTCTTATAATGAATCACTCAACTAAAGTAACTCTTTCTTATGATGAATCACTCACCTAAAGTAGCTCTGAGTCTTGACTGCTTTCTTCAAACTATGAATCACACTGTGGGCGTTGGCCAAAATCTCTTCATCTACTCTTTGTGCTTGCACTGTTGCTATGACGACCAACACTAAAAGGGATCCCACACTAGAATACGTCATTATAGTCTCAAGATATGAGGATCGTCTCCCTTCCTTGTTGACTTTTATCTTTTGGCCAAATTGTGAACATCTTTTGAACGGGCTTTAAAAGTGTTCATTGCACTCCCCAGATATCTCCATACAGATAACATCGGATAACTCAGTTTTAACGAAACTGCAATCAGATGGTTAAATTAAGCAGTAGTTAAATCAGGCCATGTTATTCTTTGTTAATGAAACACAGTAATTAGCCTTGAAGCATTTAATATTTGTTTTCATAAATGCGGTCAGTTAAATTGCTGTCACTCAGTTCGGCGTGGTTGAAAGATGTTAATGACACTTGTCTAACCGGAACTTTTCATTGTAAATCCTAGTTGTAGGTACATGCGTTCGTGCGTTGTATTTATTAAAAAAAATATTACAACAGATTAATAAAACAGAGATGTCATTTAAAGAGTAATTAGTTCTTCTGAAAAATTGTGAAAAAAAATTGAAAACTCATAAATATTGATTATATATATATATATATATATATATATATATATATATTTCATCACGGTCACTTCATCCTGTTGGTTTGTGGAGGTAAACAAGTAGTCAACAAAGATCTGTGTCATGCATGAGGAAAAACTTGCAATAAATGCAAAACAAAAAATAATTTCTTAATCAGATGAAATATTAACAAATTAAGAGAAACAATCATGATTGGATGGCTTAAAAGAAAGAAAGATATAGACAATATAATTAAACGTTATTTTGATTTTGCATCTAAGTTGAAATTCAGCAATGATATAATTTTAAAAGAAACAGTTATTCCTTGCGGTATGTGTCTAAAAATAAAGAAAAAGGTATCACAGCACACAGTACATATGATGGAATAATATGGATGGCCCGATTGACTATGTTCTGGCCAGGTATGACTAATGAAATAAAACAGATGGTAGAGACATGCACTGTTTATCAAGAGAAGAAACCAATGATCATGTGAAGAACATTTAGACAGCATAATGAAAGAAATAGTCCATGGGGAAAGGTTGGTGATGACTTGATGGATGAAAGGTGTCTCAGATAGAACTTTACCAACTCTGGTGATGAACAAAAGAGACAAGAGACAAGAGACAAGACAAAAGAAATACGAAGAACAAGTAACGAGACATTGGGATAAAGGAACGTATGAGCTACATCGAGACCAAACAATAACCAGTAAATTATAAATATCTGGAAGAAGTAGGATGGTATCTTGGCAGAATCATAAAACAACTATCTCCAAGATCTTATCAAATCAAGGGAGAAAATGGAGACCAATACATTTGCAAAAGTGAAAACATCCGATCAAGATAAACAATATTGTACAGGAACTTTTGATCTATGATGAATATGTAAAAACTGATAATGTGAGGCTACATATATATATAGTGATGGGAACTAAACTAACTTTTAAAAGTTAAACTAAAACTAGTTTTTAACTAAAATAAAGTAGTTAAACTATTAGTTTTTCATGGATTTCAAAAGATAGTTAAACTAAACTATGGAAAGTTAATTAAACCACAATGGACATATTTTTTTGGGGGGGGGAGGGGCGGGATTGAACCAGACCTATATAGATATAAACATCTGACTGTATGCCTACGGTTCGATATTATTTTTTAACATTCTAGAAATATTTATCCATAATAAAATCAGTAGTAAGGAAAATGTTGCTTACATAAACGTTAATGCACAGTAAAATAACATGTCTAAATAAATATGTGTGCTTGTATTCTTGACTTGAATTAAAACCTTTAGAAAATAATGGTACTCCTTTTAAATAAAAATTATATTAACTTATTATATAGCGGAAAATCTTACTTATACTGGTAAAGTTTTAATCTCATTAAATAACATATATTTAGAATTTCAAATTTAAAAATTTTTAAAACCTTTCACCTGTTTAACTATTTTAGAGTGAAAATACATGCTTGACTCACCATGCCGATGTGCTCTTTTGATGTCTGACCACTAAAAATACAACTAACACTATTGCATAACCGTTAAACGCGCAAGGAAAAACAACTGGGTAATCTTGTCATTATGGACTGCACACTCAGTACACTATATAGACCTACACTTGTACGTCTATCTGGCCAGGTTGTTAAAATCAGTCGGACACACTGTCTATTTACTTTCTGGGCAGGGAAGGTGTATAACTATTTTAGTGTAAAGATATATCTACGAATATGCTTGACTAGCCACGCCAATGTGTTATTTTCTTGTCTGACCTCTTTACAGCAAACACTATTGCATAACGCTTAGGCTTAATGCAGGGTAGTCTTACAGTATTATCGACTACACACGTACATTACACTATAGGCCTACATGTGGTCATGTGTATGTCTAGCTGACCAGGTTGTTAAAATCAGTTGGACACAGTCTATTTACTTTATGGTCAGAGAGGGTGTGGATAAAGATTTTTTTTCCAGAGTTGGTTACCCTAATGCTTTTAGATCTATATAGGCCTAGCTGTTGATTTAGCATTAATAGATCTCAATAATAAGTCTTAAGACTATACAAGGGTGTACTTGATGTTCCTGCAGTTAAAAAAATATTGTTTGCCGCAAATGACTTGATTAAAACCACTAAATATTGACCTAACTCACTAATCAGATTCCCACTAGAAACAGAAATTATACACCTCCAAGTGGCTCACAAAAAAAAATTCGGAACAACCTCAATCATAATACTACATAGAAGCTTTTGGCAAAAAATGTTTAACATTTTATAATACTGCTACTTTCAAGTGCAAATATTTACTCCCATAACTTCTACCAGGATCTTACTTTACCCTCTTCAAATGCAGACTGTCTAAATAGTTGTTAACTGCATCATTTTCTTTTATATCACATGACCAGAAAACAGGGAGTGCGTTTCAACCATGACCACATGTTGAAAAGTTTAACAAATTTTAATTAAACTTTTTAGTTAGTAACTAAAAAAAATTAATTAAACTACGATTTTAGCTAAACTTTTTTTTTCTAGTTAAACAACTTAACTTAACTAATTTTTTTTTAATTAAACTAAAAGTTTCTAACTTTTTAGTTAACTTTTGCCCATCACTACATATATATACTGTCAATCATCAAGAAAGACAATATTCAGTCTCGTAAACGAATAGGACTCCTGATAATAAGTTATTGAGGAATATTAGTACTGAGATACAAGAAGTTAATGCGGAAAACTTTATTCTAATCTAAGGATTTCATTGACTAATATGATATCAATTATAAGTATCATTTGGGAACTCGGATAATATGTGTTCAGATAACATGTGTTCGGATATCATGTTTAAATTATTATTTTTTGTTGTCTATTTGCAGTTTATAATAATACTTTAAGAACTTGAGATATCTCACTCAATATATTTTATTTTGTTAATTACAAGGATTATCTAAGTTGATTTCGTTAAGCTGTAGAAAGGGAAGGATGTTAGTATGTATGTTCTATATTGGTTATGCTATTAAGTATATAATAGTAATTTTCTTTGTTTATCATTGTTGTTTTCTAGAATGGCGTCCTTAATTAATAAACAGCTGATGTGTCAGTTAGCTTAAGGGTTATGTGCTTAATCGTTCAAAGTTATCAACAATCTTGAAAAATTGAAAAAATCGTAATTGACAGATGTGGCGATATAAATTGAAATAGTCACCTTAAATAAGCGTAAATCCTGGCTGAACAGGTTGTTTTTTTTATGCGAAGACAATACCATTGACCCAAATACTCCCCCTCCCCATTTTACCCCCCCCCCCCCCCCCAACTTTTTCACAACTGGTCCAGACAAGAGATCGGAACATTGGGCACTGAGAAAGCTAAAAGCTAAACAAAAACCATTGGTCAAAATAATTCTAATCGCACAGATACATTATGTTTAGAGTAATTGTGCATGAAATTACATGCCTGATCCAAACTAACAGATCCATGACACTAACTAGATGCATATTTTTAACAAGTTTTTTTAAACTGTTCTTCTTGTTTATTATTTACTTTGCAACATTTCATTGTTCGTCCTTCACCTTCACATTGTGAAGTATCGAACATTTGTAGTCAAAATCCCCAGAATACCTTTTTTTTATAGCGTGGATTTTTATTACACTAAAAATGCTTACGCTAGGACAAATTTGAACAAGTGCTTCTTAGTTCGATTAGAGCATAGATCATCCAGGAAAACTAATAACTGAGCAGAGTTTTTAGTCTCTAACCAACATAAACAACTAGATAAACACGAGAATACGCGCAACACGTAATTATCTTATCTTTGAAGGGACGTCTGAAATGTATAGTATACTTTCTTTACGGAATTGCTGTTGAGAATTAATTTGATAATTTTTTAATACAATGATACAGGATGTAGATTTATGGCTAGACATAGTTCAAAGTTCATGTCCCTTAGACTATCTTAACTTGACATTTTTTTGGGTTATATTCTTAAAAATCAAAGACAATTCTTACTCGTATTTATAGCTTCAACTTTTATTTTTACCAGTTCCTTTTTTAGCGGCCCCAGAAAGGGGAAAAGACGCTATTAGTTTTGTGTGGAATGTCTGTCCGTCCGTCCTTCCCGTTTAGATCTCGGAAACTAGAAGAGATAGTGAAAATCCGACATCATAATATTTTAATATTTTAGACCATTCAAAATTCTGTTGCAACGGCTACTTTTTTCTTTTCTGATAGCCAAAAATCTAATTTTCTAAATCACATATGCAAGCAGTTTTTTCATAAAAATACACCACTTTTAAAACTATTAATAGTAACAAAAAAGTAGTAGGGATCGTGGTAATGCAATGCATTGGAGACACACCAATGCAAATGGTTTTAGATTTTTTGTAAACAATTTTTTTTTAACATTTGTATTGCTAAGGTAAGTAAGTTCTGTCATACTTACTACTACATTTACACAAAAAATGTTTCCTTTTTTTCAAAGAGAAAAAAATCTATTTAGTATGCATATAAGTTTAACATAATTTAAAATAACAATTAGTAAGTATTTTTACATATTATTGCGTGAACTGCAGTGCCGTCACTATACCATAGAACATTTTTTTTCTTGAGGATTTCAATAAGAGATTGACCCTTTACTAAACAATTAGATCAATTAGATATTTATCATAAGAAATTAGTTAGGCCAGGTTTACACTTTACTTTCCATTTACTTTCACCTATCCTTTGGTCTGCTTGTCCGCTGGGGCAGCACACAGGATCTGTCAACCTTCTTTCTCCATTTTTCTGTCATTTGTCTTTGATAGAATTTCATTCTGATGTTCTTTCTGAATATATAGATACCTGCCCTTTTACCTGTCTGGGTGAATCACTTCGGGGGCCGCTTTTGAGTTTGTGTTTCCATACAAACTGTCTTTGTAACCTTGTTTATATATATATATATATATATATATATATATATATATATATATATATATATATATATATATATATATATATATATACATATTATAAGGTCTTCCTATGTGTTCTGTCTGTCTGTCTCTAGTCTCAGCTCTATCTATGTAATTAAGATAGACATTCTCAACAACGCTTCCAGTCTACATGTTTATTAGCATTTATTCAATTAACAAAAAGGAATGTACATTGCCGTACAGGTCACTAAATACTCAAACCAATATTCGAATATTCAAATTCCCATCTAGTTGACCAAATGAACAACTTTATTGCACATTCTCAATTCTCCAAATTTAGCTTCACACTTCGGTTAAGCTTGTACATTTATGTCCCAGGCTGTGCATATATATTATGTATAATTATATTCAGTGCTGTTACAAATTGGTATTCAAGCTCATAGATTGCACAATTTTGGGGAGCTACCGAAGAATTAATATAAATGTTTATAAGAAGGCTCGCGTTTTTTTCCCCGCGAATTTCAGCGCTTAAATTACGAATCTGTCAAAACCGTTTCTCAGTGAGCACCTAAGAGATGAGAGCAAATTGTGAAAATAAATTCATGCATATCCGTTCGGCGGTTCCAGAGATTTCGTGATAGGTCAGTGACTGAGTGGTATATAGACTTTCTATGCCCGTACATTTATTCTCACTATTATCTATTATTATCAAAACTTTAGCCCATCCATTTCATGTTTTGCAAAATTTGTCAAGCGAAAAAAGGTTAGCCTAATTAAGACATTTTTAACTTTCTTAAAATAATCTAGTATCTCAAACAATCATGCTTTGTTAAGTTAAAATATTTTTTAGGCAACATAGTATTTATTTGTCCAAAACCCCCTAATTTTCTTCCATTTTAAATCAACTGACGACATTTCAACACTCTCCCACACTGTGAAATCCAGTAGTACCCCTTTCAGACCTTGCGTTGGGCAGATGTGAAGGTCATAGTTTCCGTGACCCACGGTCAACAAAAGATAGCACAAAGACAAACCTCTTTTACTTTCCCCTCTACGTAAATCAGGTACCCATTAAAGTAGAATGAACTCATTAGCGTGCTAGAATATCGTTAATTGAAATTTCCGGTTGGATTCAAACCCAAGACCCATCGACACGGAAGCCAAGCACTTTACCACTCGCGCTCCTGAAGTTTAGATTTAGATCTTCCAAAATACCAATAGCAATAGTGCCTCCATCTAAGATAAAGGTGAATATTTACATTTCAAGGCCCGGTCGAGACATAGAGAAAATACATATTTACAAAAAAGGTTTCGCAATTCTGCCATTTCTTTAAGTACCTCCAAGATAGCATTTACTAGTAATATATATATATATAAAGAGTAATTAAAAAAAAATATGTCAAGGTATATAGTCTGCATCTAATCTATTTCTTAAATATACACCGCTCCAAAAAAGAATTGCTTATTTAAGATATAAATGCAAAATAATGGAATGGAACAATAAGCGTATAAAAATGTCTACAATCTTTTCAAAAATAATGAAAACGAATATTAAATGCAATATTAAATACACAGTTTTCACTCAGAATAAAACCCATATACCCAGGACACTGGAGACACTGCATACGAAGCTGTTCAACTTAGGTTCGATGAATACCTCAATTTACTTGAGACACTACCCCAACAATCCTGCATGATAGCTGAACAAAAAACTCTTGGCACAGACTGCACAAGATTCTACAACTCAGCAGCAAAGAAGCTGGCTAGATGAATAAGACGAGGAGTACTGACTTTTAAAAACAAAAATGAATATTAATTATTATGCTATTCGTGCTAAAAAAAAGAAAAACATGACAAAAAATACATTTTTTTAAAAAGACAATACCTCCGTTGAGCAACTTAAAATAAAATAAAGTATAAAATATTATTAAACAAAATGTTTGCTCTAGCCGGATATCGAGCCTGTACTTTGGCACGTCATCTCCAAGTACGTTACCCATTGGGCCAGAGGATATTGCAAAATTCTGCAATTATTTATTAGTACTTTCATATAGACATCTAGAACTAGATCCTGATCTAGACTTCTGATTTATAACTCGCAAGATCTAGTCTAGATGAAAAGTTAGTTGGACAGTTTTAAAAAAAAATGGCTGCCATGTTCCCTAGTAGATTTCGACCAGGAAGTGTGAAGAACTCTTATAGCAGCCCTTTCAGTGAGTCCAGTCAATAATAAATGAAGTCCCTTTCATAGCTATAATGACGGGTCTTCTGAGCAATTAATGAGCCCCTCTGTCTTTAAGTTAATTAATATGACATCGATACACAGGGAAAGGACTCCTCAAAATATAGGTTAATACATTTTCTGAATTATATTATATTATTAGTTACAGACGCTCCTTCAAAAGAAGGCATATCTACCTTTCAAACTAGTCATGTATGTTTTCCTGGCTGATTCAGACAATCTGTTCCAGGCTGTAATGGCATTAAAGGAGCATTCGTACAAATTTGGCCTAGCATAGGGAATAAGAATCTTTGTGTCTTTCTGTGTATTTTATTAGGTTGATAACTAGTTTGAGACTGTTTTTGTTTCAGACTTTTCAAATTTTACTTCCTCATACAATGTTCTAATACATAAACACTTAAAGCATAGAGCCAACACTAAATCCTAGAATCAGGCTTTCGTCTTAAGAAATGTTCTACATCAAGTCTCTGTACTTTTTTGTTATTCTCATTGAAAAGCCTATTCATTCAAATTTACAACACTATAATTAGGCCCTGAGTCAATGTCTTCCAATTTACATTTCGGCGTTTTATACAAGTTTTCTTCGTAGTACGGATCAAATTTAGAGTTGTCATTGCTGTATACATTATTATTTGTGCTGTCAAAACTGCTATTTTGATCAGTTGTGTCTGGAAGACCCGTGACATTGGATGCTACATTGTATATTTCCACAACAGAGAGCGAGTTATTGCTTGATCCTCTACTAGTCTTTATCGGAGGGAAAGAATCAAATGACACATCCTTTCTGCTTGCATTGGACGTATTATACGTGTGCTGAATATTTCTTGATATGTTTCTCAAACCAGAATACTTGGTAGGTGGATTAGAGCAGATATCGTCAATGAATGCGTAATGCGATTCTGGTTGCTCATTTTTAATGTTTGCGCTGGCCGTACTTTTATACAGCGGACAGTTCATACATTTCCAGCCTTTATGTCTTAACATGGACAAAAGCACAAAGATCGCTATGCATGCGCACGACATTGTTAGTAGAACGGCCATTATAATAATATAATCGTGAGAGAGAACAGGCTCTTTCGTGGAATTTTCGGAAAGACCGGAACGAGAAGTTGGAAGGGTCTCATTAAATATTAAGACGTCAGGAGACCCAGACATTAGCGCTGCGTTAGCCAGTTCTATGTTGACAAAAGAACCAACGCAAGTATCGTTGAGTTTCTTTGTAACGTCTAAAAAATGGATGGCAATAACAGGCTTGCTGTGGACTACTTTAGTACAGGTGATCAGGAATTCACCGCTTTTATCTTCACCGACCTTACACGTGCTCACTAAATTGTCTTCACTTTCGCCGGCGTATTTTCCTGTTACAATGTCAATGTCAACCTCAGAAACATTCTGAAGTTTTTTTTCCGACCGAGCCAAACAAGGACTCCTGACTTTGTTGCAAAGACACTCATAGAATCTGGAAAAAGAAATGAAAATTAAAAGTTTTAAAATGGAATATTTAGTTTGATAACTCTGGATGTAGTGGTGGGTAGTTAAGTTGCAATCCAGACAGTTAATCCTAATTACACTGGGCGTATTTATTAATTCACGTCACAGTTTTGAATAAAAATTTGACATACTCTTTATGGACAAAATGGAAACTAAATTGTTCGGCTATTACAAATCTTATTTCACTCTCTCTGTTTGTCTGTCTGGGTTGATTCTTTTACACGCTTTATCTTTTACTTCTTATCGTCAGATAAAGTTAAAATTTTGCACAATTATTTATTGTCGATGACAACCAGAGCCGACTTTAGACTTGAAAAAGCCCTAAGCTATTTGAGAAAGAGGACCGTTAATATATCCAGATATCATGTCAGTACTTAATAGGATTTTCGGATATTTAAAGGTTAAACGTATATACGATTTAGAAAAGTAGTCTTAAGCCTTTTATGGTCTAACGCTCCTTTTCGTATTTTTTCCTTAAAAAATCCACCAGCGCCCCCCCCTCTCTAAGAAAAATACAAAGAATGAAGCGTGAGAAGACAAATTAAACAAAAATTATGTCAAATAACTTAATTGATTACACACACAATTTCTTAAAGTTGGGAATATCAGGGTCAACTGTTCTTAGGTTTGATTGTAAATTTTTTTTTTTTTTTTTTTATAGTTAATCACTAAAAAATGAAATAAAGCTAATGGGAACCTCCTGCCCTCTGACAATATTAGAAATGTCAAGCTTTAAATTAGCCGAAACAAGGCGAAGTTGTCCTCTATTGGCTACATCCAGTCTATTTCCCTTGCTTACTCGTTCAGTTTGTTACGCACTAAGTCCAGTTTAACCTTGTATGCTGATGGGAAAGAGAAAAATAATTTCCTTTTGACCACAGTTTTGGAATTTTACAGCAACATTTTAGTGCAGCCACATCTTTTGTTGTGTCTCCTATGTTGTTTTTACTGAAGACATAATTTTGTAAATCTATTTTTTCCCCTGCAACTCAAATTGAACATCAGAACAGGTGTTTAAAATTGTCATATATATTTACATTTTTTATTTTCCATATCAAACAAAAATAATTAATTACCAATAATTAATTTACTAATTGGTTATTTTTGTTATTGATTCGTATTTTGTTAGTTAAAAAAATAATTGTTTAAAGTTTTAACTTTATAGGAGAATGCGTGTGGGAGAAATAACGTCTTCAAACTTTTTACCAGACACACAGATATAGTGAGCTGATAAAAGCCTTGTACAAAATAAAGCTAAAACTACTTACGTAGCTAGATTTGATCTTGAGAATGTAATTCTTGTACCATTATACTTGATTGTTAACACAGTGTCATTAGTAGCAGAGGCGGAACTCCAGATTGAAATGACAATAACTGACATTACCACGCCCACTACCATTTTAGCTGAAATAAATTATTTGCATTAGTGAAGAAATAAGTCAATGTTTTGTGTCATTTATAAAGAAAATGTCAATAGTGAAAATAAACAACACTACAATGAGAGTTTGTGTTGCATCCAATATTTAGATCTGCCTCCAGGGGCTTCAGTCAATGGGAAAGAAATATTCAAGCCATGGTCTTGCTTTGATAGTCAAATGTCAATGAATCATATTTAAACTTGAAAACAAACTGAAGATTTGAACGACAAGGAGATTTGCTACGTAGATTACATTTCATCTTTATTTTAAAGGAGAAATTTCGTTTTCAAAAGGTTTTCCAGATTTATTTTTAAAACAACAATGTTACAGACAGTCGGATTGTCGACACATTACTATAAGCGGATTTTCATCTTACGAGGCTGTCAGGTTCAGAAATTATTTGTGTTGTTAAATAGCTGTACACAATTAAGGTCCCGAGGTTCAACCTGACAAAAACATCATTCACACACAGTCGTACATAGATTAACCAACTATGTGGATGGTTTAAATAACAAAAAAAAATAATTTAATTTTATGATACTGATAGATGTATATGTACAATGAGAATGATAGAATGATGAATAGATAATATATAAATATAACATATATAGATAGATATTATTAAATAAAACATAAGCACCTTGCTATTGCTATCAACTTGTCACACTGGTTTCATAGTCCACCAGACGCTGACCGACTGGAGTCACAAAAACTACCAACCTCGGCAATAATAAAGTTAGACCTCAGCTGATCCCAGCTGATACCAACTGATGTGTAACTGCTCTGACACTCAACGCCATTGACGATCGCCAATCTGACAATGACACTGAAGACTGTAATATATATATATTTCTGAGACGACAAGCGACGCCCACACTGGCATAGACTCGGACTCAGCACCTGCTACTTCAACACTGGCCCCCTATAAACGAATTCAACACACAATTTAACCTCTATTCCAAAACTAGAAACAGCGACAACCTTATATAACATACAATAAGAGATATTACAACGAAGTAACTCATCCTAAACATGGGTCCAAAAATCCTACTGAATAATATAAGTTCAAGAAACTAATAGAGACTAACACACCGTCCGTTTCAAACAAATTCAGAGGGGGAACTGTCTCAGAACAAAGAATGACCAATAAATGTCGACGGATTTTGTGACGAAGCAAAAACAATTCACAACAAAAATACAAGGCACCAGGGGCGGACTGGCTATATGGGCAAACGGACAAATGCCCTGTGGACCGGTACCAAATGGGCCGGTCTGGTCGAGACCAAAGAAAAAAAAAATTCAATGCAGACAACTTAAAACAAAAAAGTGACAGCAGCAAGACACAAAGGCCCGAACACGTTTTCTTGTTGTTGTTTTTTTTAATTCTTATTACAATTAATTTGGTTTGAAATTCAACAAGAATATAAAAAAAAATAGACTATACACTGTACGTATTATCATTTGCAAAACATTAGACCGTACTTTCTGCTATGCACGAGCGGCATGGACTGCTTTGATGTCTTCGAGGTTGTGTTTGGCCTAATCATTGTGCTGGTCGGCATGGGCCTTTGATGGCACTCCCATTTTGTTTTGCTCCTTCCCTCCCCCGTCTTTTAATGGTTCTTATGAAATTTAACAAAAAAGAGGGATGAGAGAGGTTAAGTTAGAAAGCATCGATATAACGCAGCCAAAAAAGATATTAAAAAAAAGATAGGCGTGACAATTAGCTCTTTAGCAATACTTAATAGAAATTAACTTTAACACATACACACAGCCGCGAAAATGCAAGCCAACCAACTTATTCACAGCTCAATATGGGTATAAAGCTCTACTTTCTGCGATTTGAAAAGAAAAAGTAAGTTTCTTTTTTTTTTAATTACATAGATCTAAAAATACTACACTTAGGGCTTACAAAAAAAATATTTAATTAAACAAATAAATCTAGATCTAAATCAATTTTTATACTATTATAATTAATTGCAAACTTAGTAATAATAATAAGGCTAGTCTTCGAGTCCGAAGATTAGTGAGGAATGCAGTATTTCCCGTGGCTGCGCATCCCAGCTGAGACCTACATATTTTGCCACATCCATGGCAAACATAACCATTGTCTGCAGGTGGTCGATTTAGATTTTCTTTTCGCTGTCTGCGTTTGTCCTCGGCAGCAGACTTTCTATTGGTCTCAAATGTGTATCCCGCGGCCTTCGTGTGTAACCTCTAGCTGTCTCGTTCTGAGGCCTCATGCAACCAGGTGCTCTCTTCTATGTCAGCCAAGGAAAGTTGACGCCTAAGCTGGTCTTTGAATCGTTTCCGTGGGGCGCCTCTGTTACATCGACCACCTTTTAGCTCACCAAAAAAGACTGCCTTTGTCTCCCGTACGGGATACGTGCCCTACCCAGCGTAACTGTTGGACCAAAAGAAGTTACTCACAACAACTCACAACAGCATCTAACCTAACCCCCAACTTGCCTTAGCTGCTTCCTGCGGCTTCATTCACAAAGGCCGCGGTATACACATTTGAGACATAAAGAAAATCCGTTGCCGAGGACAGACGCAGAAAATCGTAATCGACCGTCGGAAGACAAAGTTATCCTTTGCCTGGTTGTGGCGAAATATGTAGATTACAGTTGGGGCTGCGTAGCCACGGGAAATACTCCAATCCTCATTAATCTTCGGACCCGAAGACAAGCTTTATTAGTTATTAAGTGTAAACTAATAGCAGAAAAACAACCACGAATATTTTACTCAACGTCTTCTAAGTCTGAATTTATAGTTCGACCATTAGAATTGTTACAATTGTATCAGATCTGAGTTGATTTATACCTTCGCTTTATCGGATCCTTTTTAGATGTGTGTGTGAGGGGGGGGGGGGGAATAGGGAAATGAGGTAAAAAATTTTTTTTCATATTTTGTTTTATATCATTCATTTGTTTATTTAGAGGTAAATATTCGCTCCTACAAAACAGTCATAACATGTTAAGATGATAAGTTGATACAATCATCCTAAGATCATAAGGTGATACAAACATCTTAACATCATACTTTAATGCAAACATCTTAGCATCAAACCTTGATACAAACATCTTAACATCATATCTTGATACACACATCTTAACATCAAACTTTGATACAAACATCTTAACATCATACTTTGATACTAACATCTTAACATCAAACCTTGATACAAACATCTTAACATTAAACCTTGATACAAACATCTTAACATCATACTTTGATATAAACATCTTAACATCATATTTTGATACACACATCTTAACATCGTACTTTGATACAAACATATTAACACCATACTTTGATACAAACATCTTGACATTATACATTGATACAAACATCTTAACATCAAACCTTGATACACACATCTTACCATCATACTTTGATACGAATGTCTTTAGATCCAAGGTTGATACAAACATCAATAGATTATAAGTTGATACAAACATCTAAAGATCATGAGTTGATACAAACAAATAAATATCATAGTTTGATACAAACATTTAAAGATAAAAAGTCGATAGAGGATACATTCTGTACGTTTTCAACATTTGTGCCTAGCCAGATCTGTCATCGAACAAAGTCAAACTAGTTTAAGATATTCCGAAATATTTCCATTTAAAAATCAAGCACTTCATGACACTCATGCTAGAAATTCTTCCTGGCTCACACGGGACTCCATCACAGGGCTTAGTGTTCCCGCATACTACTGCTTGATAAAGGCTCTGAGTCAGTTTTTAGCTGCCCCCGTAAGGGGAAAAAGCCGCTATTAGGTTTGTGCAACATGTCCGTCTGTCCGTCTGTCACACTCAGATCTCGAAAACTTGAAAAGATATGAAAAATATTATTTCACCATTAAATGCGGCTTGAAAAGTTTAGGTGCGACGGCTACTTTTGGTTTTCTAAAAGCAAACCGTTTAATTTATAAAATTAATTATGCAAGCGATTTTTTCATAAAAATACACCAAGTCTAAAACAATAACGTAAATGTAAGGGAGGCAATGTTACAATATGCTAACAAAGATGAATAATTTTTGCTTATTTTCAGTATCACTAAGTCAAATATTTTTACAAAATGTACTAGAAATGTTTACAACAAATATAAATATTAATTAAAGGTGTTTTTTCTGGTCAACTAGCTGCTAAAATTAAAAGAAAACACTTATGTTTGTTTACAAAGGCTAAGAATGCACTTTGTATGTAAATATCACGCACATTTTTTAAAATGGTCTTTTTATGCAGCGACTTTCGTGTAGTAGCGTAAATCCCGGCCTTGACATGTGCGAAACTAATTTCTTACACTTTTTTTAAAAAATCAGATTTTATTTACTTTTGCTTAGTGCCCTCATCAGTATAAAAAAGGTTTATTTTTGTGCGTTTTGTCTGTCGGTAGGTCTGTCCGTCACGATTAGATAAAAAAAAAAGAACTCTAAAAGCTATTGAAAATCTGATTTACCCTTTAATGTTCCTCCCGTAACATCTCAATAGTTTTAAGTATCTAAAATTGATTGTTCCGGATTTTTTTTTTTCAATACTAATCAACGCCAACAAATGTTTGTTTGCTCTTCTAACTTATATTACATTTAATTTCCATGTTTAAACGTTGCAAAAACACATTATCAATAATATGCTGTTCCGTTTTTTATGTAAATTGCATATTAATGCTAAATCAAAATCTCTATACTGACTTATATTTCATTAAGTGTAAAAATGTTCCGGATATTGTTTTATAAAAAATGAATTATGTCTAATGATTGTTTGAAATCGCATAATTGACTAATATTACACGTAAATTATTTGACAATGCGTCACTATAATTTGATTATCGATATCAAATTGTTCCGTATTTTCATCTTTAAGCAAATTTTAAAAATATCGACAATAGGTTGTTCAGAGCTTTAAAAAAAGTAATTTACTAGAATTGATTACTGAAAATCACTTTTTAGACATTAAATTTTCTTGCTGAAACATAACATAAAAGTTTTGTAATCGATGAAGAATGTTCAGGATTTTGTTTTGAAAAGAAATCGACTTACATTACTTACATTTTCTTACAAATCGTCGCCATAAATTTCCGAATTTATTTAAAAATCTACTAACACCAAATAACTGTTTAAACTCCCTCTTCTAATTAATAAACAAATAATCTTCTCATTTACGAAATAATGTTATTCCGGATTTTTTTGAAAAATATTTTAACTCACTTCTCACTTATAGTACAATTAATTTTCTACCTAAACCATAAAAAAATCTAATTATCGTTAATATTATTTTCTGATTTTTAAGGAAAACAACATCTAAACACCAAAGTATGGTATGCATATCTCTCCACAAGGCTGTAGTTCTTCTAATTTTTATACGAGACCATCCAAGAAATTTAATTAACGTATTACATTTATCTTGAATTCTCTTTTTGTTTTACGATTTATACAAACATTCGGAACAATCTATTATATAAAATTAAATCAATTGTGTTCATACCTAAAATTATTGCGATGTTTCGAAACGTAAAATAAAGGTTAATCAATTTTTAATAGCTTTTAGTTGTTGTTTTTTTATATTAAGATGACGGAAAGACCGACTGACAGACAAAACCCAAAAACAATGCTGCTTTGATCTTCTTTAAATAAATTCTATTAGAACTCAGGGCACTAATGTCTATGAACCATGGCTAAATATCTCGTGTAAATAAAGACATTTTTGTTATGATACCGGCACTAGCCTATTGTGAGGTAATGGCATTTTTTTTCTTTGACGTCATATGAATGGACTCTTTAAATGTAATTCTAAAAGAACGCACTCGGTGCACCAATGTCTATGAACACTCGAAAAATTGCTCGTATTGATGAAAACATATTTTAGTTTAACTAAGCCGTGTGACGTAGTGTTCTTTTTTTCTTTGACGTCATATGAATGGACTCTTTAAATGAAATGCTATAAGAACGCACTTGGTGCACCAATGTCTATGAACACTTGATAAATGGCTCTTATTGATGAAGGTGATTTTTAGTCTAGCTAGGCCGTGTGACGTAGTTTGTTTTTTTTTTCCTTTGACGTTATATGGAACTAGTTCTTTAAATGAAATGCTTAAAGAACGCACTCGGTACACCAATGTCTATGAACACTCAATAAATGGCTCGTATTGATGAAGGCGTTTTTTTAGTCTTGCCCGTGTGACGTAGTGTTTTTTTTTTCCCTTTGACGTTATATGGAATTAATTCTTCAAATGAAATGCTAAAAGAACTCGGTATAGTAATGTTTATTAAGCCTCGGTATGTGACTCGCATTTAAAAAAGAAATATCTTGATTTAGATCTAATCTAGATTTTTAGCGGCCCGTAAGTTTAAACTAGATCTAGATTTTTGTTACAGTATATCTAGTTCTGGATTTATTAAAATTGTTTTAGAGACTAGATCTAGAATTTCTAGATCTAGTTTAGACTAAAATAGACTAGATTAAGATGTAGAATTTCAATTTCTAGACTTAAAGTGTAGATTTTTTATTTCCAAACGTTTTGATAACATTGAAATGTTATAATAGGGCCTATACTAAAAACTAATATACTATTTTTAAGTTTAATGTTGCATTCAGTCTAATGATAGATGATCTAGGATATTTTTTTTACACAAATCTTATCTAAATTACAGCTACATTATTCCAAGTTCATATTTTAGATCTAGATCTAGTAGATATAGATCTTAAGAGTCCTAAATCAGAAGTTTAATTTAGGCAGATCTACATCCTCATTCTTGTTCCATTTAAATAAAAATGCCGATATCTCTGTTGATAGGCCTAACTGTGCTGAGACATCCAAGTAAAAGCACGATATCTCTGTTGATAGACCTAACTGTGCTGAGACATCCAAGTAAAAACATGATATCTCTGTTGATAGGCCTAACTGTGCTGAGACATCCAAGTAAAAACATGATATCTCTGTTGATAGACCTAACTGTGCTGAGACATCCAAGTAAAAGCACGATATCTCTGTTGATAGACCTAACTATGCTGAGACATCCAAGTAAAAGCACGATATCTCTGTTGATAGACCTAACTGTGCTGAGACATCCAAGTAAAAGCACGATATCTCTGTTGATAGACCTAACTGTGCTGAGACATCCAAGTAAAAGCACGATATCTCTGTTGATGGACCTAACTGTGCTGAGACATCCAAGTAAAAGCACGATATCTCTGTTGATAGACCTAACTGTGCTGAGACATCCAAGTAAAAGCACGATATCTCTGTTGATAGACCTAACTGTGCTGAGACATCCAAGTAAAAGCACGATATCTCTGTTGATAGACCTAACTGTGCTGAGACATCCAAGTAAAAGCACGATATCTCTGTTGATAGACCTAACTGTGCTGAGACATCCAAGTAAAAGCACGATATCTCTGTTGATGGACCTAACTGTGCTGAGACATCCAAGTAAAAGCACGATATCTCTGTTGATAGACCTAACTGTGCTGAGACATCCAAGTAAAAGCACGATATCTCTGTTGATAGACCTAACTGTGCTGAGACATCCAAGTAAAAGCACGATATCTCTGTTGATAGACCTAACTGTGCTAAGACATCCAAGTAAAAGCACGATATCTCTGTTGATAGACCTAACTGTGCTGACGATATCTCTGTTGATAGACCTAACTGTGCTGACGATATCTCTGTTGATAGACCTAACTGTGCTGACGATATCTCTGTTGATAGACCTAACTGTGCTGACGATATCTCTGTTGATAGACCTAACTGTGCTGAGACATCCAAGTAAAAGCACGATATCTCTGTTGATAGGCCTAACTGTGCTGAGACATCCAAGTAAAAGCACGATATCTCTGTTGATAGACCTAACTGTGCTGAGACATCCAAGTAAAAGCACGATATCTCTGTTGATAGACCTAACTGTGCTGAGACATCCAAGTTAAAGTACGATATCTCTGTTGATAGGCCTAACTGTGCTGAGACATCCAAGTAAAAGCACGATATCTCTGTTGATAGACCTAACTGTGCTGAGACATCCAAGTAAAAGCACGATATCTCTGTTGATAGACCTAACTGTGCTGAGACATCCAAGTAAAAGCACGATATCTCTGTTGATAGACCTAACTGTGCTGAGACATCCAAGTAAAAACATGATATCTCTGTTGATAGGCCTAACTGTGCTGAGACATCCAAGTAAAAACATGATATCTCTGTTGATAGACCTAACTGTGCTGAGACATCCAAGTAAAAGCACGATATCTCTGTTGATAGACCTAACTATGCTGAGACATCCAAGTAAAAGCACGATATCTCTGTTGATAGACCTAACTGTGCTGAGACATCCAAGTAAAAGCACGATATCTCTGTTGATGGACCTAACTGTGCTGAGACATCCAAGTAAAAGCACGATATCTCTGTTGATAGACCTAACTGTGCTGAGACATCCAAGTAAAAGCACGATATCTCTGTTGATAGACCTAACTGTGCTGAGACATCCAAGTAAAAGCACGATATCTCTGTTGATAGACCTAACTGTGCTGAGACATCCAAGTAAAAGCACGATATCTCTGTTGATAGACCTAACTGTGCTGACGATATCTCTGTTGATAGACCTAACTGTGCTGACGATATCTCTGTTGATAGACCTAACTGTGCTGACGATATCTCTGTTGATAGACCTAACTGTGCTGACGATATCTCTGTTGATAGACCTAACTGTGCTGAGACATCCAAGTAAAAGCACGATATCTCTGTTGATAGGCCTAACTATGCTGAGACATCCAAGTAAAAGCACGATATCTCTGTTGATAGACCTAACTGTGCTGAGACATCCAAGTAAAAGCACGATATCTCTGTTGATAGACTTTACTGTGCTGAGACATCCAAGTAAAAGCACGATATCTCTGTTGATAGACCTAACTGTGCTGAGACATCCAAGTAAAAACATGATATCTCTGTTGATAGACCTAACTGTGCTGAGACATCCAAGTAAAAGCACGATATCTCTGTTGATAGACCTAACTGTGCTGAGACATCTAAGTAAAAGCACGATATCTCTGTTGATAGACCTAACTGTGCTGACGATATCTCTGTTGATAGACCTAACTGTGCTGACGATATCTCTGTTGATAGACCTAACTGTGCTGACGATATCTCTGTTGATAGACCTAACTGTGCTGACGATATCTCTGTTGATAGACCTAACTGTGCTGAGACATCCAAGTAAAAGCACGATATCTCTGTTGATAGGCCTAACTGTGCTGAGACATCCAAGTAAAAGCACGATATCTCTGTTGATAGACCTAACTGTGCTAAGACATCCAAGTAAAAGCACGATATCTCTGTTGATAGACCTAACTGTGCTGAGACATCCAAGTAAAAGCACGATATCTCTGTTGATAGACCTAACTGTGATGAGACATCCAAGTAAAAGCACGATATCTCTGTTGATAGCAGGCCTAACTGTGCTGAGACATCCAAGTAAAAGCACGATATCTCTGTTGATAGACCTAACTGTGCTGACGATATCTCTGTTGATAGACCTAACTGTGCTGACGATATCTCTGTTGATAGACCTAACTGTGCTGAGACATCCAAGTAAAAGCACGATATCTCTGTTGATAGGCCTAACTGTGCTGAGACATCCAAGTAAAAGCACGATATCTCTGTTGATAGACCTAACTGTGCTGACGATATCTCTGTTGATAGACCTAACTGTGCTGACGATATCTCTGTTGATAGACCTAACTGTGCTGACGATATCTCTGTTGATACACCTAACTGTGCTGACGATATCTCTGTTGATAGACCTAACTGTGCTGACGATATCTCTGTTGATACACCTAACTGTGCTGACGATATCTCTGTTGATACACCTAACTGTGCTGACGATATCTCTGTTGATAGACCTAACTGTGCTGACGATATCTCTGTTGATAGTCCTAACTGTGCTGACGATATCTCTGTTGATAGACCTAACTGTGCTGACGATATCTCTGTTGATAGACCTAACTGTGCTGACGATATCTCTGTTGATAGACCTAACTGTGCTGACGATATCTCTGTTGATAGACCTAACTGTGCTGACGATATCTCTGTTGATAGTCCTAACTGTGCTGACGATATCTCTGTTGATAGTCCTAACTGTGCTGACGATATCTCTGTTGATAGACCTAACTGTGCTGACGATATCTCTGTTGATAGACCTAACTGTGCTGACGATATCTCTGTTGATAGACCTAACTGTGCTGACGATATCTCTGTTGATAGACCTAACTGTGCTGACGATATCTCTGTTGATAGACCTAACTGTGCTGACGATATATCTGTTGATAGACCTAACTGTGCTGACGATATCTCTGTTCTTTCTTTTTTTTTGTTTTTTAATTACAAACCTCCCGTAGGACGACGGGGGATGGGAGCATGCAGGGTTTGAACCAGGGACCATCGATAAATCCGAACGTCAGTTCAGCACGCACGCAAACTAAACGACCAGGCAGGGTTCATACCCTGCTTGTTGCCATCCTCTATCGTCCAGCGCGAAGTTAATTATTTTAAACTTAAAAGAAACACCCGAAACATGTAAACCAAAAAAACAGCATTATTTACAACGGCAAATGAATCTTTGAAACATTATTACTTTTGACTATCAAAATGCATAACCTCTTGAATATTCTTTGCGAATAGGCAGATCCGACAGGGATCCGACTTCGACGGGGGCCGCCTCTGAGTTTGTGTAACACAAACTCTCTTTGTAATCTTGTTTGTTTTTTTTTTTGTTTGGTTTTGTTTAATTTTGATTCCATATTTGTATGAAACAACTTTATAAATCGAAACTTAGTTTATATTCGTGCTTCTATCCCCGAAAGAAAACAAATAAAGAAAAGCAAAATCTTAATAACCAGATTAAAATAGAATTAACAAAGTCAGCTGCTCTAATGTTAAACTAGCTAAAAGTACATAGTAAGCTAACCTACCTGTCTTTACAATTGAAGATGTTCCATACTGAATTAACAATAACACAACACGCTACTTCCTACTAGGTTAAAACAACAAATTATAAAATGTGCTTGAATACGTACTGTAAGTAGAGATTTTAAAAAGACACTTGTACGATAAGCAGAGACAATATTGGCTACTAATCAACACGAGCAGTGTTGCGTTTGAAGAGGTCGTAACAAGAGATCCGTTACTAAGAGTCTACAACTATAAATAACTTTTACAACTTTTCCAATCTTTTAGATGTAACAAAATAATATTATTTTCTCCTTCTTCTTCTCTACTTCTTCTCTATCTTATCTGTACCCCCCCCCCATATTTACCTTTCTCCCCTTCCATCCTTCTTATTCCCTCTCTTCCCTCATTCACGCTTCTCTCTCTCTCTCTCTCTCTCCACCCCCCCACACACACACACTCTCCCCCCTCTCTCTCTCTATTGCACTCTCGAGATACTGACTCGTTCTCTCTCAAAACATATATAAGGGAAAGAACTACACATTTACACCCAAACATCGCAATACTGTAAGATTTCGTTCTCCTTTTCTATATCATATAGTATAGAGTTTCAACTTCATCCAGCAATAGAAAGTAAGAGAAATAGCATGCACAAAATTTGTACCCGACAGACAGACATTCGATACAGTAAGCCTACAAAATGACCTACGACGTCGCAACTTGTGGGCAGTGGATATCAATGGTTTGTTGACTCATACAGACCAGTGACGTGACAACGAGATATTGGTCTCCACCGCCCACATGTTGTGACTTTGCAGGTCAGTGTTCAGGCCTTCGACAGACGATTGGTCTCGCTCCAACTGGCCACATCGCCTGGATTTAATTTATGTCATTAGATGTTTTGCTATTTATGTAATTAGTAATATATTAATATAAGTTATTGAGTCTGATCAATGCGTGTGTTGGAAATTTATGTGTTTTTTTTTGTTATACATTTGTTCTAAATTTACACAGATGAAAAAGAAATTATATGGATGGAGGGAGAATAATCTGGAATTTTTTCTACAAATTATAACTCGTATGCTGCCAAAGACTACTTCAATTTTAAATAATTGTAACTTAAGAATTAAGTACATAAGCACTTGGACTAGAGCGTGATAGTTCAATCGTAACTAAAAAGAAATATAAAATATTTCACATTAACTGTTCTATACTTAGAAAGCAAAAAGCTTGTCTGTTGACACATCCGAGTAAAGAATGAAATATTTAATTGACGACCTCTATGCTGGACTGATACAACTTGATAATACTAAGAGGCCACTTTAAACGGTTTATCTTCAAAATCCAGGCGCATAGAGAAACACCAAGTGACTGTAAACGCTGACGTATGAACTGGACACCGAAGTATGTCTTAAGTATGTGTCAAAATGTCGTACATGTTTTTCTTCTTTGACATGTGAGTCTCATGTGGCTTTTTTACACTCGTACACACATAAATATATACACACAATCACGTGCCTCGATAGAGTAGAAACAAGTACATATCTAAATCTAGATGTGGCCTGCTGGAATAATCCGCTTGGACAAACAGCTCGAGATTCGAGTTCCAATCCCTCAAATACGTTTAAAGCCGTAATTTTTAGCGCTTTCAAGAAACAAGGAAATCATTCCCTTCACCCCTCCCCACCTATCCACACACACACACACACAAATTGTTATGGAAACAAGGTAAACATGCTACAACAAAGCCTGGAAGCCACTACACAGTTAGTTGTAGTTGTAGCCAGGTAGGCACTAGACTTGACTAGACAGTAGACATTTACGTTTAGAATGTACGTCCCCAATTAATGAGTCTAGACAGACTGTCTAGTTTCTTTTAAGGTTTCAGTAGGATAGTTTGTCGTGTCTTTACCGATTGAAGTGAAAGTATTTTGCACTAACGTACTTAGTGAGTTTTTTTTTATTGATACGATTGGTTATAGTTTGAGTCTCGTTCAGTATTTTCCCTCTATAGTTTCTTTGTTTTCTCAGCAAGTTTAGTTTCAAGTCGATACACTTACGGTTTCGATATAGTTTGTAACGCCATTCATACAGCGAAATTTTCAGTGAAACATGATCCCTGAAAGTTTAAAATGAAATATTCATTTACAAAAGATAGATGTATCACTCGGTTAAGTTTCTTCATAATTAGATTCTCATTACTTTAAAGCATTGGCTTGATAGTTAATATATGTTTGTTTTTTACATAGAATTTGCATTTACTTATAGGCTACAAAGGTACGACCCAAAGGGTTATTGTAATGAATATCAATTAGTTTTAAAATATTAGTATTGCAGGCAAATATAATAAACATTTCATACTAACGTTTCATACTAACATTTCATACTAACATTTCATACTAACATTTCATACTAACATTTAATGCTAACATTTCACACTAACATTTCATACTAACATTTCATGCTAACATTTGATACTAACATTTGATACTAACATTTTATACTCACATTTCATATTCACATTTCATACTAATATTTCCTACTAACATTTCATACTAACATTCCATACCCACATTTCGTACTAATATTTCATATTCACATCCATACTTACATTTCATACTAACATTTCATACTAACATTTCATACTCACATTTCATACTCACATTTCATACTAACATTTATACTAACATTTCATACTAACATTTCATACTCAAATTTCATACTAACATTTCATACTAACATTTCATACTAATACTTCATATTCACATTAATACTTACATTTCATACTAACATTTCATACTCACAATCATACTCTGATTTCATACTAACATTTCATACTCACATTCATACTCACATTTCACACTCGCATTTTATACTCACATTTCAATCTCACATTTCATACAAAAGAGAGGATGTTAGAACTTCAATGAATATTATGTGAATCTACTATTGAAATTAAATTATATTGCATATTTGTAGTGTGCGTTTAATATTGTTACGTATTTCACAAACTTCTGGCTAAATGTACTAGTAGGCACACAAATAAAAAACACTGTAAAGAACTTGACGACTAAACTTTCAGATTCATATAACTTTATTGACTATTAACTCTAACAATTTGTTACTGTAACATGTAGCGTAGAAGACTGTACAATATGCCTGTTTACAGTTAGCTATACTTCGTTGCAATACATCTCTTCTCAACTTGCAGCCGTATTCCACAGAACAGACCAACGACACACTTCCCAGTGTCCTTCCAAGTCTCCCAAAGCTGAACCAAGTCGTACTCAAGTCTACCGAATCAGAGCCGCACACGTCTTACATCGACTGTATCAACTGTAACGGCTCAAGTCCACTGTAGTTCGCTGTATAGACTTTAACGACAGTAGTCCACTCCAGTTAACTCTACCCTAGTTAACTTGCATGGAGTCGTACACATCTCTCTTCTACTGTCTCGCACAGTAGACAACAGTACCGACGACTCACTCACGACTGACTTTCACATTAACTTTCTGGCTTATATAGAGTCCCTAATCGCTTCTGCAAAGTTGCACAAAAACTGCTTGTATGTTCTGGAATAACACGTGAGGAAACGTCACATCCTGTCTTTATTTATACATGTAGATTCCAGAGAACACTCGCTGCAGTGTCATCAAGTCGGGGTCACACGTAGTGACCTCTATCTGTCACTGTTCATTAGTAACTGTCCCCCTACTTAGATCTTTTCGTCCCCTGGAACAACACGTGAGGACACGTCACATCCTCTCTTTGTACAACGCTGCGCGGCTTTACACTTTCAGCTGATTCGTAAAGCTTTCTTCTTTGGTCTGATGGTTCCGGACAGAATCTTTCTTACAACATGGGCTATGGAGTTTCGTTAGTGCAGGTGGGGGTCTATCAGTGGTAGAAGTGGTGGGCTTGTTTTCTAACAACATGGGGTGTGGAATTTCATCAGTGCAGGTGGGGGTCTATCAGTGGGAGAAGGGGTGGGTTTGTATCTTGATCTTGTTGGAGCCATCAACGTTGCACTCTGCATGTGTCGCTTTTTCCGCCTCCTCCATTTGATATTTCTTTGGTTGCGTTGATGTCGTTGTCGTTGTCTTGCTTTCTTGTCAATTAATGCTGATGGCAGCCACTAAGCACATAGGAAGGTATTGCATTTCATAGATGTAGTCATCAAGACTGTTGATCTAACAAGTTGCTTCAGCATTATTCTTCGATGGGTGCTTTGCGAATGAGCTGCAAGTCCACTTGAAGGTAAGTTGTCAAACACGTCATCACCTTCATCCGAGTCTGGAGGACTCGACTGTGGGGCAGGTTGATAACATTCAACGTGAAAAGGTCCATCAACTTCAGCATCAGATTCTATTGCGTTTCCTTGACTTTCACACTTTCACCAAGGCTTCTCGCGCTGATCATGACAGCTAGACAAGCTTCTGTTAAGTCCAGACCTTGCTGGTGTATTTCTTGGCATTCACAGTCTTCTTCTAAAGCTACGCACGTACAGTTCTTGTCAAACGCATGGGTGCAATAATCAAGTTTCAAGTTCCTCTCGTAGACACTGGCAGATAGACAGAAGTCTTTAAGGCCCACAGCAACAGGCTTGATCTGTTTGGCTGGTTGAGGTACTCATATCAGGTGTATCTGTAGCTAAAGCTTCGGTCAAACTATAGGTCTCTTCTATTGTTTCTTCAGCGGTCTCATTCTGCTTTTCGTTGAAATAGTAACAGCTACCGTCTCTTTTCATTTCTTGTGGGCCACATTCGTTTGGTTTGCTATCACAGTCACAGACTGCACAACCATCACCAGCATCTTTATTGTCTGTATCGCCACATTCTTGGTTGGACAATTGTTCGCTGTTCATCAATGGTGTAGCTCTTTCATCTGTCGACTCAATCTGATAATGTTGGGTGTTCAGTAGCTCGTTAATCATGATTCTAGTTTGATCTTTTATCGTAATTATTTGTTCTTCTGTCTTGTTGGGCGTGGTAGCTATTTGTTCATTCTCATTCATGGCTTGATCAACTGGTTAAATGAAGAAAATCTGGTTTTGATTTCTGATTCTATCTTCTTAATGCTCTCTTTCACCGAGTTCGTTTTGTATTGCAAAGTTCTCAGGAGCTCTGTCATATTAGGTTTGATTTCAAATTAGAAAGTGTCCGGATTCTCATCTTCCTCCAACAGGGCTTGTCTGAGACGTGCTGTTAGCGTTTCCTTATTTCCGTTAAGCTGTAGACCTCTTTCTCGAAGCTTTTGTCTAAGTTCTTTCTTGTCAAGTTCAATAAGAAGTTAGGTGGAACACATTCTAGTCAGAAAGTTCCCACTTCTGACACCAATTGTTACGTATTTCAGAATCTTCTGGCTAAATGTACTAGTAGGCACACAAATAAAAAACACTGTAAAGAACTTGACGACTTAACTTTCAGATTCTATAACTTCATTGACTATTAACTCTAACAATTTGTTACTGTAACATGTAGCGTAGAAGACTATACAATATGTCTGTTTACAGTTAGCTATACTTCGTTGCAATACATCTCTTCTCAACTTGCATCGAGCCGGAACCTCCGCCATTTTCCAATCGTTTATCAAGCTAATCGTGCAGGACTCACCTTGAGGAAAGGCGCCTGGATTTCGTAAAGGTCGTGGAAGCTCTCTTACAACTAAGCCCTATGCTATGAATGCTCTAGCACTGCCTTAAACTCTCTCACATGAGTCTTGTTTAACTACATATTTAATTGACTACCAATTTACGGAACTATCTATTTAGCCTCATCGCTTCCACCCGAATGCCTCGTTGAGGCAAGGTAGCGTACCCTGCCTGATTGAGCCACACAGTTCCATTATATCAAGCCTACTGTTATATTTATTTTCAACGTTCCCAGTCTGTCTCGGCTCCTTTCGTCTATTGTATATTGTATATTATTAGAAGTTTCTTAACAAGAAAAAAATTTGTCCGTAAAGTTTTATCATAAACTTTAAACATTCAACCATCTACAACAGTAATGTCCAACTTTTTTTTTGACCACTTCCTCACTCGTGTCACAGGCCACACCATAGCAGAAAGTCGTCATGTCCAATGGATCATAGCCTTTTCGGCTTAAATATGCGCTTAGCTATGCACTGTGGACATAGGTTACCGGACAGCAGCTCTGTAGGTCCTATATAGAAAATGTTAAACTTGTTTTAAAAGCAGCTCTGTAGTCCCATGTTTAAACTGTTTTTAATTTGATCTTAATGACATTTTGTTATAGATACTTACCTACCTTAACGACACAAAAAACTAACTAGAACTAAAAAGAAAACCCTGAAATTTTCCACAATTATCTACAGCAGGATGCCCAAAGTACAGCCCGGGGGCTTTTATCCCACCGGCTGAAAATTCCTCACCCCCTCATTTTATTTTTCATAAAATGGCAGAGCCAAAGAAACTACAATCTTACCAGGAAAAGTGAACGGATCTTTACATTTTGTAGAAAAATAAGCCTAAATTGTTAAATTTCGATAGGAAGATAATCTCAATATGTATAGATTATAGACTTATATATATTATATCTAGACTGGACATGGAGTGGAGATCTTTTAAAACACAAAAAAATGTCGTGAAATTTTTTGTTAAAACGTTGAAACAAGGCGTTGTTTTGTAAAGTAGTTTTAAGAAGTAACGTTTTTTTTTCCAACCCTAACATATGTAACATATCCTTTAATTTTTAGATCTAGATCAAGTTATTGAGTTCCATGATTAAACATCAAAAATAAGAGTACTCTCGTCTCACAATTATTATTTTGCAATTTTTAGATACATAATCTAAAAACAATCTAGGTAACCAATCTATTTAAATGTATATAAGATGATTAAAATCAACAGACATAAATTCTTTCCATCTAGGATTTTTGAAGCATTAACTCAATGGAAACTAGACTAACAGGAAATGGCTTTGTTTCATATATTTGCGTGATTAATAGCCCATTCTAAAGAAAATCCGAGAAATGATTTTGCTTTATTTCTAAGCTTTGAAAAATTAATATAATTACATTTCTAAGACAGAAAAGATTAATTGGGGCGACTTCCCTTACAGCTTGAAAAAGAGTTACGTACATAAAAATCTACATAATTAGGCCTGTGAATCGATCACGGATAAGAATTTGTTTCCTATTTCCAGTCTAGATATACTTAAACTTAGACTTAGGTCCTCCCGCGCCATTGAGCGGCAAGCTGTCTCCATAAAGATCTGTCATTAGCAATGTCTGAAGCCTCCTCCCAGCTGGTGTCCACTGTTCTGAGGTCCTCCATGAAGGTGTGTCGCCAAGTAATACGAGGACGTTTCTGTTTGCGCTTTCCTCGTATTGGCTTCCATGTTATCGCAACTCTTGGTGTGCGTAATTCATTTTGACGTAGAACATGTCCCGCAAACCTCATGCGACGCTCTGTCACAACCTCACTAAGTGTTCGACTCCCAGTTCGGCATAGGTTTTCCTTGTTTGAGACTCGATCTGTGTAACTGACTCCCAAAATCCATTTTTGTTGAGCCACATTTAGTCCTTTCTCAATTTTAACAGATGTCTTCCATGTCTCACATGCATATGTAGCAGTTGAAATGACGATTGTGTTGAGAAGGTGTATTTTTGTTTCGAGTCCAATGGCTTGGCTAGTCCAAATAGGCTGCAGCCTTTGGAAAATGCTCCCTGCCTTTCCTATTCGGCCACGCTTCATCATGGTAAGCATCTTCATCATTTGTTATGATGCTGCCAAGGTACGTGAACTTGTCCAGCTCTTCAAGCTTTGACTCGCCAAGTCTGACGGGACATCCTTTGCCTTATATCCCACTCGCATAATTTTAGTCTTATCTAAGTTTATGCGGAGGCATATTTTAGATCTAATATATATATGTATAGATATATAAGTCTATGGTACAGACGTTGCCTTAATTATTTTGTTATATGAAGAAAGTGTGGCTGTTTAAAAAAAAGAACTACTTATAAACGGATTCTAAAACAAATATGACGTCACTTTTGGTTTGAGCGGCGAATAAAAAAATGTTAAACCACGCCTAGAGATTGGAGGATCGATGGGAATATTTACCAAAGAGAGACAAGACAATGAATGGCTGGTAAAGCTAGCTACAATGTTGCTTACATTTTAAGTAGAGAAATGAAGGAAATTTCCGACGCTAATAAAAAAAAACTTCCAATATCCCATTAATTAATGTACTAGATAGATAAACAAGTTTCTAACAAAGTTGTTTAAGATCAATTTCATTTCGTTTTTTGTGCATTTTCTTCATGTGACCCGCGACACGAGTGTTGAAAATTAAAATGGCCCGCAGGTAAAATTAGGATGGGCATCACTGATCTACTCGTTTGTACCTTACTCGGTCAGACTATATCAACACCACCCGTTGACCAAGAAACATGAAAAGGACCAAGATGCCTGTGTGTAGTCGCTGAATGAACTCTTTATGTTCTATTTATGTGTATGTTTCTGTTGTGTTGTCTTTATATCAAAAGAATCCCTGTAATCACAACAAATTTCCATAAGTATCCTTAAAGCGTTTTTAGTCTTATAAGTGTTGTCATAGGCACTACTATAAATACATATTTTATTACCAGATGGTATCATCTTAACTCATTCCGATTAACTTGCGAGGCCGTTTACACTCTAGACATGTGTGGATCAGTGGCTGTACTTTATCAACCTGTACTTCCTGTTTTCAAAATAAACTAAAGAAAAAGGTTTGATTATCTATAAATAGCATACCATTTGACTATCTATACAACATTCATCATCATCTCAGGTCCATATTTACGAGTATGCTAAGTTTGCAACCGCACAAAGCCTATTGCTATAAAAGACCTTGTTAATTATCATGAACGAATAATAACAAGACTCTGGATATAACATAAGAAATGAAATCAGCTGTTTAATCTAACGCCATCTTGGTTGACAACAACAGTTACAAGGAATGTTACTCCCAAACACTGAGTAGTTCAACCTATATAAAACACACATCAACAGACCTTGCTATTTTATTTTTTAACAAAAAACATTCAACCTAACGACATTAGAAGTTTCTAGGAGCCAGAATATCGTTGGAGCCTCTATTGGCTATTTGCACAGCGTCTCACTCGTACTGTTTCTTTTTTAACTTTATGCAAACTATTCTTTCTTTTTATGTTCCTATGGTGCTGAGAACGAAAGCCAAGTGTTATATAAACTTGTAGTATACAGGAACACAGGAAAGAAGCCTGCAGCAGATGGCCTATGAAAGAGACAGCTGGAGAGCTGCGGGACAAACATTTGAGACTTAAAGAAAAGCCCTAATTGAAGTCAGACGCAGAAGACGCAAAGAAAACTTAAACAGACTGCCAGAGGACAACGGCTTTGTCTGTACGAAATACTGGAAAATGTGCATGTCGAAACCGCTTTGCGTCATCATGTGAAACACTGCACTCACCCTAAAAGTTCGGGAACGAAGCCATTGCCATTATACGTGATACCGTGACACTCATTGGTTTCGTTTTGTAATCATTAGGGAATAAATAAATAAAAATGTTCGAATCTGTTAACATTTCATTGGCTCCATGACACGTAGCGGCACGATCTGACATGTTGTTTTAAGCCCTGTAAACTCTATGAAGATTTACTGCTTCAATGCTGGACAACTGTATAAGAGGATACAATAAAAATACGTAAAGTTTTCTATAAACATGTATATATTTTTCCCAAAACTTGTAGACATTGCCTGCTACAAAAATTGTTACTCTTTATATAGTTTTGATATCTATCAAATTTAGTTGTTAGCCAATGGCGACAATGTTCAAATTAGACTCATAAAAACGCATAAATAATCCTTGATTTAGCTTGATGTGTTGGAGACAAAGCAGCAAAAGAATTTTGTCTTTGTTTTATTTCCTTTTTAAACCCTCTCTCTCTCTCTCTCTCTCTCTCTCTCTCTTCTTGTCTAGCACATCTTTAACAATACATCCTTTGTTTTTAAGCGATGCATCATGCTTTTAGCTTTCTCAATACGCTATGATCGATTCACTCATCTGGACCAGTTGGGAAAATTGGGGTGGGAATATCTGGGTGAATTTTAACGTAACCGATTTTAAAAGCATTTATATTAATAAAAAAAAAAACAAGATTCAAGCCGACATTCTAACCACTCTGCTATTGAGGTGGTTATGAAAATAAAAATTGTTTAGTTGTTTATTGTTTGTTTCAAACTTACTTTAAAGCGGTGAAATAAAATAAATTATAGCTTTTATATAGCGCTACTTTCATGTTTATAGCATGCTCAGAGTGCTGTGGTCCAATCTCATTTGAGGACCAGTGGGGGGAGTGGTATCTGGGAAAAGGTTTTCCGTGCTGCATTTAGGATCTCAGTAAACACAACTCTGCTTGAACCTCCTTCATAGGTAGCCAAGCCAAACCAAGTTCAAGCGCACTTGGCCTCTCGACCAGGCTTCCTAAAATGAAACTAATTCAGCTTATACCACCACTTCAATTAAGTACAATGTCTTTCCCTTGTTCGAGATACCAAACAAAACAATTAATTACCAGTAGTTTTTTTTTATATTTATTCTTGTTTTGTCAGGTAAAAGAAATATTTGTGTCAAATTTCAACTTGATCAGAGATTGGTTGTAGGAGAAATAACTTGAACAAACTTTTACCAGACAGACAGATAGATAAAGTGAGTTGATATAAGCTTTGTAAAAAAAATTCGAATAATTCTTTACGAGAGAGAATGTCGCTAATAGTAGTAGTGCTGGTCAGATAAAATGTTAGAAGAACGTGCTGATAACATTGTAAACACTAATGTCGTGGGTTCGAACCAAAAATAGCCAATCAATTTTCATCTCTTAAATTCTCAATCATATAAAAAGAGATCGAATTGAAAATAAGTGATAGAATATTTTATGAAATTTTTAGAAAAGAGATGTATCATTGCATTCACAAAAATTATGTTTACCATTAGAGCACAGAGGTATAGTTATGGTGCCATAAATTAATAAAATAGTAATTAATGTATTTTTAACAAGAAATCTTTATTAATTCAAGAACTTGTTGCTAATTGAAAGAATTGACTTTTTAAAGTGAATGAGTGTAGGGAGAGAGTCTATGAAGAATTGAAAGCTGAGATGGTTCGATCATATTGCAAGACACGATTTAGTGTTGAAAACCATCATTTAGTTACAGAGGAGGTAACATGAAACAAACTATTTATTAGTGAATGCGGCACAATCGGACTAGGCCATAGCTGAATGGACAAATTCTGTCCTTTAAAATATATCTACCAATAAAGTAAGAGCTATTACAATTATTTGACATCAAACAAAATAATTAATTATCTATCTAACAAAATAAGTAATTATCAATAATTATTATTGAATATGTTTGTTTATTAATTCATGTTTTGTTAGGTACAATAAATAATTGCTTAAGGTATCAACTTGATCGGATAATGCGTGAGGGAGAAATAGCGTCAACAATTATTTAAGGGGACTAAACCCAACAAATTCAGCAATATCTGTGAATACTGAAGTATTAGTTTCCCTTGTTGCTATGTAGCAAAAGAATCAATTACCAGTAATTACTTGTCTAATTGGTTACTTTTTAAAATTGATTCATGTTTTGTCTATGTCAATAAATTATTGTACGAACTTTCAGCTTGATCCGTGAACGGGTGTAGGAGAAATAAAGTGTACACACTTTTCACCAGACCAAGTTGTAAAATAGAGTCGTCCTAAGAAACTAATGGAAATCAGACAAAAGAAAGCGGCAGACCGGGAAATCATAGTCTTTTTTTAAAGACATAATAAAATGAACATATGCAGTGTTGCTAAACCTATGTGTGCCTAAATGTCCCACGCCAGAAAGACTGCGGCAAAATGTCTGCACCAAAATGGTCGCGCCAAAACGGTTGCCAATAAATGTTCTTCCTCGAATCCAGTAAGCCTTGTTTAGAAGAAGACTACTTAAATTTTATTTGAATAGGAAGCGTAGACAATGAGGAATAGCCAAGACGATGTAAAGCTTGGCAGACACTTCTTGAATCCACCTGTAGTATAAGAGCCATGAATGTCGGTATCTTGGATGTCCCAGTCCAACTTTGTTTCGTTTTTGACACATGCATCATTCTGATTGGTTAAGATGTTATTTAATTGCCTTAAGTTAGTTCCTCCATTGGCCCAGGTGCAAGTAATATTAATCTTGGTAGACAATACTTCGTCACCACGACATTTCCGAACTGAGAATGTGTCGTCTAGAGAATCGTTGTATTTCCATTGGACAGTTTCAACGTAAACATCGCTGGCATTGGGGGCCTTATTCCCAGACGTGGCCCAGCAGAGCTCCATCACCGAATTGCACAAACATTTGTAAAAACTGAAAAAAATGTCAAAGATGTTAGAGGCAATTGTCACATTTTCAGTTTTCATTTTAAGAGAATTCATTTTACGTGTGTAAAGAAACCAAAGGAACTTTTTTTCTTCTTTAAATACCTGGAAAGAAATGTCTAGTCAAGTGTAAAACTAGGAAAAAAAATTAAAACTATTCTTGTAAAACAACAGACAATATCGTCTCCTTTAGACAACTTTTAGCGCGATTGTTTTTCTTTCAATGACTAGCAAATGTTAGATTAAAAAACGATAGAACATTTTTGTATCCCGCCCATCCCCCACCCCCTTACTTTGAGAAAGTATCCTGGATAAAAGCCTAAGTATAGATGTAGTAAACTTTATAATATTCCATTGTAAGGCAAAATTTTCCTTAACATTAATTTATTAAACTCTTGAATCAATAGTGCCTCATATTCGGAAATTTCCGAACGCAATAGTCTTTTCCAAACCGGTGTTAGATCTAGATCTAGACCTAGTTATTTGACCAAATTTTAATTTATTTCTTTTATTACTTTGAAAAATCGTAACGGTCAAACCAAAGTGTGGCCAATGAGCTAGTAATTCTTTTGTAAGCAATATAAATCAATGTTAAATTTCTAGGACATTCATAAGAGCCGTTTTTGATATTCGTCTCCAGATTCCACGCAGGTTCCACCCACTCAAGTTCCTTCATGAAATTCTGACTTGAATAAAGCTATTGTAAAGTTATCTTGTGTCACAGATAGTGATGGGCAAAAGTTAACAAAAAATTGCTAACTTTTATTTTAACTAAAAAAAATTAGTTAAGGCCAAAGTTTAATTAAAAAAAAAAGTATAGTCAAAATCCTAGTTTAATTATTTTTTTTTAGTTACAAACTAAAAAGTTTAATTACAAATTTTACAAACTTTTTTAACATACATATCAATAAATATTTAGATCTATGTAATTTGGAGAATATATATAAAGAATAGTTGAGAGGAGAATAAACTGGGAGGGTGCACAGGTTACTCGAAAGCCTTTTGACCTTTACCCTATAATGGCCGCTATACCCGCCAATTCAAGGTATTTGAAAGGCGAGAAAAATAAACGTGTTCATTATATTTCTAGCAAATTTCGCTGCTTGATAAATTCTGATAATTCCTAGCTTCTATAGATCTACATTTTGCTGCTTTTTATTAAACGCCAGTATGTTCCTGCATAGCTGCTGGCAAAGAATTTTGCTTTACTATAGATCTAAAAGAAATGTCGACTCTTTTTATTTTATAACTTTTTACTAGATAGATCTAAAGTTAGAGTCTAGTGACGTCTAGTCTATTAGTATTAGTCTATTACTACTATTAGATCTATAAAAATGTTTGTTTGTAAAATGTTTTACATGTTTCGGATGTTCCTTCAGAGTTGAAGATAATTACTTCCTAGTCTAAACCTCCCGCAGGACGATGGTGATGGGAGCGGGCAGGGTTTGAACCCGGGACCATCGATAAATCTGAACGACAGTCCAGCGTGCAAACCGTACGACCAGTCAGCCATATAGTCATAATAGTCTATATTTAATTATTTTAGTCTCTTAGTCTTAAGTAGAGTCTAACTCTTAGTAGTCTTAGATTTAAATGTAAATTTAAAATTATAAGTAAAAAATATAAATCTATTAGTATTAATTTAAATCTATAAGTATATTACTTTACTTTATTAGACTAGATCTATTAGTTTAGAGATTCTACTATTCTAGAATTAGAGTCTAGATTAGATCTAGATATATCTAGATTACTTATTAGGCCTATACTAAGACCTAAGATGCATAGATGATAGATCGATAATGATTATAAAAGGCCTACTAATAATAGTCGTCACCATACTAGATCTAATACTAAATTAACTAAATCTAGACTAGAATTGACTAGATTGTCTAGATCTACATTTACTTCTATTATAATTATACTTATATCTACTATCTAGATCTATTATTAGTATTATCTACTAGAGTATATAGAAGATCTAAATACCCATATCTAGTTATAATCATAATTATAATAATCTAAAATTTCTAGATCTAGAGTTATTAATGTAGTGGAGTGGATACCTATTCAGAAAACACCGGCCACCCCGATAGTCACGTGACCCTTGCCCCTAGATGGCACCTTGTGTCCGCGCATAACAAGGCAGACCAACGTGGGCACTGTCCATTCGACCGGCATCTCTTGTCGCTGTAGTGTCCGTACGTTACTGGATCTACGTCGCCTCCACTCCCTGTTTGTGCCTGGTTCTACACCATGTGTTTATGGATGGCTGCAGGTCTTTAGTATATAATAAACAGTTTGTTCTGTGCCAAACCCACCACAGAAACTTGGTCAGCTGGGAACTTACCAGTTCACACCACTGGTTTTGTGGTTGGGAGTTTCCTTGATCCTGGCTTTCCCATTTGAAGGCTTGGTTTCTAACTGTAATGAAAGGTACTGCTGGTTCATCCTCCAACAGTTTTAACAGTTCCCTGCGTAGGGCAGAGTCGCTAGTGTGAGAAGTCTCGAAGGAACTCTCCGCTGCGTTGGCGTGATCCCAGGAAGACCACCTCTGCTTCTCGCACTGGCAGAGTCTGGGCGAACGCCTCAAGGAGGGTTTCCAACAAGGCTTCCGGGTCACTCTTTGTCCTTGAGGTTTGCAAGTCGATTTCTTTTCTGGCGGGGCCGCTGATATTGTTCATTATCACGGCCACCTTTTGTTTAGTAGAGTAAGGCCTGAGCTCCCAGGCTTCCCTTACCTCCCTTGCAAACTTTTCAGCCGTTGGTCCATCGGCGGTGCCCCTACCGCTGAACTGCCGTATCCTCTTTGTCGGTTCTGACAATATGAGAGGCCGTTGGCAGGCCATTTTCAGGGCCTCTAACTGTGCCCGGAGGGTGGCGACTTCTGTTTGGTTTACTCCTGCTTCCTCTGGCTCCTCTTCGCCACTCAAAGGATCGACCTCACCCCAATCCACTGCAATGTGTTCTTCTCCATGGACTGCAGGTTTTTTTTTTGATGTTTTTTTTACTTAACACAATTATACTCTAACTTAATACAATTATCTAAACAAAATAACTACCTAAACTACCCTGAAAGCAAAAGAAACAACCGAAATATCTCGAAATGGTACAATATAATAATATATAATAAAAAAGTACTTGTTCAGCTTCTGACTTGACTGGAAGGTTCCGAAGGCTCCACATCGTCTGACAGGGCGGTCTGGTAGACTCTTTCTTCAGATCCCACTTCTGACTCCAAAAGATTCTGTGGTGGGTTCGACACAGAATTACAACAACCAAAATGACAAGGCAAGTCAGGAGGCTTATTTCAAATTTAATGTACACAAAAAACCTGCAGCCTTGGTCAAAACAACAAACTTAGGACGAACACCGCAGGATCAGACAAGGTGGTATTGGAGTGGATGCGACCCAGTGAGTTTTACTGCAGGTGCCAGCAGGAAAAGGAATTAAAATTGAGGATGTCAACCGGACAGGGAATTCAAATCCCGGCTTCCGGGGCAGAGGTCAATTTGGTCTTTTGCTGACCGGTGCTTGGTGAAGTTCAGCCGACCGGTATGTCATGTCCTCCCCACTACATTAAGATATCTACTAGACTCTATCTCTATCTAGATTTTAGATCTGGTAGTAGTAGTAGTAACTAGTATTTCTTAGATAATTTTTAGATTAAAATATTCATTATTTGATCTAGGTCTAGTAACTAGATCTAATTCTAGATCCAGATCAGGGCTTTTTTTGTGACGGTACGTACCGGTACTGCGTACCGGCACCTTTTTGAAAAAGTTATTATTTTTCTTGTATTTTAACGTATATTATTAATTTTTAGTAGTTAAAAGTTAGGCATTCAACTACTGAGTACTGGCACCTAATCACTGGGTACCGGCACCTATTTTTTTTTAAAAAAAGCACTGATCCAGATTATATTTCTGATCATTTCGTTTGTAGAAGATATTAGATCAAGAATATTCTAGAATCTAGAGTTAGTTAGAGAGTCAGCATGCAGTTTTATCATTACTTCTAAAGGTAACTTATATTAGAACTTGGACAATTGCTTCTAATTTCTTTCTATAATAGTATCATTCTAGGGATTCTATTAAGATCTACATCTATCCCATAAATACATTTAAATCTTTTTTCATGTGCACAAATAAATGTTTATTACATTTCGCTAAAGATATTGGTTGTGCTTTAAATTTTTCATGTTTAGCTGTTTCGTCCTTAAAAAGGTCAAAATAGTTAGTAAAAAGTTTAAAGTTTCTTAGTCTAGTTTAACTAATTTTTTCAATTTGTGATTAACTAAAAAGTTTTATTACTTTTTTTTAGTTCAAACTTAGTTTAAGTTTAACTAACAAAAATTAGTTTAGTTCCCATCACTAGTCACAGAGTAGGTTAAAATTGAGTAGAGTTCTACTTGGAGACTCTTGTTGATGTCCAAGGGCTGAGCCGAAGGCTCTTCGAGGCCTAAGTTTGAAAAAAAACCCTGTTCGGACGCCAAACAGTAAAAAAACAAAAAAAAACCTGTGTGAACGCACAGTTCTGTTTGAGAGAAACCCGAGTCAATGCCTATGTAAAGCATTGCTATTTCCGATGCCTTTGGCCCCCGACGCATGCTTGGCTGGACATGGCCGAAGGCCGAGGACATTTTCCATTCGTTATACCAAGCTAACCGTGGGGGACTCGCCATTCTTTGTAACGGTCCCTTGAGGAACAGCGCATGGATGTGTGACAGGTTTGTGGGGACTCTTTTGCAACCCCGCCCGTGCAATGGGTGGACTCTCATCTACCCGTGGGCATCCCCACGGGAGTCTTGTGTTGCTACCCATTTAGCCTAACCACTTCCTCTAATGGTCGTTTCCACACGCGCGCCACGATGAGGCAGGGTAGCGTGGCCGCGCCTTCGAGACCCTGTGATATCTCTAGGGCAGATGGTCTAAAGGTCGTGTGCCATCAATTTTCGAAGCTAAAGTGCGGCTAACAAATTGTTCCGAATTTGAAAGCCTGATAAATGTTCTTCACTCTTCTCGAGAGTTTCTCATTGTGGACATGCCCACTGTTTATCGAATAAGTTAATCTTACTATTGATTTTTTCCCCACTAAGAAAAGTTGATTCAACCATTTCAATGCTTTATGATCTTGCTTCTGTCACATTTTAAAGTTGGCATTTTGAAATTTTTTTTTTTTTTGGAAAAGTGCATTTTTCTACTCGGGTGTCACCCCTTATTGGGTGTCACCCGGTGCAGACCGCACCCCCCTAGTGACGCCACTGATCTCTGCCATCTTTGTTTTATTTAACAATGTATACTTCTGCCACTCAGACTTGTGAAAAACGCCGCGGAATGTCACGGTGCTCTTCCGATTCCCAAACACAGAGCGTCTATCAGTAGCTTGTAAGACTAGGTCTAGTGTTCTCGTTGTTATTTAGATTTCTTTTTTAAAATGTACATTCCTTTGAGTGTTTTCTCAGGCTAGGACTGTGAACATTTAGCACGTTACGGACACTGAATTTTTTGAAAGTTTCTCACCACAGGAGGAGTTCTGCGTGTAGTTGGTTTTGTTCATTTACTGGAGTGACAAGAGAGGTGAAAAAAGGCCGGTGGATTGCTGCTACTGTGTTTGAATATGAAAATGTATTCTTGTCACAAATCTTTTGTTGTTTTGTTGTATGGTTAGTAATAATTTACTATTAATCTAGACCAGGGGTGGGCAAATTATGTCCCGCGGGCCACATGCGGCCCGCTGGAGTGTTTTATGCGTCGCGCGGACACTTACAGAAATCAGGTGTGCTCACAATATATACATATAAAATTGCAAATATATTTAAACATAATTCTAAATATCTTTATAAATGATTGAAACTCTCATTATTAAAATGTTTAAGTAAAAGAAGATTATTCTTATTGGCTATACATCAACACACTCAGTCAAAGACAAATCTCAGGCCAGTAGTTTTTAAATGCTATGAAGAACTGTGTTGAGTGTTGGCTATGCTTGAAACAACATGGCAAGTGTAACAACTGATGGAGCTCGTTCTTTGACTGAAAAAAACAGTCAATTATTTTTTTGTTTGTTTTTTAAGACTATCCCAACCATAAACTCTAAACAGGAAAGTTTGCATAAAGCTGCATAAAATGTCATCAGATTATTCAAAACGAAGTATCAACGATTAGTGTTAATAAAGCTAGCAGGATTTAACCACAAGCAGCTTCGAAAAGTACTAGAAGATTTAGTAACAAATTATTCCGGTGTATCCGGTGGATTATCATGGGCAAAGTAAGGAGAAGAATATAAAATCTCATGGAAGAAATTTTTATTTTCCTTGAAGGACATTGACTGTGATTTTGTTACCAATATTTCTAATGAAAAGGGGGAGACAGATTTCATGGTTTACATTCCCACATCGATGGGATGTGTGCATATAAATGCAAGTGCTTGTTAAATATTTTCAAACAAGGCTTTCAGGTGAAAACTGGTTTTGTCATTTTCCTTTGATGAAATTTGAAACTATTTCTATGAAATTGTTTCAAGTACTTATTTAGATTCCTTAATTATGGAATTTATAAAAGCAAATTCAGGACGTCAATTATTATTTTTCAATACCATCAGCTCACCATTTAGCGCAGAAGCTGTTTCAGCTCTTGAGAATATTACATTATGCAAATTATGACCTGAAAGAGAAGTTCCAGTCTTTACTTCCGCGTGAGTTTAATGGATGCCAGAAGTTGTATTTCCAAACTTAAAAAAACAAACTTTGCTGCTAAACTTTTCAAACTTTTTGGGTACACATACATCTGTGTCATTTGACAGCAGTCATAAGGATAACAACTAGTAAGCTAGTTCCACAGTTCCGGAACAATACGCACTAGTGTACAAGTTAAATACTTAACATTAACTAAAACTGTACATTTGTGGTGAAATGTTGTAATGTAAAAAGACAATAACAATTTTTTTTTAAATCGTAAAATTGTTTTCAGAAATTGCTAACTCTTGTTGTAGTTCCTCAATTGGGAGTATGAAAAAAAAAAGAAAAGCGAACGTATAATAAAGTATAAATATGAATTTAAAGACATTATGCAGTTAGCTAGCATATTTTTCCAAGTTGTAAGTACATATATATATATATAGATAGATAGATGCGGTCCCCCATTTCGATTTTTTTAATGCGGCCCTCGATACAGAAAGGTTACCCACCCCTGATCTAGACTGTTGAGGTGCTCTATACCTGACACAGAAAAAGAGGAAGTACCTAGTAGCATTTTTCAGGTTAATGAAATGGTTCGTATTAAGTCCTCAATTATTGCATGGGGATGCAAGAGCTTTCTGTAACTGAGCTTAGGTCAAATGACTAGTGATTCAGTAAAATCACCCGTTTCCCTGAAAATTGTCAAATACCATTAAGAACTGCTTAAGAACACACGGTTGAGAGTATTTCCTGCTTCTGTTTTGTTATTAGTTCGATGTGTAGACACTAAAAAATCATTCTTTAATTTTTTACGTCAATGTTGAGATGACTGCAGGGAAATGTTGGTCATGACTCATGGTCTACTAAATGGTTACTAGGGCTGGGAAGAAATTGAACTGTTTGATTTCACAATGCTGCAACTTTCACAAAGTGCAAAGAACTAAAATTGACATCATAATATTCAAAATCCCTGCCACAATATTGCCGACACACACATAAAATATATTTACAATTATTAGATTGATGTAAATAGGGTACAATACAGTAGAATGAAACAGCTCAATTTCTTCCCAGCCCAAATAACCTCTTCGAGTCTGCCATTAAACCATGAGTCGTGACAAAAAATTCATATATATTAAGTATTCCATTAACCGACAAATGAAAACAAACCACTGATCCAATAGTGACTGTATTACTCCAAAAATACTTAGTTCATAAGAAAAGAGTCCAGATGTTTTTAACTTTTAATAATAACAAGGTTACAAAAGACAGTTTGTGTGGAAACACAAACTCAAAATCGACCCCCGAAGTGGTCCACCCAGGCAGGTTTCAATATTTTCAGAAAGAAATTATATCAAAGACAAATGAGAGATAAGAATTGAGAAAGAAGGTTAACAGATCGTGTGTTGTGCCCCAACGGTCCCGCAGATCAAAGGATAGGTGAAAGTGAATGTAAAGTTAGATGTGAACCAGGCCTTACTAGTTCCCCTTTCAGATCTTGTGGTCTATAGGTCAGATGATGTAAAGTTCATCTGTTTTTGTGGCCTACGGTTAGCGAGGGTGTCATGTAGCCAGCTCAACGACCAACCGCCTTTACTTTTCCCCAACTAATGTCAGGTACCCATTAGAGCTGAGTGGACTCAGAGGAGCCCAAAGATTCCAAAGTTGAAAATCTTCACCAGGATTCGAACCCGGGCCCCGGTTCGGAAGCCAAGCGCTTTACCGCTTAGCCACCGCGCCTCCCCTGGCCTAACTTATGTCTAACAATTGATGAAATTGTTTTGAAAAGGCTCAATCTCTTTTTCGAATCCTCAAAAAAAAAAAAAAATATCCCGCAATTAAATGTAGTTGAGGAAAATGAAATTTACAAAATTACTAAATGTTTTAAATTAGGTTTAGCTTATAATGCATACTAATTAGCTTTTTCTCTTTAAAAAAACTGTTTGCATAACTGATTTTAAAAATTAGATTTTTCTCTTTCGGAAAAAAAAAGTAGCCGCTGCATCAGAACTTTGAATGGTCTAAAATATTGGGATGTCGGATTTTCAATATCTTTTCTAGTTTACGAGATCCAAACGGGACAGACGACAGAGATTTCGCACAAAACTAATAGTGTCTTTTCCCGTTTCGGGGGCGCTAAAAAAATGAAGTCAAAACAAAATGTACTTACACAGTAAAAGTTCTTCTTGAAAATGTAATGTTTAAGTCTTTGTAAGGAAGCGAATAGACACTGTCATTGTTTGCAAGGGCGTCACCGCAAAGTAAAACGATGAGGATTGCTTTGAATGTTCCACTTATGTTCATGCTGTTTTATTAGATCTACTTCCTGGTTACAAAACCAAAGGTCATTTAAACTGTCTGATACAGTTTTGCAATGATACCATCTGAGCTTGTGAGCTTTTCAAGCGATAAAATGAACTAGAGGCTTAAACTTGACATACATGAACAAGAAGTATCTTGAGAGAGTGTAAGTGATAGTGTGTGTATGTGAGAGAGAGACAGTGAGAAGCGAAGAGTAGGCTAGCATGCAGACAAGCATACGTAATTGTGCGATGTAGTTTCTAGGATATAAAATAATTTTCGCTAAACGCCAGTTGTTGTAAAAGAATATGCATTTGTGCGTTGTAAAATTAGTACTACATTGTAGTAAGATAATGGCTAAAAAAATCATCCATGGGGCCGAGAGCCTAGCACTGCAGTTTTCTGAGACCGACTTTGGAAGTACATATATAAGATTGCGTTAGAATTGTTATGTCTATGCATATAGATATTTTCGTTTTTGTGTGTGATCTGTCTGTCAATCCGTCCGTCCGTCTGTTTAGAATTTAATTATTGAAATACTGTTGTACAATTAAGAATACATTGTGTACTATTGTGTTAAATATTTTAAACAAGATAGGCAGTGGTTAGTGCGATGTAATAGTGGCGCTGCATAGGCAGGCATAAACCTAACATAAAAATAGTTAAACCAGGGTACCATTGGTTATGGAGAAAAGAAGGTGAAGAGACTAGAGTTAAACATAGGCTCCGACGAGCACCAGCAATCAGATACCAGGCTAATGTCTGACCTGGTCCTTCAAGTAACTGGACACTGCTAGACGACGTGGTAGTTTCAGAAGACAGAAATTCGAGTCTTCGTCGGTGCTTGTTTAACCTTTTCTTTACACATTCCTCTCTCAGTACCTATTGTACCTTAGTGCTTCTATATGTGACATCAGTACCTATTGTGCCTTAGTGCTTCTATATGTGACATGTCCTCAGTACCTATTGTACCTTAGTGCTTCTATATGTGACATGTCCTCAGTACCTATTGTACCTTAGTGCTTCTATATGTGACATGTCCTCAGTACCTATTGTACCTTAGTGCTTCTATATGTGACATGTCCTCAGTACCTATTGTACCTTAGTGCTTCTATATGTGACATGTCCTCAGTACCTATTGTACCTTAGTGCTTCTATATGTGACATGTCCTCAGTACCTATTGTACCTTAGTGCTTCTATATGTGACATGTCTTCGGTACCTATTGTACCTTAGTGCTTCTATATGTGACATGTCCTCGGTACCTATTGTACCTTAGTGCTTCTATATGTGACATGTCCTCAGTACCCATTGTACCTTAGTGCTTCTATATGTGACATGTCCTCAGTACCTATTGTACCTTAGTCCTTCTATATGTGACATGTCCTCAGTACCTATTGTACCTTAGTGCTTCTATATGTGACATGTCCTCAGTACCTATTGTACCTTAGTGCTTCTATATGTGACATGTCCTCAGTACCTATTGTACCTTAGTGCTTCTATATGTGACATGTCCTCAGTACCTATTGTACCTTAGTGCTTCTATGTACCTATTGTACCTTAGTGCTTCTATATGTGACATGTCCTCAGTACCTATTGTACCTTAGTGCTTCTATATGTGACGTGTCCTCAGTACCTATTGTACCTTAGTGCTTTTATATGTGACATGTCCTCAGTACCTATTGTACCTTAGTGCTTCTATATGTGACATGTCCTCAGTACCTATTGTACCTTAGTGCTTCTATATGTGACATGTCCTCAGTACCTATTGTACCTTAGTGCTTCTATATGTGACATGTCATTTTTATTGAACATTAGTCTAAGCTAAAAGGTGGTCGATGTTACAGAGGCGCCACACGTAAAAGCTTCAAAGACCAGCTTAGGCGTCAAGTTTCCTCAGCTGACATAGAAGAGAGCACCTGGTTGCTTGCGGCCTCAGAACGAGACAGCTGAAGGTCACTCACGAAGGCCTGGTATACACATTTGAGACCAAAAGAAAATCCGCTGTCGAGGACAAACGCAGACGGCGAAAAGAAAATCGAACACATGCGGACAATGGTTATGCTTGCTTGCAAAATATGTAGGTCACGGCTGGGGCTGCGCAGCCATGGGAAATACTGCATTCCTCACTAATCTTCGCACTCGACGACAAGTCTTATTATTATTAGTCTCAGCATTAAAGGTTCCAACTCTATTTGTGTTGCATTGCTAAGCAACAGGTGATCACATGTACTAAGTTACCTCTTCGCTTATATGTCAATATTCATGATATTTTTACAATACCTCTATTCAAGTCAGAACTTCATGGAGGGCAGTGGAACATGAACGCTGATCTGAAAACTGTCTCTACCGATTTTTCAAGAAATTTAACAATTGAGTTGAATAGAGGTATTGTAAAAAAAAAAAGACTAGCTTTTGGAATACCAAAACGAGCTTTTGTATCTATTTCAAACACATATATTCAAAAGCACTTGCTATTAGAATATAAAGAATGAAAAAAGAAATATTAAAATCAGTGTTATTATCCATAAATTATATCATGTAAACCCCACTTTACATTGCAAAAAGAACGCAATATTAGGAAATTCATGTGTAAAAAAGAAATTTAAAAACTTATTCCTAAAATCCTGTTTTTTAATTGCAAAGTTTATTTTAAAAAATGAAGCAACAAGAACAATACAAAGCCTCAACAAATATTACAGCAGGATGTGCATGTTACGTTGGTGTATTCTCATTTGTGATTGTATTCTGTTCCAGTTGTCCTGCTTTAGAGGTAGACCCTACTGATCTGTTCATCTTTTGTTTATTAAGGAAACTTTTAGTTTAAGAGTAAAAGTTTACAGATATTCTTATTTAAAGCGATTTAATCATAGATGTAACTTAACTTGCTTAAGGAAAATATATTATTTTATATCTAATAAATTAAATCTAGATCTATAAGTAAATAAATTGATCATTTTCCTTCTTCTTTGAATCGGTAAAGCCCTGGTTTGGTTGTTTCAAAAATACAAAAGTAGGCCTATGGAATCAAAATAAATGTAATCGTAATTTAATTAGCTAGAGCTAGTTCTGCCAATTTTAAAAAAAACATTTAGATAGTGTATATATGTATATATGTAAAAGTAAAGTAAAGTTTCTCTTCCCTCTCTTTTCAATCTATGGGCAGATAATGTAAAGTCATTTATTCACGTGGCCCACATTTAAAGAGAGGTATTCTGTGGCCAGCACAATAACGGTATATTGATCAACAATAATCAGTTGTATACATATATCATCATTAAAGTTTATAATGTGAAAATAGATGCATTCATTCACATAAGATTAGATTCCAACCAGGGGCAAACGGGCCAATAAGGGTAAATTTCCAGTGGTGGGTATTCAATTGGCCAGTGGGGTCGGCAAAAGAGTGCCGTTTTGAAAATGACAGGCCCGTCAAGAATCTATAATATTCTCGTGAAAGGGGCTCACGTAAATCTTTTACAGACTTTATATAGAGTAATACTGCCCCTTACACATCCCGTAATAATGGAGCTTCTGGTCAGCTTCTTACACAATACGTGATTTGTAAACAACATAAGGCATATAAGGTCCTATAGACTTTGCGTTAGTGACGTGAAGGTAAGTGTAAATATATACGATGAATATTCCAAGGGGCCTGTACTGATAAGGTAGCAGGCCTATAAAATACCGTTTCATAATGTTTCATATTGAAATTTCAGTATTAGTCTACCTGTTTACTTTCATGTACAAAAACTATAAGTGGAAAAAATACATCTCATGAATCAGTTCTCCGAGCGTATTAAAACTTTGCATGTTATGAGGACAGTTTTTATGGATGCATATTATTAGAAACGCCAATGGAGGGTCAGATTGTATGGTAATCCCAGGGCCAATTTTGACACCCACTGTCAAGTTTGCTAGAGCTAATCCTTCTTTAATCAATTATCAGTTTTGAAGCAAGAAATTAGATAAACAAATCTCAGTCTCTGACGATTGAGTTAGTTTCTTTTCTACAATTGAAAGACACGAAATGAAACCATCGTTTACTACAAGACCTTACAGTTCGTTTTGACAGACGATTTTTAACACAAACACACACATGTTGATTTTACAAAGATAAAAGCACAATTTTCAAACTAATGTGAGGTTTTTGTATATTACATGTCACTAGCCTCGACCCGAGTCACCTTGGGCGCCCATTTTTTAGTGCCCACGCCGCAAATAATGCTGAACTCCTCCAGTCGCACGGGTTCTGACTCCAATCACCCGAGGATGGTCTTGTTGCTGAACACATGGTCGTCTATTAAGTTTAGTGTGAGTAGATCTTCTTTTCAGATGGTGTCCAAACTAAAGCCCGAGGGCTATACGGCCCCCATACGTAGTGCTATCTGGCCTTTGACATGGTGCTATACGGCCCCGAGGCCAGAGACGTGATGCTATAGTCATCCGGCCCCTTGTAACTCCTACCCATAGCTAGAGTACCGTATCAGAAACCCCTTTAGTAAGAAATAATGCTGACAGCATGTGAAAGCAATCAGATAGCGAGTCTCCCGAGTACACTGTTCTGTCTCAACGTGGCACTCGGGTGGAAACGATCGCTAAAGGAAGTGATTACTCTTAATGAATAGCAAAACAAAACTCCTATGGGAGTGTCCAAGGGAATGCGAGAGCTTTCCCATTGCACGGTGCGGAGTTGAAAGAGAGCTTCCACATCCCTGTCGATAATCCATGAGCCGTTCCTCAAGGGACCGCTACACCAATAGCAAGTTCTGCACGATTAGCTTGGTACAACAAAGGAAAATGGAGGGGGCTCCCGGTGTACTCGGCCTTCGGTCATGCATTCTAGTCCATGCGCCCGGAATGCCGGATATATAAGAAATAGCAATGTTTTACATAGGCAATGACTTGGACCTCTTCCAGACAGAACAGTTTGTTCAAGCAGGCTTACACATCTAGAGTTCGAAGAGCCTTCGGCTCAACTCTTTTGACAATAACACGGTAGCGAGTCTTAAGATCACCCTGTCCAGGTACAAGATGCACACACAAGATGTCAAGGACAAGGCAAGCTCGAAATATTTAAAATAGCTGTTCATGCCGATGAAAACTTAAAATTTGACAGTGTTTATTTCCTACAAGAATATTGAACATCTTAATTCAGCTTCGGTAAACTAAGGAGAGTTTGTTTGGTTTGCATAGATCAATTTTAAATTTAGGATTGGGCTCGGTTCGGTTACAAGTGAGGTTCGATTCCCATCTCTAATAAAAAATATCATTTGTAACCTCTCCACCAACCCCAGAAAATATTTTGATATGTCTAAAGATGTTATTATTGTATACGTGTATTGATATTTAACTTCGAATGTAGTTGGTTGTATTTAAACTACAGCTAGCCATTTTCTTTCAGGTGACCATCACTTGTTCTAATTGTGGGGGACCTATCGTAAAGGATGTCTCCAAGGAGATATTTGTAGCTCATATGATTGACCGGAAAGAACTGTGAGTGTCCACACCAATAGAGCTTGAAATGATTTGGTCAGTAAGTCTTGTACTCCTGCAATGGGGAAGTATGGTCAATGATGAGATATCTTCTCACATGGATTGAAGTGGATAGAAGGCTCACAAATTGTTTGTTTAGGCTTATACATAGGATCTTAGTGTCACGGCATTGATATCAGGTCTTGGCATTTCCTAAAATTTAGGAATAATTATGCAATTGATATGAGTCTTTCGGTACATCCATTTATGGCACATCTTTTTTTTTTAGTTATTAAATAAAGAAGGTTCGGCACTCAATCAGTGGTGTTTCGGTAAATAGCTTATTTTTTGGTGGGTCTTCATATCCCGTCTTCCAAGATGATTTGGTTCAGCTCTATATCGCCCAGTTCGCCAAGACAAAACAAGTAAAAAAAAAAAAAAGAAAAAGGAAAAAAGTGTAATTATATCAATTAGTCTGGATCGGTCATGTAATTAAATTTGAAATATTTTCAATCTATGCGATTTATCTTTGTCAGTCCGCTATGATCCTATCACTTGTCTTGGCCAGTTGGGATAAGTGAAAATAAAAAAGGGGAGTGGGGGTAAGGAGATTAAATCTATGTGAAGGTTACCGTGATCGATTTGTTAAAAAATGCATTTATAAAAAAAAGTTGGAGTTCAATAAATTCAAATTCGATGGCTCAAGCCTAGTGAAGCCTTCACAGGGCAACGTACTAACCACTGTGCCAAGAGACTGAAGAGAGTGCTGATAAAAATAGAAGGTTTTATAATTATCTAGTGTTACTTGAAATTTAAGCGGCCACCTATTATTTTCTACACAGATTAAAGGGGACTAAATCAACTTATACCACCACATTAGTCAAGTAAAATTTGTTTATCTTGTTTGAAACCAAAAAAAAGTAATTAAAAATAGTTAATGAACTAATTGGTTCATATTTTTTATTCCTGTGTTGTTATGTAAAAGTAATAATTGTGCAAAATTTTAGCTTGAGCCGAGATTATGTGTGGGAGAAATACCGTATACAAAATGTGTACCAGACATACAGAGTTGCTATAATCTTTGTAAATAGAGACTAGTGTTTCGAAATGGCAATACAATGCTGTTTTTAAATACGACTTATCTTGGTATTATTGCTTTTCTTCAATGTATTGGTTGTCTTTAGTATCATTATGTTTTAAGTATATAGAGAAAGCAAATACATTTTATCATTGCTTAAACAAAAAGAAACTATATCGAATCAATTTCACAAGCCAAAAGCAATCATATAAAACAAATCCCAAACTCGAATGAAGGTCCAAGATCTTTTCTTGTCGCTCTTCACTTTGTTGAAGTTCAAATGAAATGTGAGAATACCTGGACGTGTTTGGACTGCCATGATTTCTACAAACATGTAGATGCTGGCTTGTTTAGTACTTCACTTTCTAGTTACAATTGTAGATCTATTTATATTTGATGCGTTCATCATAGTCTATCTTAGGGAGGCCTAGACCAGTGGTTTCAATACCTAGAACGGTTCAAATATGTTTGTTACAGCACGCTAGAATGGACAAAAAAAAAACAACTTCCAGTGATGAATAGACAAAAAATCTAAATTTGTGGGGGTCTGAGGCGACCCCTGGGAATTTAGCATTCAACCCCCAAGGGGCTCGCGATTCAGAGGTTGAGAACACATGGCTTAAACCAACACACGAAAAAAAAATCGTGTACGGAAAATTTTAACCAGTACAAAAGAAATAAAACTTTAACTTCTTCTCCTTGAAGATATGAAACTTCCTAAAGACATATTCAACTTCTTTTACTTGAAGATATGAAACTTCCTAAAGACATATTCAACTTCTTCTCCTTGCAGACACGATACACTCTACACACTTAAAAGTTTGCCAGAAGGGAACGTCTTCTCGTTGACCGTGCGCTTATCACTGTCCGTTTCCTCTTCAGACACGTACCACTCCCTACCAGTTGACACCTGGGGGAAAGTGTATAACTGCGCCACCTTGTTAAGGTAAGCAGACCTAGAAATGAAAATATTATTGGGTCAAGTAACTTGTCACGGTAAGCAGACAGCAATGCAATTATTATGTATGTCTAGTAACTTGTCACGCGGCGACCACGATGAGGTGGGACTGGAACGCCGCTGCTCTATAGAAAGGTGGCCAAGGGTACTGGTTGCTCGCTACTGTAGAATGAGCAGGCAGCGAGTGTAAAATTGACTTATAAAAAGGGGTTATCGTCCAGCCTCCTCCCCGTGGAGCCCCGGGACAAAGGTGGTTAAGAGACCCACGGGTTCTCCAAAATATGGATAGCGCTGGACTGTTACTGATAGACAGCACAAAACTAATAATGGCTGCTTGTAATAGTTTCAAATTAAAATATGATTATCAAGGCTTTTCTAGATGGTTTTAAGATATAAATGTGACGAACAGAGGGACAGAGAGATCTTACAAAACTAATAATGGCTGCCTTGTCGTGTGGTAAACATCCAAAATATCCCGGGTTCGAACTGCGTCCGCTGTCTTACCCATTCGTCCTGTGAGAGGTTTGGGCTAGAATGTAATTATCTTCAATTCTAAGGAAACATCCAAAAAACATGCAAAAAACATATATTCCTTTTAAAGCATCAGGTCTGATAAATGGGTGATCTTATGTTTCGTTATATAGGCAAGCTTACTGGGTGATCCTTCTGTCTACTCATGAAGATGTAAGCGTAGACATCTACCACGATGCTGCATTCTCAAACGATTTGACATTAAACAGGCAAGTAACTTTTTGATATAAGGTTTCAAGTTCAAGTGTTTGCGACAACAAAAAGTCACTTGTATATCAAATGCATCGACAACAATACAATCTTCCGTGTTCGTAGACTCTTCGCTAGCAGAGTGGCTGCAGCGTTGGCTTGAGAAGGCTGAGAGGGCTTTAGCCCACAAGTTCGATCTTAGGTCGTTCCCTTTTTTTTTTTAATACATATCTCTCCCCCCTTCCCAACTGGTCCAGACAAATCAAAGGATCATAGCGCATTGAGAACGCTAAAAGCATGAAATTTTCCAAAACAATTGGTAAAAAAAATTTTAAACGCACATATTTATTACTGTTAGTCTAGACCAATTCCAAATTTGATTACATGACTTATCCAAACTAATGGCTACATATTAATATAAGCTGTGTATGTTGTTGTTTTTTTGTTTTGTTTTTTTTTTTGCTTGTTTAAGTAAGGTAATTGTAAGAAAAAAACTAATTTGGGTTTTTGGAAATGAAGTCTCTTGTCTATGCAAGGCCCCGTGAGGGTTGTGACAAAATCAAGTTAATATAACATCAAATAAATGCAGTAGACTTGAGTCATAAAATTCTTTATAAAATCTAACCCACTACAATAACACAGCCTTTCAGTCTAACCTTCTGGAGTCGTCTCGCCTAAGAACAAATGATGACAATGCCATTAATCAATTAATGTTGCATTAATCACAACCAATCAATAACCTCTTCCCATCGTCACCTTAGAAACACACACACACACACTCACACACCAAAACCACAGGAAACTTAAGTTTTGTTTCCATGTTTTGGTGATCGGAAAACATTTTTTTAAAAATAATTTCTCTTTTTCCCCTTTCAGTAATAGTGCGATGACCATAGAAGTACCAGCAGCCACAGGTCAGGTGAATCAACTAGTGTATTATTCATTCAGTCATAAGTGTTAGGACTAAATCTGTTTGAATGGTATCCATAAAGTTGAACGATTTGTTCTAGTTGGACACCAGACAATGAACTTTGCTTTTTCTTTTTTCGTCCTTTTCTTAATTGTCCAAAGAGATGACTCGATGGCTCTTAGAATTCTAGGCCCTTGGAAATTCTCTTCCATTGGCCTGTGAGTTCTTTCTGGGAGATGTTATTTCTTACATACCTATTACCGATGGCTCGTATCCTAAGACGCTCTGGCTAGAGACAAGGTGGAAGACTGAACAGATTCATCCCCCCCCTCCCCCATATTATTTCTCTGTATCACATCCGTCGTGCGGGTCTTCCCCATTAAACTGCACCTTAAAGAACGATGTGCGGATAGTGGCATGGACACTATAATTAGACGCCTTAACGGAAGTACAGTTTTACAGTTTAGTCTCTCTATTGGTCTAATGGTCTCCTCTATCAGCCCTCTATTGGTCTAATGGTCTCCTCTATCAGCCCTCTATTGGTCTAATGGTCTCCTCTATCAGCCCTCTATTGGTCTAATGGTCTCCTCTATCAGCCCTCTATTGGTCTAATGGTCTCCTCTATCAGCCCTCTATTGGTCTAATGGTCTCCTCTATCAGCCCTCTATTGGTCTAATGGTCTCCTCTATCAGCCCTCTATTGGTCTAATGGTCTCCTCTATCAGCCCTCTATTGGTGTAATGGTCTCCTCTATCAGCCGTTTCCACTCGGGCGCTACGTTCAGGCTGAGAAGCATTACCAGAGAAACTTTGATTGGATGTGATTAATGTCAAAGTATCAACGTTATAAATAGTAACAAGAACGTTATAAATAGTAACAAGTTATTTGTTATAATGTCACTTGGAAAATTATGCTTATCATTTACTTAATGGGTTGCCGGCACTCATAACATTGGTGAGGGACTACAATAACGTTTGTTTCCTTTTAATAAAGCAAAGCCCTGGCAGTGCTATACTATTGTACTTTGTACTGCATTATATGTGCATTGCAGATAAAAATACATTTGAAGAGTAAACCCTTTCTTCGATATCACAAAATATAAATGCTTATATCATAGATTATCTTAAACATAATATGTGAGGTTTACAACTGAAAGCTGCATTTTGTTCAAATGAAGGATACTCATTGCTATATAGCGTATTAAAATAGTATTAAAAGAAACACTTAGAATGAGTTATTGAGAAAAAGAAAATTTGGCGAAACAAAGACAATTTCCGGCCAAGTCACGAACCAAGGTTCTTCAAGCTAACCAATTCCCAGGCGCAAATGTACGTCATAAACGACTATCCTACAGCTTGCCAGGCTAACCAGCCTTGCATTCATTGTTATTATTACAAAGCTTATATCAGATCCGAAATTTCGTACAATTATTCATTGATATCAACAAGACATGAATCAGTGAAATGAAACATGGAAAACATTGAAAATTAATACTACAGTATTCTCAGTTTATGACTAAATTTGTTGGGTTTAGTCCCTTAAATAGGTGCTAACTCTTGCTTTCTCACTCATTCTCCTATCAAGTTTATACAATAAATATTTATTTATTGTACCTAACAAAACATAAAACCAATAAACAAAATAATTAATGAGTCAATTAATTATTGGTAATTAATTATTTTGTTTGATATCGAATAAGGAAAATAAATTGTATACTATTAGTAGATATAGTTTTAAAGGCGGAGTTCTTTCCTTTAAGATAAGCTTTGTTTTTGTTTTTTTTTGTTTTTTTTTAATATTTTGTTTGTTTCTTACCAACTGACTGCCCTTGGAAAAGTCATCTCAATGTAGACGTCACTAATGACCAAACATTCTAAAAGAAATACGATGTCTAAGTAATACTTAGCCTTTTTATGTTCTTGAGCACTTCTTTCAACCTCTCTTTCTCTCCATTATGCTCTTGAGCACTTCTTTCAACCTCTCTTTCTCTCCATTACGCTCTTGAGCACTTCTTTCAACCTCCCTTTCTCTCCATTATGCTCTTGAGCACTTCTTTCAACCTCTCTTTCTCTCCATTATGCTCTTGAGCACTTCTTTCAACCTCTCTTTCTCTCCATTATGCTCTTGAGCACTTCATTCAACCTCTCTTTCTCTCCATTATGTTCTTGAGCACTTTTTTCCACCTCTCTTTCTCTCCATTATGTTCTTGAGCACTTCTTTCAACCTCTCTTTCTCTCCATTATGCTCTTGAGCACTTCATTCAACCTCTCTTTCTCTCCATTATGCTCTTGAGCACTTCTCTCAATCTCTCTTTCTCTCCATTATGTTCTTGAGCACTTCTTTCAACCTCTCTTTCTCTCCATTATGCTCTTGAGCACTTCATTCAACCTCTCTTTCTCTCCATTATGCTCTTGAGCACTTCTTTCAACCTCTCTTTCTCTCCATTATGCTCTTGAGCACTTCTTTCAACCTCTCTTTCTCTCCATTATGCTCTTGAGCACTTCATTCAACCTCTCTTTCTCTCCATTATGCTCTTGAGCACTTCTTTCAACCTCTCTTTCTCTCCATTATTCTCTTGAGCACTTTTTTCAACCTCTCTTTCTCTCCATTATGTTCTTGAGCACTTCTTTCAACCTCTCTTTCTCTCCATTATGTTCTTGAGCACTTCTTTCAACCTCTCTTTCTCTCCATTATGTTCTTGAATTCTTTCTTGCCCTCTCTCTCGTTTTGTATCTCGCCCACTTCTTAGTGATTACAGACTTTACTTTAAACAAGAAGATAATTACGTCCTACGCATTTCATAAGTCAATCTAGTCATGCAGGTTAATCAGTGACATAAACTCTGCTAAATCATTTGTTAGCTTGGCTGATTTAGACAACCCATTCCAATCTCTAATGGCACTAGGAAAGAGGTACTTGTAAGAATTTGTCCTAGCATAAGAAATATGCCCACTTTCTCTTACTCCTTCCATCACTATCTCCCCCCATGTCTCTCTCTCGTGCCTTCTCTCACTATTTCCCCCTATGTCTCACTCTCGTGCATCCTCTCACTATCTCCCCCCATGTCTCACTCTCGTGCCTCCTCTTACTATCTCCCCCCCCCCCCACATGTCTTACTCTCGAGCCTTCTCTCACTATCTACCCCCCCCCATGTCTCACTCTCGTGCCTCCTCTAACTATCTTCCCCCCATGTCTCACTCTCGTGACTCCTCTAACTATCTCCCCCATGTCTCACTCTTGTGCCTCCTCTCACTATCTCCATCCCCCATGTCTCACTCTCCTGCCTCGTCTCACTATCTCCCCCCCCCATGTCTCACTCTCGTGCCTCCTCTAAGTATCTCCCCCGCCCATGTCTCTCTCTCGTGCCTTCTCTCACTATCCCCCCCATGTCTCACTCTCGTGCCTCCTCTCACTATCTACCCCCCACCATGTCTCACTCTCGTGCCTCCTCTCACTATTCCCCTCATATCTCACTCTCGTGCCTTCTATAACTATCTCCCCCTATGTCTCATTCTCGTGCATCCACTCATTATCTCCACCCATGTCTCACTCTCGTGCCTCCTCTAACTATCTCCCCCCCCATATCTCACTCTCGTGCCTCCTCTAACTATCTCCCCCTATGTCTCACTCTCGTGCATCCTCTCACTATCTCCCCCCCCCCAATGTCTCTCTCTCGTGCATCCTCTCACTATCTCCCCTCCATGTCTCACTCTCCTGCCTCGTCTCACTATCCCCCCATGTCTCATTCTCGTGCCTCCTCTCACTATTTCCCCCTTATGTTTCACTCTCGTGCCTACTCTCACTATCTCCCCCCCACCATGTCTCACTCTCGTGCCTCCTCTCACTATCTCCCCCCATGTCTCACTCTCGTTCCTCCTCTAACTATCCCCCCCATATCTCATTCTCGTGCCTCCTCTAACTATCTCCCCCTATGTCTCACTCTCGTGCATCCTCTCACTATCTCCCTCCCATGTCTCTTTCTCCTGCCTCGTCTCACTATCTCCCCACATGTCTCACTCTGGTGCCTCCTCTTACTATCTCCCCCCCCCCCCCACATGTCTTACTCTCGAGCCTTCTCTCACTATCTACCCCCCCCCCATGTCTCACTCTCGTGCCTCCTCTAACTATCTTCCCCTCATGTCTCCCTCTCGCGCATCCTCTCACTATCTAGCCCCCCCCCCCCACCATGTTTTACTCTCGTGCCTCCTCTAACTTTCTCCTCCCCCCACCATGTTTCACTCTCGTGACTCCTCTCACTATCTACCCTTATGTCTAACTCTTGTGCCCGCTCTATCTACCCCCCCCATATCTCACTCTCGTGCCTTCTCTAACAATCTCCCCCTATGTCTCACTTTCGTGCATCCTCTCATTATATCTCCCAATGTCTCATTCTCGTACCTTCACTCACTATATCCCCCTATGTCTCACTTTCGTGCATCCTCTCACTATCTCTTCCCATGTCTCATTCTCGTACCTTCACTCACTATATCCCCCCATGTCTCACTCTCGTGTCTCCTCTCACTATCTCCCCCCATGTCTCACTCTCGTGCCTAATCTAACTTTCTCCCCCCCCCCCCACCATGTCTTACTCTCGTGCCTCCTCTCACTATCTCCCCTTATATCTCACTCTCGTGCCTTCTATAACTATCTCCCCCCTATGTCTCATTCTCGTGCATCCACTCATTATCTCCACCCATGTCTCACTCTCGTGCCTCCTCTAACTATCTCCCCCCCCCCATATCTCACTCTCGTGCCTCCTCTAGCTATCTCCCCTCCATGTCTCACTCTCGTGCATCGTCTCACTATCTCCCCCCCAATGTCTCTCTCTCGTGCATCCTCTCACTATTTCCCCCTTATGTTTCACTCTCGTGCCTTCTCTAACTATCTCCCTCATGTCTCACTCTCGCGCATCCTCTCACTATCTAGCCCCCCCCCCCACCATGTTTTACTCTCGTGCCTCCTCTAACTTTCTCCTCCCCCCACCATGTTTCACTCTCGTGACTCCTCTCACTATCTACCCTTATGTCTAACTCTTGTGCCTGCTCTATCTCCCCATCCCCCCATATCTCACTCTCGTGCCTTCTCTAACTATCTCCCCCTATATCTCACTTTCGTGCATCCTCTCACTATCTCTCCCCATGTCTCATTCTCGTACCTTCAATCACTATATCCCCCCATGTCTCACTCTCGTGTCTCCTCTCACTATCTCCCCCCATGTCTCACTCTCGTGCCTAATCTAACTTTCTCCCCCCCCCCCCACCATGTCTCACTCTCGTGCCTCCTCTCACTATCTCCCCTCATGTCTCACTCTCGTGCCTCCTCTATCTCCCCACCACCATGTCTCACTCTCGTGCCTCCTCTATCTCCCCCTCCCATATCTCACTCTAGTGCCTTCTCTAACTATTTCCCCCAATTTCTTACTCTCGTGCATCGTCTCACTAACTCCCCCCATGTCTTACTCTCGTGCCTCCTCTCACTATTTCCTCCCTATGTCTCACTCTCGTGCATCCTCTCACTATCCCCCCATGTCTCATTCTCGTGCCTCCTCTCACTATTTCCCCCTTATGTTTCACTCTCGTGCCTACTCTCACTATCTCCCCCCCCCCCATGTCTTACTCTCGTGCCTCCTCTTACTATCTCCCCCCCACCATGTCTCACTCTCGTGCCTTCCCTCACTATTTTCCCCCATGTCTCACTCTCGTGCGTCCTCTAACTATCTCCCCCACACCATGTCTCACTCTCGTGCCTCCTCTCACTATCTCCCCCCATGTCTCACTCTCGTGCGTCCTCTAACTATCTCCCCCCACCATGTTTCACTCTCTTGCCTCCTCTAACTATCCCCCCCATATCTCACTCTCGCGCATCCTCTCACTATCTAGCCCCCCCCCCCTCACCATGTTTTACTCTCGTGCCTCCTCTAACTTTCTCCTCCCCCCACCATGTTTCACTCTCGTGACTCCTCTCACTATCTACCCTTATGTCTAACTCTTGTGCCTGCTCTATCTCCCCCCCCCCCCATATCTCACTCTCGTGCCTTCTCTAACTATCACCCCTTATGTCTCACTTTCGTGCATCCTCTCACTATCTCTCCCCATGTCTCATTCTCGTACCTCCACTCACTATATCCCCCCATGTCTCACTCTCGTGTCTCCTCTCACTAACTCCCCCCATGTCTCACTCTCGTGCCTAATCTAACTTTCTCCCCCCCCCCCCACCATGTCTCACTCTCGTGCCTCCTCTCACTATCTCCCCTCATGTCTCACTCTTGTGCCTCCTCTAACTATCTCCCCACCACCATGTCTCACTCTCGTGCCTCCTCTATCTCCCCCCCCCCATATCTCACTCTAGTGCCTTCTCTAACTATTTCCCCCTATTTCTTACTCTCGTGCATCGTCTCACTATCTCCCCCCATGTCTTACTCTCGTGCCTTCTCTCACTATTTCCTCCCTATGTCTCACTCTCGTGCATCCTCTCACTATCTCCCCCCCATGTCTCACTCTCCATCCTCGTCTCACTATCCCCCCCATGTCTCACTCTCCTGCCTCGTCTCACTATCTCCCCCCTATGTCTCACTCTGGTGCCTCCTCTTACTATCTCCCCCCATGTCTTACTCTCGTGCCTCCTCTAACTATCTCCCCCCCCCATGTCTTACTCTCGTTCCTCCTCTTACTATCTCCCCCCCATGTCTTACTCTCGTGCCTCCTCTAACTATCTCCCCCCCCACCATGTTTCACTCTTGTGCCTCCTCTCACTATCTCCCCCCCCCCCATGTCTCACTCTCCTGCCTCCTCTCACTATCCCCCTATGTCTTACTTTCGTGCCTCCTCTCACTTTCTCCCCCCCCCATGTCTCACTCTCGTACCTCCACTCACTATATCCCCCCATGTCTCACTCTCGTGCCTCCTCTCACTCTCTCCCCCCCCCCCCATGTCTCACTCTCGTGTCTCTTCTAACTATTTCCCCCCCCCCACCATGTCTCACACTCGTGCCTTCTCTCACTATCTTTCCCATGTCTCACTCTCGTGCCTTCTCTCACTATCTCCCCCCCCCCCACCATGTTTCACTCTTGTGCTTCCTCTCACTATCTCCCCCTGATGTCTCACTCTCGTGCCTCCTCTATCTCCCCCCCCCCCCCCATATCTCACTCTCGTGCCTTCCCTCACTATTTTCCCCCATGTCTCACTCTCGTGCGTCCTCTAACTATCTCCCCCACACCATGTCTCACTCTCGTGCCTCCTCTCACTATCTCCCCCCATGTCTCACTCTCGTGCGTCCTCTAACTATCTCCCCCCACCATGTTTCACTCTCTTGCCTCCTCTAACTATCCCCCCCATGTCTCACTCTCGTGCCTCCTCTTACTATCTCCCCCCCATGTCTTACTCTCGTGCATCCTCTCACTATCTAGCCCCCCCCACCATGTTTTACTCTCGTGCCTCCCCTAACTATCTCCCCCCCCCCCCCACCATGTTTCACTCTTGTGCCTCCTCCCACTATCTCCCCTCCCCATGTCTTACTCTCGTGCCTCCTCTTACTATCTCCCCCCCATGTCTTACTCTCGTGCATCCTCTCACTATCTAGCCCCCCCCCACCATGTTTTACTCTCGTGCCTCCTCTAACTAACTCCCCCCCCACCATGTTTCACTCTTGTGCCTCCTCTCACTATCTCCCCCCCCACCATGTTTCACTCTTGAGCCTCCTCTCACTATCTCCCCCCCCCCATGTCTCACTCTCCTGCCTCCTCTCACTATCCCCCTATGTCTTACTTTCGTGCCTCCTCTAACTTCCTCCCCCCCCCCCCCCAAGTCTCACTCTCGTACCTCCACTCACTATATCCCCCCATGTCTCACTCTCGTGCCTCCTCTCACTCTCTCCCCCCCCCCCATGTCTCACTCTCGTGCCTCTTCTAACTATTTCCCCTTCCCCCCACCATGTCTCACTCTCGTGCCTTCTCTCACTATCTTTCCCATGTCTCACTCTCGTGCCTTCTCTCACTATCTCCCCCTCCCACCATGTTTCACTCTTGTGCTTCCTCTCACTATCTCCCCCTGATGTCTCATTCTCGTGCCTCCTCTATCTCCCCCCCCCCATATCTCACTCTCGTTCCTTCTCTCACTATCTCCCCCTATGTCTCACTCTCTTGCATCCTCTCACTATCTCCCCCCATGTCTCACTCTTGTGCCTCCTCTAACTATCTCCCCCCCCCCATATCTCACTCTCGTGCCTCCTCTAACTATCTCCCCCTCTGTCTCACTCTCGTGCATCCTCTAACTATCTCTCCCCCCATGTCTCACTCTCCTGCCTCGTCTTACTATCTCCCCCCCCCCCCATGTCTCACTCTCGTGCCTCCTCTCACTATTTCCCCACCCACCATGTTTCACTCTTGTGCCTCCACTCACTATCTCTCCCCCCCCCCCCTAACCATGTCTCACTCTCGTGTCTCCTCTCACTATGCTAAATAGGTTCCTTTAGATAGATACAAAATCTGTTTTTACTTTTCTTTTCCTGTCCAATTATATCATCTTCAATTCTTTGACAGTTGCAACAATAAAAAGCACGGACAAAATCGGTGTCATAGTTGGCAGCTACGATCATAAACACAAGAAATGTATTAAAGGATCAGCGGATTCCCTTATAGCAGGTTGGTTCTCTATAGACAGTTGGCGTCATAAGTAGATAAGAAATTAGTAGTATAATGAACGCTATATTATCTCCCTGAATTGCAGTCTACAAGTATTGAATAAATTCGAGACAAATTCGAGGGACATTTCATTTGTAAGAGGTTAAAAAAAGTAAATTTTCCTTTTAAACTATGCGGTCGAACCCGGTACCCCTCCGAATCGAGAGCCAATCGCTTTACCACTCTGCCAGCGCACCTCCTTGTAAGAGAGTTCTACATGAATGCTACTTACTCCAAGATTGCTACTTTTAAGACTCAGGAAAGTCTTAACACTCACTAAGTATCGTTATCTCAGTTGAACACTCCAAGAGTACATACCTTTTGAAATAAGAAATTTTAGGGACTTTTTTCCTCCCGCGCCGCTCGGCGCAATGGGCGGCAAGCTGTCTCCACAAAAATCTGCCACTGCCAATGTCTGAAGCCCCTCCCACCTAGTGTCCACTGCTCTAAGGTCTATCATGAAAGTGAGGCGCCAATTTATACGAGGATTATAAGAATGTTCTCCAAATGTCTCACTCCAAAAACAAGTCGCGTCATTACATCATTTGTATTTATTGATAAAAAATTAATCAAACATTTATTATTACTATTTAAGAGTAGCATATAAATAAATAATTAAATCTGTTACGAAAACTAATGATCTAAATGCCTGATCACTTGGCAGTGGCGTAGCTAGATATTTGGGGCACGGGGTTTGACTTTTTTAGGGTTCCCTGCATTTTGATATTCGACTGTAACACTCGACATCATGACATGAGATAATAAACTTAATAGATATATACTTGTAAATTCCATTGGTACAGTCTATAAGTAAAATCACCAAAAATAATCGTAAAGATTCTCTTAATGAAACATAAAGTTGTTTGTTGATGAGATAATGTAACACGTGAAAAATCTCAATTCATATCAACGCACGTTGTGCTTTCTGTGCAGCAAAGGGGTCTAAAAATAACATCATCTAGATCAATACTTATAGTATTTTTGACTCCACGTGAATAGCAAGACTACATGACTGTGGCGTAATATTTAATGTAAACAAAAATGTAGAACATTCATTGGGGTTCCCGGGGGACTTTCGAATTTGAACTCCCCAACCTTACCTATGACACTGTCTACTTCTCAGCTCAGTAAAATGAGACCTCGAGTAATTAATTACTCGTTGTAGATTTGGTATACTAGCTGAAGTTGATTAATACACAAGAGACGACGTCCTCTTCTCAACAGTAAATAGCTACATAAGTCGGTATGCCTCAGTTCAGTGTTATGTCTGTACAGAAATGTTGACATCTGAAGACAAGTATGGAAAAGACTTCTTTACCTTGCAGTACTCAGATGAAAGAAGCAACGGACAGATCATTATAATGACAATTGAGGACGAGACCAAGGTCAGTTTACGCAGTTCTAGAAAAGGCTCGATCAAGAACATACAAATGCATAGATATAGTCGGGAAATGGTAAGTAAAACCAGATATTTAATTTTCTCTCTCTCTCTCTTTTTCTCTCTCTCTCTCTCTCTCTCTCTATATATATATAGATAGATATATATATATACTTTATAAAGTATAAAGTAAGTCGTATGTATGTATGTATGTATGCATGCATGTATGTATGTATGTATGTATGTATGTATGTATGTATGTATGTATGTATGTATGTATGTATGTATGTATGTATGTATGTATGTTTGTATGTATGTATGTATGTGACGAATAGAAATCAAAACCGCTTAACCAATCTTGATAAAACATAGCAGAAATGTTCCTTGGGTACTAACTTAGACTGTAGTGTATGTATTGTAGCCCTAAAACAAACTTAAGACCCTAAAAAAAAAAAGAGTTGATCGACTCTCTGAAAGTATCTAATAAATCTAGGCCATGTTTACCATTTTGACATGAGAAAAGATCCAAAGGATTTAGACCAAGATCTTTAAGAACTACTCTTTGCACAAATAGTTTTTTACTTTGACACATGAAAATTACAAAATATAGTCCTTTGATTTCATTATTTAATAAAAATAAGCTTCAAATTTGTATTTCAAAACATTTTTACATAATATCGTTCCTTATATCTGCGAATTTAGACTTCCTGACGTAAATTCTTTTATTAGACATTACCCGAAAGGTTACACATTTCCTATTCCTAGGTCTAAAACTCTAATTCAACTCTAAGATGATAGAACTTCTCTTTGCAAAGATAGTTTTATACTTTAACACATGAACATACTAATTATAGTCCATTCATTTCGTATTTTAATCAAATTAACATTCAAATTTGTTTTTCTAAAGCATTTTTCATATATTCGTTTGCTATAGCTGCGATGCCGTGTTGACAGACATTTTAATAGTTCCATTCATGTGTCTCGCAAACCTTACATGCGCAGTGAAAACACGCTGTGATTGGACAGGCACATATTACATAAAATAATAACCTTATTGAACCTTAAATTCAATCTTAAATTGATAGATCAAGAATGTTTAGTGAAAGTAGATGTATTTTACTTAATTTAAACAAATGAATCTAAGTTTAATCTAGGCCAAAAACTATATTAGACTCTAGATCTAGATCTCAATATATATGCAAGCAAATCTTTTTGTAACAAAAATGGATATAGGTTGATTAGCTATTTAAATAGCACTATTCATACTATTTTTACTTTTACAGCATTCGCTTTATTTATAACATTTTTATTTTGTTTAATTGTTTCTAATGATTATTATTATCATGTCATGTATTATACTTTCATGCGTATAGAATGCTCAGAGCGCTATGGTGCATTCACCTTTGTTTCCGTGCTGCCTTTAGGTGCTAAGTAAACACAGCTCAACTTGAGTCGGGTGTCCAGCCTCGAACTCCCTTCATATGTAGCCAAGGCAAGCCAAGTTCAAGCGTACTCAGCCTCTCGATCACGCTTCCCACAAACTATTCTAATGTACTATATCAGTTACACGTATATTGAGACCCGCGGGCCGCGGGTAACAAATGGCTAGTATACTATAGAGTAGAATGTAAGGCGTATGTATGTAAGTATGTATGTATGTCCCGCATAGAAATCAAAACCGTTTAACCAATCTTGATAAAACTTGGCAGAAATGTTCCTTGGGTACTAACTGGAACCGTGACTTATGTATGGTAGCTCTAAAACAAACTTAAGACCCTCAAAAAAAAAAAAAGTTGCTCAACTCTATTAAAGCCTTAGTATTTATGGATCTAGGCCATGTGTCAACATGATGAGACAAGACGGAGAGGTCACGCATGCGCAGTGATGAAAACCTCTAAGTCTAAATTAGTTCTCATTCAAGAAAACATAATTTTTTACTTTTACAAATTAGTGTCTTTTAATTTCATTATTTAATGAAAATTAACCTTCGAATTTGACTTTACAAAACATTTTTTACATAAAATCATTCGCTCTAAATGTAAATAGCTTTAAACGTCATGATATACTTTTACGTAACTTGCAGCACCGTTACATGCGCCGCGTAGTGATACAAATGAAATGAACCTCAGAGGTCATAATATCGCGCATTATAAAGGCATATTATTAAACTAATAAACTACTAACATAATAAAATTTACTTTCCATTTTATTTTTTAAAGCCTAAAAACTATCGATTCGGTTTAATTTTAAGTCTTTACTTTTTTCTTTCAAATTTACTTATGCGCATTTAGACCTGTTAACAACATAGCTACACATATACACTAGCCATGTTTACAAAAACATTAATTCATAATTTTGCGTAACCTACTGTATCTAGGTCAACAGACTAAGCCTAATGTATGTTTCAATCTATTCCTATTTTTATGTATTCATATTTTGAATCTATTCCTATAATTCAAACTATTCTAATGTTTCAATGTATTCCTATTTTTCAGTATATTCCTATTTTCAATGTTTCCTATATTTCAATGTATTCCTATAATTCAAAGTATTCTTATGCTTCAATGTATTCGTATGTTGTGATGTATTTCTTTATTTCAAAGTTTTCCTTTATTTCAAAGTATTTTTATGTTTCAAAGTATTCCTATATTTCAAGGTATTCCTATATTTCAAGGTATTCCTATGTCCAATGTATTCCTATGTTTCAATATTATTTATATATTCCAATGTATTCCCATATTTCAATGTATTCCTATAATTCAAAGAATTCTTATGTTTCAATGTATTTAGTAAGAAGGACTCTGGAAGATTATGTCAAAGTATGGCTGTCCACGAAAATTCCTAACCATGTTGTGACTATTTCATGATGGCATGAAGGTTCGTGTCCAAGAAAGTGGAGCATCAAACGGGGTAAAACAAGGCTGTGTCCTAGCACCTACACTGTTCAGTATCATGTACTCCGCTATGCTGACAGATGCATTCACAAATAGAGAAAACAACGGGATAAATATATCATACAGATTTGATGGTGGCCTATTCAACCCGAGGCGGCTTAAAGCAAAATCAAAAACAAATTCAGCAGTAATCAGAGACTTACTATTTCCTGACGACTGTGCCCTAAATGCCTGCTCTGAAAATGATCTGCAGACCATCGTCAGTGACTTCTCATGGGCATGCTCAGACTTTGGCCTTACTATTAATACAAACAAGACTCAATTCTTGTATTTACCTGCTCCTGGCAAAGCCTACTCCGATCCAAGCATCACTATAAATGGACAGGATATAAACGCAGTGGACAAATTCACATATCTTGGCAGCACACTCTCCAGAAAAGGAAAAATCGATAGTGAAATCGACCTGCGTATCGCCAAGGCAAGTGCATCCTATGGTAGACTGTCAAAAAATGTCTGGAACAGACGTGGTATCACCACAAATACAAAGCTAGGGGTCTATAGAGCCGTCATCCTCCCTACATTGCTTTATGCCTCAGAAACATGGACAGTGTACAGAAAACATGCAAAGAAACTGAACCACTTCCACATAACATGTCTGAGAAAAATACTGAATGACAAATGGAAAGACAACATACCAGATACTGAAGTCCTTTGAAGAGCGTGTCTGCTAAGCATCCACACAATCCTGATGCAGTTCCAGCTGCAATGGGCAGGTCACGTCTGCAGAATGGAAGACCACCGCATCCCTAAACGATTCTTGTATGGCCAACTAAGCGAAGGAAAGCGCTCGCAAGGTGGTCAAAGAAAGCGCTTCAGGGACACCTTCAAAGCGTCTCTGAAGGCGTTCAGCATAGACTTAGGCACCTGGGAGACAGAGGCACATGACAGAGCATCATGGCGTCGCGCTGTGAAAACTGACGCACAGGTTGCTGAGGAAAAAAGAACAACGCTTGCAGAAGAAAAACGCCAGAGAAGAAAAGCAAGGCAAACGACACTAGCTCCAGCTGGAATAACCTGCCCAGTGTGCGGCCGAACATTCCGGGCTCACATAGGTCTCACCAGCCACATGAGGAGGCATAAAACCCCAGTGCAAAGCCCTCAGCCCCCTGTATGACAAAGTGGTCATCATCGAACCACGATGGACGAACTATAGGTTTTGATATTTTTCTTTATTTCAATGTATTGCTTTATTTCAAAGTATTCCTATCAGTGGCGTAGCTAGGTATTTGATGCTCTGTGCGGGAGCTCTTCATGATGCCCTAAAAAAACATAACAGCAAAACGAAGACTCCCCACCCCCAGAAAATAACTATTGTTAATTCGCAAAAAATTAATCTAACTAAGACGAAAAATGATTCCAATGAATTCTACGTGTTCAATTTGCTGGCGAAATCAATTTTTTCTCCGGAAATTCGTGTATAATAAATTAAATTTCCAATTACGTCAGTCGTAATTTATTCATCATAGTTGCAAATAATTCTTGATCAACTTTAGTTTTAGAAAACTTCTATGTGTGTCATGGGCGTAGCCAGGGTGGGTGGGGTTCAAACCCTCCCCCCCCCCTCGAAATGAAATTTCCCTCCGTATCTTTTTCTTGTGTGTAAATACAGAATCTTCATTTATTTCGCTAGGCATCTTTTTCTTGTGGCCAATACGAAGAGGTTTAGCACTAGTCCCTAGGTCTGAGCATATGCGTTCAGCAAAGGTAATACTGGCTTCAGTGAGGTCCTCTAGAAATGGTAGAGTATATCGAAAAAAAAAAGAACTACAACGACTTCAGCTTCAGCAGCTTAAATTCTACCAGATTTTGAGATTTTGACATCCTACTGTTGAACTTTCATGAGAAAAGCAAATACCAAAGTCTTGACCTCCGCAGTCCATTATTTCTGAGCCATACGAACGTAGTTTTTCTAAAATAACCGCAGATTTCTATATTTCAAAGTATTTTTATGTTTCAAAGTATTCCTATATTTCAATATAATCCTATGTTTAATGTTATTCTTATATTTCAATGTATTCCAATATTTCAATGTATTCCAATATTTCAATGTATTCCTGTATTTCAATGTATTCCTATATTTCAATGTATTCCTATATTTCAAAGTATTCGTATATGTCGAAGTATTCTTATGTTTCAAAGTATTCCTATATTTCCATGTATTCCTATGTTTCAATGTATTACTATGTTTCCATGTATTCCTATATTTAAATGTATTCCTCTCTTTCAGGTAGATCTTGATGAGAATTATTATCGTATTTCAAGCAACAAGCCCATGCAAGTATTCTTCTACCGCAGCTATCACTGTCCCGATGATGTGATGCAAGCCTGGGCAACCAGTTTGTCTATAGTTGTACCCACGGAGCTCTTTTATTATCAATACGTCATCAGGTAAATTAGTGCCGCCCCCCCCCCCCAAACTTAACACAACACTCCATCTTCCCTTCTTTTTTTTTTCTTGTATTCAAGCCAGAACTTCATGGAAGGTGGAGGGTGAAGTGAAATACAGACGTTACCTCAAAAAAGAAGATGATTACGTCCTTATCGTGTTATATATAACTTTTATGACTTGGAAGTCTTCTATCCCGAAGGCTTTCTAAATTGAGTGATGTTTACTAAAGGTGTCACTCTAGTCAAATGTGAACATTCGTTTGTTATGAATGTCGCTGCTCTATTTCTCAAAGACGGATCTAATGATTTACCTAAAACGTTCACAGTGTATAGATGTGGCTGTGTCGCCACACGCAGCCTAGATTTCTATGTCATGTTCATGGGGTGGGGGCGCCAATAAAGTACCTCGCCATGGGCGCACGTTTTGCTCATTACGCCTCTGTGTAGAAGATCTATGCATTCACTCAACCAGGGTTCTTTCTCCGGGGGGGGGGGGGGGGGGAGTAAAAAATGTTCTGATGTTTTTTAATCTTATATTAATTACTTATTGATAGAGAAACAATAGCTCCATAATTTGTATAATGGAGATAAAGTCTCTTTTTTGAAACGTGATTGTAATGTTTTACTTTATCTTATAGAAATTACAGAATTTCCTTCAAAAATCCTTGTGGGTGGACACGGGTCTTGATCTAACGTTTTTCCTAGAACTTTGACAGCTGCACTATATAACGTTGAGAAAACACTTACTAGCTCGATGGCCACACTGAGAAAACTCTAGAGTTTGATCTTGATAATTTTTCAGAGTAAAAAAAAACAGAAAAAAAAAAACACTATTTTGGCTAGAGAACGAGAAAATATTTACTTTTAACAGACTAGACTTAATTAATTGAAGAGTTGAATAAATTATTGTTCAGGAACATTTGTGCATTGTCTAGATCTAAAAGCCTATCGTTGGAATATTATTAAGTCTTGTGGAAGTTTTACAGTACGGCAAATTTGATATGACGCAGTAACACCAATCTGCATTAAACTTTTAACAAAACATTAACCAGCCAGTTAATGGTCTCTGGAATTTCATTAAAAACCATCTTTATAACATTATTGAAAATGAAATACTAACCAAATACATATTAAACAATCAGACAAAAGCGATAAATGGCAGGTTTAATATAAATTAAAGCATCATATATATATAGAGAGAGAGAAAATGTACAGAAACTAAGAGGGAAAGAGTTGAAAGAAAATATATTAAAATTAAACACTGAACCCAAAAATAAACAGACAGCACATCTCTTGTTCAACATGCTAACCTTTTTTCTTATAAATTGCAGACGTTACTTCAAATATGAAAATACCTACATCCTACGCATTTAATGTGTCAATCGTGTCATACATGTTAATCAGTGACTTTTAACTCTGCTAAGCCGTTGGTTTTCCTTGGCTGGTTCAAGCAACCCATTCCATTGTCTAATGGCAATACGTTTTCTTGAGTTGATGGGTCCCGATCAGAGGATTCATAATTTAATATTGGCCTATCCAAGATTAAATAGCACTTTAGTTTTATATATCCGAAGTTATTTTGTTAAAATTTCTTTCGGTAAACCCTAGTATTTGTTTGATTATTAATAATATTAACAATACGGGGGGGGGGGAGGAGGCAGCTTTAAAAATGTCCCGTTAGTTTTTTTTTGTTTTTTTTTTGATATAACACTCAGTTATTAAGAAAGAAATTGCTCTATTAGTTGTAGGTACTGTATTTACAAAAAAAATGTTTTTTCCTTTTTCTTGATTGTTGAACTTGAATTTTATTAATTAGTCAAATTTTTTTTTTCAGTGGCAGGAGTGACGGATTATTTCAAATTCTTCTAATATGTGAGAAACTGTTTGCTTCTTATATCCTTATGAACAACGTCGTGTTTACTGCTGCTAGGTAAGAAAGGTAACCCACCAACACACGCGTTGAGGTGGGGCGACAAAGTAAACAAAAATATCTCTGTGGTGAATCGCCACAGAAGTAAATGACAATGACTGAGCTATGCCGGTTCCCTCACGAGGGATTCCTTCGTATTCTTACAATATACTATCACTAACAGTGTAAAAGCCACCGTTATAACTGTATATAAATAACACTGATGATTTATAGATAGAAGGGTTACAATCTAATAATTAAATTTAATCCAAGAAGAGTGCAGTGGAGTTGAATGCCATATTGGGGAATGTTACTAGATTTTTACCCTTTTTTATGCCAGGACGCTTGGCAGTCATTCTGGTCAAAAGGTCAAGTGGATATCTGCTTTACGGTACGACTTCAAGATGTACCCTCCCTCATTACAAATATTTTAAATCGTTTAAATTATTTTGGCACACGTAAATGTAATATACGTGCTCTTGGTAAGATGGCTGCTCCATGTTTACTGTTATCAGAGATGAGTTTAAATTTTCGTTTTGTTGTATTAAAATCAAACCAAATTCCTTAAAAAAGCTATTCAACTAATAAACTAATATCTTTAAATTATATATTTAACTTAATTCAGCATTTTGCCCCACTAATTAATTCAAATTAACAACTCTTAGTTTAGGAGAATTTTGTCTCACTAATCCTTTTTTTTTATTAGCCTTATATAAATCTAAATATAATTAGATAGATCTAGAATCTATATATTTAATATTATTTAGATCTAGTCAATATTTATTATTATATCCTTAGATTTTAGATCTACTCAGTCTAGTGTTAGACTTAGACTGTAATTAAGGCTTTAGATCTACTAATCATCTACTAATACTACTATTAATAACTAATAGTAATATTCTTTATAGTTAGTTATACACGTAAATATATTGATCTAGAATTAGATCTAGTCAAGGTCCATATTTTGAATTTAATAAACCATTTGATTTGATTTAATTGTCATTGTAAATTAGCTTTCACTTTAGACTTAACTTAGGCGTTGTAAACCTTAAACTAGATTTAGACTAGACCTTTAAAAAACTAAAATCAACAACAGTCATCATGAAATTGCTCTGGCTATTTATCCTAATAATTACTAAATACTCACTAGCTGAACATAGAACTAGATCTACCTTAGTCAACACTAAACTTAAAAAGGAAACAACAGTCATAATCAATCATCACACTCTAGATCAATGCAACTTCAAAAATAACCTAACATACACATACATAACATTAAAGAAGATCACCCATCACAAATGGAAGTTCTCAATCAGACACAGCAGAAATAAATACCTATCACTGTTAATATTAATAGCAGGGGATGTAGAGTCAAATTCAGGGCCTAGATCTAAAGATAGATGCAACATCTACAAAAAAGTATGCACCATGAAACAGAAAGCCATTCAATGTGACACCTGCGATGAATGGTACCATGCATCATGTCTCCATATGAATACACCTGTGTATTATGCCTTAGGCAATAAAGACGCATCATGGCACTGTGTACAGTGTGGGTTACCTCAGTTTACATCTGGACTGTTTGATTCCTTTGATGCAGACACTTTTAGCCCATACAATATACTAAACACCATCCCAAACCAAACTCACCAACCACTAGCCAGATCCACTCCTGTTAAACCTAAATCTACTAAAATTAATACAACAGCCTCACTAAACAAACCTACTAAAGAAGTAATACCAAAATACCTTAAAACCTTAGCAATAAATTTTCAAAGTATTAGGAACAAAATAGAAGACTTTAGAAATTTTATTAGAATGTTAGAAACCAGACATAATTGCAGGAACAGAAACTTGGCTACATCTTGAAATTTATAATGCAGAAATTTTCAATAGTAATTATGAAATTTTTAGAAAAGATAGGGCTGATAATCATGGAGGATTTCTTCTAGCAATAAAAAACACTCTTATAGCAGAAGAAATTACCTTACCTAACTCAAAAAATATAGAATCAACATTTTGTAAAATTAATACCACCTCAACATCCCTAATAATAGGCAGCATTTACAGACCACCAAATTCTAGTTTAGAATACATGCAGGAACTATGTAATCAGATTACTACACTTAAAGAGACAAATAAAAATGCAGTTTTTTAGATTATGGGTTATTTCAACCTACCTGATATAAATTGGAAAACACTAACCATAGATAAACACCAAAACCTTAAGGGCATAAATGAGCTTTTCATAGAAACTTTACACAACCTTAGTTTAGATCAAATCATTAAAAAGCCAACTAGATTAAACAACACATTAGATCTCTTCTTAACCAACAGACCTGGATTAGTAGTTGATTATGATATTATTCCTGGTCTATCAGACCATGAGATCATAAAAATACACAGTCAGATAAAAGCAGTAGCCAATTCAAAAAACCCAAAAGAAAAATCTTACCCTGGAATAAATGTAGCCTAACACAACTACACCAAGCTGCATTAAACTTTCTACAAACATTCTTATTAGAAAAAGGCATTAACCAACCAGTCGATGACCACTGGAATTTCATTAAAAAACAATCTTAAAAGCATTATAGAAAATCATATACCAACTAAATACACATGAAACAAAATAAATAAATGCTGGTTTAATAATAGACTAAAGAAGCTTTGTAAACAGAAGGAAAACCTATATAGAAAATTTAAAGAAACTAAGGCAGAAAGAGTTTACAAAAAGTATATAAAAATTAAACACTTAACCCAAAAAGTAAGCAGACAGCTGCAGAGTGAATACATAAACAATGTAATATCTAAAGATAACAACAAAAACCTATGGTCATACATTGGGTCTAAGAAAATGGAAACAACAGGCATAGCGCCATTAAAAGATGAACATAGCATAATACATAATGATAATGAAACTAAAGCAAACATCCTAAACAAATACTTTGCATCAGCATTCTCAGCCCCAGGAGACAAAGACATAGTACTGAATTTGAACCAAGTAGACAACATAGAAGATATAGTAGTACAAGAAAATGGAATTCAAAAACTATTAGCCAACACCAAACCAAATAAAGCGTCTGGACCTGATAGTATTCCAGCTAGATTACTCAAAGAACTAAGCAGTGAGCTAGCCCCAGTGTTCAAAATACTCTTTCAGGCTTCACTTAACCAGGGCAGAGTACCAAAGGACTGGAAAGAAGCTAATGTCATTCCCCTATTTAAAAAAGGAGAAAAATCTGACCCAGGAAACTACAGACCAGTATCACTTACCAGCATCACATGTAAAATCCTAGAACACATAATATGTAGCAACATCATAAACCACTTAGACAAACAAAATGTCCTCACACCATACCAACATGGCTTTAGGAAATATAGATCATCTGAAACACAACTAATAGGACTAATTGATGATTTTTCTAAAGGTTTAGATAATAGTGAACAAATAGATGCTATCTTACTAGATTTTTCTAAGGCTTTTGACAAAGTTCACCACCAAAGTTTGCTTAAAAAATTAAAATATTTTGACATTAATGGTCTACTGCATCAGTGGATTAAAGATTTTCTGATAGGGAGAGAACAAACTGTAATAATAAATGGCTCTAAATCAACAGTGATAACAGTAAACTCAGGTGTACCTCAAGAAACAGTCTTGGGTCCACTACTATTTTTAATTTACATAAATGATTTACTAATTGCATTACTTCAGATTATTTGCAGACGATTGCATAATATATAGAACAATAAAAACAACACAAGACACATATATTTTACAAAGAGAATTAGATGAATTACAGAAATGGGAATCAAATTGGAGCATGTCTTTCCACCCAGAAAAATGTCAGTTGTTAAGAGTAACAAAAAAACTAAAACAAATTAATTCCACTTATCTTATTCATGGCAAACCAGTAACACAGACTAAAAACGCAAAATATCTAGGTGTTATAATAAATGAAAAACTGTCATGGAATCCACATATTGATGAAACTATAAAAAAAATCAAACAAAGCATTAGAATTTATTAAAAGAAATTTCTATAAATCAAATAAGAACATAAAACTAAAATGTTATTTAACCTTGGTTAGGCCAATAATAGAATATGCATCCTCCGTTTGGGACCCTTTAACGTAATCATCTTCTTTTTTGAAGTAACGTCTGTATTATATAAGATAAGATTAGATATCCTAGGAATCACAAAGACCGCATCACGAATGTTGAAGTTAGAAATAGGATTGATGTAGCAATTGGATCCTACGATGAGCTGCTAACTAAAGTCAAAAAACGTAAGCTTAAACTCTATGGCCACATCACAGGGTCATCAGTGCTGGCAAAGACCTTCCTTCAGGAAACAGTACCAGGAAAAAAGAAGAAGAGGTAGGCAGAGAAAGTGACGGGAAAAAAACAACAAAGAACAGACAGGCTTGCAATTGAATGTAATTCTATCCACGGCAGAAGACAGAGCGGTGGAGAAAGACGGTTTACAGATCATGTGTTATAATAGTGTTTAGTAGGCAGTTCTGTTAAGTACAACAAGACATTTGTAGTTAGTGTAGCCAAAATTGTAGTAATGGCTGTTGATCTATTTACTTATTAGACTACCACACAATTTTTGTAAGTCTTGTTATCAAGTTCTTGATTTAGCTGTAGTGTTAAGCAGTGTTTGCCGGAGGCCTGATTAAAATCTCTGGATATATAAATATATCTAGGCACATCTAATCTATAAATAGTAATCTTGATCTAAATATTTTAATTTAGGCCTTATCATATTTTTTTAAAATAAAAATGTCCAAAATATTACATGCTTATTAAAAATGGTATGCAAAAGATGTCTTGTTGTAAACAAAAAAAAACCTAGGTTCCTTTAGCATAGTAGTTATTTTATTTTAGAGTATTAATCAGGTAAAAATGATATTATTACCAAATTTTAAGGAATAAAATAATTTCTTTAAGGGAATTGGTTTCATTCCATAAGTAGGACATTTTATACCCTAGCAATAAGATCGATTCAAAAGGTTCTTTGAAAGAATGCTTTTTATTTACGGAAGTACGGGCCGATTTCCCTCCCCCCCCCAACTAACGTACTTTCGTACTATTTTTTTTAAATTATTTTTTAATATATTTTTTCCACCCTATTTAGGGGGGGGGGACGTGTTCTCTCCTAGTAGGGGAGGGGGAGAAGCCCTTAAAATTATGTACAAGGGTAAAAGAAAGAAAAATATTTTTTTCATTGTATCAATCAACATTAAAATATTAACCTAGTAAAATGGCAATATTATCGATGTTTAAACTGTGTACATATTGCGAGGTGAAGACTTTGTAGAAACTTGTTATATGTCCACCGTTAGGAACAAGAATCGGTTCACAACGTTCTGAATCAGACATTTCAAAACTTCTCCGCTTCTTCTCGAATGGTCAAAATGTTCTCAAGTGTTGAACATCGTTCAGTTGACGGACCTTTATGGGACACAAACTGAAACGTTCGCGGCAACGCTTCTTACCTAACACGAAGAGTATCTTAACTTGTTTTAAGAAATGCGTGCGCTATATGTACATCGAACATCAATTGCATAATAGTATTGGCCAATGCTGCCTCCTTCTGTAGTTGATTTACTTTGAGCGACTTTAATTTTCATTACGATGAATAGTGAGCTTAGATTCCAAGAAAAAAACTTCCTTATTGGAACATCCCACCCTGTTATACTTATACGTTGTCATGGGCTCTTCTTACTACAAGCAGAAGAATACGTTGTAGACTAGAATGCAGGGAAACACTTGACGGAGCTAACGGCGCTTCCCCAGAAAAACACAGCATAATGTTATACCGTTTCCATTAAAAAGTCTAACAAAGGAAATGTGTTCAGTTGTTGTTGAGTCTGTTTCTAAATTTAATAAAATTGCATTGTAAAATATGCATAACTATTGAACAAATATCATAAACAATAGGATTTGTTAATAGAATAGACACTCCTTTTACTTTTATGAAGCAATCAATGAAAGTCATTCATCAGCTCCATGTATTGGTTCAACAAAAAACAACAAACTAACGAAAGTTTTTATTTTGAGATATGTTTGGAGAAAATAGATGGGCGGTGGGAGACATCCCCAGCTAACCGTATCGGGGGACACCGCTCGAGTAACGCCACTGGCTCTAGATCTATTTTTAATCCTCTTAAGCGGCAAACGTGTAACATTGAAAAATCTTCCACAGCACTTACGAAGTCATAGACCAATCTGACTGGCAGATCATGCACTCTTCAGTGGCTCGAGGCAGTCAAAATATTTACTCAAAGATCAAGGTTCCTTTCGGTTGCTATTTCTACGCGACGGATAAGACGGTCAGCTTCATGAGTCCTGCTGGTTTTATTAGCTCCCCTATTAACCCGGTAAGAGGCAACTAATGTGGTCACAAGGAAATCTGGTCTTTAGTTCTTTCTCTCTCTCTTTCTCTCTCTCTCTTTTTCTCACTCTCTCTATGTCTCTCTGGAAGGTAGGTTTCTCCACCTTCTTTAATATATGAAGCAAAGGAGACTGGAGTTCGAATCTTGAATTGTCCTTGCTGAGCGCCTGAAAGCAGCACGGAAACGTTCTCCTAGATACCCCCTTCCCCTAAAAGGCCCACAAAAGAGATTCGCCAATGGCCCACTGAGACTATTTTTTTTAATCAAAAATGCGCTTTACAAAGTCAAAACGGGGTTATAGAGACAGTTTGTGTGGAAACACTAACGCTAAGACAAGAATCACTAAAAAAAATTACAACGAGATTTTGTGTTATCACACAAATGGTATGAATATTCCTGGTCAATTGGTGAAGTCGATGGGGGCCGCCTCTGTGTTTGTGTGAAAATAAATAAATCGGCGTTATTTTTCACTTAAAAGCAAACAGGACAACACGTCCTCAATGATAAAACCCGTATAATTGTTCTGGACTAAGGATTTGAAATAGAGCTGCTCCCTTAACAGTAGAGCTGCGTTAACGGATCACATAAGAACAGCATGGGAACTTCCCAGAGACATACCTCCACCACCCCCTCCCCCTCCCGTAGAATGGCTAGTCAATTAAAAAACGACCAAAACAAAACGAACACCCCCCCCCCCCACACACACACACACTCAACCAGAACTGGTAACTTTGTTAATCTATGAATTTAGATCTAAATCTCTTTTACAGATCTAGACTATATCTAGAATCTAGAATAGATCTAGAATATAAATCTAGAAAATAGACTAGATTTAGAATATAGAATAGTCTAGAATTTAGATCTAGAAAATAGACTTGATCTAGAATCAAGACTAAATCTAGAAAATAGACTGGATCTTCCATATAGACTAGATCTAGAATTTAGATCTAGACCAGAATTCGTATGACTTTACACGTTTAATCTTAAAATTACTAGATCTAGATCTAGGCCAATATTATGATCAGGATTAGTAGGCCTTCTGGTACAGGGTAATGGTGTACTATGCTGTTCGCATCCAATTCAAATCTGAATGTGACACTACTGTTCGCACATTTATCCAATCTGCAACCCTAATCTGTCAGAAGTTAAGCTATTGCCTCAATAATTCAAATTGTGTTCAAATTTTTAAAACAACATTTGAATCAATATTTCATTCAATGTGTAATTAATAGAAAATATATATGAGCCATTGATATTTTTTTTACTTGTGACCTTAGATGCAAATTGTTAGCACCATGAAAAAAGCTTGAGTTATTAATGAAGAAATCTGTGACCTTTTTAGAAAACTTACATCCCCTAAAGTTGTTCATTTCAAAGTAGTGTATTTAAAAAAAAAAAAAAAAAACCTGCTTGCATAAATATTAGTACTTGACTGGTGTGGTGGTATACGTCCCCTTGAGCAGGCCTCAGCCCTGAGTTGAAATTCAAGACGTACAACTTTTTATAATTTAATACCGATAACATTTATCCAGTTATTTCTCCCCCCCCCCCCCCCCATTTTCCTAACTGTAGGATCATTGCTTGTAGTGAGAAAGCTAAAATAATGAAGGACGCTAAACAAAAAGGATTGGTACAACTAGTTCTAACCGCACAGATTTCTTAGTGTCAGTCTAGATCTATTTCAAATTGAGTTGCATGATCGATCCAAACTAATTGATTTAGGCATGTCTATTAAGAGCTTTGCATTTTTTAGAAAAAGTATTTTTAATGTTTTTCTTGCTTTAAATTGTACTTGACTTCTAGGCATACTAAATAGATTATTTCTCTTTTAAAACCAAAGTAAACATTTTGTTTGAAATGTAAGTAACTAGCATGATACAAAATACTTACTTTTGTAATACAATCTATTTTCCATTTATTATTTTACTTTTACATATGCTGAAGACTAACCTCCCTAACTAAATAGCGAATAGATGTAAAAATGTATTTTTATGAAAAATCACTTGCATTGTTAATTTTAAAAAGAATTAACTTTTTGCTTTCCTCCAATACATCAACAATGTAATATCTAAAGATAACAACAAAAACCTATGGTCATACATTAAGTCTAAGAAAATGGAAACAACAGGCATAGCGCCATTAAAAGATGAACATAACATAATACATAATGATAATGAAACTAAAGCAAACATCCTAAACAAATACTTTGCATCAGCATTCTCAGCCCCAGGAGACAAAGACATATTTCTTAATTTGAGCCAAGTAGACAACATAGAAGATTTAGTAGTACAAGAAAATGGAATTAAAAAACTATTAGCCAACACCAAACCAAATAAAGCGTCTGGACCTGATGGTATTCCAGCTAGATTACTCAAAGAACTAAGCAATGAGCTAGCCCCAGTGTTCAAAATACTCTTTCAAGCATCGCTTAACCAGGGCAGAGTACCAAAGGACTGGAAAGAAGCTAATGTCACCCCCCTATTTAAAAAAGGAGAAAAATCTGATCCAGGAAACTACAGACCAGTATCACTTACCAGCATCACATGTAAAATACTAGAACACATAATATGTAGCAATATCATAAACCACTTAGACAAACATAATGTCCTCACCCCATACCAACATGGCTTTAGGAAATATAGATCATGTGAAACACAACTAATAGGACTAATTGATGATTTTTCAAAAGGTTTAGATAATAGTGAACAAATAGATGCTATCTTACTAGATTTTTCCAAGGCTTTTGACAAAGTTCACCACCATAGTTTGCTTAAAAAATTAAAATATTTCGGCATTAACGGTCCACTGCATCAGTGGATTAAAGATTTTCTGATAGGGAGAGAACAAACTGTAATAATAAATGGCTCTAAATCAACACCAATAACAGTAAACTCAGGTGTACCTCAAGGAACAGTTTTGGGTCCACTACTATTTTTAATTTACATAAATGATTTACCAAATTGCATTAGTTCAGGAACAAAAGTCAGATTATTTGCAGACGATTGCATAATATATAGAACAATAAAAACAAAACAAGACACAGATATTTTACAAAGAGAATTAGATGAATTACAGAAATGGGAATCAAATTGGAGCATGTCTTTCCACCCAGAAAAATGTCAGTTGTTAAGAGTAACAAAAAAACTAAAACAAATTAATTCCACTTATCTTATTCATGGCAAACCAGTAACACAGACTAAAAACTCAAAATACCTAGGTGTTATAATAAATGAAAAACTGTCATGGAATCCACATATTGATGAAACTATAAAAAAATCCAACAAAGCATTAGGGTTTATTAAAAGAAATTTCTATAAATCAAATAAGAACATAAAACTAAAATGTTATTTAACCTTGGTTAGGCCAATAATAGAATATGCATCCACCGTGTGGGACCCCTCAACTCAAGAAAACATTAAGAAACTGGAACAAACACAAAATAGAGCAGTGAGATTCATAACAAACGAATATTCACATTTGACTAGGGTAACACCATTAGTAAAATCACTAAATTTAGAAAGCCTTCAGGACAGAAGACTCAAAAGTAAAGTAGCAATTATACATAAAACACTGAACCATAATCTTCAAATACAAAAACAAAATTTAATAAAATACTCTGAAAGACACAAAAATAAAGGCACATTCCTCGTCCCATATGCTAGGACAAATTTGTACAAATACTCCTTCTTCCCTAGTGCTATTAGAGCATGGAATGGGTTGCCTGAGCTAGCCAGAAAAACCAGTGACTTGGCAGAATTTAAGTCATTGGTTAATATGCATGACTAAATGCATGACGCGTAGGACGTAATCATCTTCTTTTTTGAAGTAACGTCTGTATTATATAAGATAAGAAGATAAAACTGTTCTCTTTACCAAGAGGCCCTTATAAGATATTGGCCCCAAATCACCCCAATAGAAAGAAAACCTAAATGGAGAGCTCCCTGCTTAGGAAACCACTGCGCAGTTCATCTCATGTATTGGTCTCTAGTCATCTGAACACTCCAACATTACAATGAGAACGAAGAAGAAGAAGAAAGAACGCGTAGGCTAGCTGTTGCATTACAACTTTGAAATGTCTAAAATATCATGATGTCGGATTTCAATATTTTATTTTAGATCTAAACGGGACGAGCCGACGAACACAGAACTAAAAAAAAAAATTGTTTGTAGATCTAGATCTAGCAAAATTTAAAGTCTAAGACTAAGACTGCTATATTGATCTTTTGGAAATTTGTTGTGATTACAAGGACTCTTGTCTCATATAAAAACAACACAACAGAAACATTCACATAAATAGAACAGACACAACATTCACATAAACAGACACAACATAAACCGGCATCTTGGTCCTTTTCATATTTCCTGATAAACGAGTGGCGTTGATATAGTCTGACCGAGTAAAGAACGAACGAGTCTCTCCATTGTCTACCTTTCTACCTAATAATTTTTTTAAGCTCTGTTATAACAGTTTTACTCATATACTGTTCATTGAATTATATTATAATCAGATTTGTTATTAATACACTTTTTAGTTTGCATTGAAAGCCCGAGCGTATTTGTATATGCCTATTTGTGATATACACAGCGCATTGTATCCAACATTGTGATTACATCAGATTTAAAGACGAGTAGAAGTCTATTGTGGATTTAAGCTTAGCATAGCGGTATCCCTAATTCATCTGACAGATAAAGTAACGAAATAACGTATTAGATCTAAGCGAAAATGTTTGTTACTTTAAAGGCATTATTTTACATTTTCATACATTCAAGACATTATGCTCATATAAATATACTAGCCGGATATGACAGGCTGCCCTAGGGCTTTAATATATGTATCACTAATCTAGTGCCAAGTTCTCCTAATATAAATATCTGTCAAGACATTGTATGCATATAAATGTCTAACAAGAAACGTTGTCATAACCATTATCTTACAAGCATGTCTCACCACAAACAGAGGTACTGCAAAAAAAGTCAGCTAGTGAAAGATGATCTTCTAGACAATGATTGTGACGGGAAAATCGATGAAGAATATTACGATCAAAAAGGTGAGAGTTAAGGAAGTGATCTCTACGGAAATAATATCTTCATTCAACCAAATAATAAGTGAACATTTTCCATAAGAAGAATGGAATGGCTTCTTTGTTTACTTATACAAAGTCCATACATATATTTACCTCTTTAGACATCATTAAAGAAATTAAAATTTGTTATTTAGATTGTTTCCTTAATGCTTAAATTGTGACAATACTTGCATTTTTTCTTAACATAAACTGTTTTAAGTTTGCTAGAAAATAGGTCTCTAATCTTAAAATATTTAGTCCTGGCCTCAAATAAAAATTTAGTCTTACCTGGACGGTAACCTGGACCTCTACAAGCACAACGAGCAACCGCCTTTACTTTCCATAACTAAAGTCAGGTACCCATTTGAGTTGGGTGGACTCAGGGTGCCCTAAAAATCCGAAATTCAAAATCCTAGCCTTTACCTTCATTCGTACCTAGGACACCAGGTTCGGAAGCCAAGCGCTTAACCACTCAGCCACTTTGCCCCCGTTACCCCATAACTAGTTACATAATACCTTGATATTACGTCATGACCATTTACATAATAACTTAATGTCCACTATAAACTGTGTTTCTTATTACAATGATAGGGCTAAATTTATTGTTTCAATCTGCCATAGCTTTCTCGAGAAGGTGAGATTGTGGTTAACAGGTCCATGTGAATGTGAGTAGGGGTAGAAGAGATGTGTGATTTTGTGGAGTTGGTGACTGGGCTCTGTATAAAAGAGAGTGTGGATATTTTCAGAGTCGGAGACTATAATCGAGAGTTGTACTTATTTAGTGGTAGATTTTTCCTAGCAAACATAGTCAATGTTGGACCTTGTGTTTCATTGACTATAAAGTTCTGAGTTGTATGTCTTCGGAGAGTATAATTATGCACCATTATTACATGTTAAGATCTCCCTGTCGTCAAGAGACTGAACCAGGGCTTGGAGTAGCTCCCAGGGATCTAACCCCCTTGATGTTATCCCATACACATTTTACTAATACCTTGATGTTATCCCATAAATATTTAACTAATACCTTGATGTTACCCATACACATTTAACAAATACCTTGCCTAAATGTTATGCCATACACATTTACCTAATAACTTGATGTTATCCCAAACACATTCAACTAATACCTTGATGTTATGCCATACACATTTAACTAATACCTTGATGTTATCCCATACACATTTAACTAATACTAGAAGTTATCCCATACACATTTAACTAATACCTTGATGTTATCCCATACACATTTAACTAATATCTTGTAGTTATCCCATAATTATTTAACTAATACCTTGATGTTATCCCATACACATTTAACTAATACCTTGATGTTATCCCATACACATTTAACTAATATCTTAAAGTTATCCCATACACATTTAACTAATACCTTGATGTTATCCTATACTCATTTAACTAATACCTTGATGTTACCTCACACTCAGTTACCTAGTAGCTTGATGTGTCGCATTTACCTAATTGATGTCTATTTGTTAGATAACGATCGAGACGGAAAAGTTGACGAAGACATCAAGGATTTGACAGGTATATATCAGGTATATTTCACACCAACCTCTCATGTAACCAAAATAAAGGCATAGCATACAAAACCATTTATATTTTGCATATTTCTATTAATATAGTCCATTTGTGCAAAGTTTTATATACAAACAATTCATAAGCTAGAAAGTAGAAGAAAAGTTAAAGAGAGAACATACAAATAATAATCTAGATCTAGAGCTTTTCAAAGAAATTTCAATAAATCAAATAAGAACATAAAACTAAAATGTTATTAACCTTGGTTAGAATATGCATCCTCTGTTTGGGGCCCCTCAACTCAAGAAAACAAGAAACTGGAGCGGACACAAAATATAAGTGAGATTCATAACAAATATTCAAATTTGATTAGAGTAACACCTTTAGTAAAATCACTAAATCTCGAAAGCCTTCTGGGTAGAAGACTTAAAATAAATTAGCAATTATGTATAAAACACTTAAACCATAATCTTCAGATGAGGGTACCGAACTTGAACTACTACTGGTCCGAATTGTACAATCCACAGCAGCACTTGCAAAACTTAAAAAAAAAATATGGAAAGACAAATGCTTAGACCTCGACACCAAAATCAGATAGATGCGCGCCCTGGTCATGGTCACATTATATCTGCTTGCAAGTCTTGACGCTGACTGCAGAACTAGAGAGGACCCTAGCAATGGAATTGAGATGCTACAGAAAGATCCTTGGTATCACATACAAAGACCACATCACAAACGAAGATATTAAAGACAGGATTATTACAGCAATAGGAGCACACGATGACTTGCTAACTATTGTAAAAAAAAAAATGCAAACTTAAACTCTATGGTCATATTACAAGGTCCTCAGGATACATACATATATTAAACATAAATGAATAACAGCACCAGGGACCAAATTCTTAAGAGAGAAAGTAGTGAATTAAATGCTACGAAAATAAGGACATGCGCCGACCGAGGCTCGAACCTGTGACTCCGGATTCGACACCACCGCCCAGCGACAACGCACCAAGCGAAACCAACCTCTAGACCATCGGAATGTCCAAAAAAACATTCCTCTGATCCAGAGTCATTTCGCCCGTATGCAAATTACCACCCCAGTGGTCAAAGGTCACAAGCCCCAGCTAGCCCCTCCCCCACCCCCGCAGCATCCGTTCACCAACAACTTCGACAGAGCCGACACAGACCTCAGGGCTCGCAAAGAGCAGTACAAGGAAAAAAAGAAGAGGCAGACAAAGAAACCAAAAGAAACACAACATAATGGATGGACCTGTCAATGAAAGAGATTCTATCTAAGGCAAAAGACAGGGAGGAATGGAAAAAGACGGTCGACAAATCTTGTGTGGTGCCTCAACGGTCCAACATATGAAGGGATACGTGAAGGTGAAACGTTTGCTATTGTACCAACATAGATATAGGCTTGTATTGTTTGCTTGGTTTGACGGCGTGAATCGAACTCCTATATCCTCAGCTTGTCAATGCCCCTGTTGGTTAAGATTTAGGATGTCCATTCTCTGCCTACTACGTGGAACATGTCTTTTGACAAGACTTTTATTCAAGCCAGAATTTTATGGAGGGAGGGGGGAAGGAAGGTGGAGGGAGGAAGCTGGACGCTGATCTCAAAAACGGCTCTTACAATTTTCCTAGAAATTTTATAGTTTAATGTGTATAGCTAAGAAAAGAATGACTAGCTCGTTGGACACACGGGGAAAGCTCTAGTAAAAATTGAAATAAATTTAAATTTGGCTAGAGAAATTGATCTAGGTCTATATCCAACATCGATTTTGAAAGAACTATCGCATTCGGGAAATCCCCGAATGTAAGGCTTTATAGATTCAAGAGGTTAGTAAATTATTTTTCAGGAATATTTTTGCTAGTTATCTTCTAACACTAAATCTTATGAGCCAGTATTGGAAGAGTATAAGATGTAGTAGATTTATACATTCTTTTAACCAGGATTCTTTCTAGGGAGAGTGTGGGCTGGGTACAAAAATGTTTTATTTTTTAAAATCTAACATTTATTAGTTTTTAAGAGAAAAAAAAATGCTTTATTAGTTGTGTAAAAGAGGTATTCTCTTTAATAAAAAGCAACTATTTTTAATGTTTTTGTTGTTTAAGATATATTTTTTTTGTTGTTATTCGAGGTCTGTTCATTATATTATTTTCTAAACAGAAGAGCAGCGAAAAGAAAAAGAACAAAGGGAGAGTAAGTAGACTTGCCTCTACACATTGATCAAGTTTGAAAATATTTATTCAAAGAGACTGTAGTCTTCTAAAGTAAACTTTAAAAGTGTCAACATATCACTTTTTTTTTTTTTTTTTTTTTTTTTGCAAACGAAACCGATGGACTTTTTAACTTGCGGAAATCGTAAGAATTTCTCAACCATGTCCGATGATCATAGGGGATGGACTAGAGGACGTAACCCATGACAATCTTCTTCTATTTGAAACTTTGTTTTTTCCCTCCCTTTCTAACAAAAGTAAATAGGTCAATACGTAATATGAACGTGTTTATAAGATATGAACTTAAATAGTATATTACACTTTTTATGTACTATTTAGCTTGAAATACAGTTGTTGTTTTTTTCGTTGGTAACAGCGATCAATGGATCATTTCATATAACTCCTTTGACGTTTGTGTGTTTGTTAGAAAATATTTCCCGATCTTCTTTTTTGATTATTGTTTTTCTTTAGGTTCTATACTATCGCCACACACACACACACACACCCTGTCTTCTATATGTCTTTCTCTTCATTTTCTCTATACTATCGCCACACACACACACACACCCTGTCTTCTATATGTCTTTCTCTTCATTTTCTCTTACTGTTTTTTAATTGTTTGTTTTAAAAACGCAAAATCTGTCTGTCTGTTAAAAAGTTTGAACAGGCTATTTCTCCCACACCCCTTCTCGGATCAAATTTTTAAAAAATCCACAATTATTCCTTGGCGAGGACAATACCCTAATCAATAAAAAAAATTAACATGTTAGTCAATGAATTCCGGGTTATTAGTTATTTTGTTTGATATCAACAAATATAGTTACATATATGGATAAATATGCCGGGTTTTGTCCCTTTAGATAATTTGACACGTTTTTTCTCCCACACCCATTATCGCATCAAGTTAAATCTTTCAACAATTATTTAATGTACCTAACAAAATATGAGTCAATTTAAAAATAACCAACAAGTCAATTAATTATTGGTAATTGTTTATTTTGTTTGATATGAAAAAGGAAATTTGTTTCTTCCCAAGAACTATATACAAATCCTATATGCTTATCATGATCTATTGACAGTCGTGACAGTCTAGTGAGAGTCTAGGAATAGTATAGTGATAGTCTAGTGACAGTTGAGCCATCGTAGATAAAAGCCTGTGTAGTTTGACAGTCTACTGATAGTCTAGTGATAGTCTAGTGAGAGTCTAGTGAGAGTCTAGTGATAGTCTAGTGACAGTCTAGGGACAGTCTAGGAGTAGTCTAGGGATAGTCTAATGATAGTCTAGTAACAGTCTAGTCCGATAGAGCCAAGCCATTGAGGTTGAGGTTTCATAAATAGCGTGAGGTGATGGGGAGGGGGGCTGGCGCATTATGTGCCGGATGTAACCTCCGGCCGCTGTCGGACATCACTACTCTTAGAGATAAAGCATTAAAGGATGATTGACTTATTATAATTATCTGAGGATTAAAGACGTGGTCCCCCTCAAAGCTTGCATGTTTCTATCCTCTACAGGCTCTCATATGTCAGCATGGTCAGAATGGACCGAGTGGACCTGCCCAAGAGAGTGTAACGCGACCGACAGGTACAGGACACGGTCAGTAACAGCAATTCACAATTTGTAATCCTACAATTTGGCGTAGGCTACCATTCAAGGGTAGGCAGTGGGTGTGAGATGTCCGCCAATTCGAGATCCGATCTTTAAACGTCAAGAAACAAAACATTACAGCAAGACATAAACAAAACTTTTCTCTCCCCCCCCCCCCCCCCCGAGCATTTTTATCTAGTGGCTCAGACACCGATCACACATAATCTATTTTGTTCCCTTTACAATGACATCATTGAATATAATCCTACTTTTAATGTTAGCATAACAAATGTGTACGTGAAACTGTTGTGTGAACGTTTAGTTGGTATGGCATCGAATAATTTGTTTGCCCTTGTTTTGTTAGGGGTAATGTATATTTGTACACTAAATGTTATTATCAGTATTCCCCTCATCTGCTTTTCTATTCAAATCTTTTTGTTGTCAAAGCCCTTCCCCGCTTTTTTACTTAGAGCACTTTGCTTGGCACTTCTCTATCACCTTTTTTTTTAATCGAAGCAATTTGCTTGCTTTGCCCCCCCCCCCCATCACGCTTTCTAGTCAGTACTTTGCTTGCCATCGGCACATAAAGATATGTCTCCCTCTGGTGTAAATATAACAAAAAGGGAATTACTGTTATAAAATGCAATAAACCAATCAAAACTTGAACCTAAATGCTGAATTCCTATTCAGACAATGTAATAAACCAACCAAAACTTGAACCTACATGTTGAATTCCTATTTCAGACAATGTAATAAACCAATCAAAACTTGAACCTATATGTTGAATTCCTATTACAGACAATGTCATAAACCAACTCCGAGCACTGAAAACTGTCTGGGAATCGCAAATGAGACAAAACATGGAGGCTGCAACGTTGAAAATGAACTGTGCCCTGTAGGTGAGAAACAATGTCCAGTTGTCTATTGTCACAATAGATTGGTGAAGACGGTCTTTGTTACCATAGAGTAGTGAAGGTGGTCTTTGTTACCATAGAGTAGTGAAGATGGTCTTTGTTACCATAGATTAGTGACGGTGGTCTTTGTTACCATAGAGTAGTGAAAGATGGTCTTTGTTTCCATAGAGTAGTGAAAGATGGTCTTTGTTTCCATAGAGTAGTGAAGATGATCTTTGTTAATAAAAAGTAGTGAAGGGGTTTTTGTTACTATAGAGTAGTGAAATATGTCTAAATGTACATTTCTTTTCTTACTGTGAAAAGGGTAAGCTGCTGCCACCTTTCTCACACTAACCTCCTGCCACCTTTCTCAATCCCCATCCTGCCACCTTTCTCACACTACCCTCTTGCCACCTTTCTCACACTACCCTCCTGCCACCTTTTCAGTCCACCATCCTGACACCTTTCTCACACTACCCTCCTGCCACCTTTCTCAGTCTACCCTCCTGTTACCTTTCTCACACTACCTTCCTGCCACCTTTCTCAGTCCACCCTCCTGCCACCTTTCTCAGTCCACCCTCCTGCCATCTTTCTCAGTCTACCCTCCTGTCACCTTTCTCACACTAACTTCCTGCCACCTTTCTCAGTCCACAATCCTGCCACCTTTCTCAGTCCACCCTCCTGCCACCTTTCTCAGTCCACCCTCCTGCCATCTTTCTCAGTCTACCCTCCTGTCACCTTTCTCACACTAACTTCCTGCCACCTTTCTCAGTCCATCCTCCTGCCACCTTTCTCAGTCCACCCTCCTGCCACCTTTCTCAGTCCACCCTCCTGTCACCTTTCTCAGTCCACCATCCTGTCACCTTTCTCAGTCCACCCTCCTGCCACCTTTCTCAGTCCACCCTCCTGTCACCTTTCTCAGTCCACCATCCTGTCACCTTTCTCAGTCCACCCTCCTGCCACCTTTCTCAGTCCACCCTCCTGCTACCTTTCTCAGTCCACCCTCCTGTCACCTTTCTCAGTCCACCCTCCTGCCACCTTTCTCAGTCCACCCTCCTGTCACCTTTCTCAGTCCACCATCCTGCCACCTTGCTCAGTCTACCCTCCTGTCACCTTTCTCACATTAACTTCCTGCCACCTTTCTCAGTCCACAATCCTGCCACCCTTCTCAGTCCACCCTCCTGCCACCTTTCTCAGTCCACCCTCCTGTCATCTTTCTCAGTCCACCATCCTGTCACCTTTCTCAGTCCACCATCCTGCCACCTTTCTCAGTCCACCATCCTGCCACCTTTCTCAGTCCACCCTCCTGTCACCTTTCTCAGTCCACCCTCCTGTCACCTTTCTCAGTCCACCCTCCTGTCACCTTTCTCAGTCCACCCTCCTGCCACCTTTCTCAGTCCATCCTCCTGCTACCTTTCTCAGTCCACCCTCCTGTCACCTTTCTCAGTCCACCCTCCTGCCACCTTTCTCAGTCCACCCTCCTGTCACCTGTCTCAGTCCGCCATCCTGCCACCTTTCTCAGTCCACCCTTCTGCCACATTTCTTAGTCAACCATCCTGCCACCTTACCCACTCTGCTCTCGGGGGTTTTAGGTCTTTTTGTTTTAGGGCCTTTTTTAAAATTCATAACTTTTGCCATCATTTTGCAGGACTTATTAATAAGCACAATTGATTAAAGTTGATGTATATAAGTATATAATATATTTCAGCAGTTCAAAAATAGACTAGTATATAGTTTTAGGCGACGAGACATAGTGCGCTTACATATCAACATTTCGAATGGCCCTGGCACTTGGCCCGGTCAAAGACGTAACTGTCTGACCTGCAAACACACAGTTTGCTACACCCGCTATCGCTTGTCTTAAAATGGCATTCAAGATCAATGTTACATTCAACTGTTACATACCATGATATGCTGAAAGGAGTTAAAGTATTTAGTCTACATTGGAAACACGGGCAGGAAAATAAAAAAAACAGCATTCTATTAACACCTTAAAGCAGGGGTGGCCAACCTATGATGCATGCGCCAAAGTGGCGCATTGCACAATTAAAAATGGTGCATTTCACCCACAGATAAAAAATCAAGAAAAGGCCTGTTCTCAAAAATAATAATTACGAATTATAAGAAAAAAAAGTTTCACAAGAATTACATTGACTAGCTATTACGACACTGAAATTGAGCAAAATGTTTTTAAGCCTAATCTGACCAATTAATACAGAACACAGGTTTAATGTATTAGCAACTAATTGTGTGTGTGTACATTTGTATGCTATTTCTTTTCGCTGGTGTTGGACATTTTTTTATGTTACCTACTTAAGCTTTCCGTTATTAGAAAAAAAAAATGACGATAATTTCAACATTTTTAAAGACCTTATTGGCCTTATATCACTCTAAGGAAAAACCAAATGGTCAGACATATTTGAGGCAGCAAAGTGACACACTAGCGGATCCAGGGGGGGGGGGGGGCCATAGGGGCGATCGCCCCCCCCCCCCCCCACTCGTCCGACCCCCCCCCCCCCCCCCGAAGGACGAACTATTGTATAGGATTCACACAATTTGTATACGAATTTATTACTTATGTTAAAAATATATACTAATTATTTATATTTCAACTATTTTTACATTATATCGCCCCCCCCCCTCTAGTATGTTGGCCGATTTGGTGGGATCGGGAGAAGGCGATGGTATCAATTCAGCCCCCCCCCCCCCCCCCAAACTTTCAATTTATTTGTAGAGATCACAGCTTGCTAACAAAATCAATTAAATATCTATAAAGCTAAAATTTGTTATTGATACTTTAACCAATCTTTATATTATGTCGTTCCCTTTTTGCCGATTGGTGGGGGGCGAATACCTCTACTGCTCTTCCTACTTAAACCCTTTGAGTGGGGGGGGCGGTCCGTTTTTATGGAGAAATCATAGTTTGTGAACAAAATTAGTTGAATTAATATATACATTTTATATTATGTCGCTCCCTTTCTGGTATTTTGGCCGATTCGGTGGGGTTGGGGGGGGGCATTGCATGTACTGCCCTGTCATGATTGAGATGAGTTCTAAGCCCAGATAATCTTTTCCTAGTCGCCTTTTTCCAACCTTTACTTAATCTGATATTTTTCTAGTTAAATAAATTTGGGACTATAACTCACAATTTCTGCTTCAATTTTCTTAAATACTATTTATCGAATAATTTTTTTTTCGGCGGCGATCTTCAAAGCCAAAATCTAAATATGTGGGGTATCCTATCTTTTCAAGGAACAAATCGGTTTTATTTGCAATGTATTATGGGCCTATAAATTCATATTAGAATATTTTTCAAGTACAACATTATTCGAAAGGTCCTTTTTTAATAGTATGAATTATGAGCTTTAGGTCAGGAGAATGCATTTCTGCAGTGAAGAATGCAAGAAAACGCGTTTGGCGTCGGGGCTTAGCCCCGAACCCCACTAGGGAACCTTATAGTATATATATATATATAAAATATATATAAAAATATGTGCGTGTGTGTGTGTGTGCGTGCGTGCGTGCTGTAAGTACGTTTATGCATAGGGTTAGGGTTTACTGGGCGTTAGGGTTAGGGTTTGGATCTGGATTCTGGATCTGCTAATGAAGTGACGTCTAGGAAATCATCAATTAAAAAAAGTGAACTAAAGTAAACTAAGCCGCCAATGACTGAAAGAGTTACTTGAACTGTAATCTTGCTTATGCCTGTCAGATATTGATGCTAGCAATCATTTTCATTCATGAAAATGATCAAAACCAAAATGCGGTCACGAAATTAACTCGTAACATTACAAATAAGCAAATTGAAAATATTTCTTAAAATATTTATAATTTTTTTAATTTAAAACTGCTACCAGTGTTCACAAATTATAATTAGTCTATACTGTACAGATCATACAGAAATTAAATATTAAAATTATGAATGCAACTAAAAATGTTTACAACATAAAGACTAAGTAAATTTATTTTCTAAATCCCCTCATCTACCGTACACAAATGTTTTGTTTCTTTGTTTTGTCTGTCTCTCGAGACGTAAAATGAAACGGATGTCAGGCACCATCCACCCAGACGGGATCAACAACCAACAGTTTTCTTTCAAATGAGAAACATTCCGTTTGTTTCCCATTTCTCTTACAGCGTACCTCCTCCACCTCCTGATTTCCCGCGCTTTCACATCAGCGCAACTCATTTCTTTTCTGCCTCCATAGACAACAACCAGACAGATAAGTGAAATAGAAGACTTTTCGGAGTTGTTTCTGTCTTTTTTGTTTGATTGTAAATGATGAAGGCCTCGTGGCCTAAGTATTCTTTGTTTTTACTTTGATCTAGAAGGGTTTCCAATAGGTATATTTTTGTTTGTGTCTAAATATAAATTATGTAATTGAGATGTCCTTGCAAAGACAAACTAAGGAGCCCATTGTGTCTGTCATACATGAATGAATCTCAGAATGTCCAGAGTATAAATGGAGCTATGGCTGCCGCAAGGATTGTGAAAACTGTGCCCAGGACTGCGACAAGTTCACAGGAGAGTGTGAGTCATGTAACGAAGGCTTTAAGTTTCCTAAACTAAGTTGCAGTAAAGGTAACCATCTTTTTTAACATACACTCCCTGTGCTAATATTATATGATATTACGTCATTGTTTGTTGTTTATGTTTTCTGCGAAAGCAAAGGATCAGACGGAAATAAAAAGTGAATATATATGTCTACCTTGATAAAGACAGTCTGGTTATTATCATTATTAATTAGTAACGTCTACAGTAATTTATTATTAATCTGTGACACCAGAAAACTCCCTCTCACTTTACCTTTCTATCACGTACTATCTCTCTTTCTTACTCTTTCAAACTCCCTCTCACCATTTCTCTCTTTCATTCTCTCCCACACCTTCTCTCTTTCACTCTCTCTCAAACCTTCTCTCTTACACTCTCTCCAAAAACTTATATCTTTCTCTCTCTTAAACCGTCTCTCTCACACCTTCTCCATTCACTCTCTCCCACATCTTCTCTCTTTCACTCTCTCCCACAACTTCTCTCTTTCACTCTTTCCCACATCTTCTCTCTTTCCCTCTCTCCCACACCTTCTCGCTTTCACTCTCCCCAAAAACGTCTATCTTTCACTCTCAACACATTCTCTCTTTCACTCTCTCCCAAACCTTCTCTATTTCATTCTCTCCAAAAACTTCTATCTTTCACTCTCTCCCAAACCTTCTCTCTTTCACTCTCTCCCACACATCTTCTCTCTTGCACCCTCTCCCACACACCTTCTCTCTTGCACCCTCTCCCACACACCTTCTCTCTTGCACCCTCTCCCACATACCTTCTCTCTTGCACCATATCCAAAACACCTTCTCTCTTGCACCATCTCCAAAACACCTTCTCTCTTGCACCATCCCCAAAACAACTTCTATCTTTCACTCTCTCCCACACCTTCTCTCTTTCACTCTCTCCCACACACCTTCTCTCTTTCACTCTCTCCCACATCTATCATTCACTCTCTCCCAGTCACCTTCTATCTTTCACTCACTTCCACTTATCTTCTCTCTTGCATCCTCTCTTACACACCTTCACTCTTGCACCATCTCCAAAACACCTTCTCTCTTGCACCATCTCCAAAACACCTTCTCTCTTGCACCATCCCCAAAACACCTTCTCTCTTTCACTCTCTCCCACACCTTCTCTCTTTTACTCTCTCCAAAAACGTCTATCTTTCACTCTCAACACATTCTCTCTTTCACTCTTTCCAACACCTTCTCTCTTTCACTCTCTCCCACACCTTCTCTCTTTCATTCTCTCCAAAAACGTCTATCTTTCACTCTCAACACATTCTCTCTTTCACTCTCTCCCACACCTTCTCTCTTTCACTCTCTCCCACACCTTCTCTCTTTCACTCTCTCCCACATCTTCTCTCTTTCACTCTCTCCCACACCTTCTCGCTTTCACTCTCCCCAAAAACGTCTATCTTTCACTCTCAACACATTCTCTCTTTCACTCTCTCCCAAACCTTCTCTATTTCATTCTCTCCAAAAACTTCTATCTTTCGATCTCTCCCAAACCTTCTCTCTTTCACTCTCTCTCACACACCTTCTCTCTTGCACCCTCTCCCACACACCTTCTCTCTTGCACCAACTCCAAAACACCTTCTGTCTTGCACCATCTCCAAAACACCTTCTCCCTTTCACTCTCTCCCACACCTTCTCTCTTTTACTCTCTCCCACATCTTCTATCTTTCTCTCTCTCCGAGTCACCTTCTATCTTTCACTCTCTCCCACACCTTCTCTCTTTCACTCTCTCCCACACACCTTCTCTCTTGCACCCTCTCCCAGACACCTTCTCTCTTGCACCCTCTCCCACACACCTTCTCTCTTGCACCATCTCCAAAACACCTTCTCTCTTGCACCATCCCCAAAACACCTTCTCTCTTTCACTCTCTACCACACCTTTTCTCTTTCACTCTCTCCAAAAACGTCTATATTTCACTTTCAACACATTCTCTCTTTCACTCTCTCCCACACCTTCTCTCTTTCACTCTCTCCAAAACGTCTATCGTTCACTCTCAACACATTCGCTCTTTCACTCTCTCCAAAAACTTCTATCTTTCTCTCTTTCAAACCGTCTCTCTTTCACTCTCTCCAACGCCTTCTCTCTTTCACTCTCTCCCACACCCCTTCACTCTTGCACCCTCTCCCACATCTTCTATCTTTTGCTCTCTCCGAGTCACCTTCTATCTTTCACTCTCTTCCACTTATCTTCTCTCTTTCACTATCTCTCTCACATCCCTTCTCTCTTGCACCCTCTCCCACACACCTTCTCTCTTGCACCCTCTCCCACACACCTTCTCTCTTGCTTCATCTCCAAAACATCTTCTCTCTTGCACTATCCCCAAAACACCTTCTCTCTTTCACTCTCTACCACACCTTCTCTCTTTCACTCTTTCCAAAAACGTCTATTTTTCACTCTCAACACATTCTCTCTTTCACTCTTTCCAACACCTTCTCTCTTTCACTCTCTCCAAAACGTCTATCTTTCACTCTCAACACATTCTCTCTTTCACTTTCTCCCACGCCTTCTCTCTTTCACTGTCTCCAAAAACGTCTATCTTTCACTCTCAACACATTCTCTCTTTCACTCTCTCCCACACCTTCTCTCTTTCACTCTCTCAACACATTCTCTCTTTCACTCTCTCCCACACCTTCTCTCTTTCACTCTCTCCCACATCTTTTCTCTTTCACTTTCTCCCACGCCTTCTCTCTTTCACTCTCTTCAAAAACGTCTATCTTTCACTCTCTCTCAAACCTTCTCTATTTCATTCTCTCCAAAAACTTCTATCTTTCACTCTCTCCCAAACCTTCTCTCTTACACTCTCTCCCACACACCTTCTCTCTTGCACCCTCTCCCACACACCTTCTCTCTTGCACCAACTCCAAAACACCTTCTGTCTTGCACCATCTCCAAAACACCTTCTCCCTTTCACTCTCTCCCACACCTTCTCTCTTTCACTCTCTCCCACATCTTCTATCTTTCGCTCTCTCAGAGTCACCTTCTATCTTTCACTCTCTTCCACTTATCTTCTCTCTTTCACTCTCTCCCACACACCTTCTCTCTTGCACCCTCTCCCACACACCTTCTCTCTTGCATCATCTCCAAAACACCTTCTCTCTTGCACCATCCCCAAAACATCTTTTCTCTTTCACTCTCTACCACACCTTTTCTCTTTCACTATCTCCAAAACATCTATCTTTCTCTCTCAACACATTCTCTCTTTCACTCTCTCCCACACTTTTTCTCTTTTACTCTCTTCAAAAACGTCTATCTTTCACTCTCAACACATTCTCTCTTTCACTCTCTCCAAAAACTTCTATCTTTCTCTCTTTCAAACCGTCTCTCTTTCACTCTCTCCCACACCTTATCTCTTTTACTCTCTCCCACACCCCTTCTCTCTTGCACCCTCTCCCACACACCTTCCTCTTGCACCCTCTTCCACACACCTTCTCTCTTGCACCCTCTCCCACACACCTTCTCTCTTGCATCCTCTCTCACATGCCTTCTCTCTTGCACCCTCTCCCACAAACCTTCCCTCTTGCACCCTCTCCCACACACCTTCTCTCTTGCATCCTCTCCCACACACCTTCTCTCTATCACTCTATCCTACACCTTCTCTATTTCTTTCTCTCCAAAAACTTCTATCTTTCACTTTCTCCCACACCTTCTCTTTCACTCTCTACCACTTATCTTCTATCTTGCACCCTCTCCCACACACCTTTTCTCATGCACCCTCTCTCACACACCTTCTCTCTTGCACCCTCTCTCACACACCTTCTCTCTTTTACTCTCTACCACTTATCTTCTCTCTTGCACTCTCACTTTCAAATTTTATATCGCATACATTGACTTTTACTCTCCTTATCGCTCTATTTCTATTTTACTCTATCAGTCTCTCCCTCATTCACTCTCTAGCAAACCCCCACTCTTGCACTCTCTCTTTGAATCTCTTACCCGTTCTGTCATAGCATCTTTTCCTTTCTTTCTTTTTTCTGTCTATTCAACTATCTATCATTCACTCTTAATTTTTTTCTGTCTCTTCAATTATCATCACCCTCTCTTTTTTTCTGTCTCTTCAACTATCTATCATCACCCTTTCTTTCTTTTTTCAGTCTCTTCAACTATCTATCATCACCCTCTCTTTTTTTCTTCTGTCTCTTCAACTATCTATCATCACCCTCTCTTTTTTTTCTGTCTCTTCAACTATCTATCATCACCCTCCCTTTTTTAATCTGTCTCTTCAACTATCTATCATCACCCTCTCTTTTTTTCTGTCTCTTCAACTATCTATCATCACCCTCTCTTTTTTTCTGTCTCTTCAACTATCTATCATCACTCTCTTTTTTTTGTCTCTTCAACATTCTATCATCACCCTCTCTTTTTTTCTGTCTCTTCAACTATCTATCATCACTCTCTTTTTTTTGTCTCTTCAACATTCTATCATCACCCTCTCTTTTTTTCTGTCTCTTCAACTATCTATCATCACCCTTTCTTTCTTTTTTCTGTCTCTTCAACTATCTATCATCACCCTTTCTTTCTTTTGTCTGTCTCTTCAACTATCTATCATCACCCTTTCTTTCTTTTTTCTGTCTCTTCAACTATCTATCATCACCCTCTCTTTTTTTTCTGTCTCTTCAACTATCTATCATCACCCTTTCTTTCTTTTTTCTGTCTCTTCAACTATCTATCATCACCCTTTCTTTCTTTTTTCTGTCTCTTCAACTATCTATCATCACCCTCTCTTTTTTTCTGTCTCTTCAACTATCTATCATCACCCTCTCTTTTTTTTCTGTCTTTTCAACTATCCATCATCACCCTTTCTTTCTTTTGTCTGTCTCTTCAACTATCTATCATCACCCTTTCTTTTTTTCTGTCTCTTCAACTATCTATCATCACTCTCTCTTTTTTTCTGTCTCTTCAACTATCATCACCCTCTCTTTTTTTCTGTCTCTTCAACTAACTATCATCACTCTCTCTTTTTTTTTCTGTCTCTTCAACTATCTATCATCACCCTTTCTTTCTTTTGTCTGCCTCTTCAACTATCTATCATCACCCTTTCTTTCTTTTTTCAGTCTCTTCAACTATCTATCATCACCCTCTCTTTTTTTTCAGTCTCTTCAACTATCTATCATCACCCTCTCTTTTTTTTCTGTCTCTTCAACTATCTATCATCACCCTCTCTTTTTTTTCTGTCTCTTCAACTATCTATCATCACCCTTTCTTTCTTTCTTCTGTCTCTTCAACTATCTATCTTCACCCTCTCTTTTTTTCTTCTGTCTCTTCAACTATCTATCATCACCCTCTCTTTTTTTTCTGTCTCTTCAACTATCTATCATCACCCTCTCTTTTTTTTTCTGTCTCTTCAACTATCTATCATCACCCTTTCTTTCTTTTTTCTGTCTCTTCAACTATCTATCATCACCCTCTCTTTTTTTCTGTCTCTTCAACTATCTATCATCACCCTTTTTTTCTTTTTTCTTTTATTGTTTCTTATGTACGTCTATTTATTCACTAAGTCCCACTGAATGGTGTTTAGAATAGACCAACTTTAATTTTTGATTGTATTTTGAATTATAACAGTCAAACCAGAGTTTGTCTGTGTAGCCAATTTGGTAGTAATTACAACGTTTATATCAACTCTGTCTGTCTGGTAAAAAGTTTCTACAAGTTATTTCTCCCACAGCCATTCTCGGATTAAGTTGAAATTTTAAACAATTATTTGTTGTACGTAACAAAGTGAGGCTCGTTGGCTGAGCGGCAAAGCGCTTGGGTTCCGACCGGGGTCCGGAGTTCGTATCCTGGTGAAGACTGGGATTTTAAATTTCGGGATATTGGGGCGCCACTGAGTCTAACCAGTTCTAATTGGAACCTGAGTCTTACCTGACATTAGTTTAGGAAAGTAAAGGCGATTGGTCGTTGTGCTGGCCACATGGCACACTCGTTTACCGTTAGCCACAGAAACAGATGACCTTTACATCATCTGCCCTATAGACCACAAGGTCTGAAAGGAGAACTTTTGAAACTTTACCTAACAAAACATGAATCAATTATAAAACCAACTTATTTGTCTATTGTTAATTAATGATTTTGTTTGATATCGAATAAGAGAAATAACTTCTACATTTGTTGAAAGATATCATTGTAATTGGGAGTTCTTTCCCTTAGATAAGCCTTGTTTATTTGAAAAGGGTTATTTTTATTTTGCTTGCTTTGTGTGTGTGTGTTGTTGTTTTTTTGTCTAAAGATATACATGTACTGTCTAATGTCTTATAAAATCGTTAGAGCTATTTTGAAATCCATGTCCTCCTAGGTTCCAGGTTACTTTATGAAGTCTTTGACACCACTACATCATTCTCTTATTTCTCCTTAGAATGTGCTGCTTTTGAGTTTGGTCCAGACTGTTCTGGAGATTGTCTCCAACAATGCTGGGGAGACTGCGATGATAGAAAGAAAGGAACCTGCCACGGTAAGTACCAAAAAAAAAAAGTCTTCAAGATACACCCACTCTATTTGGTTCGCTATTGGACTAAAGTGTTTCCAAAAAGGATACACTTTTGTTTTTAAATTCTAACTTTGTGTATGCATTGTTGTGTAATGTAATGTGTGAATAAGATTGACCCAACAGAGCCACCAACGAGTTTTTTAGTAACATAAACTCCCTATTTTTTGTTTCTTCTAGGTGAAAAATGGACATACTTAGTTATGATCGGAGGTCCTAGTGTGGTTGTCATTGGCTTTATGGCCCTATATTGTCAGTAAGTACTTTAGTCTTTAGTCCGCATTTTGATACTTCTTTATATTAAATTGCTGTTTCCGAATTCTTGTTATTCTACATCATCTGTCACTTGATTTTTGACATGACGGGCTGTGACAGTTGGTGGCCTAACCAATCGTTTACTTTTACTTTTTGTAGCTAACTCGTTCAGTTCGTGTAATTTGCATTTAGCGTTGAAAGGCCTGTCACTATTTCACTTTTGTATTGATCGGTTGGCTACGAAAGGTGAATCGTAAGAAGCTTAATAATTAGACTTGGCTGGATACTAAATGTTAGAATGTAATAGATTATAGATCTATTGATGACTTGGCTCTCGCATGAGGCATTAGTTTTTTTTTTATATCGTACACCTTAATAGTATTGTAATAAACCTGGTGGTGACACAGATTGGGGCAGTGGTGTGTGTCGACAGCCGACGCAAATCGCCCCAGGCCAGCGCTAGACGAGTGGTCAACCTTGACGAGTTGCGCGGTCAGCCACGACGGTTCTGTGTGGTAAATAGAACTCAGGAGTGTCACGAGGGATGTAGTCATATGATCAACCAGAATGGTCGATAGACGTTCCGCCGGTTTTAGAAGGCCATTAGGGATACTATATATAGAGCGGAGGTGTCACAGTCAAGACGGTACAGTACAACGGCCCTGTAACAGTCCGGAACGAGACGGAGAGGCCAGTGCAAGAGTTGATACGCGGTACTGTTGTTAACGCAGAGATATTTGTACAGTCTTGTGTTACGTGTTGCCAATTGTACAGTATTGGCTGCATGGGCGTAGCCAGGGGGGGCGGAGTTTGGGGTTCAACCCCCCCCCCCCCGAAATTAATTTCCCCCCCCCCCGCAGGTGGGGGGGGGGGACGAAATTCAGTGACTGATTTTTTGCTTTCATTTTGTTTATTTTAGGTGAGATTTTAATACTAAATCATCACTTACCACAGCACAGCCGAGGGAGTTTTGAGTTAAAAACTATCTACCAGGAGGTTTTGAGTTTAAAACCCCCTACCAGAGGATTTTGAGTCAAAAAAACTATCAGGGGGTTTTGAGATAAAAATCCCTCTACCAGGGGTTTTGAGTTTAAAACCCCCTACCAGGTATTTTGCAGTTAAATCCCCCTCTTCTATAAACAAAACTAAAAAAATGCAAACGACAATCCCCAAATTTCAAGAAAACAGCTAAGGAAGATTTTGACTTTAAAACCGCCTCCAAAAATTACGATAAACCCCTTCTCAATATAAAAAAAGCAAATTACACACTCAAAACTCAAGAGGTTTGTTTTTAGTTTAAAACCCCTCAATAGATGATTTTGACGATAAAACTTTCCTTTTCGATATAAAATCTAAAGCGAAATACAGGTATGTAATTCCAAGAGCGTAGTCAAGAGAGGTTACAAAATTCTACCAGTGGCTGTGCTCCATTAATAAAGTGTAAATAGTCATCTGCCGAAATTGAAAAACACTAAATGTGGCTTAACAAAGATGGCTAAGACAGATATTAGGAGTCAGTTATAGAGATCGGGTCTAAATCAAAGAAATCATATGCCGAACTGGGAGTCGAACCCTTAGTAATGTTGTGACAGAGCGTCGCATGAAGTTTTGCGGGACATGTTCTCCGACAGAATGAATACGCATAATGAGTTGCGGAAACAGCTTGCCGGAAAATGCGCCGAACGGCGCGAGAGAGTCTAAGTCAGTGAGAATAGCACATTAGGTTTTTGAAATAAAACTTTTTAACAGCAAGATAATGCACTGTAGATACCTCAGGATATGCATTTTACTGGCTTTCAATACCAGAAATAGTACTGCGAGCTCCCCCAGACCCCCTTGCTAGCAAGGGTAGGAGTCTACAAGTTTTCCACTAATGCCAGGAAGAACCTATTCTCGGGCACAATAAGCGTCTTCCGAAAGGGTCAGAATGTAATAAGGATTTATTATGTTAAACACACACACTCACATATATATTTTTTTTCCGCGGGGGAGTGGGGGCGGGTGGAATCCCCCCCAAACCCCCCCCCCCGAAAAAAAATCCTGGCTACGCCCATGATTGGCTGTGATTTATTAAACATTAAAACCATCACGTTATTTTGGAGCCCTGAGTTGTCAAGCTCTTTAAGTTGATGGTGTCGTGCGGTGCAGTTTGCAGAGAGCCTGGATAGGGAGATTCGTCGCATTATAGTGAGAAAATATACCGATCCGTCACATGGATTAGCTGGAACAGAGTGGGTGTACGAGCAGGCATGCTGAAGGCGCTTTACGAGAGCGCAGTGCGCTTTCAGCTGAACTACAGTCTACCTATCCAGGTCTATGCATCGCAAACGTATCTAGCGTGCTTGGATGCTGTTCCGATTCGAGCCATCAGACTGATTAGCGCAAAGTTCAAGAACGGCACCGATATCCGCCTATGAGTTTATGGTGAACGTGCCGCCGTTGTTATTGCGCAGAGAGCGAGCTATTTTAATTTATCACGAGAGGTATAGGCGGCTGGAGGTGAGTTGCCTTCCTCAGAAGTTTGGTCAACAACTGGGAGAGTAAGAGATGTCTCAAGAAATGCATATGGCGCGAGGGCTAGTTAGAGAGATAAACATGCCGGTAGAGCGGATCGCTCTATCTCTGCCCGGTTATTTCACTCTGAAAAAGGCCTTCGGCATTCCAACCATATGGAAGTGCTTCTCGACAGAAGATAAGCAGGCTAAGTGAAACATCCCAGCAGAAGTGGCCACTATCTACGAGGAGATTGTAAGCAGTTGATCGAGGGAACTAAGAGGGCTGGGTATGGAATGCTGTTACGATTTCCTAGGGACGAGCTGATGGGCTCTTGCTGTGTTAAAGACAGTCTTGAAGCGGAGTTGGAAGAGACGATCTGTGATGGAACTGCGTCAGCAGTGGACGTGGTCATATTTACGGATTCAGTGTCCGCACTAGAGGCCCTCGAAGGGCAGAATGCATGGCACGGTTAGCTTAAGGAGTTCATTGGGGTTAGTGGAACGATTCCGTCTGCGGTACATAGCTTTATACAGTGGATGTCCGCCAATTGTGGTCTGGTCGGCCACAAGCGCGACGACATTTTAGCGAAAAATGTTGTTCATACGGCACTCGTCAATAATCCGCTGTATGCGAAGTTTGCGAATCCTGACCGACAATCATTTGCTAGCACTTTAGTATGAAGGCTGTCATACTTCAGAAAAGGGGCGTGATATTTGGAGGCGGATGTGTAGACCAGACTGAAATTATGCGTGGTGCAAACTTAAGCGTGAGGAACAGACCGTCCTAGTCCAGTCCCGTGTCAGCAATTGCACAAAATGGGCTTACTTGGGGCGGTATTTTTCTGAGCGGTTTTCTGAGTCACACGAAGTCACCACTGCAAAGGGGACGAGAAACAGTAGATACCATTCTTTATAAATGTCGCGTTCTGCAAGAAGGACGAAGGGGACAGCGAAAAGAGAGATAGAGAGAGAGAGAGTGGGAGAGGGAACAACACCTGTACAACACTGGTTTGATTCTTGTGTGAAGCGTAAAGAATCATTTGTTGCAAGTATGTACAGTGTAACTCGTAGAGGCCTTCAAATAAACAAAAAATGTTCTATCTTTAGAACACCTGTTGTGATAAAAATACAAATCAGTTTAATCACAAAGTTGACAAGTAAGAAATTGATTATGTTTATGTGTGTGTGTATGTGTGCTGTGGGGTACCGAAGGGCAGACGCCTAGGGACACTGGGGTTGCCAAAATGGGTGACAAAATAAAACATAAAATATCTTATATTTCTGTCACTACGTTCGTTTACATGTTTGCATTGTTATATGGGTTTTCTAGTGCTTACTCTGACAGTTCTTAAGCAAATTTGATTTGTATAAACCATTAGGAGATAAAAGGGTGGGTGGGGTTCAAAGGTCATGTAACCCTGTGTGCCAGGTACTCTGATCCCCCACCGTGTGTGCGCACGCGAGTGTGTAAGATTGATTGCTTACAAAACCTTGTATTCCTTTGTCTGACTTGTAAAAACATGAAGAAAGTCTACTTTGATACCCCACTGTGATTGATTGCTTACAATCGACAAAACAATAATTAAACTTTTTTAAACAGCAACCATCAGCAGTCTATTTAACTTTCCCATCACCTGCTGGTATGGTAATACTTCACTCGCACAAAGACTAAATAGGCTAATTAAAAAAGTATCGTATATCACTCGAACACAGCTACCATCTCTTCCATGCCTTTCCAAAACACTTACGATTCTTAAAGATAACCTGCACCCATTAAACCACTGTTACACGAGATCTGAACGAAGTGGTCATCTCCTTTCCATTAGATTTAAAACATAAAGATTTAAAAACTCCTTCATCCCACTGTCGGTCAGAGTATTACAAGATCATCTGTCATCATAGAGAAGTACATAGAAGTCTAATTCCTAAAGCGCTGGTTATGAGTGCCTATGTGGTTCGTGTGTGAATGTTGTTCGTATTTGCATGTATAATGTTATTGTTACAGCAGTTACGCTGAGGTTGTCAATAGTAGTCAAACTGAATTTCAATTTGATTGGATCAATAAAAATTATCTTATTTTATCTTATCTATCTTATCTTACGAAACCTTGTCTGACTTGTAAGAAACATGAAGAAGATGTACTCTGATATCTCACTGTGTTTGATTGCTTACAAAACCTTGTATTCCTTTGTCTGACTTGTAGAAACATGAAGAAGATGTACTCTGATATCTCACTGTTTGATTGCTTACAAAACCTTGTATTCCTTTGTCTGACTTGTAGAAACATGAAGAAGATGTACTCTGATATCTCACTGTGTTTGATTGCTTACAAAACCTTGTATTCCTTTGTCTGACTTGTAGAAACATGAAGAAGATGTACTCTGATATCTCACTGTGTTTGATTGCTTACAAAACCTTGTATTCTTTTGTCTGACTTGTAGAAACATGAAGAAGATGTATTCTGATATCTCACTGTGTTTGATTGCTTACAAAACCTTATATTCCTTTGTCTGACTTGTAGAAACATGAAGAAGATGTACTCTGATATCTCACTGTGTTTGATTGCTTACAAAACCTTGTATTCCTTTTTTGACTTGTAGAAACATGAAGAAGATGTACTCTGATATCTCACTGTGTTTGATTGCTTACAAAACCTTGTATTCCTTTGACTGACTTGTAGAAACATGAAGAAGATGTACTCTGATATCTCACTGTGTTTGATTGCTTACAAAACCTTGTATTCCTCTGTCTGACTTGTAGAAACATGAAGAAGATGTACTCTGATATCTCACTGTGTTTGATTGCTTACAAAACCTTGTATTCCTTTGTCTGACTTGTAGAAACATGAAGAAGATGTACTCTGATATCTCACTGTGTTTAATTGCTTACAAAACCTTGTATTCCTTTGTCTGACTTGTAGAAACATGAAGAAGATGTACTCTGATATCTCACTGTGTTTGATTGCTTACAAAACCTTGTATTCCTTTGTCTGACTTGTAGAAACATGAAGAAGATGTACTCTGATATCTCACTGTGTTTGATTGCTTACAAAACCTTGTATTCCTTTGTCTGACTTGTAGAAACATGAAGAAGATGTACTCTGATATCTCACTGTGTTTGATTGCTTACAAAACCATATATTCCTTTGTCTGACTTGTAGAAACATGAAGAAGATGTACTCTGATATCTCACTGTGTTTGATTGCTTACAAAACCTTGTATTCCTTTGACTGACTTGTAGAAACATGAAGAAGATGTACTCTGATATCTCACTGTGTTTGATTGCTTACAAAACCTTATATTCCTTTGTCTGACTTGTAGAAACATGAAGAAGATGTACTCTGATATCTCACTGTGTTTGATTTCTTACAAAACCTTATATTCTTTTGTCTGACTTGTAGAAACATGAAGAAGATGTACTCTGATATCTTACTGTGTTTGATTGCTTACAAAACCTTGTATTCCTTTGTCTGACTTGTAGAAACATGAAGAAGATGTATTCTGATATCTCACTGTGTTTGATTGCTTACAAAACCTTATATTCCTTTGTCTGACTTGTAGAAACATGAAGAAGATGTACTCTGATATCTCACTGTGTTTGATTGCTTACAAAACCTTGTATTCCTTTGTCTGACTTGTAGAAACATGAAGAAGTTGTACTCTGATATCTCACTGTGTTTGATTGCTTACAAAACCTTGTATTCCTTTGTCTGTCTTGTAGAAACATGAAGAAGATGTACTCTGATATCTCACTGTGTTTGATTGCTTACAAAACCTTGTATTCCTTTGTCTGTCTTGTAGAGACATGAAGAAGATGTACTCTGATATCTCACTGTGTTTGATTGCTTACAAAACCTTGTATTCTTTTGTCTGACTTGTAGAAACATGAAGAAGATGTATTCTGATATCTCACTGTGTTTGATTGCTTACAAAACCTTATATTCCTTTGTCTGTCTTGTAGAAACATGAAGAAGGTAACTGAAGAAGAAGGCGGGGACAAAGCCATACATGATGTTGAAAATAAGCGACCAAAAAGTCACTCCGTGAACAGTGTACTGTCAGATGCCACTACCGACTCCTCTAAATCTTGACTTTTTACCATTAAGCGATGCTGCTTACATAGATATTCCCCTGAACTAAGACAGCTACTTTGATTTGGTTTGAATATTTTTGGTTTACATTTTAGTCGATATAAAATACGAAAAAAAAATGTCTCTGTATTTCATTGTTTCAATAAAAATGTATAATAGACAGTCTGGTTGTTGCTTCTTAGCTTCTTTCATTACGTTTGAAATGAAATAGCTTCGCAAAACCTTTTTTTATTCACTATTGAAATATTGGTTCTTTAAGTTTGTTACTGCCTGTAGTGGTAGTGCATATAAGAATTCCATTATCTAATAAATGATTACAATGCCATCAGCCTCATTTGACAATCAGTCCAACTCTAGGCATAGAAATGTGGCTCAAATATTGGGGGCCGTGAAAACGTTATCATTGATAGGAAGGAGAGGGGCACAGGCAAGAAACTGACGCCTAAACCAGTAAGTTTCGGGCAGGAGGGGCACGGTAGCTTTGGGTGGCTACCCGCATGTATGAGAAGAAATACTTGAATCACCTCTGCTACTTGGTGGCTATATCCAATACTGGGCAATCCGGGCGCATGGACTAGAATGCATGGTCGAAGGCCGAGCACACCGGGAACCCACGCCATTTTCCTATGTTTTACCAAGCTAACCGTGCAGGACTCGCCATTACTGTAACGGTCCCTTGAGGAACGGCGCATGGATTATCGACAGGGACGTGGAAGCTCTCTTTCAACTCCGCACAGTGCAATGGGAAAACTCTCGCATTCCATTGGACACTCCCACAGTAGTTTTGTTTTGCTATTCATTTAGTCTAATCACTTCCTCTAGCGATAGCTTCCACCAGAGTGCCACGTTGAGGCAGAATAGCGTACCCGGGCCTGGTAGAACATGAAACAGCTCTGATCCCAAACTGTATCAGTCCTCTGACGTTTCTTTGGACAGATGAGTGAAGAACTGCTGGCAGGACGAGAGCCTTTCGACACTAACTAAATCCCGGATGTTCATCTGGTTTCCACGAGATAAATCATAGTTCATCCGTGACAGAAGGAAAAACGAAATCAGCCATTGCCCTAATTATATCACTATGTTGTCTGGCTTACTATATGCATTCTTTCATTAATCTTAAATATGGTCTGCGGGTTAAAAGACGATGTTTAAAGATTAGAGGTCATTATTTGCATGTCTCAGACTAATAATATGGGAATTTTTTTTTCTTTTTGGGTGTTTTCTGACTCACTTATCATTAATCCTTATACGTGCCGTGGAAGAAAAAAAATACAAACATTTAACCTGTTATTATTTTCCGTGTCCCTAGGACTACTAAGCACCTTTTATGATCAAAACCGCAGCGTTTATAGTTAAAGAAAACGATTTTTTATTCGCAATTTGGATCCACCAAGTATTTTTTAAATCTGACATTTTCAAAAGTATATTTTATGCGTAATTCTCATTAATAATAATAGCACTCGATTACCTTAGTCGGTATAGTATCAGATTTTAGATATGAGAGTTGATGGTTCGAGTCTTTGATCGCGATTAATTATATATATCTACTAGCCGGGCATTACCCGCGGCCTGCGGGTCTAAGTTTGTGTTTAATAACCAAGTGGATTGGATTTAGATGTATGTTAAACTTAGCTAATGATCCTTTCAAGTTTTTTCTCTTTCGCTACGAAAATAAAATTAGTTTTGCGAAAATGGGTTTACTCGAAGCCGATACATTCATATCTATTAAAAACAAAAAGAGCGATAGCTTTGTTAAATTATTGGGATTATAAAGTAAACAATTAAACGAAATAATTTTTATACGCGATTCATGAATGAATCTAGGCCTATCTCAACTCGGCTTCGCAGCTTTCGTAAACGAATGTAGGCTATTAAAAATGCTTTAGAAAACCAAATTTGAATGTTAATTTGATCAAAATATTAAATGAATGGACTATATTTAGTATGCTCATGTGTTAAGGTATAAAACTATCTATGAGAAGTGAAGCTTTATCATACTAGAGTTTTAGACCGAGGGATGGAAAGAAACATTACGGTATTGTCTAATGACAGAATGTTCGTCAGGAAATCTGTAATCACAAATATAAGGAACTAATTTATGTAAAAAATGGTTTTGAAACACAAATTTGAAGGTTAATTTGATTACATTATGAAATCAATGGACTTTCTATTGTATTTTCATGTGTCAAAGTAAAAAACTATCTGCACAAAGTGTATTTCTTAAAATTAGATCTAGGTCTAAATTCTTTCTTATCTTATCTTATATAATACAGACGTTACTTCAAAAAAGAAGATGATTACGTCCTACGCGTCATGCATTTAGTCATGCATATTAACCAATGACTTAAATTCTGCCAAGTCACTGGTTTTCCTGGCTAGCTCAGGCAACCCATTTCATGCTCTAATAGCACTAGGGAAGAAGGAGTATTTGTACAAATTTGTCTTAGCATATGGGATGAGGAATGTGCCTTTATCTTTGTGTCTTTCGGAGTATTTTATTAAATTTTGTTTTTATATTTGAAGATTATGGTTCAGTGTTTTATGTATAATTGCTACTTTACTTTTGAGTCTTCTGTCCTGAAAGCTTTCTAAATTTAGTGATTTTACTAATGGTGTTACTCTAGTCAAATGTGAATATTCGTTTGTTATGAATCTCACTGCTTTATTTTGTGTTTGTTCCAGTTTCTTAATGTTTTCTTGAGTTGAGGGGTCCCACACGGTGGATGCATATTCTATTATTGGCCTAACGAAGGTTAAATAACATTTTAGTTTTATGTTCTTATTTGATTTATAGAAATTTCTTTTAATAAACCCTAATGCTTTGTTGGATTTTTTTATAGTTTCATCAATATATGGATTCCATGACAGTTTTTCATTTATTATAACACCTAGGTATTTTGAGTTTTTAGTCTGTGTTACTGGTTTGCCATGAATAAGATAAGTGGAATTAATTTGTTTTAGTTTTTTTGTTACTCTTAACAACTGACATTTTTCTGGGTGGAAAGACATGCTCCAATTTGATTCCCATTTCTGTAATTCATCTAATTCTCTTTGTAAAATATCTGTGTCTTGTTTTGTTTTTATTTTTCTATATATTATGCAATCGTCTGCAAATAATCTGACTTTTGTTCCTGAACTAATGCAATTTGGTAAATCATTTATGTAAATTAAAAATAGTAGTGGACCCAAGACTGTTCCTTGAGGTACACCTGAGTTTACTGTTATTGGTGTTGATTTAGAGCCATTTATTATTACAGTTTGTTCTCTCCCTATCAGAAAATCTTTAATCCACTGATGCAGTGGACCATTAATGCCGAAATATTTTAATTTTTTAAGCAAACTATGGTGGTGAACTTTGTCAAAAGCCTTGGAAAAATCTAGTAAAATAGCATCTATTTGTTCACTATTATCTAAACCTTTTGAAAAATCATCAATTAGTCCTATCTTTTCTCATGTCAACATTGTAAACACGGCCTAGATCCATAAAATACTATAGCTTTAATAGAGTCGGGCTTTATTTTTTTTTTAGGGTCTTAGGTTTGTTTTAGGGCTACAATACATACACTACGGTCTAAGTTGGTACCCAAGAAACATTCCTGTCAAGTTTTATCAAGATTGGTCAAGCAGTTTTGATGTCTATAAGTCACATACATACACCTCACATCCTACTTTATAGTATAGATATAAATATATATATATAAATATATATATATATATACATATATATATATTGTAATAACTTAAGTGAGGCAACTCAACGAGGCACATATATCTTTATTTACACGGATTTTTTGAATTGCGGATACTTATAATTAAAAGTACAGAATTCTAATGGCGGGAGTACGCCGACCAAGCTTTTGTTTGAGCATTTGCAGAATGTAATAGGAGACAAGAAAAATACTTTTTAAAAAAATACATGAAGCTTATACTTGTATCAGGAAGTCTGGATCAGTCATGTAATTACATGTGTAATAGATCTAGAGTCCTAGACTAACAGAAAAAAGCATTTATAAAATATAAAAAAAGGGGAACGACCTGAATTCGAACTCATGGCTCAAGCTTTCTCAGGCTTCTCAAGCCATTTCAGGTTTCTCAAACCAACACGGTAACCGCTTTATTAGTGGAGATCTTTTGAGATGAGTAATCGTCAGATTAACTAGTCCGGACACTCCAAAGTTTACCAATGTTGCGACAAGAGACGCCCTAGTTTGATCAAAGATAGATACTATAACACACATTTGTAACACACGCATTATCATACCTAACCTTTTAACGGGGTCACCTCATTTCAAAATCATTGTAATATTTTGACATTTTAAACATTGGTGAAAAGGGAGAATGAGATTTGTAAGTCCTCTCTTTGTCTTCCAAATGTGGCCTATCATTACATCTATTAATAGTCTAGAAGAATGAGACCATAACGAAAAATGCTGCCCAGGACCTTCACTTACTAAGCCCGTTACTTTATACACATCATACAAAAGTCCGCCCTATTTTGTCTTGCGCTATTTTGTCGGAAAATTTCGCGCTATTTTGTCGGCGTTATTTTGTCCGCGCTATTTTGTTGACGCTATTTTGTACGCGCTATTTTGTCGGGTCACCGCTTATACCACCACTTTAGTCAATTATAATTTCTTCCCCTTTTTTAAGAAACCAAACATATAAATGTATTACCAATAGTTAGTGAACTAATTGTTTTTTTTTAAATTGATTCTTGTGTTGTCAGATAAAAGAAGTAATTGTGCAAAATTTCCGCTTGATCCGAGTTTGGGTGTGGGATAAATCACGTTTACAAACTTTTTACCAGACAGAGACAGAGTGAGTTGATATAAGCTTTGTAAAAAAAAGGGCGTGGACCACACAAATGTCAAAGAGCGTATGAAACATTTCGGATAAGAACTGAATATCAGAAGATCAGTCAGATAGTTTAAATAACACTAGACTCTATTCGTTAAGGAGGAGGGTTGAAGAGGGTAGGAGGGAAGTAAATTTACGAGCTGGCCAAATTCATCGTTACAAATACTAGAATGAACTGGTCACAGCTCAACAACAACAGCAAAAAACTGTCATTAAATGGATACCAGCTCATATAGAAGTAGAAGGCTGACACACTCGCCAAGAGTGGGACAACTAACACACTAATAAACTCTGCACTCTATCCAGAAGAAATGAAGAAATTAATCGTAAATAAAATAAATGAGAAATCGACGAGCTCTCATCCAAATCACAAGAAAAATGACGCTTACTATAAGCTATCCCGACAAGACCAACGTCTTATCTTTCGACTCAGGACCGGACACAACAGAATGCGACAATACATGTACCGGAAGCTCAAAATTGGAACCAGTGAAATCTGCCCATGTGGAGAATCACCAGAGAATGCAGACCACGTCCTCCAAAACTGCTCTCTATACCAAGAGGCCGTATAAGACATTGGCCCCAAATCACCCGAATAGAAAGAAAACCTAAATGGAGAGCTCCCTGATTTGGAAACCACTGGGCAGTTCATCTCATGTATTGGTCTAGTCATCTGAACACTCCAACAGTTCATCTCATGTATTGGTCTAGTCATCTGAACACTCCAACATAACAATGAGAACGAAGAAGAAGAAGAAGAAAGAACTGGTCAAAAGAATGTATAGGAGAGAGTTTCACTTTATATCATTTTGTTATAAGTAAGAAAAATGGAAGGGGGGATCCATGGCAAAATAATCAATAGAAAGCCTGAGAACAAATCAACGGGCGAAGTTAGTGGGCAATGCTAGTTTCTCATATTTAAATGTCAATATTGAAGTCAAAGATATATCGGCGAAAATATGATACACTCTGTGAAGCATCTAATAGATGCATTCGTAAGGTCTTAGTAGTTTTTGGTGCGTAATTATAAGTTCTTGTTTTTTTTTTTATATAATTTCATGTCCGGTCCGATTGATTGTATACATCTTTCACTAGAGGTGCACTAATGGTTGTTAAATGCGGAAATAGAAGTCATGCTAGATGTAAAGGGAGATTGCTGTTGTGTTGAGAAACATCGAACTTCAAAAGTATGAGAAGGGTTGACTTGACGTTATTACCTATCATATGCTGTGTATTTGTCTATTGTTATCCCGTTCAGAGCAAAGGTAACAGGTTTTAGGGTTACACAATTTTTTAATGTCTTTAATTTTATTTATACATCTAGAATCTAGATCCACTAGTGAAGTCTAATAGTAAACAAACTGTCGAATTTGTAGACAACATTAATTATTGAGAAAACTGAACATTCTAGAGATCACGAAAAAGGCTTATCTTATCTTTTTCTCTTATAAAATACAGACGTTACTTCAAAAAAGAATATAATTACGTTCTACGCGTCATGAATCTAGTCATGCATCTTAACCAATGACTTATATTCTGCCAAGTCATTAGTTTTTCTCGCTGGCTCAGCCAATCCATTCCATGTTCTAATAGCGCTAGGGAAGAAAGATAATTTGTACAAATTCGTCCTGACATATGGAACGAGAAATGTGCCTTTACCTTTGTGTTTTGACTTCGACTCGCGTAACTACGCATACATTATTTATCACATAGCTATGACCTACATATTTCGCTACAAGCAATGCAGACAAAGCCATTTAAGTTCTTTCTTTTTTGTTGTCTTCAGCTTTAGCTTTCTTATAATTCTCGAATGCGCGTTTCAATACCATTGTAAGAATTTTCAGGTTGTCTCTTTTTCAAATATCATATTCTCTCAGGTGTTCTGTCTGAGCTGGTTTTTCATGTGTTTCGGAATGGGGGGGGGGGGGAGGGCCTCTTAGAGCTTACTAAGTATGAGGGGGGTACCTCTTAGAGCCACAACAGAATTCAGAACTTTTGAGTGCGGGGGGGGGGGGGGGGGGGGGAAATGCGAATTTTTTCCTAACCATAACCTTCATAATCCTATTTATAAACACACACACACACTCATATATATGTGTGCGTGTGAATTTAAAACAGTGTGTCTCAAACTTTGGCGGAAAAGAATTCCCCTCCTCCTCGTTTAGATTCGTTTCTCCTCCCACTTCCCATTCTCGGATCAACTTGAAATAGTTCATAATTATTTATAATAGATAAAAATGTAAGGATCAATTTAAAAAAAAAACAATTAGTTAATCATTTAGTACTAATTAATTAATTTTTGTTTTCTATATAGCAGAAAGGGAGGTAAATACCATAATTTTCATATTAACATCAGTATTTAGCGGTTCCTTCCCTTAGATAAGCTCTGTATGACATCGTATGGGTTTAGATCAGGCTTAAATGATGACGTGCCCCCCCTGACACCCTTATACGCTTCAAAGAGTCAGTTTGCCTTGATACTGTGTATAAATAAACTGTTATTCTGTACTCTACCAGAGGCTGCCTCCACTACTGCTGGTCGGTTATTCTACTTAGCAACTCCAAGTCTAGGTCTGCCATCTCTCGACAAGGAAACGAAAGTAATTGTATCATTTCTCACTCCTGAGGATGGCGTGATGGTAAGTCGTCATGGGATTCTGAGACACGATCGAGGAGTTGTTACCTAGGAGACACATTTAGTATATATATATATTTTTTTTTTATAAAGCTTATATCATCTCACTTTGTCTGACTGTCTGTCTGTATGGTAAAAAAAAAGTATGAACATCTTTTTTACCCATTTTTCATTCTGGGAGCAAGTTAAAATTTGTACAATTGTTCATTGAACCTGAGAAGACATGAATCAATCAAAAAAATCAATCAATTTGTTAATTGATTGTTGGTGATTAATTATTTTGTTTAATAATAAGGGGAATAAATGCAACGTTCTTAAAATTGTGGATTGTGCACAATTTTTTCTGTTACCTGACAAAACAAGAATCAATAAGATTAATTATTTTGTTTAGTATCGAACAATTAAATAAATTGTAGATGGCAGACGTGGTGGTATAAGTTGAATTATACCCCTTAAGTTCTGAGTTCGAATTCAGGTAGTGAATTTATTTTTAATGCTTTAAAAAAGCAATCATGGTTACTTTACACAATACTCCCTTCTTCCCCCCCCCCCCCCTGACCTTTTTTTTATCAACAGGTCCAGTAATTTTATAGCATCATAATGAATTGAGAAAGCTAAAAGCCTGAAATTGCGCTGAACAAAAAAGTTATATACTGTATGATTGATACAAACTAACTGACATGTTTACACTCAATATAAAAGTTTGTTTGTTTTTTAGTATTTGTTATGTTTTTATTGTTTTACTTGTGAAATGCTGCAATGTTTATATGTTTAACGCATACGCCGTTTGAAATATTTCCAGATATCGATCACGAAACAAGAAGTGGATCTAAAACAACAGATTACTTTGACCGCCATGACAGATTATCTGTATAACGTGGACACCGAGTACATTGAGTGAGAAGTGATTTTTTTGTTTTTTTAAATCAGCATTCTTTGTTGTTATTGTTGCGTGTTAGTGTCCTGTTTGGACACCATAATTTTGAAAGTGCCATCTCATATATGGATATTTTAAAATAAATAATCTAAGTGTAGGTACTTTCTATTAAAGGATGTTAATCTGATTAGAACACTCACATTTAGTTTAGTTGAATATAATACATTAAAAATGAAGAAATGTGTCCTTTGAAAGTTGCTCACTTTGATCACACTTTCTTTGCATTCTCCTGGGATTAAACGTTTTCTTGTGAGTTTTTTTATTTGCGTTTCTAGTAAGGGCATGCTTATAGTATCTTCAATTTTCTTTTTCATTATTAAATCTAAGAATCTTCTGATTTTCGACATGTCCCAGAAAGCGACTTTTACATCAGATCATAATTGTTAAGTAGGTCCAGAAGAATTGAGGCAACTATTGTCGTAGTTGGATCGAACACTTTTAATCATCAACACAGGACGCCATCTTAGGCAGGAAGGACATGTTCACAATAAAAGACGCATAACTCACAATGACTAAGGACTATAACTTACATATACATGTTATAATAAATGAAAAACTGTCATGGAATCCACATATTGATGAAACTATAAAAAAATCAAACAGAGCATTACAATTTATTAAAAGAAATTTCTATAAACCAAATAAGAACATAAAACTAAAATGTTATTTAACCTTGGTTAGGCCAATAATAGAATATGCATCCTCCATTTGGGACCCCTCAACTCAAGAAAACATTAAGAAACTGGAACAGACACAAAATAGAGCACTAAATTTAGAAAGCCTTCAGGACAGAAGACTCAAAAGTAAAGTAGCAATTATACATAAAACACTGAACCATAATCTTCAAATATAAAAACAAAATTTAATAAAATACTCTGAAAGACACAAAGATAAAGGCACATTCCTCATCCCATATGCTAGGACAAATTTGTACAAATACTCCTTCTTCCCTAGTGCTATTAGAGCATGAAATGGGTTGCCTGAGCTAGCCAGGAAAACCAGTGACTTGGCAGAATTTAAGTCATTGGTTAATATGCATGACTAAATGCATGAAGCATAAGACGTAATCATCTTCTTTTTTGAAGTAACGTCTGTATTATGTAAGATAAGATATATCAAATATTAACAATAATCATATCTTTTGGGTACAGATTAGATGTGGTAACTGCAAGGTCTTTCGGTATCTACTAGCAAATTGTAAAGTGTTCTATTGATGTAGTTTTATACAAGATTTTATAAACAGTGTATAGATCTTCAGCAATGTTTTAAAAATAAACTATTCAATCTTATTTTCGACATCGGACCTCGTGTGGATAATAGTTTCAGAACAATATGCATTACTTCCCTTGTGAGTATAGTTATTTATAGTCTGAGTCTCTCTACAGACGAGATGGAGAAGTTACTTATGAATGGGCACTACGACTTTACTCGGACAATGGCTACTTCTGTGTGACTGTGTCAATCTCCTTCAACAGTGAATCGACAGATACTGTACAGCTTCTCCCTGTAGCAGGATGGGGCAGACAATATTACACTGTCCACTTGAGGTAATACTCAGAAATGGCGCTTGATGGATGAATAATAGAGCGAATTCCACGGGATCCTCCATCGAAGCGGCTCAGCGCTTAAGAAAACAACCCACACAATTTGCGTTGTGAATATAGTGAAATAGTTGTGAATACTTGAAATTAAATATAATACTTTTTTATTTTAACATATTCTTTGTTGGATTAGAGGGTGTGGTGGATGAGTGGCAAACCACTTGGCTTCAGAACTGAATGGTCTCGGTTTCGAATCGCGGTAAAGACTGGAAATTTACTGGAAATTTGAATTTTGGGATTATTAGGAAAAGGTAAAGGCGGTTGTCATAGTGCTGACATCCTCGATTAACTGTCGGCCAAAAGAAACATCATCTGTCCTATAAATGGCAAGGCTTGAGTTGTAACTTTACTTTTTTTGTTGTTATTAGATTGTCCCCCCCCCCCCTGCCTTATAAGTCTAAATCAACTGAATACTATTAGATCCACAAGAGTAAAACAAGCCTGGTAAGTGTTTCTAATTAGACACTGGAAAAAGGGGGGCGAAGGTATAGGAAAACGTAGTAGACTGAAACGAAACCAAGTATTTGACCTTGATTTGACCTTTAGTAGAAAAAAAGAACGTGTTTCCTTTGGGGTTTTTTTTTGGACCCCCCTCAGCTCGAGAAAACATAAAGAATAACTACCAGGTGTTATGGTATGAGCTTTGGAGTGTCGTTCAATGGTCTCGATTATTCCGGTTTCGAGCTACCATCCCATTGCTACCTGCGGGGAGGTTGGGCTCAGATTAAATCTTCTTCAAACCATGAAGGAGCATCCGAAAACATTCAAAACAAACTAAAACAGACTCAAAATAGAGCCGTCAGATTTATAACAAATGAATATTCACATTTAACTATAGTAACATCATTAGTAAAATCATTAAACTAAGAGACCATTCGGGACAAATGCATAAAAAGTAAAGTAGCAAAATAAATAAAACACTGAACCATAATTTACAAAATCACAAACTAATAAAATATACAGGTAGATATAAAGGCATTTTTCTTATTCCGTAAGCTAGGAATACTTTAAATAAGTGCTTTTTTTTTTACCAAGTGGTAGTACAGCATGGGGCGGGTTGCCCGAATCAGCGTGATTATCGTATGAAATGCGTAGGACGTAATTATCTTTTTTGAAGTAACGTCTTTAATATATAAAATGAGATAAGACTTAATTTTAACATATTTATGGATGGGGCGCAATTATCTTGTTTTGAATGAACGCCTGTCAATGATGAGCTAAAGATCTCACACGGTTAGAAACAAACATTCGAAGAAGGAAGGCTCTCTTTCAACAACTTGTTGTGATCATGTTTTTCCAGAGACACATTTTCCATCCAGATTGTTGTCGACAAAGGACCTGTGAACTTGACAGTCACCTTCAGATTTACGTCCATGGAAACTTCGTTACGTTACAAAGACATTTACATTTACAACGGGGACGAGAAACAGTTTCTTGTTCAGGCGTGAGTATCTTCTCTAGGACAAAGATTATTTCAAGTTTTTTTTAGCTAAGGGGAACTAACACCATATTTCTGTTCCAATAGGTTACATCAGTGTTTCCCAAAACTGTGTTCCGCGGAGCCCTGGTGTTCCGCGAGGTCTGACCAGGTGTTCCACGAGCTCCTGGAATAATGCACTAGTAGGCCGCCACGTCAATTAATCTCTCTCAGAAATAAGCAAAGTGTTCCGCTAAATACTCAAAATGTGCAAAGTGCTAAGCTAAATACTCAAAATGTGCGAAGCGTTCCGTTAAGGACAAGGTTTGGGAACCACTGGGTTACATTATACCTCTTTAAAATGAGATACCAATATCTATTTTGTTTCATTCAAAAAAATATTAAAAGATAGGAAGACTCTCCAGTTACGTCATTGGTGTCAGTTGAATGTTTACAACTATTTGACTCCTTGCGCTTGCAGGAATAAAATGCAATATTGTTATCTATAATTTATATCTGCAATTCAACTTCTGATTGGTACATTATTTATGGAATTGAAAAATATAGTAATCAGATCCCTCCCTTTGCATTATTTGTGCCAGAATTTATAATCTGCACACACAAAATTCAATTCCAAAAAGTGTCTTTATTATCTTGTAGAAACTCGTTTGTACCACATGACATCAACATACAACTGTACCTCATTGAATAGAATTGAATTGAAACGTGTTAAATGAAGAACAGACAATGTCTAACTATCTGATACATGTTCTATCGTACTTTGATTTAGAAATAGATTTGAATTCTGTTTCTCATTAGTCTCCAGCAGCTAAGCGAGGCAAAGTTATGGAAAGCCCTAATGGTAAAATTTATATTAATCTGTTCAAATTTTATGCAAATCAAACTGAACCCAGAAAAAGTTATTTGTCTATGTCGTGAACCGCGATGAATGGTTAAATCACCAAACTATGCATACGGTACATCCAAAAGTAATTAGTTAAATGACCAAAAGTGTTACTTTACAGGCAAGGCGCCCTTGAGATTTCTACATGCAGACGACCATTTGGTAAATCTGAAGACGCTACAGGTGAGTAAGATTTCAGTTTTGTTCGTCTGTTAACACTTTGGCCTCTATGAATGACATGACGACGCAAGTCTTTGAGGATTGAGATTGAGTTAATAATTAATTCAATCACAGACATCAAACAAAAATTCAAACCAAGTGTTCAGCCCAAAATAAAAATTGATTGCATTTTAGAAAATTACCATTCACGTAATGGCGAACAGATTGTCTTCTATCTCCCGGATATAACTCCTCCGCTACATCACAAAGTCATTCTCCTTGTGCTGTATCCTTGGACCAACAAAAAGAGGTACATCAAAGGATGTAACTTTGTTACACATGTCACAAGTTACGTCCCATACAGACTGGTACCAAAACACATTCTAAATATTGTGTAATGAATCTTGTAGAGAAAGACAATTTACAAATTTCCACATCGATACTGATTGCGCTGCTCGTCCCTATAAGGGTAGATAACTAGTAACTTTACCTTGGTGTGCACAAAATTGAATAATCTTTGTCGACTGTTTCCATGCCAATAAGCTCGTTATATTTCTGTCAATTTATTCTTAGATGTCGGTGGTATGAATGACGAAAAAGTATGATTTTTTTTATTAAAATATGAAAGAGCTACATTCCATTGTTTATATATTCCCATGTCATGAATGTGAATAGTATGTATGTCATGTGGGCTGGATGTTTTGAGTTTGTTCAATGACTAGGAGAAGAAAACTTGTTTGAGTGGTTGAAGTTAGTTGTTTTCTGGTAGCAAAAGATATAGAAAATGAGCTAATTATTTCCTGAATACAACTTGAGTTTTTCTTAGGACTGTTGAGTAAAGTCTTTGTGTCATAATAAACGAATATAATCAATCTGCAGTGATCGATGTCCTACTGTTTCTAAATACCCCTTTAGAACTGTGGAGTGAATCCGACATCACGCGGGGACTCGTCCGGATCTCCTCTATAGGTCCACTATCACGATGGCTAATGTGGTATGCACTCTGGACTGTCGTCATAAAAGTCCTGATAATAATAATAATAACAATTAAATAATAATAATAATTTAATCTGTTAACAAACATGATGTCGACGCGAGGCGCTGTGATAACATTACAAACAAAATCACGACAGCTAAAATGACATGCTAATCAAAGAAAGTTTTGAACAGATAGGTCTTAACGTTCGTCTTGAATGTAGTGAAGTATGTTGTCTGTCTGAGATTAATGGGGAGTGAGTTCCAAACCTTTCATTCGCGTACTGAAAAAACAAACAAACCGTAACTTTTGAGGGAGAAACGTGGCATCACTAGAATCGTTGAATCCATGGAGCGCTGCGTTCAACGAAGGACATAAGGAGTGCTCTAAGGTACAAGGGCATTTCTTTATTGTAGTTGCACTGATCACAAAGTGTGGCCACCCTGTACGATGTTACTATTAATTTACATAGTTCTAACATTTACCTACGTCTGTTTACTCAAACTGCATCGTTTGGCCGGATACACTTTTGATGGAAAGTAAACTTATAAAACCTGCAAAGAAAACCTAATTACAATAAATTGTTTTTCTACTCTTGACATGGTTTTAAAACGGTGTTAGTTTAAATAAAAATGAATCAATTTAACAAAGCTTACATCAACTCACCCTGTCTGTCTGCTTGTCTGTCAGGTACAAATCTTGTATACGTTATTTCTCGCACTTCCCAGTCTCGGATCAGGTTACTGCTTTTCAAAATTATTTATCGTCGATGACAACATAGGAATCAATAAAAACAAGGTTACAAAAGACAGTTTGTGTGGAAACACAAACTTAAAATCGGCCCCCGAAGTGGTCCACCCAGGCAGGCTTCAATATTTTCAGAAAGAACATCCGAATGAAATTATATCAACGACAAATGAGAGATAAGAATGGAGAAAGAAGGTTGACAGATCTTGTGTAGTGCCCCAACGGTCCCGCAGATCAAAGGATAGGTGAAAGTGAATGTAAAGTTAGATGTGAACCTGGCCTAACTAGTTCCCCTTTCAGACCTTGTGGTCTATAGGTCAGATGATGTAAAGTTCATCTGTTTTTGTGGCCTACGGTTAACGAGGGTGTCATGTAGCCAGCACAACGACCAACCGCCTTTACTTTTTCCCCAACTAATGTCAGGTACCCATTAGAGCTGATAGGACTCAGAGGCGCCCAAAGATTCCAAAGTTGAAAATCCCAGTTTTCACCAGGATTCGAACCCGGGACCCCCGGTTCGGAAGCCAAGCCCTTACCGCTCAGCCACCGCGCCTCCCCTGGCCTAACTGATGTCTTATAATTGATCTAATTGTTTTGAAAAGCTTTTTCTCTTTAAAAAATTGCTTGCATAACTGATTTTAAAAATTAGATTTTTCGCTTTCAGAAACAAAAAAGTAGCCTTTGTATCAGAACTTTGAATGGTCTAAAATATTGTGATGTTGGATTTTCAATATCTTTTCTAGTTTACGAGATCTAAACGGGACAGACGGACAGAGATTTCGCACAAAACTAATAGCGTCTTTTCCCCTTTCGGGGGCCGCTAAAAATGACAATTAATTAATAAGTGTTTATTAGTTAATATTGTTTTATATAGAAAAATGGAGATAAGTCAAGTAGAATTTAGATCTATTTGCACTGATTGTGCGGTTATTTCTGTAATATAAGCTTTGTTTAACAAAAACAAACTTTTATATTTTTACTTTGGATTTTCTCAGGGACACGTATTGTCGGTAATGCCAATTTTGGAGTTCTCTCCTTTAGTTGCCATGGTGTCACAAACTCTAGCTCTTGTTCACGTTCAGACTACGTCATTCGAGGACTGGTAGCGGGTGAGTTTAATGCACAAGATTGTTTGGGCTTCATTAGTCCACATTGTAACTTCTTTAACTTCTTTGTTTTCTCTATTCCTCTTATTGGCTAGCAACTTCATCATGGATTCAGAGCTCCAATGGATGTACACTTGGTGAATGTGTATTGAGTAAATGGCTCTATCAATTTTCAAAGAACAAAACAAATACAAGCCATAACTAGGCCCTAGTATAAAAACATCACTAGGCATCACTAGGCTATAGTATAAAAACAATCATGAGAGACATCTAGTCAGCTTTTGTTAACGTTAGCACCCGTTTTCAGAAATAAATTTTATTTTGTCCAAAATAGAAAAATTTCTTCTAATCCCCAAAACTTATCGGATAAAATATATTATCGGAATGAAGGCGCTTGGCTTCAGAAACGAAGGGTCCCGGACTCGAACCTTGGTGAAGACTGAGATTTTTAGTTTCTATATTTTTAGGGCGCCTCTGAGTCCACCCAGCTCTAATGAGTACCTGACAATAGTTAAGGAAAAGCAAAGGCGGTTGGTCGTTGTGCTGGACACATGACACCCTAACAGTAAGCCACAGAAACAGATGACCTTTACATCATCTGCCCTATAAATCACAAAGTCTGAAAGGGAACTTAACTTTTTAAAGGTATTAATGCAGGTGTACTACATGTTTTTCTTATAGAGATGCTGCTCCCCCAAGAGTGTTACGGAACAGAGTTTATCGTAGCTCCAGGTTTACTCCAGCTGGAGCAGGGCTTTATCATAGTGATAGCTTCAGAGGCCAACACAGACGTGAAACTGATTTACTCCAAAGAAGAGTTGGTGATGCTTAGCCGAGCCGGAATGTCGATCACGGTATTTGAATTGGTTACTTTCTGTTCACTTCTGTACGCGTGTGTGCGTGAGTTTGTTTAAGAAGCATGCAATACTATTTTGTACTCGTTCAAACTTTGCTTACCGATGCGTACAATTATACTCTTAGTACACACCAGGGAGGCCCGTGCTTCGCTACGGTTGAAATAGTATGTCTGTTACAAACGAAATACTATTCTTTGTACAAAGCTTAAATCAGCTCACTCCGTCTGTCATCTGTCTGTCTGGTACAAAGCTTATATCAGCTCACTCCGTCTGTCGGTCTGGTACAAAGCTTATATCAGCTCACTCCATCTGTCTGTCTGGTACAAAGCTTATATCAGCTCACTCCGTCTGTCTGTCTAGTTCAAAGCTTATATCAGCTCACTCCGACTGTCGGTCTGGTACAAAGCTTATATCAGCTCACTTCGTCTGTCTGTCTGGTACAAAGCTTATATCAGCTCACTCCGTCTGTCTGTCTGGTACAAAGCTTATATCAGCTCACTCTGTCTGTCTGGTACAAAGCTTATATCAGCTCACTCCGTCTGTCTGTCTGGTACAAAGCTTATATCAGCTCACTCTGTCTGTCTGGTACAAGGCTTATATCAGCTCACTCCGTCTGTCTGTCTGGTACAAAGCTTATACCAGCTCACTCTGTCTGTCTGGTACAAAGCTTATACCAGCTCACTCTGTCTGTCTGGTACAAAGCTTATACCAGCTCACTCTGTCTGTCTATCTGTCTGGTTCAAATTTCGTACACGTTATTTCTATCACTTTCCATTTTCGTATCAAGTTGAAAAGTTGCAAAATTGTTGATTGTCCCTAAGAAAAGTGAATCAATAAAAAACAAACTTAGCCAATTAATTAATACTTTGTGGTACTTAATAAATTATGTTGTATATTTAAAAAGTGGTAAAAAATCTTTCAGTATTGATATATATATATATAGTGAAAGAATTGTGCGGCTCTTTTGCTTCTATAAATCTGTTTGTTTTTTCAAGTTTTTTTTTTTTTAAGTTTGATTGTTGTAATTGTGAATCGAACGTTTTGCGTAACAGCCACACAGTTTTCTGACATTTAAATTCTAGAAGTCTTCCGTTTTTTGTTGTTGTTATTTTTGTTGTTGTTGTTTTGTCTCTAACCCACTTCTTTAGCCCATAAGCTTTAGTCCTAAAGAGACAACAATTACATTGTCGTATGACTGGTGAACCAGATGTCTGTGAATCAGTTGTCAGTGAACAAGTTGTTGGCAAACCAGTGTCATTGGACCAGTTGTCTGTAAACCTATTGTCGGTGAACCAGTGCTGGTGACCAGTGTCAGTGAACCAGTATTCTGTGAACCATTTGTCTTGACCCTGTTAGGATCATGTTCATATGCTAACCTCTCTTGTTTGTTAAGTTATGAACATGTTCATATGCTAACGTCTCTTGTGTTGACGTGACTTTGTTCTAGATAGACTTGTTGCAAGAAGTTTACTTGCTCCGCTCCTCACTTCCAGTCCAGGTGGTCTACATTCAGCTCTCAACTTGCTCGGACAAATCTGAAGGTTCTAACGTGGGTCCAAGCATGGGTCTTTTAATACCTACCAATCTTTTTTACTGGCTCTACCTGTTTAGGTAAGTTATCCAAGTATGAGTCTTTGAATTCCTACCAATCTTTTTTACTGGCTCTAATGTTTATGTAAGTTATTCAAGCATGAGTCTTTTAATTCCAACAATCTTTTTTACTGCCTCTATCTGTTTAGCTAAGTTACCCAAGTGAAATTTAGATGTGACATAAACCGCTTTCATAGGGGGCTTGAATTCGAATCCAAACTGAGATGAATAGTGTTTGCTGAGCTTCTATAGGAAACACTAAAAACCTTCTTTCAAATAAATAACCTCTTCCCCGCCCCTAACCACACACATGTCCATAAAAGAGGTTGGATCATAGCGCAATCCGCATATGCTATATAGCTTGAAAGGCAAAGAAATTTTTAAAAATAAATTTTAGAGACGCTAAACATGAGGACTGAGTCACATGATCATGTCAGGCTTTTGAGACAGTTGAATTATTTTTCTAGTTTTAGATTTGCATTAAAAAAAAAAAGTTCACAATCTCAAAAATTATTTTCTGATGTCTGTTGCAGTGTACCAAGTGCTTTCAATGTGTCCAACTTTTTGATTGTCTGATGTCTGTTGCAGTGTACCAAGTGCTTTCAATGTGTCCAACTTTTTGATTGTCTGATGTCTGTTGCAGTGTACCAAGTGCTTTCAATGTGTCCAACTTTTTGATTGTCTGATGTCTGTTGCAGTGTACCAAGTGCTTTCAATGTGTCCAACTTTTTGATTGTCTGATGTCTGTTGCAGTGTACCAAGTGCTTTCAATGTGTCCAACTTTTTGATTGTCGTTGTAGAACTGCCCAGTCTGCAATTCATCCAACTTGATAATCAAATGTTCAGCAATGGGTGAGTCGTTGCTCTTGTCGTTATCACGTTATAATAGATGTCGACTTTGCCAGTGTGATGAGTTAAGAGTTAGAAATAGACCAAGAAAAAATAAGTATTTTAAACGATATAATAAACTGCTAAGATCCGTAACTCAGTAAATCCAGAAAGTATTGTTGGGTTGTGGCCATAGAGAGAGGCGGAGATGTTGACTCGAGGTCGATAAGCTCGAGTTGAATTTATTCATGTGGATCAGTTATCCGAATTATTTATATTGTATATTCTTACTTGGAAATTATTTGTATTCATTTATTTTATTATTACCTTATGATATTAAAGGATTCAATAGGATTTGTTTTTATTTATCAGTACTACCAGTTTGCCTAGCTACACTTAGTTATTCTGCCATTGAACTTATGTCTGTAACCCAGGGTAACCACTACATAGTAGAGACACTCTTCTGCAATATTGAACCCATAATACATTGTAATTCCTTGTAGTAATTCAGAACTAAAAGCACTGAGTATTTCAAAAGAGTCAATGTTAATTCAAGGAAACAACTACAATGCTTATCTTCATTGCATGATTTAACACATACTAGGATTTCTTAAAAATTCTTCAGATAAAAGAATTAATGTCAATTTCGTTACCTTATAGTTGGTTGGCTTCTTTCAGTCATAGAAGTTAAAGGTGGCATTCGCTTTGTTGGTAGATGAACCAGTCTTTTCTCTTTGGCACGCTTTTCTTTCAGAGCTAAGATCAATACATTTTTAGTACCTCAACGTTCTTGGTCACCGACTCTCTCCCAAAAGTACGGTCTGAGGTTCTATGTTTTTCCAGTAGTCAACATCGACGTCCACTGCTTTGATATCCCTTTGGATTACACCCTCATGTTGGAGGTGGGGGCGACTAGTTAGCTTTGACCCTCTCTCGAGTTGCCCATGAAGGATAATTCTCTAGATACGTTCATCCTCCCTCCTGCGGGCATGGCCTAACCAGCGCAGGTGGCGTTGTCTGAGGATTGTGAAGATGCTGGAAAGACCCGTTCGAGCGAGTGGGAATTTTCAGAGGCCGTCTTAACGAGACCAATCGTCATAGAAGCCCTGAACACTGACCTGAAACGTAAAAACCTGTGGACAGTTGAGAACAATAGCTTTTTGCCATGTCACAGGTCTGTACGACGTGGCTACGAGCAATGGGTCTAAACTGCCCACAGATTATGACATTTCAGGTCAGTGTTGACGCCTTTTATAACGACTGGTCTCGGTCTAAAACGTCATCTCCCATAAAAAATAACAACAACAAAAAAATGGATGTTGCATAATGAATAAAATTTAGTTCTTATTAAGATTAGATAACATTGCAGGTTTTTGTTTGTTTTTCTGATCTGATGTCTTTTTTATGTATTTAGTTTTAGTCTAAAGAGAGCCCCAAACAATTCTATTTGGCATATTGGATATATGTCCATTGACTCAGGTGCCCATAAACTTGTCTCCACGCAGCCGAGCCCATTTGGAAGTTACTTATACAGCACCACCTATCTGCATCCTGTGGGATATATAGCGGCCCACGTGAATACGGTAGGAAAATACAGAAAAACTTTAACAAAAATCTTATTTAAATTTGAATCGTTGTGTTAAGGACTTTCGAGTTCATGAGTGCTAACATCCTTGTCCTCCTTGTTTCAAATCCGATGTGCCTGAACTAATTTTGACTTAATTCTAGTTAATTGGCACAGATTATGTAAAACAAAAGTGTGGTTACTTTGAACAGTAAAGAAAAAAAAGTTAGTAGCGAAAGCCAAAATAAAAATATATACATCCAGCTCAAAGCAAGATGATCTCGATAGTGAATATCTGATTAAGATTGGTGGTGGTGGTGGTGGTGTGAACGTGCTCCGAATGTTACTCAAAACTAAGCGAGCTTTAAGGCCACATCACGGAATGGATTCTAAGAAACGAGCATGAGCAGAGTTTATTTACTATAGGAGAGATCATCAATGTTCAATAAGAGGTCTGCTAGAGATGGGCTATTTGTTCTCAGGCAGCTCCAGCTACTGGATCTACAGACCATATCTACACTACAACAAAGATCGTGTTTGCCTTCTACCCTGTACGTAATACTTCTGTCACGTTATGGTCACGTACATGTCGATGTGTGGGAGGTGGAGGCTGCACAGTGCTTTGGGTGGTGAACTTATTACAAAGCTTGTATCAACTCTGTCTGTCTGTCTGGTAAAAAAAAGTTTGAATGAGTTTTCTTTACATTATTAGCTTTTAAATAAAGTTCAATAAAAAATTAAACCAATTAAGTAATCAATTAGTAGTAATTAATTAGTGGTTTCATATAGCAGAAAAGGAGCTAAACCCTGCCATCTTGAAATTAATGGCAATAAATAGCGGTTCTTTCCTTTATTAAAGCTTTGTTTTTAAAAGAGTATTCTTTTTTTCGTTTGCTTTTTTTTTTAACCCGTGAGTTCTTGTCTGCGTGTAAAGTCAATGTCTCGGTGTTAATGAAATAGCTATCGAAGTACGACCCAGTTAATAGGAGACAGGGGGCGTGATCGGAAATATCATTGTCTGAGAGCATCACAAGTCAAACTTTAATGAAACGCCGAAGTCTGAATTCTACGTGATTTAAAGCAAAATATGTTCGGTATTTTACTACGTGTTTTTATATCAACTCACTCTGTCTGTCTGTCTGGCAAAAAATTTGAACATATGTTTTTCTCCCATTACCATTTTCGGATCAAGTTAAAACTTTGCACAATTATTCATAGTTGATCACAATGCACGAATCAATCTAAAAATTAAACAATTAATGAATCGTTTAGTACTAATTAATTAATTTTATTTTATAGAGCAGAAAGGGCTAAATAAGCTTTGTTTTTTAAAGTAGTCTTCTTTCTATTGGTCTTTTTATTGTTTTGTTTTTGTGGAGGGGATCAAAAGGAACTGTGCATTAAATACCTAGTTTTTTAATGTCTATATTTATAATATCACTCCACAATATATGTCTTTTATTTGCTAAGTCGTCAGAGACTTATATAATTAGAACAATATGTAATAAATCTCGGCCCATCCATAATAAGGCTTTTCTTTGAGTCCGAAGAGTAATGAATAATGCAGTATTTCCCATTTCTACGTAGCACCAGCTGCGACCTACATAACAATTGTCCGCCGGTGGTGGATTTATAAGAAGATATTTAAAAGTAGTATTGGGTATGTTCTTTGTCTAAAATACATTCATTTCACACGAAGGCCAAAGACTAGCTGTTTATTACCAAGCTTATATCAACTCTGTCTGTCTGGTAAAAAGCTTGTACACGTTATTTCTCTCACACCCATTCTCGGATCAATTTGAATAACTTATTGGAATAGACAAGGCACGAATCAATAAAAAAAAAATATAACCAATTAGGGAATTAATTACTGGTAATTAATTTTTCTGATTAGTACCATCAAGGGAAACTAATTCTTCAGTATTAACAGATATGGCTAAATTTGTAGGCTTTTGTCCTCTTAGATAACTGATAACTCTATTTCTCCCACACGCATTTTCGGATCAGGTGGATACTTAAAGCCATTATTTATTGCACCTAACAAAACATGAATAAATTAGCACATTAACCAATTATTCAGTCAATTGCTGGTAATTAATTATTAATTATTTTGTTAGATATTGTATAAGTGAAATAACTTATTGAGATATACAGTTGTAAGGGCGGAGTTCTTCCCCTTAGATAAGCTTTGTTTAGTTTCTTTTATCCGTTGAATTATTTTCTTCCCCCTCTCTCCAGGAATGTGAAGCGACAATAATGACCATGACAATATCAGACAAGGAAGACAACGACTGTGACAGGTTTGTGGATGAGGAAGTAATGAACGAAAAAGGCAAGTAAGGATTCACAACATTGCTGACTATATTTAAATACATAAAATAATTTATATTAAAGGTAAGGGTAAATTGTCCAATCTCGGCCATATGCATCATAATTCTCTACATGTAGTACAATAATAGAAACTAAGTCTATACATTTAAGACAAGAATAGAAACTAAGTCTATACATTTAAGACAAGAATAGAAACTAAGTCTATACATTTAAGACAAGAATAGAAACTAAGTCTCTACATTTTAAACAAGAATAGAAACTAAGTCTATGCATTTTAAACAACATTTGAGATTAATGCATGAACATGTATTTACAAAACTTATAACAAGTCACTCTGTCTGTTTATCTGTTTGGTAAAATTTCATCAACACACAATCTTGGATCAAGCTGAAATTTTGCACTATTATTTCCTTTACCTGACAACACAAGCAAAAACGATTAATAGCGAGGAAAAAAATACTTACAAAAACAAAGCTTATATTTAGTGCAATTGTATCAGTTCATTTGGATCATTCATTCAGTTATATATAAATCAACATAGACATTATAAATCTGTGCGATTAGAAATATTTTTACCAAATGTTTTTGTTTAGCTTTTAGCTGTCTCAATGCACTATGATCTTATCACTTGTCTGGACCAGTTGTGCAAGGAAAAGGAAAGAAGGGGATATCTTAATGAATGTTTACATGATCGATTTTTTAATGCATAAGAAATGTTCACTCAGAATCCACAAGTACCATTTCTTTCCCTTGTTTAAAGTACCTAACAAAAAAATAATTACCAATAGTTAATTAACTAATGGGTAATTTTTTTTTATTGATTCTTGTCAGATAAAAGAAATAATTGTGCAACTTTTAGCCTAATCCGAGATTGGGTGTGGGAGAAATAACTTGTACAAACTATTTACCAGAAAGACAGACAGAGTGAGTTGATATAAGCATTTTAATAAAAATATTTCTAATCGCACAGATTTATTGTTGCTGGTCTAGATTACAAATTTAATTTCATGACTGATCCAAACTAATTGATAAAATCACACTTTATATGAGCTTTGTTTTGCTGTTGTTGTTTTTTTTTAGTTTTTCTTGTTTATATTCCAGACGACGATGGAGACGGTTGGATCGATGAAGATACCAAAGCGGTCAATGGTAAAAACAAATAAAAAATTTTAACTGTAAAATATACAAACTGTGAGACTATTTCTCTAAGAATGCATTGGGCGCCTTATAGGAAAATTAAGCAGGACTACATGAATGCTTGTCACTTGGTTTACCAATGGAGCTACATGACTGATAGAATCAGCTTGTCTCTTGGTTTACCAATGGAGCTACATGACTAATAGAATCAGCCTGTCTCTTGATTTACCAATGGAGCTACATGACTGATAGAATCAGCTTGTCTCTTGATTTACCAATGGAACTACATGACTGATAGAATCATCTTGTCTCTTGATTTACCAAATGGAGCTACATGACTGATAGAATCAGCTTGTCTCTTGATTTACCAATGGAGCTACATGACTGACAGAATCAGCTTGTCTCTTGATTCACAAATGTTCTTAAAGTGGGAGTGCAAGCTGCTACTAGGAAGTGGCGAAGACAGTCTTTTGTTGAATATTAATCGTCGTTATAGACCCGTATTTGATCAGATTCATCAATACTTAAAGAATGAAGTTATGAAATAAAAAGACATTTTTCTCTTCCAAGAATAACCTTTTACGGCGTTATCGCTTTCAAACAAAAGATCAGCAAGCAAGTTACTGATGTGGCTACATGCAACTCGATAGTGAGATTTTCTTTCAGTATTGATGTTTCCTGTCTTTTAGTATCGATGTTTTCTGTCCTGCAGCATCGATGTTTTCAATCTTTTAGTTTCGATGTTTTCTGTCCTTCAGTATCGATGTTTTCTGTCTTTTGGTATCGATGTTTTCTATCCTTCAGTATCAATGTTTTCTGTCTTTTAGTATCGATGTTTTCTGTCCTTCAGCATCGATGTTTTCTGTCTTTTAGTATCGATGTTTTCTGTCCTTCAGTATTGATGTTTTCTGTCCTTCAGTATTGATGTTTCCTATCTTTTAGTATCGATGTTTTTTGTCCTTCAGTATCGATGTTTTCTGTTTTTTGGTGTCGATGTTTTCTGTCCTTCAGTATCAATGTTTTCTGTCCTTCAGTATTGATGTTTTCTGTCCTTCAGTATTGATGTTTCCTATCTTTTAGTATCGATGTTTTTTGTCCTTCAGTATCGATGTTTTCTGTTTTTTGGTGTCGATGTTTTCTGTCCTTCAGTATCAATGTTTTCTGTCTTTTAGTATCGATGTTTTCTGTTCTTCAGTATCGATGTTTTCTGTCTTTTGGTATCGATGTTTTCTATCCTTCAGTATCAATGTTTTCTGTCTTTTAGTATCGATGTTTTCTGTCCTTCAGTATCAATGTTTTCTGTCTTTTAGTATCGATGTTTTCTGTCCTTTAGTATCAATGTTTTCTGTCTTTTAGTATCGATGTTTTCTGTCCTTCAGCATCGATGTTTTCTGTCTTTTAGTATCGATGTTTTTTGTCCTTCAGCATCGATGTTTTCTGTTTTTTGGTGTCGATGTTTTCTGTCCTTCAGTATCAATGTTTTCTGTCTTTTAGTATCGATGTTTTCTGTCCTTCAGCATCGATGTTTTCTGTCTTTTAGTATCGATGTTTTCTGTCCTTCAGCATCGATGTGTTCTATCTTTTAGTATCGATGTTTTCTGTCCTTCAGTATTGATGTGTTCTATCTTTTGGTATCGATGTTTTCTGTCCTTCAGTATCAATGTTTTGTGTCTTTTAGTATTGATGTTTTCTGTCCTTCAGTATCGATGTTTTCCTTCTTTCGTTGTTTTCCAACCCATCTTTATTCAACGTTGATTAAATAGCGCTCTTTTTACTGCGATAAATGGTGCAACCGCATACACTAGAAGAATGATTTTCTGCACCTCAGAATGATAAAAGGAAGGCGCGAAAGCTCCTTTTTTTGGGGGGAGGGGAGGGAGCAGATGATTCCGTTTAAGGAACTACAAGATGAGACAACAAATGTTCCTGAAACTGAAACTAAATTAAAACATTCCGTTGAAAGAATAGAATTCTAAACACGTCCTCCAAGTATAAGTACCCAGAGCACGTTTTGAGCAGGCAAACTGAATGGAGAGCTGCCTGACAACCACTGCGTTGTTTATCTTATATATGGGACTAGTTAATAAGACCTAAGAAAAAAAATCATAATGACTTTTAATGCTTTAAGAGCACGGACTCATTTTACATCAAATAAATATTGTTACGTATTTCTAAATCTTCTGGCTAAATGTACTAGTAGGCACACAAATAAAAACACTGCAAAGAACTTGACGACTCAAACTTTCAGTTTCATATAACTTTAATGACTATTAACTCTAACAATTCGTCACTGTAACATGTAGCGTAGAGGACTGTACAATATCTGTCAGTTTACAGTTAGCTATACTTCGTTGCAATTCATCTCTTCACTTCGTTGCAATTCATCTCTTCTCAACTTGCATCGAGCCGTATTCCACAGAACAGACCAACGACACACTTCCCAGTGTCGCTCCAGGTCTCCCAAAGCTGAACCAAGTCGTACTCAAGTGTACCGAATCAGAGCCGCACACGTCTTACATTGACTGTTTCGACTGTAACGGCTCAAGTCCACTGTAGTTCGCTGTATAGACTTAAACGACAGTAGTCCACTCCAGTTAACTCTACCCTAGTTAACTTGCATCGAGTCGTACACATTTCTCTTCCACTAGAGTCGCACACGTCTTACATCGTCTGTATCGACTGTAACGGCTCACTCACGACTGACTTTCACATTAACTCTCTGGCTTATATAGAGTCCCTAATCGCTCATCCAAAGTTGCACAAATACTGCTAGTATCCTCTGGAATAACACGTGAGGAAACGTCACGTCCTGTCTTTGTTTTTACATGTAGATTCCAGAGAACATCTGCTGCAGTGTCATCAAGCCGGGGTCACACGTACTGACCTCTATCTGTCACTGTTCATTAGTAACTGCCCCCTTCGTAGATCTGTTTGTCCCCTGGAACAACACGTGAGGACACGTCACATTCTGTCTTTGTTTATACGCGTAGATTCCAGAGAACACTGGCTGCTGGGTCACACGTTGACCTCTACTTGTCACTGTTCATTTGTAACAATATGAATGCTTTAGCACTAAGTTAAACTGACACATATAACATTTAGACCGGCATTTCAATAAGGTTCATAAATCAATTGGTTGTCCAAATATCTCTTAAGCCTTTTTATGACTCCATAGGTTATACAACATTTAATATAGGACAATTACACGGGGTGTTTTTAGACAATTTTTTTTTTTCATTTCAACTGAACATTTTTTTTTCTCCTTTTCTAGTTCTTCCGTCCAAACTGTATGAAGTCTATTGGTATACTGGTACGGTGCATTTTTTTGAAGTAGATTACTTTATAATTTGTAGATTTTTACGCATATAATTGAATCCTTTGTTTACTACATTGTTTGCTAGTTTTATTTTACTTTTGTGGTAAATGAAGTTGATGTATTGCTCCTTCTATTAGTATAATATTAATATAAAAATAATATTATTATTTAGATGATTAAGTTCACTTTAAAATATTTTAATTAAATGTTTCATTAAAATAGCTCTGCCAACCTAACTTTATGAAGGCTCAATTCGCTTTTGAGAACATAACAGACATTTTAGAATGTTTACAAATTTCAAACTTCTCGAATGCAATCAAGTTCATAGGGGAACGAGTTCCTTTTTCTTGGGTTTATGTGTGGGGAAAACAAGGAACAACTAGAAGAGATGTGTCCATAGAGCGCAGGGCTTTTTGAAAGTTACAAGTAGTGGGTGTGCTTATCGGATAAGTTAAACACAAACCTTTGAAATGATATTTAAATTTAGTAGTGATTGAACTAAAATATGTTCCCTTTTTTTTACCTATAAATATATCTTTAATATGGAATTGAAGACTTGAAAAAGAGAAATATTTGTCACACACTTTTGCCTAACTATTGTTTCAATGTCTTATCCTCTGAGCATGTCATGGATGGAAGTTTTCCTCTTTTGTTCTACAATCTTTGGCACGATATTTGTTGTAAGTCCTCCTCCAGCTGTCCACTTCCAAAGGCCATGGTTTGACATTTATGACATTACCAGTAACGCAGATGTTTATCTGATGTCCAGATTTTCGGTAATGCTCACAGTGCAGCCACTAGAAGGAGAGTTTAATTCTCTAAGTAAATGTCTATATGAAGAATTAGTTATCAACCTTGAAGTGTGGTCTATTGTTTTCTTTTTAAAACTTGATTAAATGTTTACCAATGTAGATCAAGGCCTATGGACTATTTGGGAACAGTGGCAGTGTACGCTCGACTGTAAAAACTCTAATTTCTTTCGTAAACGGTAAGATTTTTGGCTATTTAGTGTGCCTTGGCATTGTATGAAGTCGAAATCCCGATAAGCACTTTGTTAATATTAAGTCTATTAGTAATATCATTATAAAGCCTATCTGTTGCAAACTTAATAGAGTATATCAATGTCTCAAGACTGTATCAAGCTCTAGATTTAATGAGCGTGACGTGTCCAACACCCTGTATTTAAAGTATAAATAAAACAAATTAAATGCTGGACTCATGAACAAATTAAAAATTTTACGAAACTAAAATAAAACAAGAAACAATGAAATAAGAGGTACATATATACAGGAGATGTTCTAGCATGCATAACAATAAAGGAGCCGCACTGCCGAATCCAATTTTCCAAGCTCTTCCGTTTGGAACAGTAAATCATTTCACTATAGAGGAAACTTTAGACTTTCACTCTTGGACTTTCAATTGGAAAATAAAAGGGCAGCTAACTAGCGGTCTAAAGGGGATTGGATACGAATATCAGCTGCCACGCATTGAGAGATAAGAGCTTTTTCTTTATTTGGCAACTAGGAAGTTGAATTTAGCGTCCTTAAGATTGTTTTATTCAGTGATGCCCAAAATACGGCCCACGAGCCAGATCCAGCCCGCGACCTTGTTCCATCCAGCCCGCAGAAACATCAGCACAAAGTTTAGAAAATACCTCCTCCATAAAAAAAAAGGTTGAAAAATCTATAATTACCTAGTTAGGGCTTTTACTCTTTCTCTGATGGATTGGTACCATGCCCATGACCTTTAACTTTGGCATTTTGTGTTTATGAAATGGAACTCTGGATGTAGAATCTAGCAAGAAAAGTGAACGATCTTTACTTTTTGTAAAAAAATGTTTGGAAAATGATTTCCATGTTTCGGATGTTCCTTCAAAGTTGAAGATAATTACTTCCTAGTCCAAAGCTCCCGCAGGATGTGAGCGGGCAGGGTTTTAACCCTGGACCATCGATAAATCTGAATGACAGTCCAGCGCACAAACCGCACGACCAGGCAACGTAATTAGCCAACATGCTTGGTTGTTTTAAAAAAACAACAACATATAAACGGCATTATGAAACAAATATGGCGGCATTCTTGATTTGAATAAAAGATTGTTAAACTTTGCCTAGAGATTGGAGGATTGATGTTAATATTTCAAAAGAGACAAAAAATGTGTCGGTGGTAAAACTAGCTACCAGGGCGCTCACATTTTAAGTAGAGAAATGAATCCATTTTCCGACGCGAAAAAAAAAAAAGATACACTTCAATTATCCCATTCATCAATGTCAGTACTAGGCCCCAGTGGTTTCTAATCAAATAGTTGAAGGCCAATTTTCTTTCGTTTTTTTTTTGTAGGCCTACATTTTCGGTAACATGCGGCCCGCGACACTAGTGTTGGAAACTCAAATGGCCCACAGTTTGAATAAGTTTGAGCATCGACGGTTTAGTTTATCGTGAACATCTCTAAGAAACCTGAGATACGCTCCTACAATACAGGAAAACTTAGGGCAGATCTAGATACACTCTTTCTATGGCACTTCCAAAACTGATGTCTGACATTACAAACATTTGAATCGGATTTGGTTGAACTTACCAGTTTTATTTTAAATATTTTGTTGGGGATTTTTTTGGTCTAATTTTTAAAAAATTTTAAACACCAGGCTTTTTGTTGTCACTGATTTAGGTTTTGCCAAAACAGATCTGCAGACGACAAAGAAGTCTTTTGTTTAGGAGAAAAAGAAGCGTACAAGTCAGGAGATTGTTATGTGGCTAGTTCATGCCCAGAATGTAGGAAATATTTACTTTCACTACTTTACTTTTACTATACCAACATACTTTAACAGTAAAAATCTGGGTATTTAGTCCTAACCAAAGGTGCGATGTCTGGATAGAGATATCTAAATTCCATATAAACTTTATTCGACATAAGTTAAAGAGTCTTTTAACTATTAATATGTGTTTGTAGTTTGGCGCAAAATTAACGTTTTATTAGTATTTTGTATTCATGAGTTGCTATTTTAATTTGCAACCGTATTGTTGTACAAGAAAGCCTCTTTATATATCAAGGCTAATGTCTTTGTAATTTGTATCCTGTAGTCAATGCGGCTCTCGTTCTAGATTTCATACATTGGATGCTGATGAAAACATTTTGGAAGAGCGGATAGACTTTTACGGACCTTATTATATATATATGGCTCCTTCCAAATTACAATGGGTGCGCCCAAATAAGTCACTGGTTTTGATTTCGTCTTGAGGGGGGCAGAATCTGGTGTGACTAATCAAGTCAATTCTGGAGCGGCAGAGTTTGACACAGTTTGTGTATGTGTGTGCATCTGTTATAGAGCTGGATAATAAGGCAGCTTTCTTCTTCTTTCTCGTGACTAAAGCAGCTTCATTTCTTTTGCTCTAGGCGAGGTTCGTACCTGCACGCTGTGCGGTCTTGGGCTATCTCCTCCCACATACTTTCATTGGTACCAGTTTCTCATGACTCGCTTGAGACATCTCTATAGGTTAGTCTTGAGCGGCCCTTGGGTCTGACTCCCTCGCAAGCTCAGCATATTGGATGTCTCTAGGGATTCTTCCATTTGGCCAGCGTAGTCTTCTCCGTGTCAGAAGAGCATAGATGCTGTGCATATTTGTCAGTTTCAAAACGAGCTGTCTGGAGACATGTCCAGGAGTTGCACGTTATGCTTGTCAGGCAGCCTAAGTGAAAGCTATTTAATCTGTGCTCTTGGTACATGTATGCTGAAAAGCTCTCACTACCATAAAGAAAGGTGCTCATAACAAAGGCATTGAAGACTAGGACTTTGGTTGACGTAATCTATTTGGCCTTTTTCCCAGACGCACTTGGAGAATTTTTCCACATATATATATATATATATATATATATATATATATATATATATGAAAAGAGAACGTATATTTATATACCAAAGAAATACTGCATTCCTCATTAAGCTTCGGACTCGACAAGCAATATATATATATATATATATTTATATATATATATATTTATATATATATATATTTATATATATACAGAGATAGAGAGAGAGAGAGAGAGAGAGAGAGAGAGAGAGAGAGAGAGATAGATAGATACACAAATGTGAAATCTATTCAAAAGAATTGATGTAATTTCACTCAATATAAACCACATTTGCTAAACGTAATTTTATATTTAACTTCTAGTATATTTTCTGACAAACTTTCGTCCCCTCTAGCGTGTCCCGACTATCAATGGGCTATTAACTGTAAAAACAGCTGCAGCAATTGTGTTGACCCTTGCAACAAATTTACCGGGCGATGCGTCAAGTGTAAAGAAGGATTTAAAAATACAGCCTCGGGATGTGACAAAGGTACTTTAAAACAACAAAAATGTAAAAGTGGAATTATACTTAATTTTGATTAACCGAAATGATATGATGTGTATGTTTGAAGTGCCTTCTTATCTTGTGTGTGAAGACAACTCGCGCAATTTAGTAA